>RPOG01000144.1:0-600000 GCA_008086565.1 Thalassoma bifasciatum
CTAAAAATCCTCAAAGACATTCAAGAATTTCCATTTATGGATCTTTTTGGGAGTTGGTCATAACGTCAGAGGATGAGAATTAGATTGGGTAAAACATAAGACAGCAAGCCTTTGAAGTCAAGTGTCAAAATAAAGTATCTAACTCTTTGTCATTTACTTTCTATCTGTTTTAGGACAGGCTGATGTTGGGAGTGATAGCAATTGACAAGATTCTACAAAAGCTAAAAAAGTCCAGTGAACTCTTGAAGCTGATCGTCAAAGGCCTGAAAAACAACCTGGAGAAGAAGTGTGTCTATTTTCCTAGGTTCTTTTTCCTGTCTAATGAGAAGCTTCTGGAAATTCTCTCAGAGACCAAAGACCCCACAAGGTAACATGTCAGAACAATGACTCCATGTGTCTCTGTATGAAATGCCAATCTCCTGAGTGTATTAAAGACCAATTTGTTTAATGTATGACAGAGCTGCCCTTAGCTAGTTGTCTAAAGGAGATGTAATTTTTTATGCTTCAGTGAAGATTTCCCTCATGAATTTAAGGTTCTTAATATGGTTTCAACTCCTTTTTTTCCACAGTCACACTTAATAATGATGCAAGGTATGTTTTAGACTTTGGTTACCTTGATGTCTAAAAGCCCCCACCCCAGTGACCTGTCAACTAGCACAGATGTGAAGCAATTTTCCCACCCTTTTTTCAAAGATTTGGTCACTTCTGACCCCAGAAAGTCCAACTCAGTGTTCAGATTTGTTGTCCACTAGTCTATGCTTCACTAGGGATGGGTATTGATACGATTTTATCGATACCCTTATCGATTCTGCTTATCGATCTGATTCTGTATCGATTCCTACAGTCGGCTTTTACAGGTTTTCTTTGTTGGCAACATTTTATAATGTGTATAAGTCGATAAGTCTTAAATTGGTCAGTGGTGCTGGATATTTCAAGACATGAATAAATAAGAATAAGTTAAAAAAAATCACACGCTACATGACAAAATATATTTTTTCATTTCATGTTATTGACTTAAGAAAGATCAGATCACCTGAAAATAACTTTTCTTTAATCCTCCGGTTGAAAAACATCTGCCTGTTAGTATTTGGACATTCAGAGTTCTCTTTGTTGTTCTCAAAGAGTTATTATGACACGTTTCTGTGATTAAAGTTGAAATTCTGTTTTGAAACAGAAGTTATATCGATGTATGCTAACCGCTAGCATTTCAATGGGATTTCCCATTTCTTGTTAGGATCGAGCTAGCACTGTTTACTATGTCGTTTTCGGTACAATAGTCTATGTATAACATGTAAAATGTATTGAATATGAATCTTTTGTGAGACAGTAATGTATGTTTCTTTGTGTGTTCAGTATCTTAAGTAAAACTTTAAGCAGAAAATTCTGAATCAGAGTTTTCTTTGGAAACTGTTATCAAGCTGCTAAGTGAAGCAAACTGAGGCAGAGCAGAGGATGTAAGGTCCAAACGCTGCGGCGTAAAGAATCGATAAGAGGAACCGTTTAGCAAGAACACTAACGATATCGATGGATTGAACCATTTCTTATTGATTCCTAACAGGAACCGGTTCTTGATACCCATCCCAATGCTTCACACAGTGACATCTACATTCAGTTTGATGAAAAATTACCATCAATTATACTGATTCCATTTGGTGATCTGCATCATCTCTAAAAGATATCATCTCCATCCTCCTTATAACACATGTAGCCTAGAATATGATGAAACCAAAAGTCATCTCCCATCAAACAACAGAGATTTAGCACAAGGAGGGAGAAAATCAATGGAAGAGATTTCCTGCTTTGAGAAACCAATGTTTAGCTAACAACATTCTCGTTCACCCTCTGAAGTGGTTTCCCCAGAAATCAAGTCCCCACTGATAACTAACACTTGTCTCATTTCACCCAGGCTTTTTGTTTAATAATGAATGTGATTTCAGACAAAAGATATTCCAGCCTCGCACTCTTATTCTGCCGTTTCTCTTTTTTCTTCCTTTTACCGTCACCCTTGTACCCCTCTATTCTCTCTGTAACTTCTGGGAATTGTCATCACATCAGCACAGATGCACACAATCATGAGCCCTTCTGTAAAGAAGGGATTTCTGCTGCAGTGGGGGTGTCTGGAGCACTGAGGATAGTGTAATACTCTTCTCTAGGGGTTGCTATTTTGATTTTTGGAGAATATGAGCCTCTGCTTCCTAAATGTGGTGCTAGACTTATAAAAAGGCTTACTTTTATTACAAGTTTATATAAATATAAAAGAAGCAGGGTCCCCATTTTTGCTTTGTTCTTGATTGTTTCTCCTCCTCCCTGAGTGCTTTTCTGCACAGAAATGCAATATAGCTAAAGCACGGCTCCAAAGTTCAGCAACAGTCTCACAGACCTTTGAAGTGGACGAAAACGAAAGGAAACAAATTAAAGATTGTGGTAGAATTATGTAGTAACTTTATTCCTAAAATATAGAGCTAATGTAGAGGTACTTAAAACTGCAGTTACTTGAGTGTCCTCCATCGACTGTAAAATAGATTGATGTACCCCGATGACATCACTCATTCATTTCTAATACAGAGTTTATATTAGTGATACTGAATACTACCTAGCTTTGGCAAAACTCTTCAGTTTAATAACTAAAAATGGAATAATAAAGCAGGTCACAATATCAGGCTTATTTTTGCATATAGAAAAAAGTTCTCTTGAAAATGCAGCTATAAGCACAAATATATTTGTGTGTGACTTTTGTACATTTCTTTTCTGGACTATGAACAGAGCCTGACTAGTTATCTCCTTCTCCACTGCCTCAAGTCTACTTTCAGACTCAGCTATCTCGCTGACTCCAGCGCTGTATTCAACATAATCTTAAAGCAGGCATCCTTGATCCCTTGTCCAGCACTCAGCAGGCATACGAGGAAATAGTTTCCAAAGATCAACTGCACCTTCAAAGTTGAGAAGTTTGATCCTGATTCAAAATTACAATTTAGAAAAGTTCTGGGGAAAGTGTTGCTCACACCAAGTATAGAAAAATATCTCTCTTGGTTGAAGGAGAAATGTAGGAAAAAGACTGAAATAACCAAGTCTCTGTATGTGTTGTATTACCAAGATCAGACAGTGATCACATTTCTTTCCCTTACTCCCCTTCAGGGTGCAGCCCCATCTGAAGATGTGTTTGGAAGGCGTTGCTGGTGTAGTGGTCACTGATGAGCTGGATATCACCCACATGATGTGCAGTGAGAGTGAAGTGATTCAGCGGCTGGATATCATTTCCACCTCCAAAGCCAGGGGCCAGGTGGAGAAATGGCTCCTGGAACTTGAGAATGGCATGATTGCCTCCAAGCATAAGGTGTTGTGCGCATCATCCTGCTGTTTTTGATTTCTCTGCCACATACAGTTTCCTCTCTGTCTTTGTATTGCCAGATCATCGTACTGGCCTGGACCTGTTTTTGATTTTGGAGAGCTTGACGTTACATCTGTTGAGATGTATTTACCCCCAGAATATCCGAATCATCACTGTGACGTAGATCTGCATAAATCAAGTGTTTCTCTCCTTTTGTCCCATATAGGTAACTGGGCACTTTTTCCCTAAAGGGCCGTATTGGAAACTGTAAAAATGACTAAGGGCCGGCGGCTCTAATGGACGTGTTTACTAACAGTGAAAGTTACAAATGAGCGCTCTATTGGAAAACTATTTATTTTCCGTGGTTTCTGAAAAAAATAAATAAAAAAAAAAAAACAAAGAAAAAGAAAGTCAAGTCAAACATGCTTGTGCTGTTATTGTAGACCTTTGACATAAAACTAAACCTGGGAAAAATATGTAACAGTTTTATGTCAGGATCAGGATCTGGGCTTTATCATGTTTGTTTGTACAACAATTATAAAAACATTTTTAACCCCAAATATCTCTGATCCTGCATTCTGAACCATTTTATGCTCCAACTTTTGTCTTTTTTGACAATTTTATATCTTTAATTCATTTTTTTTTTGGTCCTTTCATGTGTTTTTTTTTTTTTTTAAATTCTAAACAACTCATGAAACACATTTTACATCATACCAAATGCAATTAAATGTAAGCCGTAAAAGTTTTGGAGTTTTTGCAGATTGCACAGAGCTTAAGCTTTATAAAGTTGCCTATGCACAGTCCAGATCTTTGTGAAACGTTACCAGATATATTAGAATTTATTTCAAGCACTGGACAGAAACTGTACATGTAAACAATTAGAACATGATCAATTTAAGAGACAAAACTAACACATGGTAAGATGAAAATAGACGGCGGGCCACAATTGGCCCCTGGGCCTTAGTTTGGACATCCCTGTTTTAGAACATAAATCTCTCACTGTCTTTGAAATATACATAAGGCTCTTGAAATCCCTTCAAAAATTCATATTGTAGAAAAAAGTATGTAAAGATTTTTTTTTTAATTGCATATATCTTTTTACTGTACCACTAACTTCATATATTTCGAGGTTGACTCTAACTAACATTATAAAGTTCCTTACACCACTGAAAAGATGAACCACATTCTATATGCTCTGATGTCTCCATCATAGCCTCAGCTTCTGTAGCAGCCTGCATGGTATTCAAAATACCCTCTGATGTTGTGTAGGGTCTGCATCAAAGTGGTTATTCTGACTGTATATGTTGAGAAATGTGTAACGTCAGACAGAGCATGAGAAACAGTTCAGACGACATTCAAAATATTCTCAGAAAAGAAGTCAACAGACTCTGATTTCAGATAAATTGTAGGCTAGACAGATTATTTTTCGCTGAATATGATGCTTGCAGTAATGTCTTACGAGGTGGCTCTATCTTCAAGCTATTACCTGATTCATAACTGTGACGCTTTGAAGGCAGAGACAGAGGTGTGTACGGGAACAGATGGTCTGAAAGTGAATTACAAACTGAATTAAATCTGTCTCATCATACAGGGAGCACAGACAACTCTTAAACTGACAGCCTGAGGTCTGCTGCCATACACAGTTAATGTATAAAACTGTCTGATAAAATTTGACTGGAAAACCTTCACAGGGATTTTTTTCTCTGAAGCACCTGAAAGACACAAGTTTTTACATTTTATTCTTTTAAGGTAAAGAGAATTACCAGCATATGTAAAAAAAAAAATTGTGCAGGGTTCCTTTGATTTAGTTGTTGTTTCATGGACTAAATGTGAAACATTAGTTCACTGATAAAATCTTGTTTACAACCTTCGATATAATCTCTCTCCTCTCCCTCAGGCCCTCGATGATTACCTGGAGCAGAACAATCGACGGATTGATGACATTGTGGGGCTTGTTCGTGGCAAGCTATCCAAACAGAACAGAGTGACCCTGGGAGCCCTCGTTGTGCTGGATGTTCATGCCAGGGATGTGCTCCACTGCTGCACCGGTGCAAAAGACGATAAGTGATGAAAACGACTTTGAGTGGCTCAGCCAACTGCGGTACTAATGGGTGGTATGTGAAAAGAACACCTTGATCTTGAATGTCCTTGGGAATTATACTCATCTCATGATGCATACGTAATGACTGACAACTGAGCCACGCAGGAGAACCAGCTTCAGACCAAGATGATCAATGCAGGTTAGTCGTACAGATACGAATATCTCGGCAACGCTCCACATTTAGTGATCACCCCTCTCGCTGTTTACTGCTATTGGTAGAGCTACTTCACAAGCACCATTAAGAGTTCATTTATCTGGAAATTTATTCAATTCCCCATTTCCACTTCAATCATTTCACGGTCATCTAAGTATCTTTTTTACACTCTTGATTTCCTGTTTTAGAGATAAATCCTCCCTCCAATCCATAGCTTTTGTTTCTGGTTGGATGTTAAAAGTAACATGTTGCCTGGCCATCCAGGGTTCTCCCTTAAAATGACTTTGGAAATGAGCGATTCTTTTTTGCTCACAAGCAAGACACTGATGATTTTAGTGACTAATCAAAACATAAATCATGGTACTGTGACTATGCTGCAAATTACTTTTGTTGAATGTGGTTCAGTCTTGAATTAAGTTTAAAACACATAACAGCAACAATGGTTGGCCTATCAGAGGTTGACACATTTACTTTCCACTGACTATTCATCTCTCTTCAGACTCTGTTTGGAGCCCTTTACCTTCATTTGGGAGAAGCCCCTGAAGGTCCAGAGGGTACAGATCAAACTGAGACAACCAAAGACTTGGCTAAAGCTGTGGCAAAGCAGTGCGTGGTGTTCTTCAAAGTTCTTCAAAGTGAGTTAAATTCTTGTACTATGAAGCCAGGAAAGATGAACTTGCCTTGAACACATCCCAAGAACAATAATCATCACTGAAATGAGGCATAAAATCACATGGTACATAAGGTTTAAATTGTGACTCTCAGATGAAACCATTCAAATGTCAGTGTACACATGTCATTACATCCTGTCTGAAACACGTAATGCTTTAAAATATCGTACATAATATGACCTGACATTATACAAGTGACATTTACAGATTAGAAATTATTTTATACAATATTATTACATCACTACATGTCCTTATCAGAATACCATTGCACCGATTATCCCATCAGGGGAGCTTGTTCATTACGTCCAGATAAATAGCCATGCTGACACATCCTGCAGCTCGCCACACTGACTCAGCCTCATGTATTCAAGCAAAACTTCCCAATATTTACTGTAGAGATCTGAATAAATTAACCACATGTGGGTGTGTATGATTGCATGTTTGTGTTGTGTGTTGTGTTGTGTGTTTCCAAGGCCTTCTGTCCTGTGGAGCCTGGGCCTGTTTTGATGAGTTAAACCACATTGACTTAGAAGTGCTGTCTGTGGGCGCTCAACAGATTCTCACCATACAGAGAGGTTTGAGCTTTTTCTGACATTCAGACTTTCTGCTTCTTTGACTTTTGCGTATGTTGGCAATAAACCTAAAAAAAATGTGCTTTTTCCTGAGTTAAAAGGCAGGACTTTGACAATGAAAGGATTCAGCACCGAGCCAAGGCAATTTCTGTAGGACAGCCAGCAGAACTTCAAGCACAGCTTTGTTCTTTGCAGCACATTCGTATGTCAGAAGTGTTCAGCGCGGGCAATTTAACTTGTATCAAAAGATGCAAAAGCCAAAGGGATAAACTGATTTCTCTTAACTTAAAACTTCAATTTTAAAACGCCAAAAGGTTCCATTTCATATCAAGTTGTTCTTTTGATGTAATAATTTCTTCATCTGAATCATGCATGGACATGCAGAATAAAAACAAATCTCTGATCTTTTCAAAAAGTGTGTAAAGAGACAGAAACCACAAACACAACATACACCTTCAAAGAAAATGACAACACTTATCTTGCAGTGTCTTTGTCTGATTTAAAAGGCACTATGTAGGAGTTGACGTGAACTGTTTCTTCTTGTACTGTGTCCAGGAATTGCTGTCCATGCTGAGATGTTGATGTCTGAAGGGACAGAGCTTAAACTGGACCCCTCTTGTGCTATGTTCATGATGAATCCTGGATACACTGGACGCTCTGAGCTACCAGACAACCTCAATGTAAAATAACAAAAGTCTTGTTGTTTTGCTCATTAATTCTTAATTCAGTACATTCACATTTATAATTAAGGAGTAAAAAATGACACAAAATCAGCACTTTTACTCACTAGAAATGCATCTTTCCCATCTTCTCCAGGCTCCGTTCAGGACCATGGCCATGATGTTACCAGACTATGCAATGATCGCAGAGATTGTCCTCTACTGGTGCGGCTTTGTGACTGCACGCCCCCTGTCTGTGAAAATTGTGGCAATGTATCGACTCTTCTCAGAGCAACTGTCCTCACAGCATCACGACAAATATGGGATGAGGGCTGTCAAGTCTGTGCTGACTGCTGCTGGAAACCTCAAGGTCAATATTTTCCCACAAAAAAAAAAAAAAAAAAAAACCTTCTGGTCTCAGTTCCACATTACCATAGTGCCACTATCAGCATATTAGTTTCCTTTTTTTTTCAAATACTTCACGCCTCTGTGACAGCCCTGAGAGATTTCTTGTTAGGAAAACACATCTAGAAGGCAAATGGTAAAAAGTGCTCCTAATTGGAAGGCAAAATTTCTCAACTCTCCCACACACTCAGTATTGATAAAAGTACTGCTGAGCCAGTTAAAAGGGCAGAAATGCACACAGCGGAGTGTAACATCTTTGCTGATCCTCAGGGCAGATTTGGTTACATTTAAAATGCAGAGGTTGAGAGTTTATTTTCACTAAGGTTAGCTTACATTTTGGTATCTCTGTGATTCCATTTGGACTGTGTACACAAATATAAGTTTTGTACAATGTTTGTTATAGCTGCCATTAAGGTTTTAACATAAGTTTAAATACAACAATAAAAATGTTATGTGCAGTGATGTTAGAGAGAATAGGAGAGGACTTCACGGTCTAGGTTCAAAGAACAGGCTATATTTAATGAGTGCAGAGAATATGCCTCCATTTCAGTGATCAGATACATACATTTAATCTTATTTAGGGAGTTTCTGATAGAATTATTAGGAACATTTTTTGCGTAATGTTTTTGTTTAGAAACATTTCTATGGCACATCAGCCTCTTCTTCCCCTTACTACATTTCTTTTAATGTATTCTTTTGTAGTAACATTTTACCCTCCTGGGGGTCGTGTTTTTTTCACTGCAGCTCACTTTTCCAGAGGAGAACGAAGACACCCTGTTGCTGAGATCCATTATTGATGTCAATCTGCCCAAGTTCCTGGCCCATGATCTGAAACTGTTTGAGGTGTGTGATGCGAGCGGAGCCTCTTCTGTCTTGACTAATGGAGCGTTGCACATCAAGTGATGTCAGCCCATGTTTATTCCACTCAGTTCATTTTGAACTATGATGCAAAAAGACAATTGAAGTCTGTTTGAGGCAGAGCAGTTTACTCAAGTGTATAGTTGTGTGTGACTGTGAAGAAATGATAGGTTACACTGAGTTTCTTAATATGTAAATTCTGATAATGTGTCTGAGTGACCTCGGCCTAATCTCAACATCTGGAATTACACATGTGAATCTGTCAGGTACCGTATGTGTGCCATCTACTCATAATTTCTACTTTACTCGCCCAGGGCATCACCTCTGACCTCTTCCCAGAAGTCGAGCTTCCAAAGCGGGACGACTGCATCCTGCTGGAGGCAATTGAAGCACAAGGCAAACTCAGGAACTTGCAAATCACTGATTTCTTTGCTGAGAAGCTCCTACAGATCTTTGAGATGATGATAGTGAGGCATGGTTTCATGCTTGTTGGTGAGCCATTAGGGGGCAAGGTTGTGTCCTGGCAGCAGCCCTCGATGACACCTGTAAAACGGTATGATCTATTTTCACAACCCGACTAACACAGCATGAGCTTTCAGACTTATTAGACCACATCAGAGTTCCAATAACAACCTGTCCTGATGAAGATTCAACCACTGTGAACATAAAGATCCATTTTTATGATGATGATACTCTATGTTGTGCTTAGTTTTGCAGCTATCAACCTTTTGTTCTACCCTGCATCTAAAGTGGTTGTCCTTGAGGTCCAACTTATCTATGATGTTTTTGTCAGGTATAAATCTCATCATAGGGGAAACCCTTTACTCAGGTGGTTAACCATGCATTTTTAATTGTGCTATATTATACATCGAGAGCCCTGAGACCTTGGGATATGAGCTTCCTTAGTCAGTAAAAAATCGTATAAACCTTCACGTGGGATGAAAATATGTGTTACACTCAGTATCCAAGGCTTATATGAGACACATGTTTGTCCCTAGTAAACACATCCATCCAGTTTGTCAGAGCTGTAGTCTCTGTTTAGCAGTTATTGATCTCACAAAGAAGAGCACAAGTGGCTTGTTGTATTTACATGACTGAGAGGACTGCGAGCCATCCCACTGCGGAGACAGATGAAGGCCTGCTGATGGAGCGCCTGAAAACACCACATTTGTCATCGTCATTCTTGTTGCAGCACATCCACTGATCATGTCCAGCCCCCCTCCCTTTTATATCCTGTTTTCAGCATCTCTTTTCTCATTGTTTTAAACTCAAAGTGACACCCTCGCTGAAAACCTTTTTTTTTGCATTTCTTTACAGTTTCCTCCAATAAGCTTGTCCTGTCATATAGACCATAATCTTCTAAGTAATGTCTGACTATAGGAGCAGACAGGCTTGTCAAATGAATAGCTTGTCATGCTCAGTCTTTACTGTATTTTTTTCTCTTCAAGCAAAAAACAACTGTTTTGTGTTTGTATTTCTCTTGAGTTTACGATCACTCCGTATCTGCTCTGTATTTGCTAATCTGTATTTTGTACCATGTGTTTGTCACACTAGGACTTGATGGATGAGAACCAGGTGATTATCACAGATCAACCCCAAATCAATAATCATGGGCCAGCTGTCCGGACAGTTTGACCCTGTCTCTCATTAGTGGTCTGATGGCATCCTTTCTGTCAGCTATAAAGCCTTCACAGCTTCTCAGGTAAGACAGCTGTTTCATAGTTTTAACTTTGACCATCAGGCTACAGAGTCTTTGAAGTGTTGCACAGTTTTCACTTTTTGCATCAGATGTGGATCACATAAAACAAATACATGAGTCACGATAGTTTGTACGAGTCAGGGGGGCAGCTGTAATTCACCTCAAACTGATTCCCCTTACAAACACATATCTGAAATCATGATCTTGTGTTTTTGAAGCACAACTGAGAACTTGCACAAGCAGTTTTTCATGCTATCTCTATTTCAGAATATCTATTATTTTTTACACATTTCCCATAGCTGCTTTTTATATAGTATTTTATGTTTCTGCCCGAGGTAAGCATGATTGAACAAACAGGAAAGACGGAGAAGATTTGAGCTAGCCGTCATGTCAGTTACATCATCAGATGGTCGATAGCTTAGATCTCATGGAAATAATGACAGAAAGATTGAGAGCTGAAACCTGTAACAGCTCCATATACCTCTGCAGAGGAACCACATTGACTGGATTACTTTCATACACCCTCAGCAAAAACATTAATGCATTTTTCACTTGTTGCTAAAGGTTTATCACACTCAAATTTAGGTTATTTGGGGTTGCTAGGAAAGAGGATGACTCATAGATGCATTTTCGTCAGTCTCAGTTTGCTGGTTTTGGATAGATCTTTGCACAATAGAGTTGACATTCCAATTAATATCCGGCTTGTAGAAAGAAAGGCTGCAGTGACGGAGTAAACAAAAGCAACATTTTCCTGTCTTGTTAAATTTAGATCTTTAACAACTCATCCATTTGTGTGCGCACATGAGACACATGGGTGGGCAATTTACAGATGGTAGTGAAGGCATGTCATAATGGAAAATAATTTGTTCGTCCTATCCTCAAATTGTTTCCAAATGAACCTGTCATTGTAAAAATTGTGCCTGTACATACAGTTGTCATTTTACAAATTGTTTTTTACTCTCTTTTTTTTCAATGAATAAATAGTGTAAGTATTGGTTATGACAGCTGCACACTAATGCAGAGAGTGAAAATGGAAAACTGGAACAGGGCTTGTCTTAACTCAGTTAAAAAAGTCATTTTCTTCCCAGCAAGTCTTCCTTTGTTTTGCTCTCATTTCAACACCCCATTTTACTAAACTCATTTTATTTCTGCTAATCTGGAGACAGCAGCAGTGTAGTATATTAAACTCTGCATACACAATGTAGTGTTGATGCTTTTTGTCAGATCATTACATTACACCATACACACTTTTCTCTCAAGCACCAGATGGCCCCAGCCCAGGCACCTCCATTTGTCTACATTTCAACAAATCAATTTAAAGCATAGCCCTTGCCAGCCCATTTAACTGGAGAGTTGGCGCTTGCTGTCAACCTCCATTATGACAGTGTAGGTGTTAATTTCATTCATTTAGCAAACATTCTCTGCTTGGATTATAATATGACCTTGAAAGTGTGCAGAGGGATTTCTTTAAGTGGAAAAAAATGAATACATTATGTGTGCATCACAATTAAAGGTTACAGGCTCTCTGTTTATGAAATGCGTGAGCAAAGAAGCACTGTCTGAGGACTTAAAAGCTGCAGGAATGCTTCAGAAATTCAGCAGATTATAGCACAGCAAGAAACGACCTTCAGGGAAATTTATCCCGTCTTCTTTTTGAAGTAAAAATCCTCCTCAGGATTTAAAGGTTTAAGTGTTTATCTGTTTGTTTGTGCCTCCTTACATCCATACATGCCTTTTCCATCTGTCAAGCTCCATCAGCCTCAAAGAATTACACACTACCACATGACTCCACTTTAACTTTTTTGAGCCATCATCTTCTTGTTAGTTGAAATTACAAAACACAATACAGAACACAAACAGCAGGATGCCTGCATGCTCTTTCTTTTGACAGCTCCATGTAAATAGGCTTTAAATTTTGGCAGAAATGTTCAGTCAAGGTGTGAACAATCCCATTTATTCCCCCTCACAGAGCCCCGACAGGAAATGGCTTATCTTTGATGGCCGGGTGGATGCCGTGTGGATTGAGAATATGAACACGGTGCTCGACGACAACAAAAAGCTGTGTCTGATGAGCAGCAAGATCATTCGGATGTCACCTCAAATGAGCCTCATCTTTGAACCCATGGACCTGGAGGTGGCATCATCAGCCACAGTGAGAGTGTAGCCCATTTCTGGGAGGCTTTTCTGAGGAGTTCTTTAGAAGACAAAATAATTGTGCATGGGGTGTGATTTTTTATTTATATTTACTATCTAATTTCAAGGAGATGTTGTTCACTCAACACACGCTGTTCCCGTTATTTATGACCCAAACTATAGTTTCCCTCTCAGCGCTCACGGCTGAGTTCTGTTTGCTTTCACCTCACTTGATCTATCCAAACAGTAGTGAGATTGTCACGAAAACAAGTGTACAAAATATTTCAGGGTTTTATCTTCCCCGCCCTCAGGTGTGTATTTGCAGACTATATTGACTTTATCTCTATTGAAGTGGGTGTAACAATTGCTGTTAAGCTCAGTCACTGAGAAGTTGTTTGTTTGAAAAGGAATGCTTTTGTGATTGAACACTTTATCTGTTTACATTGTTCTGTTGTAGGATGTCATTTCCAAACTGAATGAATTTTTTTCTTTCCTGTCCCCATCTTTGCATACCCAACTGAGGCAACATTACCTTAGAGTTGGCGATAGAGAAACTCAGGAGCAAGATTTTTACATATGACATTTACGAGTAGCTCCCCCAACCTTCCCCTCTCCATGTGTCTCTTTATTGTGAGGCAGGAACAAAGGCTCTTCACTGGGATACATAGATGCCTTTAGAGGAAACCTTTGCATCTCTCTGGCTCTACTTCTTATTACGCAGCCTTCTACTTTGGATTCTCTATTGCATAGCAGCTGCTCTTGTCATCATGCCAAATGCAGAGGCATCAACTTTTAGGATCAGTGAACATCTTTCCCCTTTCTGTAAAGGGTCCCTGTTGTGCACTCTTCTTATATCTCAACCTGATTTCCTCCAGCTTTTCTCACATTCTCTCTTTGTCTTTAGAAGTTATTTTTCTTCTGTTGGTGATGGTATTATTTTCTTTTCTTATTATATTTGCACGTTTTAGCTGTTATACATTCTGCCATCAGTCATTTCTGCTCATATTTCTCCTGTTTTACGCCCACTCTTTCCTTGGGGATCGGACTCCAAGCTGTCATTACAAATCAACTCTCAGTAAAAATGAAAGTGATATAGTCATTAAATTGCAGCACATTTGTGTATATTATTGACTAGGATTCATCATCTGCAATATTGTTTGTTTGGTCATTCAGAGTCAAATACTTCTGCTCTAGATTATATTTTCAGTAGTTGCATGCCTCTTTCCACAGGTGTCTCACTGTGGTATGATCTACACTGAGCCTCATATCCATGCTGTCATGTCTCAAAAGCCTTCCTGTAACACTCAGTGCAGCACACAAAGACCTCATCACTGGCCTTTTTGACCACATACCGCCTGTCTGCCTGCGGCCCATTCAAAGGCCACGAAGGTGAGGAACCATCCTGAGGATGTATACTTCTTCTTGCTTGGAATGAAATAGCAACAAGCAATAAGTTGTGTTCTTATTTTCTCTCTTACTGACATGTAGAATTTGGTTTGTGGTCTGATTTCAGAGGCATAAATATTGTATTTTCATATACATATTTTTTTCCTGCATTTTTGGCACCAAGTAATAGGAGTTTAACACATTGCAGTGAGTGAACTTGTAAAAGTAGACAATCTATATCTTTGTTAAATTAGTGTTGTTTCTTTTTTTATTTTCAGGAGATTTCTCTGACAGCGAAATGGTCAAAGCCCTGACGACTCTGATGGGCTGTATGATGGATGAGTTTCATGATGAAGCAAATATTAAGAGCGTGAATGAAAACAATGTTTGTTCTTGGTTTGAGGTTTGTATACACTACTAGGTGCAAGTATCATGTGGCAATGATAATCATATATTGACAAACATGTCATTAAGCATGATCTGCTTACTGTAGACCCTCAAATTTAACCTCCTGAGACTCAAGCTTATATTTTAGCAATGCATTTTAATTTTTTCTCCCTATTTGGGATCAGAAGTGTAAAACCTCAACCTTGTATTTGAACAGAAAGATTTTTTTTTGTTTTTAATAAAAATTGATGTAATGTTGGCTACTCAGTTTTAGTTTTTCCATATAAGGGCACAGAGTCTGAAGAACTTTCTGTCTAGAAATCACCCCAACCTGCACCAGCCTCAACACAAATCTGGGTTAATGTCACTGATCTGACTTTGAAACATCTATGCATACATTAAATAATAAAGACATGTAGATATCTGCATATCTGCATGAAAAAAAATCACAAAAATTGTAAAATCTTTAAAAAAATATGAAGCTGACCTGTCAACCTCCAGCTCTAAAGCATCCCATGGAACAGATTACATAAAGTACAGCTGCATGTTTATTCTGTGCTTCAGTGAGAGGTGATAACTTGTTTGTCTTTGCACTCCAAACACAATTGCAGGGGAAAAAAACAAACAAGCCGGCAATTTTCATGCCACTGTAATTTTAAATAAACAATGATTATGCAATAAAAATAGACACCAACAGTATTCCTGATAATCCAAGCACTTTTTCAATTTTTTGTTTAGCCTCACATGGTGTTGTAAACCTGTGGTTTCGCTTGTTGAAGCAGAATTACATGCTGGAGGCAAAATAAGAGTACATGAAACAGAGGACCTGCTTTGATGGGCAAAATCACTGGTTTGCTAGCAAGAGAAAATGGAGACAGTCAGTGAAAGAAGACAGCTCTCTATCATGATCGGGACTGACAAGAGCTAATGGTGCAAGACAGTGCAGAACTACAGGGGAGTCTGACCATGCATGACCTAAGGCAGCGTACAAATCATTGTGACAATGTGCTGACAGACCAATAACAACAATTTTACTTTATATTCTTTTAAGTTCCTGAAGTGTGTAGATGTCAAGTTCCCATACAGTGTAGCTAGAACAAAAACCAAACACATTGTGGGATGCAAATTTAATCTTCCTATAGATAGAATGGGTGGAGAAGTTTTAGCAGACGAGCTCTTACCTCTGCCCTTTGCAAAGATTCCAATCGATTTTTCAGCTTCTGAATCTTGTCTTGAGAAAGCTCCGCTAGTATCCCCCTGTGGAAGACTGAACTGATCTATGCCTCTCAGCCCTCCCTCCCATGCTTTTCAGCCAGTCATTATCAAAGTGTTGAATTAATCAGCCTTTTAACAGCAGGAGCTTTCATGAGGCTGCTAAGCCGCATGATAGACAATTTCAAATTCCTGCTGTTTCTTCTAACAAAGACATCTCTCCTCTGGTGTTTGTCTCATGCAATGGTCTGTACACATGGATTTGCACCTTATTATAACTCAGTTGTTGAAGAACTTTGTTGGCCCAGTGTCATTTTAGAGTGAAGTGCCCATCTGTGCTTCCAGAATTGGTTTAAGCTACACATACACTACAATATTGATATGTGTTTATGTGTTAAATCACTTATTGGTACTGTCTCCTTTTGATACAAGTCACCCTTAAAAAAAATCTGATTGAAGAATTATGATCCACCGGCAGGCATTGTTAGATACTATAAAATAAGTGAAGCCATTGGGTCAAGTTAATGATAACCAAGAAAACAATGACAGAAAGGAGTTTTGTTAAGATACAATCACAGTTTTGGTTATGTATATGTGAAAGTAGCTGTTTTAAATTGAATCCAGCCCTCTTTGTATTGTCTGCTCCACTTTACTTCTTGAATTTCTTTTCCCCTTTGCCTCTTATTTCCTCCACAGGGCCCAGGAAGGTGGGAGCTGTGGACAAATGAGTTAAAGTCCGTTCTCCCCTTATGCAGAAATATGCAGTTCAATGAGATCATCGTCCCAACTGAGAACACAGTTCGATACATGGCACTGATGGAGCTCCTTGTTACCCACCAGAAGCCAAGAATATTTATTGGCCCCACTGGTACTGGAAAGAGCATCTACATTACAGTGAGTCACTAGCTTGAAAATGTTGTATTGATTTAATGTTTGTAGTAGACAAAGTTATTTTGCATCTGAAATTAATGTAATGTAAATGTTATAATTTACAGCTGTTCCCTCGACCTATGGCGAAGTGAAGTTAAGATATTGTTGATGCCTATAGACAGTGCCTTTAGGTTTAGTCAGAAATAGAAACAAATTTACTGTGTTGCGTTCTGCTGATTGTTCACAATATCAACAACAGCCTTGTTTTCTAGATGTGTTTCTGTCAACTATCCGTTCTCTGAAGGGGAATTGATTTTGAACCTCATTTGAAGTTTATATTCAAAGAACACAGCTTTTGATACTAACATTGTATATTTTTGAGGGTGAATAAGCATTAATTTTTAAGTGCTATGGACCCAGCCTCAGGAAATAAGAATAAGTGCTCTGACGAAGCAAATCATTTGGCGGCAACACAGCTAAATGCACCAGGTGTGTAACGTCCACCTTGGAGGAATACTGAGTGTCTCCTCGACAGACCTTCAGCTATTTATATCAAGGACTAATCCCCCTTCCTTCCCTGTGCTTCATTAGTTCTTCCATTAGTGTGCTCAAACTTGAGACTCAGGGGTGAATAGAGATCATCTCACTGGGGAGCCTGCCTTGTTCTCCACTTCCTGCCCGTCTGTGTGGTAGATCTGCTCTGTCCCATGCTGCAGCCAGCAGACCGTGGCTGAATTCAAAACCTGGCTGGAGTTATTAAGAAGCTTTAGAAGTGAGACCATAAGTATATTACTGGCTCGATGCCCACTCCAAACAGCTGGGCACATGACTCCTTCACCTGCTGAGTTTACTCTTAAGAGAGGCAAAAAGAAGCTTCGCTTGTGGTTTACAGTTAAGACAAGAGGGTGATAATGAGGCCTGTGATCATTCAAAAATCCCCTTTAATTAAACAGGTTATCACTCACATCATACCACAAGCTTGTGTGTGAGCTACGAGTGCATTTTTTATTTATTTATTTAACCTTTATTTATTCACTCTTAACTGATGCTTTACAGTGGCAGCAAGGCTAAACCCGTAAAGTTGAACTTAAAAGTAGCACTGAAATAAATCAAATGAAATACAGTAGAAGTAAAATTACCTAAAATTTTAAGTTTAGCAGATTCACGTTTAATGATACAATCCATGTTTGTTTTATATTAAATGAATGGGTTGCATAAGTTAATGTATAGATGTGTGCACTGGAACACTTTTTATAAAGAAAGCAGTGAAGCATCAGTGAAGCTTGTTTTACCAGGTGTTTTTAAAAATTGTTTAAGAGGAATCTGCCACCACATATAGCTTATTGATGAAGCTTTATATCATGAAATGTTTTCATGGCCCTCTGCAAACCTTGTAAAATGATAGAATTAGCTTTTTTGTCCTACAGAATATATTTGTGGATCATGTCCTAAGAGGACATCTGACTTTTTATAAGAGTGTAATGAAATGAAGGTCAGGTTCTTTTCAGACAAGTCACTGAGTGCATGTTTTATTACATTTCAAAGCTTATCACAACTTTTTCCCCTGACGAAAAAAAAAAAAAAAAAAAATTTCATGTTCTTTCAAACTTTCATTACTAATATCCAGTGCCACATTCACATACTTTCAGAGGTCACTTTAAAGAGCATATATATGTAGATAATCAAAGTAATTACGTGCGATATAGAAGAAAGAACTTTTCAGTGCACAGTGCACTTGAAGCTGATATGCATTCATCCTTGTTCCTTCTCTCACTCAGGACTTCCTCTTGAATCAGCTGGAGAAGGACGTCTATAGCTTATTATTCATCAACTTTTCAGCTCAGACTACAGCTTCCCAGACTCAAAACATCATTATGTCTAAGCTGGATAAGCGCCACAAAGCAGTATTTGGTCGTCCACTGGGGAAGAAAATGGTACAGCCTCTGTTCTTTGTTTTACTTTTTGGTCCTACACCAGTGAAGTCATTTACAAAAGTTTTGGCAAGCAAAAAAGTGTACTTCTGACGAACACTAGAGTGGTTTTCAACAAATACCTTTTCACAACATCTATATCATTTCGACATCTTAGGTGGTGTATGGTGCCCAGCCTCCTGTAGAGCTGCTTCACCAGTGACTTGACCACTGGAGCTGGTATGACCTAAAGGCTGCTCTATTATCAAACTAATGGACATCCAGGTCATAAGTGCTATAGGGCCACATGGTAAGTAAGAGCCATCACAAACAAGAATTAGGTGGACCATATTAATGTAATGATATCCTATTGAAGCCCTATGTTGGCAAATAATTAAAATGTTGGGGGGGTTAAGTGAATATTTTCATCTCTTCACTCTTAACTGATGCTGTTGTGTTGTTGAGTCAATGCCACAAACCTCTTAGCTGCTGTTTGGTGGGGCTACTGATTGCTTCAAGTGTTTCCAAATAGCAAACGTTGAACATTTCCACCTCCAGTGACACTGCAAATGTAAACACGAAAGCCTCTCAGTCCACCAACGCAGCTGGCAGGGACAGCTGCAAGAGAAAGAGGCCTGATGCCACAGTCAAGTGCCTGTAAAGATATAGTGTTTGTTCATAATGTCTGTGCTGACAGTTGTTTAGCTTTTCTAAACAGTTGTGTAGCCAAAGCTGTGGCACTTTCTAAAGCCAGGGCAGAGAAAACAAAAGAAAAATAGACAAATACACGAAAACAAAACTTCCTTCACTTCATACAAATAATATTACATTAAACACTGGTTTGCAAGAGGTGCAATAATTTTTCTATTTCAACAATTCTTTTTTATATTTGTCTTTATCGTGTCTTAGGTGGGGGGTGAAATCCACTTCAACATGATTACTATTCATGATTTTGATGAGAAGACCATGTTTACAATCTTCTCTTGAATAATCTACTGGCGTTTCACAGACGGTATAAATATCGTCCTTATCTCTTCTGAATTATAAGTTTTCCTTCAACTATATGGTGAATAATTCTCTGCATCTAGCTCACTAATGACAAGATTGAAGGTGTTCAGATTTCTCCTCTCCGTCTGCACTGCTACAGTGTTTACCTCAGAGACCAAAAGTCTTCAGGCAATCAAATCTGTTGGATAGGTTTCAAATTTACCCAACCACCTCTGCAAACACAGCTGTGATTTGCAATCTAACAGGCTAGCAATTTCACACTTTGTCAGTTTTTGTTGTTGGAATACATTTTTAATGCTCGTGATGAAATAAATTTGATTTTTTTTCAATTAATTACTTAAGATGATAGAATTTTCCCAAGTAGCTGAAGGGACTAATCCGATTGATTGGCTGAATCAACATTTTCGTCAACAGGTTCACTTTCCTCAAGTCGTTTGCAGCTCTGACCTCAGAGTTTGTCACAAGCACTATGTGTGTGTACAAAGAGGCCTCCAAGAACCTGCTGCCAACCCCAGCAAAGTCCCATTACTTGTTCAATCTGCGTGACGTCTCCCAGGTCATCCAGGGCATCTGCCTGTCTCGCCCAGAGACTGCAGATGAACAATCTGTCATCAAGCGGCTGTGGGTGCATGAGGTAACGTTGAGCACAACAAACAGTTGAAAATATCTGACAGCTGTGTAACCAAAGAGATCTAACTCTGCAACCTAAACAGGAATGAAATGAGAATTTAAAGAAATAAATATCCTTGGAGGGAAGCTGTATTCTGCCTTTTACACAAAGTACTGCTTCAGATCTTTTTGTGTCCCTACCTCTCTTTATTCACCACACTTTGTCTTTGCCTTTGATCCTCAGGTCTTGAGGGTTTACTGTGATTGATTGGTTCATGACTCAAATCTATCCTGGTTTATGAACCACTCACAGGTGGTGTCCCAAACTCACGTGAAAGAAAACTTCCATCAGCTCTTCCAACATGTGGGCCAGGACAACGACGGTGACCGAGGATGACCTGATTTCCATGACCTCAAAGGTGAGGACCGCAACTACTGAGGTGAACAGTCTGGGCCAGCTCTGACAGGTTGTAGAACTAGTTCAGAACTATTTCAGGTGAGTAAGACCTTTGGAACAACTGTATGACATGATGATCTGAAGCTGATCACCAGGAAGTTCACTCAGGGGGAAGCTCATTTTGTCTTCCTCTTTACAGACACTCAACTCAAAATAGAGTCATTCTTGGAGGATATTGGCATCCTGCTGAACACAGGAGAGGTAATAGAAAGACACAAAAAGAAAGATAAATGTTTGACTGAAAAATAAATTGTTTGAAAACTTCTGCAAATGTGGATAAATAAGGAAGTTAGTCAGGTGTCACCCAAACACTGAACATTTTGTTATCTCGCGGTTGCTTTCAGGTTCCTAACTTGTTCACTGTTGATGAGAAGCAGGAGACTTGTGAGCGAATAAGATTGTTACATAGATAGATAGCTTCCCCCTGTCTCTTTTCTACATGTTTGTAGAACAATGTTGCACACAGCTGCATGTGTTGGTGTTAGTCATGAGTCCCATTGGAGACGCTTTTAGGAGCCGTTTGAGACATTCACCTCTCCTGATTAACTGTCACACCATTGACTGGTTCCAGGTTGCTAAATGTGCAATAAGTAGCACCCAAGTTTCTCAGCTAGACAAGTTTACTTAAGTGTTACAGCAAAAGATTTTAGTTGTGGAATACCTCTCAATGTATCCTTGGGTAAACTGGGTATATTTATAAGAATGTTGAAGTGACAATAAGCATTTTGATTTCGTGGCATCAATGAATACTGAGAATACTGAGCACTTATTATTATTATTGCCCGTCACACACCTGGCCTGAGGATGCCCTACAAGCAGTGTTGTGGCCTGTTGCTTCTTCATGGATGTTGAGATGACTGATAAATCCAGTGACTTGTTTATGTGTTTCTCTGTTTGTGCAGGATATCACAGTGGTGATGTCTATGAAAAGTCCTCCTACAGCTGTTAAGCTTGTTATGTAGGCAATCTGCATTCTGAAAGGTATCAAGCCAGATCAAATTCCTGACCTCTCAGGCTCAGGTAAAAAAAAAAAAGTGGAGGACTTCTGGGGTCCAGCCAAAAGACCACTGGGTGACATGAGGTTCCTTCAAAGTTTTCATGATTCCAACAAAGACAACATCCCACCAAATCTGATGGCCATCATTCGCAATAACCATCACCAACCCAGACTTTGAACCAGAGAAGATTAGAACTGCACCCACTGCAGCTGAAAGCATGTGTAAGTGGGTCTGCGCCATGGATAAGTATGACAAGTAAGTAATATTTTTCTCCCTTTCTGTTCTCTGTTTTGAAAATTAATGTTTATTCACAAAGCTTGGGAGAGCTTTTCATCTATCTGAGTATGCAAAATGTTGCTTGGTTACTGCCAACTTCAAAGGGAAAATCATCTCTCTGTTACAAGCGAGCCATGCATATGCCAAGTTTCAAGCTATTAATATAAAAAGACAAATCAAGATGCAGATCAGTTAAAGGGCAATGCTGGCATCATTTTTGTTCTTACAATCTCAGATGTTACTCAAATTTATAAGCTATGGTTATGAAATATGATTCATACAGTTCCCACCTACAGTTATGAAAGAAGGCATTGTTAATGAGATAATAATGCTGACTATACATAACCAACTACTGTTACATTTTTCAGTGATATCCTAATTCAAAGATATTATTCTACTGTATGAAATAGAATCTGATCTATGGATTTGATGACAAGGCCAAAGAGATATAAAAGCAGTGACCTTCCACTGTTACAGACACAAAATTATTCTTTCCCTCATCTTTACTTTGTTCCTCTCAAAGGAATGAAAGATCATTTAAATCAGAACATCTATGGCAGACTCAATATTTGGTGTTTTTGCTGCTAGCTGAAACCAAATCTAGCAATTGTGATTCAAAACATTGTTCAAAACGCTTTATGTGGCAAAGCTTGTGGCCCCCCAAGAAGAAAAAGCTGGCACAATCTGAGGGGGAGCTGAAAGAAGCCAAGTCTACAAAAAAAAAAAAAAAAAAAAGCAGGATGCCCTCAAAGAAGTACTAAACAAACTTGCAAAGCTTCAGGAGACTTTGGATGCTAACAAGAAGAAGAAAGAGGAATTGGAAAATCAGGTTGGTGCTTTTTTTGTACTCATATTACTTGAAACAATGTATAGAACTGCATTTTATTGATGGTTTGGGAATTTGGAAATCCTTTTTTATTTTTTTACATAGAAATCTATGTTTGGCTAAAACATGATAGCTGTTTGTACAATACAGGGTTTGAACTAGTTGTCAGGAGGAATCAACAGTACTACAAAGCAGGAAAAGCGCTATTGGCTACACAGTCAACCTCGCATATCTGACCAGTAAAACAGCCTCAGTCAGGGACAGAAACTTGACAGACTCTCTGCCTACTGTAACTTTCAAAAGCAGGCAACAGAGAAATAACAGTAATGAGAGTAGTAGGAGGCTACAGGAGGTCCACCTAGACACGTCATTCTTCGACCTTGCTCGACTCGTCGAATATCCTCCGGACCCACCTCTTTTCTGTGCGACCTCACTTTACCGAAAGTCAGACCCGAGACTTGAGATGTTATTGGACTGGTCTCTGCAAGAATAGAGACGACCTCATCACCGCATGGAACCTCGGACTACCTCTGGCTAAAGACAGCTAAACCTTAGGAGTGGTTTGTGTAAGATTGCCACTATTATAGTCTGTCACTGACATGAGGTCTACTTTGAGTTTTAGTAGATTTCGTGTGGTATTTTATAGGAGTTCATCTTTTTTGAGGCTTTAAAAATCTTGTAGTGTCTCTAATTCCTTAAATGAATGAATATTTGTAAGAGCAGAGATATCCCATGCTCACTCAACAAGTCTTTGATGAACTTATTAGGTGATCCAGTAAAAATCTGAGTTAGGACCATTGCTGGCCTACCTTCAGATAGCTTCTCTTTTGGCAACAGTATCGTAATCTTGTGAGTATCGGAAACTAACTCTACTTTCAAATAAAATACATCTCAAAGAGTTTTTTGTTGTTATTATTATTGTTTTGTTTTGTATTTTTCATGGCTGTTGCTTGTTTTGTTTTTTTTTTAATGGACCTCTGAGTCCGTCAACAAAGGTGATGATGATGATGATGATGATGTCTAGAGTTCTGCTGCTCTTGATCTTTGTTATTTCAATACTGAACACCTCCAGGACTAACCGTTTATAGCTTCGTTTTAGTTTTGTCAGAAACACTGGGACAAGATTTAAACAGTATCTCCAAATGACATAATGACAAGGGAAAATATTCAGAACTGACTGATTTGGTATTAAATGTGGTGTACCCCAAGGCTCAATTTTAGGCCCCTTACTTTTTAATTTGTACATGCTCCCTCTGGGAAGTGTCATCAGGAGGCATGGTATTGATTTCCACAGTTATGCAGATGACACACAGCTGTACATCTCCATGTCTCCTGATGACACAGGGCCAATTGATGCCCTTTTTAAATGTATAACAGAAATTCAATCCTGGATGGCAGAAAACTTCCTGCAGCTCAACCCGAACAAGACTGAGGTTTTAATCATCGATCCTAAGGCTCAGGGAGAGAATTTACGANCTGACCAGTAAAACAGCCTCAGTCAGGGACAGAAACTTGACAGACTCTCTGCCTACTGTAACTTTCAAAAGCAGGCAACAGAGAAATAACAGTTTACTCTCATCATCCTCCGATGTCCTCCAGGTGGATCTGTGCAGTAAGAAGCTGGAACGAGCTGAGCAGCTTATAGGAGGCCTGGGTGGAGAAAAGACACGCTGGAGTGAAATGGCTTTCAGTCTGGGCTCTGAACTCTACAATAACCTGACCAGAGACGTTCTTATCTCTGCTGGAGTAGTGGCGTACCTTGGAGCCTTTACCTCTGGCTATAGACGGCTGAACCTTAGGAGTGGTTTGTGTAAGATTGCCACTATTATAGTCTGTCACTGACATGAGGTCTACTTTGAGTTTTAGTAGATTTCGTGTGGTATTTTATAGGAGTTCATCTTTTTTGAGGCTTTAAAAATCTTGTAGTGTCTCTAATTCCTTAAATGTGGATGATTATTTGTAAGAGCAGAGATATCCCATGCTCACTCAACAAGTCTTTGATGAACTTATTAGGTGATCCAGTAAAAATCTGAGTTAGGACCATTGCTAGCCTACCTTCAGATAGCTTCTCTATTGGCAACAGTATCATAATCTCGTGAGTATCGGAAACTAACTCTACTTTCAAATAAAATACATCTCAAAGAGTTTTTTCTTGTTATTATTATTGTTTTGTTTTGTATTTTTCATGGCTGTTGCTTGTTTTTTTTTTTTTTAATGGACCTCTGAGTCCGTCAACAAAGGTGATGATGATGATGATGATGTCTAGATTTCTGCTGCTCCTGATCTTTGTTATTTCAATACTGAACACCTCCAGAACTAACCGTTTATAGCTTCGTTTTAGTTTTGTCAGAAACACTGGGACAAGATTTAAACAGTATCTCCAAATGACATAATGACAAGGGAAAATATTCAGAACTGACTGAAAGCTTTTCAGAGGCATGATGCACCTGCAGATTGTTTCTGGAATAGAGGTAAAGCAATCAACCTTTTTCAAAAACCCTCTGCTCTCTCTGACTGTGCATGTCTTTGTTAAAACTGCTGCCTGCTGTTTGTTTTTATGCCATTTTACTTTGCTCACTGCGCATACAAAATAGGTTCCAGTGTTTTAACAGAGTGCAGCTGTGTGTTTTTGACAGCTCGTGTATCTGTAAAACAATTGGTTATCAGTCTGCAGCAAGACAAGTGAGCAGTGACAGCACTGTGTTACACTTTTTCAAAAGCGCATTGTCTGTTTCAACCTGAGGTATGTTAATAAAGAGTGTTATGACAAGACGTCTGCTTATTTGCGTAAATGAAGTAGCAACATTGCTTTTTAATCACAACACTATGGCCCCTGGTGAGCTCCCCGACTGTGAGCTGTCTAACTGCTTGGAGTAAATGTTCCCCCCCAGGCGACTTTCACATCTCAGTTTTTGTCCTTCAACATCCCCCCACTGTTGTGATGTCTTGTGGTTAATAGTTACCAGATTCCTCTCTCTGTCAAAGGAAGTTTTTTTTGATCACACACTAACGCTCATGGCTGTGGTATGTGTGTGTCTTTGTAGTAACGCCAGGCGGTGGCCTCTGATGATCGATCCCCAGGGCCAGGCCAACAAGTAGGTGAAGAACATGGAGGAGGCCAGTCGCCTGAATATCATTAAACTGAGTGATGCTGACTTTGTGCACACTCTGGAGAACTGTGTTCAGTTTGGCACACATGGTGAGCTGAAATATTTCTCTGGGTTTGATATGTGTGTGCACCATCTACACAGCTGTAGTTCTTTTTCCTGCCTGATGAGGTCTCTCTTTACCACAAGGATCACTAATTGAAGCGCGAGGGGTGTATCCCTTATCCTTTGTTCTTCTTTGTGCTGAGGAAGGATTCATATTGGCAATGTTTCTGAGTGAGATGTTTAGATGAAACTCAATCCAAACCCATTGCACCAGCATTCTGTAGTTAGTACAATCAAATCATCCTGGAATGGGAAAAATACATTGCCTTTTTCCTGTCCAGCAACATGGGCATATTCCAGTGTTGAGGCACATTTGACTCTATTTTGTCCTTTCTTGAAAGAGTAAGGTTATTCCCACTTTTGTCTTCATCTACCATTTTTAGGGCTAATTTGAGAGCAACAGCTTCACAGCGATTAAAAAGACATTCAAATAATGAACTTACTCACCCAGCCATGAGGTCTTTCCTTAGAGACTGACTGCAGGGCTAACAGTTCAGATTGTAGATTGTCCTTGTCGGGTGCTATAAAGTCCCCTGAGGAAACAGTTACACACTCATTAATCCAGTTATACTCTTGCTGTCTGTCTGTATGCAAGGAATCCTCTTTATGTACCAGTCATCTTTATTCTCATATGGCTATCTGCCAAACATCTCAGCAAGCTAGGATAAAATTGATCAAGTGAGACACAGACTGATTGATCTGCTAAAACTTTTGCAACATCAAGTCATGTGAGGACAACACATGATCCAAAGCAATATAGAAATGGTTTTATGTGACAGTTGAGCATTTCACTTAGCTTTCAATGCCAAACACAGCTGATGAACTTGCTAGTACCTTAAGGCATAATGTCAATTATGAATGTGCTAATGCTCTCAACACAGGAACAGCATTATCATACTTAATGTGTAATCACATTAATAATCATGCAATGGGACTTAGGTGTTTGAAAGACATTTCTTTGACTCGCTTGACTTAACTTGACATTTGTTGAACTTGCTTCACTGCTCTCTTGGTATTGAATTGTTTGGCTTCAATGTAAGTTCATTAATGAGTATGACACAAAGGGAGTCAGGAGAGGTCAGGTCGTCGTCGGTACGTCTGCAAAATATACTTTTATTTGAGACTCTGAAAACTGAAAACTCAACACTTGGACGAAAGTGTTGCTTTTTAGGTAATGTGAGCTTTTGTTGCATGGAAAGTTCTCCTGCTGTTACAGATCTAGGAGGCAGCAAATCAAAAGGTGAGTTCCTATTTTATTATTAAACAAGACTGTAGAGCACAGTCAGACAGCCAAACTAGATTTACTTTATGGAGAAAAATAGAAGTCCTTGATGCTTTCATCTGAGATTAATAGAAAATGCTCGAGACCAGAGAAACGCCAAAGTTAAGAAAAGAGTCAGTTTCTTTTTGAATACTTTCAGAGCTGATAGAGAATGTGGGCGAAAAACTTGACTCTATTCTGGAGCTTTTGATGCTGAGATAGACCTTCAAACAAGAGGGTGTCTTGTGTGTTTGCCTTGGAGACTCGACTATTGAATATGCTCCAGACTTTCGCTTCTATATCACAACTAAACTATGGAACCATCATCACTTGCCTGAAATTTCTATCAAGGTAAAACTTCCTTGGGTGCTTCTGCGTTTTATGACATCATGGTGCAATTTCACTTGTTTCTTACTTTGGAAGAACCTCTTCACTGATTGCTTGAAGGATGCATTGATCACCATGTTTATATCACCAAAATTGATATCACTGCACCGTTTTAATCACAATGACTGGAAGGATGAGTTGCCTTGACTTTCAGGATTTCACACGCAGAAGTGCTCACAGACATTATTCTTATAAAAAATTCAGCCATGGCACAGGTTGTATTTCGTTCTACTGGCAGTCTTGGCAGCCGATGTCATTATTATGTGGAGGGTCCCTGTGCTATCCTCCATGCCTCTTCCTCACCCCTCCATGCAGATGGTGCTGGTTTTTGTTTAATCCCCCTCTGCAACAAAGGGTAGATGTATCTTCCACAACAAAGCTGCTGCCAGCACAGAAGGCACTAATAGAATAGAGACTCTAACTGGAACCCACGCAGACATCTGCTTTCCTTTGCTTTTAAAGTGTTGTTTTCATCTCACCTAATAGCAACAGTCAACCCTGTTTGTTTCCTTTTTCCAGTGTGAATGTTAAGCCAAATGATTGAACTGACTTTCAGTGCTGTGGCTCATTGTTTATGAAGTGAAATGACTCTATGTGGGACGGTCTATATTTTCCATTGTTGGCATGCTAACTGAAACATGCAGACATCCATGGAACATTGTTTTATCCCAAGCAGTCATTCAACGGGATTAGGTTTCCTATCATTTGCAAAAACTTCAGCCATATACAGGCATTTGTGGACACTATTTGTTTGTCTTATTAGTTTAAACGATCATTCCTTACATCCAGGAGGATTGATACAAAGGCTTCCATAACTGATGACTTTTCCTTTATTGCCACCATTGGGTTTAAGATTCTCGTCCCTCCTACAAGCCATGTGCACTAAATCACAAGCATACATCCATGATGGATCTAATCAAGTAATTATTTTGTTGCTTTCTTTTTTTATACTCTTTGCAAGCAATTCAGACATCACTTTTGTGTCATTTTATCTTGAAACATTACGTTTTCTTGACTCAACATGTGAATGTACCATATCATAAGTCTAATAAGACAGTTTTTACTCAAAATCATGCACGGACACTTGTTTAGATTACATGGGAGTGTCTGGGACAGTGCAGCCAGTCTCCGTTGTGCATTATGCTTCCTTCTATTTCCTAAATTAAACGACACCAACCAAGCGTACAAAGATGGTTATCATGATGGATGTTTGCTTTTTACACCATGGATGTTTGTATGGTGGCATAAGAATAAAGCTCAAAGTTGCACTGTGCCAAAATACAGTTTCACACATCTCCGTGCATGTCTGCAGTCTTTGTTTTGATCATTTTAAAAATGTAGCTTGAATCTAAATTTCCCCTTCACCCCCCCTTCTTCAAATAAATGATCTCTTCTCTTTCTTGTTAGTTCCCACTTACCGCTTCATACCACCCAGATAGCGGCACCTTTATCCCCAAGCATCACCAGGAGTGATTGCTCCCTGGTACCACTCCCCAGTAGAATACAGTCCACAATATATAAATAAATTTCCAAGAAAAGAAGCATTAAAGGGAATTGCATTATAGCAAGGCAAGGGGCTGGAGAGCATTACTGAATATCACATTTCAGGCATCTATTTGCAGAGGCCCTGCACTTTATGTGCCTCTATTAGACAGATTCAACTCATTTTTCACGACTTACTCAATCCCTCTTCTTTCCCTCCTGCTTAAGTTTCTTCACCTACAGTACAGTACGCTATGAGGTCTCCATTATTGCCTTTTAGCGCTGCATGAAATGCAATACTTTCAAATACAAGAGAACAAGCATCTAGTAAACCAGCCCTCCGGAGCTCAAGGGACGAAAGGAAGCGGAGGAAGAGGGTGTGTGTGTGAAAAAGACTAACTAGAGATTTATATTGGCTTTACCACCAGCTGAGTGGGTCTGCAGCATCAATAGAAATGGAATTAGGCCTCGGAGAAGTGCTCTCGTTTATTAGGGCGGAGAGTAGGTAGCTGATATAGGCTTTTAACCTCAGCGGGATGACGGAGGTTGCGGTATAAGACACACTCCTTTACTTCTTGCAGCAACACTTTTTGCAATAAGAATAGAAGTAAGTGCATCCTACCTGTACTGTGCGGAGGCTTGAGAGGTTATTGGAATTGATTGGATTGGAGGTTCACAGGGAATACAGCACTAAGCCAAGATGATTAACACTGCCCTGTACTGTAAAGTATGATACTTCCGTGTAATGGAGTACGGTGGGGTAACACATCGTAACCTTCAAACCCTCACTATCATGTTCCTGTGTCTTTGTTTGTTGTAGGTGACACTTTTAAACTTCATGATCACCCTAGAGGGCATCCAGGATCAGCTGCTAGGTATTGTGGCCACCCTAGAAAGGCCTGATCTGGAGGAGGAGAAACAGAGAAGCAAGCTGTGGCCGAGGTGACAGAGCAGAAGATTGATGAGACCCGCATGTGACACACACCTATTGCTGTGCACTCGGCTATCTTGTTCTTCTCCATCGCTGACCTGGCTAACATTGAACCCATGTACCAGTACTCCCTCAACTAGTTTATCAACCTCTTTATCAGCTCTATTGACGACTCAGACAAGAGTGACGACTTGGAGCAGAGGTGAGCAGAGCTGAAAAATGCCCTGACTGAGTGTTTTTTTTGTACAAGTTACTTGAGCTTGTCTTCAAAATATGTCTTCAGTTTTACTTGTACTTGAAAACCACACATTGTCCTGAGAGTACTAATACTCAAAAGAATTTAAAAACTGAATTGTTTGCTTCTATCTGCAGGCTGAAGATTCTGAGAGACCACTTTACCTCCTAACTGTATGTTCATGTGTGTTGCTCACTAATCGAGAAAGATAATCTTCTTTTTTCCTTTGGCCTTTCCTTTCAGTCAACCTGCTAATGCACATCAAACAGGCAGGAATACACACACACACATACACACACAGACTGTACATGATGAAACAACACTTCAAAAAGGTTCTTGAAATGAGATAAAATAATGTTGTGTTTGGAGAGTAGCTTTCTCCATCAAAGAAGTCTGCAAGCAAAGTCTGTCCTCCCTTTGATTACTCAAGATTATCACAACATTGTATTTTTATTTGCATTAGTCTGAGTCAAATATAATCCCAAAGAAGGTCAACCTCACGCACAACAGACACAGTAGTAAATCCTCTGTTGTGTAAACACTTCGAAAGCTCCTTCATGGTAATTAATATTTCAGGTATATGAGACAGTGGTGTTTCCTTATGACAGGGGGTGTAGGCCTTCACAACCCACACTCAAATCCCTGCACCTGGCTCCTGGCGAAGAAGTCTTGGGATGAGATGTGCCGCTTGGATGAAATGGAGTGTTTCAAAGGTCTGCATTGTATCATGGCTCGCCCCAGGAACCAGTGGCAGAAGGTTTACGAGTGTCAAGTGAGTGTCATCCAGCTGACCGGCCAGTCAGGGTCTTTTTTTTATTTGTTCCATGCGGATGAAGACTAATTGGGAAAATATAGTTTTCCTCCCTCCCTGGGGTCACACTGAACATATTTCTTCGCATCAACAAGAATCATTGAAAGACTACTGATTTACTGGCAGGACTAGCAGAAGCAGAAGAGTGTTAGTCTTCTCAGAGTTGCCTTTAGAGCCTTATTAATTTCAGGACAGTAGATGTGGCTTCATGCATTTTTGTCATTGTTGTTATTTTATTTAATTTGAAGTGAATACTACTTAACATTACTTTGAATATGACAGTTAGCCAAAAGATTGGCTTCCATCAGTAGGTGTTAAACTAGGCTAATAACTACATAGAATTAAAAGAAAAAAAGAAAAACAAAGAATTATTTCGTGAGCAGAAAAATTATTATTATCATACAAATAATACTGGGAATTGCACAATGATCTACATGAAAAGGTGTATGATGTTAAGTAGCCAAAGACGTTCAAGACACGCAAGTAAAGCAAAGTTAAAAACATGCATTGCATGCATAACAAAGTAACAAAAAGAAAAAAATGCAAAGCATGCAAGGTAAACAACAAAAGCAATAAGTTAATATGAATAACGGCATGTGATTCATACAGGGAGGCATGCATCAGCACATTAAGCAGGATTAAAAAGGTCATACCACAAACATGCAGGAAGCATGCAATTGGAATTGTCTCAGAAGATGCAGAAAATAAAGCAGGAATGCTGCAACTTTTAAAATTAATTTAATTGGACAGGACCAACACACACAAAATCAACTCAAGCATGCAATTAATTTCAGTTTGTCTCAACACGAGACAAATACACGTTTATAGACGCATCAATAACATACAGAGGAACCCCCTAAATCTGCAATCCACTTCAAAAAGCACAGAAAAAAATTGTCTAAAGGTTTCATTGGACCAAAGCTGGAGTTTATTTCACACACAGCTGAAGCCACAGCTATTCTTAACCATTAATTCCAAGTTATTTAAAGTATGAATCTTGTGCAAACAGCCTTTCAGCATTTGTATCCAACAAGGTTATAAAAGCCAATTAGATAAAACAGGTGAAGACATTTCAGATTTAAAATATAGTTACACTGTTGAGTTGTCATGCATATTTCTAAACCTTCACTCTGATGTTTAAAAGCCGAAGTTGCTAATAAGTTGTCACTCTTGAGCTTTAGACTGACATTACACAAAAGGTCAGCAATGGTCCATGGATTGTGGGGGAAGTTTAGTAGTTGAAGGTGAAGAAGTTGTTGGAGTTAACTGCAGAAAAACAGTGTTAAGGGGGAAAGGGAACAAGGTCTGTGTGAATAGACGAAAGCTATTTTCCAGAGGGTTTCTCATGTGATCCATGGGTTGGCTCCACTCAGCAGGGGATCTCAGCAGGATGTTATAATACACTTGCAGCCTCCCTCCACACGCTGTTTCTCATACTGTTCTTCTTGGCTCTTTTGCGTGGGAAAAAGATACAACAATACAAAACATATATATTAATTACACACCCAAATACTCAGCTTTTCCTAAGGGAAAAGTGTCAAAGATGACTCATACAGCTAACATTTTGCACATCTTACCTCTGAAAACATTTGTTTGAAGTTGATTTCAAACAGGAACTTGTTTGTTTTCTATACTGAGATGAGACAGCTGGAGTAAAGATGTTTACCTAACAGGTGTAGATACAAACATGCATTCTCTTTCCATCCTAGGATAAGAAAGAATCTAAAACTGAAGTTCTATCTGATTAAATCTTTTCTGTTTTGCGTGTGCTTGTCACATCAATGCAATCAAGACACAAGAACAGCTGTTCAATCAGCGCTTGTTGCACACAAACGTGTGTGGCACACATGCTTCTCTCTTGGCTGTCGCACACATGCATTCATGCACACATACACTCTCCCCATCTTTGATTTATAATCAACAGAATCACCCACAACACTTCTTATAATTAAATCGAGTTTGTTCCAGTCGTAGAATTCACATTTATTCAATCTTGATGCAAGAACAGCTGTTCAATCAAGCACCCCGGCACAGAGGTTCCCACACGCTTACACACCCCTGTACACACAGAGAATCCCCCGGAGATCCTAGATAGGTGTATCTGTCTCGCAGCACCTGCCAGCACACATAGCCAGAAGCTACTCGACAAACAGCCAGGGAAATATAATTGCAAAACTTTCCACCACCATTGCTTACTTCTACTTGAACACTTGTGGCTCAAATTAATCAAAGGTACCACTCTGACCCCGTACAAAGACTCTTTCTTTTTTATTTTGCTTCTTTTTGCTTTTTAATTCATCTAAGCTAATTCCCCCTACTGCTCTTTGCATTCAGATTACAGATTACCTCTCTTTTGGCTTAATTGCATTGCTTAATCTTGCAATAGCTCAAGATAATTTCAGCCCCATCTCTGGGAAAAGTTGGGCATTCAGCTGCTTGATGCAGGGCAGAGCTCCTCTCCTGATAATTCAAAATAGCTTTACTCCCTCATTCTAAAAAGCATCACAGGGCGCATCAAGTTATTCATTTATTTAAAAACCAAGGGAAAAAAAATCATCTGCATGGCTTCGGTATCTTTTTTCTTACCCTTCATCGTGCATTATGCAAGTCACTTTACATTTCTGGTTCACGAAATAAATAAAATTAAATGTTTTTTTTCGGTGTGTCCCGTGACAATCTGAGGTATTTATGTGTGAAATCAGCACTTGTGTCTTGGTCACATCTGCAGAACCCCCATCAGACCCTCTTTCCTGAGGAGTGGGAGGAAAAGCTGAGCTTTTTCCAGAAGATGATGATGATTCGTTGTCTCAGACCAGACAAGATAAATTAGTACTAAGTGTCCAAAAGTTGTGAGGATAATATTTTGACACTAGATTGTAAATCACTTTCCTCAAATGTCCTCAGGAATCCCATGTAAATCAGCAAATTGACAGGCAGTTTATAAAACTACAAGGCTAGACTTACAGAAGCATATTTGGATTATGTGTTTCTAGATCATTCTCATGGTCCAAGAATTCGTGTCAAACAGTTTGAGTCGTCCCTTCGTTGAAGCACCACCCTTCAACCTCAGCAAAGACTTTGTTGATAGCCACTGCTGTGCTCCACTCATCTTCATCCTTTCCCCTGGCTGAGACCCAATGGCTGCGTTGCTCAAGTTTGGAGATGAAAAGGTACAGCTGCACCTGGGAAATTCAGTAGCTTTGAAGCCTGCTGTGTGTACAAACTCAAAATGAAACGAGAAATTGAATCCTCCAGATGTCCCAGACTCCCAAACAGCTCCTAAAAGTGCTGAAAGTACTTCGGCTTCTCTGCTGTCAGAAATGTTGGCCACATAAATGACTGTGTGTGTACGTGTATGTGCGTGTGTGTGTGTGTGTGTGTGTGTGTGTGTTTGTGCACATATGTATGTCCTTACACTTCAGGGCTTTGCAGGTAACAGGCTGACCTCCCTTTCTCTGGGCCAAGGCCAGGGTCCTATTGCTATGCAAATGATTGAAACAGGTATTAAAGAGGGCACCTGGGTAGTTCTGCAGAACTACCCACATCATGGATGTCTACACTGGAGAGAGTCTGCGGGGTCATATTCCACACAGGCACTCACCACCAGATGGGAACAGTTCATACATATCCTCCAATATATTCTTTTTTGTGTGTGAGCAGGAGCTGAACCCTGACACTACCCACCCAGACTTCAGGCTCTGGCTGACAAGCTACCCTTCTCCCACCTTCCCTGTGGCGGTGCTTCAGAATGGGGTGAAGATGACCAATGAGGTTCCAAAGGGCCTCTGCTCCAACATTGCTCGCTCCTTCTTAATGGACCCCATCTCTGGCCCGGAGTTCTTTGGCAGCTGCAGCAAGCTGGTTAGTGTGTGTGTATGTGTGTGTATGTGTGTGTATGTGTCTGGGTAACTTACAGTGCATATCTATCATGCCTACAACAGCAGGTGTCTTGAGTTTCTTTGTGCCTGTTATCATGCCTGCTGTGTATTTCATAGAGTGCTTGTCATAGCTGTGGTAACTAACCTTAATTGTTTGTTCATCTCTCCCTTTTATCAATCTCTCAGGCTGTTTCTAAGAAACTACAGTACACTCTTTGCTTCTTCCATGCCCTCACCCAGGAGACGAGGAAGTTTTGACCTTTTGGCTGGAACATTCTGTACGAGTCCAATGGAGTGACCTTCGCATCTCTGTACAGCAGCTACACATTCCTTGAACGGTACCAGGTACTAAAAAATTAAACAGATGGTTTTCAATTTGGTAGAACCTTTTTTAGTGTCTTAGCACAAAATATTCACCAGTTAGACAATCAAATGTTGGCTGCTGGTATGCTGAAAAATAATGTTTCATTCAAACATTCCATCGGACAAAGTCTTTATCTCAGAAACAAAATTACACTGCTCCTAGCCTTTATATTTGCAACTCCAAAGCAGATAAAACAAAACCCAGTCTGGCCTCTGCAGGGTCATTCCTCTTCACTCAAGTATCTGCTTTCACCAGCAGTATCCACATATCTTCTTGACATTTTTCTATCACATTTCAAGCCTTCACTATCCCAATCCATTCTGCTAAAGATAAGACAGAATGGCAGGAAAAGACCACTAAGTGTGTCTTTTTTTCCTCAAAGGAGTGACATTTTCAACATGTTACCAAGTGCTGCTTGAATTAGTATATGCAATTTCATCAAGAAATGCTGCAGCGTCTTCTAGTACAACTCAATCAGGACTTCATGCCACACTGGATATCTAATTTGTAACTGCCCACCTCGTCTGTATGATTTCTTATTTTTTCTCACAGGAAGTGCCCTTTGGCGCCCTTAGATATATGGCCAGGGAGTGTAATTGTGGGGCCGAGTGACAGATGAACCCTGGGAACAATCCTCTCCATCTTCTACTACTCAAAAGTCATTGATGATCCGGGTTAGGGGTTAAGACCTAACCCGAACCCTAACCTAACCCTTGATCTGATGATACAAGTATGATCTAAGTGGGCTCTACTATGCACCAGCTGAGGGAGATGTAAATCAGGAAGTATCTCATTTTTTTCTCTAAATCCATACAAGCCTTGTATATATACAAGGTATATTTAATATCATATTGTTATATTATATTATATTATATTATATCATATTATACTAAGGTATGTATTAAATTTAATACACATGTAGAAGACAGATGATCATTCAGAAGTAAGTTAAACTTTTTTTGCATGTTGTATAAACATGAATGTATGACTGCACAAATCCTAGCAGTTGTTTCCAGAATCTTCCAACAGAACTGGTATCATAATAGAGACTGTAATTAGTTTCAAGCAATAAGCATTTAATTAATTAGTTAATAAAAAGACAAAAAATCAACTGACTTTGAAGGAGGCACGAGGACTTTCTGTGTGATCTTGAAAAAGTCTCATCACTAAATATATGCTTGATTGTAATCTACAACTTTGCAAGCTTCAAGTTTGCTAGTTTGCTCTCTTCTAACAGTAGTGCTACTAAACTATCAGTAAACACATTACCTTATTACGTAGTAGTATTTGGTTAAATTGAATTGAAAAAGAAGAGTAGAGTTAAAAAAGATCTACTCTCCATTCATTTTTTCAAAACAAACACATCTAAGCTCTTCAAAACAGTGGGGAGCAAGGGCTTATGGGAAGCAGAGTCTTTATCTCCATTTCTAATGCTAGCTTTTCCAGAAAGTCCTCACTTCTGAGGAACTTATGAATTTGAGCACATGACAGGGCTCATGTTTCCTTTGCATTGTTGTTGAGGTACCTTTTAAAAGTCATTGAGAGATAAGATGTTGGTAACAAGGCCCAGCGGGCAGCCAAGATTTGATGTATTTGTTAACACAAGTGCAATCTTTGGGGCGCTCTATTTTATTTGGCATTTTGTTCTGCGGCCCCATTTTCCCTGCTACCACATCTTTAATTCATGAAGCCACATTTGCATAGTCATTATGATAAATGTCAGCAATCTAAGGCGCCAACTTGTTTTTCAGTGTGTCATTACTCGAGATGTTTCCTGGTGTTGTGCAAAAATTCGTCTGTAACTTCTTCCCTGTTTTCTGCCTCTGTTGCAGATCAACAGCTATATAGAAAACACAGAGACACTGCCACTCAATCGTCGTCAGAGATATTTGGCATGAGCGCTAACGCAGACATCAGCAAGGATCAGGCTGAGACGCAGCCTCTGTTTGACAGCATCTTGCTTACACCGATGAAACATGAGCATATATTAATAACGGCTAGTGTGCATACTATTTAGATAACACCTCTACATTACCATATGGGCACATAATATTTGGGTTTACTTCTTTTATACTCGTTCTGCTCTCTGATCATAGTTTCACATATTCTGCTTATTTTTTTGTTTTGCAGCTAAGTTGGAAAAAAAAAAACATAATTTTAAGGAGCTGCTTAGTTTTTTATGTTTATGTTTCATAATAAGCCTCTCTAATAAAAAATGGTGAGGGGAAAATAGGTATTCACAACAAATAATGGCGCTAATCAGGTGAGCTAATCCTGGACAGAATATCATGTAGAGACACAATCGCACACACTCACACCTACGTGCAATTTGCAGATGCCACTTAAATTGACAAGCAGGTTGTCGGCTTGTGGGTGGAAGATTAGAGTTGAGAGCCTGCACAGTGTGAACATGCAAAAGTCATCCAGAAAAGCCCCTGCCTAGCCAGGGTTTCGACCCAGCAACCTCTTACTGTGAGGCAATTGTTGTGACCACTGCACCACAGCAGCCTAAGAAAAAGTGGAATACCCACGCTAAAGCACAGCAGTATAAAATATTTCCCACAAGTTTTCACCAACTTTCATAAGTATCTTTGCTGACATTAAATATTTATTGCCCTCCATTAAAATCTACCATGCAACATTAATTAAAGAGAAACATATAAATAAATATTTCAGTTGTTTGGAGAGAGACTTCCCCAAGAACAAAAAAATGCTTCTTATTAGGTTGTCTTCCTTTGACTCTGTAAAAACACTGTATGCCTCGCACTCACTGTATCTTTTGGTGAAGCTGTGTGATCCCACATCATTATAACTCAGCTCCGTAGGGTACCACTAGGTTATCTTGTCGAGGACTATATCATACTGCTCTCTAGTTCCAGTCAGTGCTGGCTGCAAATCAAATCTAAGAAGCTTTACTCTGAGACCTACTTAAGCACAATGAGATGCAGCTTCTTCTGCAAAGCGAGAAGGAATATCTCTTTCCCATGTAGTCATTTATTTATTTTAAGATGCAGAGAGTTGGCAGTAATTTTCACAAACTTAGTTTAAACCTGTGGGGACTAAACTTCTTCTCAATCAAATGGTCTGCTTTGATCTTGTCTCCAAAAACTACCATTAAATAATCTACTGTCATAACCAGTTTCTGCTCCGATACACAACCAACAAATAGGAAATCATCTCCAGCATTGCCACTCAAAATGAAATTATAGCTCACTGGAGTCTGGCATTTATTCATATGAACCCCTTTCAACAAGATTAATAATAGCTTCAGTCATGTGTGGACTTTATTAACATCTAATACATTCTCATCAGTCTCAATGACCGATAAACAGAGAGATGCTTCAGATGGAATCTAATAGCTATTTGTCATTCCGCTACTGTAACCTCAGTGCCATTAGATAATGATTATCCATTAACTAAGGCTGATGACTGAGCACAAAATAGGTACATGGTGCAAGCTAAGCTGAGAGGACAGAAGTGGAATCACAGATCAAAGTGAATGGTTATTGCTATGAGTGATTATTGCAGCTGTTGATGATTTCTGCTTTGGAGAAGTTGGGGAGAACATCGAGAAGCTTGGATTCTCTCTCTGGAATCTGTAAGTGTGTGTGTGAGTGTCAGAAGTCAGTGGAGCGATTTCATTGACCATTAATCATCAAAATTTTCCTAATTGTAAATAAAACGTGGGACCCATAATGTTTAGTGTGTATATGAGCAAAAGTCATGAGTGAGTGAATGCATGTAGCGACATGGGTAGTGATGAATGTGAGAGAAACCAGACTTCTGCTCATGTGAAGTTAATGTCATTTTATGTCAAGTTTTTAAGTTAATTTGTAGTCTTTGAAGTGCCGCACCTGTTGTGTGTGCTCACGTTGAAATACACAGAATAACCACCAGTAGCCTGCTGAAATAAATACTGTGTGAGTGTGCAGAATATTTTGAAGTGTGAATGTTAACTGTGTGAAACCGCATGTCTGAGAGTGTGAATGTGGAGCGCGCACATGTGGACCTTCAGTAGACTGAGATGTACTGCATGATGCAGCTAAACTAAGCTCCATGCTGTGTTTCTGTATTTACAGAGCTAGATTAAAGTTTGAGTTAGAACCCACCCCCTGCATGCCAGGACAATTATTCTGTATTGTGTCCAAGTTTGCAACAGAAAGATGATGAAAAATAAGTGGGGACAGTCAGAAATCAGATCCTCAAAGCATTCAGATCTTTTGAGCACCAATATAGCACAAATAGAGAGTCAGAGAAAAACACAATTTGGAAAGCATGTATTTTTTTCCTAAAAATGTAGAACTGTCAATCCGATCAAAGCCTCCCTCCTCTCATCAGACCTCTATCACTCTGTGTCTCCCATCAGTCCCGCTCCTCAGGCGGAGATGCCACATCCTCCGACGACATGGTCTTTGATGTGGCAGCTGACATCCTGAGCAAGCTGCCGGGAGACTTTGACTTGCAGGCAGCAATGAGGCGCTTTTCTACCAGCTACAACCAGAGCATGAACACAGTGCTGGTTCAGGAAATGGCGCCGCTTCAACAACCTGCTCTGCACCATCTGAGACTCCTGTGTCAACATCCAGAAGGACATAAAAATGTGAAAGAAGAGATGACAATTGGTCCAGTAGATATTACCACATTGTCACATCCCTGGGGAAGTTTGGTGTTATCAAGTTCTAAATCAAATCCTGGCTCTATTATGTGGATCGTTATCGTTGAGTATTAACAGCGTAACATACGCCCAAATAAACTGTAATTAGACTACATTTGTTTGTTGTAGCAGTAGCACCAAGTGATGAATCATTATTGATTTAACATTTCTGTGCAATGAAGCAATATTTTCTGAGAGGGGGCACAAGTCCTGCTGAATAATTACAGAAGAAATTCAGGTCATGCATCTTTAGAAATCAGATATTATAAGCTTTGAGTATAATACTTTAAAAGCAATTGAGTAAAACTGTCATTTTTTTGTTTTAACATTGAGGCAGGAAATGAGAAAGTTTGAGGCGCTGCTCTATTAAAAGAACTGCAAACCCCAACCCCCCCTGACACCACATGTAGTGTGTTTTGTTTTACAACCAATCTCAGAATTACATGTATCGTAATTCATTCATTCATTTATTCACTCATTTTTTGCCACCTTGTAGCTTTGAACTAATACATTGGCAGCATCAACACACCAGACTAGAACATCTACAGGCAACATCTTTCACATAGCAAAAAGTTTCATAATGGATCTCACTGACACTAATCACATCATTATTTGTGTATTAATGAGAACTAATTTGTGCATTCATAATTTAACCTTATTCAAATAAAATACAAGCCAAAACACACGTGTGTCTCTTTCTACTATTCCATTAATGTGCTTCAGAATCATTTCCTCTCCCTTTAAGAAGCGCCAGCCTCATGAGGTTGAAGTGGAGTGAGTCTAAATGGTCAGGAAGGAGCTTAAGCACTTCATCTTTCATACTAGTATCAAAAGCCCCCCACAGAGGGATAAGAGGTCTCATTACGTTGCTTTCTGTCACCTATCTCGAGAGGGAAGTTCTCAACTTAGTAACTAGAAATTCTTGCATATCCCATTCATAGTTACAGCTAAAAATGGCAGTTTTTATGCAATTAAATTATGATCAGGGTGAATGGGTGATCCTTGCATGTGTGCGTGATCTTGTGCAAGGGCTGGTGGTGATGTCAGCAGAACTGGAGGGAGTGGTGAACAGTATACTGAATAAGATGAAGCCCAGGCATGTGGATGAAAAAGTCATACCCCAACCCCAAAAAACAGCTCAGAAGCTGCGTGAATTACTTCTGAAAGGACTGAAGTTCTTACAGGTACTGAAATGTACTTCACAAACAGCCCACATGTTGAGTTATTTTTGCGCAAGATTACCACGCCAGTGTTCATTAGAAGTTAAAATATCAAACTTCGCTCTTACTTCAAATATAGTACTTTTTCATATTGAAGTTTTAAACAGTTTCAGGGACATTTCACAAACTTCTTATCAGTGTTTCAAAACCTTTCCTTTGAGAACTCTGATTTATGTTTCTTAAAAATGCATCAACACATTTCCAAGTAAAGGGGATTGAAAGAGTACTACCCAATCCTAGAGGGGAGAACATGGTCAAACAACTCCTAAGAAGAGAAGCCTTTTAGATTCATGAATTGTCTACTATTGTACCTTTTGGTGTGAATGACTCACAAGATTTGAGTTGTTTTCTTTGAACTGATTTTTTTCTTTTTTTCCTCAGGTGCTTAGGGAAAGATGAGTCTACGCTTTCATCCTGTACAACAGTGTATAAGGGACAGATTTTTGGATACTTATGATCCAGTTTTTGACATGAAGGTATTTACTATAACCAAACGATGGTTGAGCCTTGGAAGTACTTTATTTCCTATTGTTGTAGTCGTTTGCACTTTGTGTGTATTGTTGATCTCTTGTAAACTGCGGACTTAGACTTATATGCTAAATCATGGATATTTTTGAAAAATGAACTAATATTAGTTTTGTAAAGTGTATTCATATTAATGTTTTTAATCTGATTGATCCATGTGTTTGATCTATGTGTTTTTGTTACAGGTCATGTGACTACAAGTATTTAAGCACACCTGTGGGTGCTCACCTGTAAATGTGAACCTGAAGACGCAGCAGGCGAAACACATTGTTCACGGTAAATAAAGAATAAGTAAAGCATACCTGTCAGAGTGCGGAGGATTTATTCTTTAACATTAGTGTTGTTTACGGATTAGTTAACTTTGGGCATGACTTTTTTGGGCATGTCTCCAATATCAAGACTGGATCGAAAAATTACTCTGAAATTCAGTCCAAAAATCATCCCGAAAGTTAGTTTTGAAATTCAAGGCTTAAAAAGTTCAGAATCTAAGGGTAGATGTGCATTTACCCGCTGAAAAATTCTAGACAAATGTGTTGTCACCTCACACTGTAACCTTTTACGAAAGCTGAGTCTTTGCTCTGAGCGATGTCACACTGACTTACACAAGAACACTCATGGTACCAACAGGAGGAGGCTCTACTCCTGCTCTGGAGTGAGGGCCAAGTTAGCTCAGGAAACACATGCTGTCCCATGAGCTACTCATGTGGAGCTGCATAACACACTACGTCGTACAGGCGGTTCACATGCTCCTCTTTGTACTCCAACTGTAGCAACTGTATTCCTCCTGTTCATTATAACTCAGAGGAATGTGAACAATGCACTGTGTGTCTTAACAAAAAAGAAATGTCCACCCGTGACTCTCCACAGGATGACCCTGGGAGTCACGAGTTTATCATCTGAGTGTGCTTTGGTGAAATTTGAAATGTTTTTTGGCGATGTGACCTATCTTCTGACTAAAAAAGATGAAAAACATCCCACTGGGTTTGGGTGATTTGACTTTTATGAGACATTTCAGCTCAGTTAAGAGCAGTGCTAAAACGTTTAACACAGATGTAAACTACACAGGTCCAGTCAGGGTTTAGGTCCATCTTTTGGTAGTAACAGGCTCTGACGCGTGACATAAGGGACCATATATCAGGAAAAATTATACAGCCTGCAGATTCTCATTCATTTCTCATTCTTCTTTTTGAATGAAGACAGGAAACAGATGAAAGTGATGTTTTTTTAAGAAGAACTAGATTTCTTTCATTATCCAGTAACAGACTCACTGATGGAAAACACGGACAAAAGCTCAGAGCGTGAAGCCACACGACAACAATGAGACACACATACAAGATACTTTGTCATCATGTTTCAGAGCAATTAGCCTCGTGACAATAAAATCATCAACACACACGTGGCCTCATTCCCTATTAAATGCAGAAGTACTTCCTTACTCTCTGCATGAAATAAGTACATACTCAAAATCACAGTTGGATTCATGACTCATGTATACCAGTTATTTGTTCCCCCGACCTTGGGTAAATTAGTGAATCAGAATAATTTTAAACTGACAAACACATGCCCACAACCTGCTTAAAGCACCTATTGCTGCTTCTTGCTGTTTTGGCCACTTTTCACCACTTAAATTGCTGCTCTTGCAAAGGTAGTGAACAGTTTGTCACTTTGGTTCACCAGGGTTGAGTAACTCTGGTGTAGAGCATAAAGCATCTACTGCAAAAATATATATGTACAGTATTCTGAGACATTTGAGGTTAAAGAAATATTGCACTGTCCGGGGATTAGAAGACTGCAGCAGACTGTATTACGATTTAATCTAATTTGCGATTCATCACCCAGCCCGACATAGAAGTGATTACAAGGAATAATAATAAAAAAATCTATTAGGAATGAGATTGGTTTTCCCTTGGTATGTTTGCTTTTGAAAGCCACACAGAGGCACGGGTGATATGTTAAAGCCATGGAACTCACACTGTCAAAGCTCTACAAACCCCAGACATCGCCTCCTTTAAATAAAAGGAAAATGGAAGGGAACTGGGGGGCACTTTAATCCACATGCTGTTGGGTGTGGATTAGTGTATAAATCCTCCTGGACAAGGTGATTAACTCACTTTCAGCATCTTCTGTTACAAATCTTTCCGTTTACTCTTTTGTTTACTCGCTGGTGCTCAGGACTTCATCAAAACAAAAAGCGTCAAGAGATTTGTCAAGTTCCACCCGTCTTTTGTGCTGTTTTCTGATTCAGGCTCCATAAGTTGATCTTTGTCTCTTCTCCTCTGTGTTTTCGGGACTGATATGATCAGAGCACTCCCGCTGTCTTCTGGGTATCAGGATTCTTCTTCGCCCAGGCCTTTCTCAAACGACCCCCAGCAGACGGTACGTCCCTAACTAGAGTAGTGAGAAAGCTGTCGTACAAGAGGGCTGATTTGGGAGAAGTAGGGAAGTAGTTTTGAAGTAATAGGGGGGATATTTCGGATATGACTAGATGGGATAAAATAGTCCCTCTCCATGAAACCATTTCCCAGTTTAATGAGGAAAGAGAAAAGATGGAGGGCTCGTGAAGAGGGAGAGCAGTCAGAAGGAGATTAAAAAGAGTTTGAGGGGATGAAAAGTGAGGATTCAAAAAGAAAGTGAAATAAGCAGTGGGCGGAAGAGAAGAAACAAACAGATAAAAACTGACATTAGGCTGACTGAGTATAAGAGAAGCCGAGTGTAAAAGCGAGAGAGTAAGTTCAAGTAAAGCCTCTCCGCCTCTCGTCTGTATGCGGGCCTGCGTCAGCCCCTCGCTGTGCCTCCAGCTCTGCTGTGAGATTCTCAGTCAAAGTCTCACATTAAGCCTCTCGTTCAATCAGTCCCCAGCTGGGGCCCCATCACAATAACAGCCTATACCGCCAAGCTGCAAATCTGACAGTGTGTTTGTGCATTTGGCTGTGTGATGCAGTAATGCAACAGTCAGTTGTGTTTAAATTTTGTTCTTAGTCGCTCCATGAAAAGTAAGGCTCACATGCTTGAAGTAAGGACAGTAAGTTTTTTAACAAAGAGGTCAGCAAGGAATGAGTCATGGTTATGAAATCTTATAAAATCCAACTATCAGTGCACTCGAAGATACTCAATGATGGTGACACAAAAGAATCACTAACTGCCTCTTTTCTACTCCATGTGTGACTCTCAGGTATGCACATCAGAGGATTGTTTCTTGAGTCTTCTGTCTGAGTCCTACCCCAAAGTGCTGCATGACCCCATCCCCATGGTGAGGGCATTCACACTCCACACACATAATAATCAATATGACTACATCTAAGAGTCTGCAGCAACTGTCTGAAGTCTTGTAGGATTTGAGCCTTGAACTTTCTGACATGATGACTAAGGAAACTGTTTCTTTGGTTTGTTTTAAAGTTCCCCTTCAAACTTTGGAACTTCTGCAGCATGAGTGTCAGATGTTTCATTAAAATGTCAGATATTTTCTAGAGAGCTGTTAACCTTCTGCTCTGAACATTTCACTGAGAGAGCTTGGTCTGATCCAGGCTGGACAGAGGCCAAACTGTGAGTCAGTGTTGTACATTATTTTTCATGTATATTCTACTAGAACTGAAAAATCTTAAAGAGTGGATGATGAGGACAAGCTAAATGTTTGAGCACAGCATTTCTGCATGGCTGGGCTGAGGTTGAATCCTGAATTTGGAGGTCTGAATTTCAGATTAATGCATGTCAGGAGGGTGAGGGGTGAAATCAGTGCAGGCTGAGTTCCATTTAGTGTCATTTTAGGGTCTTTTGCTTGTATTGGCTTTGAACATGAAAGGGTGTGAAAAAGTTGCTGCTCAACGGCCTTTAAGTGAAGAAATTACCACAAAGATGATATTTTGTTCTTTCTAACGTCATTGGTCAAGATTAAGGTTGAACCGATTTATCGGCCGTCAAATATATTGGGTCAATTTTGGCATTTTTCACTTTTATCTGCATCGGACACTTCACAGGTGAGTTCACCCATACATTTTTGCCATGCATGATTTCCAGACAGGCATTCACAGGTAGCTCTGTGTTGCTAGGAGACACTACAGGCCATGTGCAGACCATGGGCTGTAAAAATCATGGACGCCAAGTATTGTCCCAAGAAAGTTGGCAGCCTGTATCAGTCATCGGCTAAAGTCAATGAAAAAAAAAATTGTAATTGACCCTAAAAAATCCATATTGGTCAATCCCTATTCAAAATGACACTTTTTGGACAACTTTATTTTCTTCAATCGAAGCCCAAATGTTCAGTGTAAAAAGAAGAAAGTGAGGATCCAGGTGAGAAAACAACACATTAATGACAATCTAATGTAAAGGTGTGTTGGTCAGCTTCTTGAATCCCTGCAGATGAAGGTGAGATGATCTGTTCCTGTATCAAATCATGAAAATTGGCCACATTCCATTGTAATACAGTCAACTTTTCTTTTTTTGTGTGTGTGTTAGAGCCCAAAACTGTGAATCTCTGTGGAGAAATGAACAACCATCACACTGCAGCTTTACCCAGGAGGCTGTTCTCTCAGCTCATTTTTCTCTGGACCTAAAACTGAGCAGCAGCTTCAACACTTCACTTTTGTTTTAGCCTGTAGGAAGCCTGGCTCCTTCACTCCTTCATTCTGTTATTAATTACCAAAGCGTGAAACGAAGCAGACTGACAGAGCAGTGGAAACAGAGTGCTGGTGGCAGACAGTGAAGACGTGATCAAGTTTTCTGTCTCTTTTGTTCTGTCTTTTTCTCCCCCTCTGTTCTCTGCTCTTTCTGATGCAGTTATGATTAATGAATTATGCACAAGACTGACTTTTTAAATATTCTGACATTTCAGGGCAGAATCAGCTTTGACAAGAGCGGGACTTAATTAAAAATGTGTTTTTTATTTGTGTGAGTGGAGGCTCCATGGTTGGCTTTGAAATGCAAATCTTAACAGCAGCTCCTGTTATGGAACCAGCTGAGTGCTTATGTGGCTGCAGCTCAACAAACTGTTTTTGTTTTGTTTTTTAAAGATGTTTTTCTGGAGTGGCCCAGTTTATCCTTTTTGCATAACCAAGACTTCTTAATAGCCTGAGGGAACTCCTTCTTTTCACTGCTTTTGTTTTAAAGAGGCTCAGTCCTTAAAAGTTCCAGCATGGAGGTTAATGTCTGGGTTAAAGAGATAAGGATCCAGGTTCGTTGTCACGGAGTGTCACAGACTAAATGTTTGAGGCTTCGAACAATTTATCTTTGTCCAATAAAATCTGTTCCTTGTCTAAAGAGGTGAACAGAATTCTATTTGCAGTTTAATTATTCCACAAGTCAGTTCTTTTGGATGTGAAACAGTCACTAAATGACAGTGACTGCTGTCTGGTGCATTTCCTCTCCACACACCCATCAGGAGCTTCGGGCCTTGTACACACATAGATGGGTAATTTCAAAAACAAACAGTTCCCCTCTTTCGTTACTTAAAATACTTGCATCCATGCCTGATTTGTTTAAAAAAAAAAAAAAGAAAAAAGTCATACACATGTAGCCAGGCAAATCCATCAAAGAGTGCAGCTCTAAGCATGCAAGACCCAGCCAATCAGAATGAATCGCCTCATTCTGCCGATTTAAACAGCACCAGGATCTCATGTCTGGAAAAATAAAGAAGTTTGCTCTTGAATGTAAGAAATAATATGAACTTGAAGAAATAAGCAACAAAGAAGTGTTTGTATCAATAATGAAACTAACACACCCGCAGCATTAATGCTTGACACATCCCACATATGTGAAGACAATGGATTTTTTTTCATGTTTGACAGACAGATCTAAAAACACTGGTTTCCACTGTACACAAAACTAAGAAACTGGAATTTTCCAAAATTTTCATTTTGATTGGAGTTTTCAGAAAAATCTTTATTGATTATGTAAAAATGCAGTTTCCCACAGAGAATCTTATATGGTGCGAACGCTGTGGCACCCTTGTCCACTACCACACACTTCACTAACTACACTATCGCCATAACGCTCAACTCTGCTGTACTTGCCGATCAGATGAGGTGTAGCTCTGCTCTGTCAGCTCATCAACCAGATTCATACCTCATGGGAACCCAGTTTGGGGAAAAGTGTAATAAAAAAGAGCGCCTAGAGCATAAAACAGAGTGAGAAGTCAGTACTGTCAAACTACAAGAACAGCAGGACACAGCTCTCTGAAACTGTGAGAAACATCAAATGTGTGAGGCTTTGTAGTTTTGTTGATCAGCTTTCACTGGAACCATCAGGGAGAGGACTCAGGGATGTTTCAGAGTTTATTTTCCTTTATGTCATGGTAGAGAAGCACAGACAAGCAAACAGCAAGGATGTCACATTTTGCATTTTAGATCCAGATTACTAAACAAATGTACCGACAACAAAGCAAGAATGAACAATCATAGACCTTCATTTTCCACAATTTGTTGCTCAAAAACACTGAAGACTTGTCTTCAGGGTGTAGTGTCTTTAAGCATCAAACTCATGAAACATTTGATTTGACAGCAAAGAGAAAAAAAAACTAAACTTAAATAGAACCTAAAATATACAGAGCAGAATTAAAACAAGCATCATAGAAAAAGAAGTAATCAATGTGAAAAAAATCAATACTTAAAAATAATACACTGGACTTGGTGTTGGTACAGAATGATATACATTCACGTCCTGTAAAACTGTGTGTACTCAAGCATGAACTGAAAAAAGGTCTGCGTTAAGAAAAAAGTGACGCAGCTCAAGCCCTGTGCTCAAACTGGAGGGCTGAAACAAAAAGGGTGATAATACCAGAAACACTACACCCTGAAGAAGTGCTCAGGATCTCCATATAACTCATTTAAAAAGGTAACAAAAGCTGTCAATATTTTAACTTTGTAGTGCAAAGAATGAAAACAAAGTTACACAATATCTGTACCGTCTCACTCATGCTTCATGCATGATTCAGTCAGATCAACCACATCAGTGACCAGTTCACTGTGACTGATGATGGTTTACAGCCAGGTTTGACATAGATGATGGATGATGTCACACAGTGACAGGATAAATGAAGCAACACACATAAACAGTGTGCTCCAGCAGCTGAAGCTAGTTAGCTTAGCAAGTGAGCCGCAGGACAGCTAATGGAATGTTGGGGCGTTAGGGAGGGGGCCGTGTCAAGCACCAGCCACTGAGAATCCACACTGGGGCCAGTTTTGGCACAATCAGCAGCAACTTTAACAAACACCCTTAGAAACATAAATTAAAAATCAATAATTATACAGTTTGATACCTTGGGTTTAACATCCGTTATAAGTGCAAGGAATGCAATCAAATGAAAGCACCTCATCTTTTATGCCACAAAACTGAAATTTAAGTCATTATGTCTTATTTTACGGAGAAAAAGTCTTATTATTCTTGATATGGGCCATTCAGCCGACAAGTCCAGAAAAATGTTTTATTTTAAGTTATTTAAAGACAAAAATGAGGTGTGAATTGCTTGTAACAAGTGAAAAAAAAATCAAGTATCAAAAGCCAAATTTTCGAAATTAGAAATGTCTTAATGCAAGAATGTTTTTTTTTTTTTTTTTTAACTCCATTGGCAGATTTTTTAGATTTGTTATTATTGTTATCGACATCATTTTTGTAACTTTAAGTAAGACATGTTTTGGACCTTTCAGTTGAATATGGCTCATATCAAGAATGATTAGAAATTTTCTTAATAAAGAAGAAGACTTATGACTTGCTTCAAATTCAACTTGGCTGTGTATTCTGTCTTATAATTGGTCTCTTTCAGATTGTCAGGAAGTTGTCGGATTCCTTGACTGAGGTGGAATTGTTCTCTTTACCTAGCAAGAAGAAAATGAGCTTCTGGCTGCTTTACTACTAACTCTAACACAAACGTATTTACGGAACATTAAAAATGCATGGGAGTGACACCTCTCACTCCCACTGTAATTAAACATCTACTTCAGCACCTTTTAGAAACTCAAAGAGACGCTAAGTTAATGTAGTAAGCTACGTTTAATCAATAAGACGAGTAGAACTAGGAGTTTTGTATTCACATTTTAAAGTTGATTTGTAAGTAAAGAAACAGCATTAAGATCTAGAAGGATTGTATCCTTAACTACGGATTGTCGAACCCTAAATAAACATGATTCATCTTGTTAGACTTCTAGTTTCTAAAGAAAAATGTTTCAAATGCTAAAGTTTTAAGGCGTTGGCAGCTTTGTCAATAATCACAATTTACTACAAAAGATACTTCATCCCAAAGATCAAACTAGAAAGGAAAACACAGTTCTGATGTACATATAATGGAAAAGGTGGTAAAATAACACTGAAGAACTTTGGGAATGTCCCATGCAGCATCTGGGAAACACTTCTATTTTGTCAGTGCAGTTCAGAGTCATGTCCACCAGCAGGAGAGGGAAGAATCTGAGCTTAAGGGTTTGTTTCAGAAGTTGAATCTAGCAGCGCTGAGCTCCACGTCTCTTTAAGAAACACTGTGATGATGAGTGAAGCAGCTGTGGTTCTGCTCCAGTGGCCAGGGCTTGGCACAGAGAGACACAAGATGTTTGGTACACAGCGTGATCACATCAAAAGTTGATGACGGATGGCGGGTAGAACACACACCACAGATGTACGAGTCATGGATGATGGGACACAGCACAGAGAGGAGAAGAGATGAAGAGTACGAGGACGACAACACGCTAACAACAGGTGATGATGCTACGCGGTGAGCTGTCGAGGCTGTGACAGCTGCCTCTCTGCAGGAAGCCCTGCTCCACCTTCCAGCTCTTTTTTTTTAAAGATGGAGTTTATTGATTCAGAGCAGAGGTGCTTCTGGTTCGATAGCAGCCCCTCTCTTCTTTTATCCAGTCCTTTTTTTAATTTTTTGTCTCTCAGATTGAAGCTGACAGAGGAAAGGTGATGGAGGAGCAGAGTGTAAACATCACTGGCACAGTCATGAGATATGCATAAGCTAACCGTTGCTTGTTTGGAATGGAGGCACAGGCCATGAATGAGACTCACATAGCATGCAAGACCGGGCCGTTACATCGCAAACAAAGCATGATAAGGCCAAGAAGAACAATACTGATACATCCAGCTCTCCATCCTTCATTTCCCACCACTGCTTTCTCTACTTTACTCGAAGCCAAAGTCAAAAACGATTTGGTCTTCAAAGATGGCAATGAGCAGCATGATGCCGAACCCGGTCAGCATGCCCAGGTTCTGCAGGATAAAGTGTCCCAGCTGGCAGCGCTTGTGGTCCTCACTGTCCCCGTGAAGCATTTCTGGCAGCTATGAAAGAAACAGAATGACCATTTGGAATCAGAAAGAGACTTTGCAGGAATTAGAATTGCAGATTGGGAGGAGCGCTGATGACCCGTGTGGGGAGTGGAGTTAGTAAAAAGTTAAGCTGATGTTGTTTGGGGAACAATGATCACTGTGGGGCTGTAGAGTGTGTTGTGCCAACTCACCATATCCACTAGAGCCACATAAAGGAACATGCCAGCTGTGATGGCAAAGATCCAGCTGGTGACATTGTGCGTGTACTGGCCCACAGCTGTGCCAATCAGCATGCCAACGTAGGCCATGAGGGCGGACAGCAGATTGTAGACAATAGCCTGTTTCACCGACATCCCCGCTTTCAGCAGCACCGCAAAGTCACCTGTGAGCCAGAAGAGACAAGAGATGCATTGACCCCCTGAGACCTGAGCTTTTGTTTGGTTTGATTATTTTATACCTCCTTGCTATTAAGGACAAATAAGACCTTATTGGTGTAATGCCCAAACTCTGTCTTTGTACAGGGAGTTTGGTAGTTAGTGTTATGAGTTTAATAAAAAGTCAAAAGAATGGATCCAATGTGAAAATAAAGAGATAAAATGACATAGTTACTGGTTACAAATTCCAAACAAGGACATTGAAAAAGTCACAATTAGGAAATAAAAAGACATCACATATTATGATAGGGGATATATATAAAAACAAAGCTTTTTCGTGGTCACTTTCAAACTGTTCACAGCCCCTTGAAGAGATACAAGTGAAAGCATGGACAGAATGTCAAATTGAAGTGATAAAAATACATAATTATGGGATAAAATTTCAAAATAAGGAAATGAAAATTTATAAAAAGGAGGTTTAAAAGGTCAAAATTAAGAGATAAATTACACAAGTACAATTAAAAGTCAAAGTGAGAAATTAAATTACGTAAATCAAGAGCCAACAAGTCAAAAGGAGGACATTAAAAATTAGTTATAAAAAAAAAGAAAAGTCATACGTACAGTTGTTTTTCACCAAAATGGGTGTTATATGGATCTAACTTAAAAAGATGTGGGCAGTGTTTCTTTGGCTAAAAGGCAAATTTTCAAAAAATGAAGTATCATGGGTCTGAGAAGCAGAAACATAATGTCCATACATGTGGGCGCTGGGTCTTAAGAGGTGAAGACACACACATCCCAACATACTCCAGTAATGCTTTAGTCAGTCTTATACAAGCTGTTTATAAAAGTTACTGAGGGCACACGGCTGCATCAGTGACAGCGCTGTGTCTAATTTTTGTTTACAGCTTACAAAGTGTCACAAACTTTGCAGCCCTCTGTGAATTACCGAGCGCACGTCGTGATGCATTTTCTTTTACCTCCCTGCTCTATTCTAGCTCTGCTTTCAACAAGTTCACCTCATCACCTCAGGCAAACTCCTTCCATGTACCTGCCACTGCTATCTGTCTCCAAGAAGCTGCAAACAGACCAGAAGCTGCTCTCTGTAAGAAATATGTCTTTAACTTCCTCCTGAAACACTTATGATTACATATGCATGCCGTAGCCTCTCTACCCTCTTCAATCATTGCCGGGCCAAATGCGGGAAGAGGCCCAAGTCTCAGCGGAAACGCCCTGGATTTGGAAAGAGAGATGAATACTGAGAAGGGGGTGGCCTACATTTCCTGCACTGTGTAACAAGCGGCCTCTTTTCCTTGCTAATTACCACAATGAATATATTACCACTCTGCTCTCATCCATCAATCAAAGTGGAGAAAAGGGGGAAAAGTTAAAGGAGATGGTCTGCACACGTCTCACTTCAATGGCCTTTTTTACCCCCCTCTTCAACTTTCTCTCCGGCGTTTCCTGTCTCTCCAGTTCCAATCCGTCAGGCACTCAGAAACGCCTGCCGCCTCATCTACCGCAATTAAAACACCCATCACTGCCAATTAGCTTCACTCTGGGTGGTTAAAGAACCCTCATAATCATCATCTTTGCCATCCAGATGCTACAAGGGGGGTGGCTTTTGTGTTTAGGAGGAGCTGAGAGGTGCACTTGTCAAACTGCTGGGTGGGTCTGACATGCAGCCCATTGGGTGTGAATGCGTGGCAGCAAGTGCTCTTGAAGGGAGGGGGACAATAAACAGGAAATGTAAGATTACACAGGGAGAGATTGATCCTCAGATGTAGCTCGAGACTCGCGATGTGGTTCGCCATCTGGAAACTCGAGTACAGAGCAAAAAATAGCATTAAAGGATGGAAAAGCTGGACAGGATTGTGAAGTTCTCTGCTGTCTTGTTGTACGTGTTGGAACCCTGAGGATGCAGCCAGGAACAGCAGATTTTCTGGCACTCAGGAAAGTGACTTGCCAAAGATCACAGACTTTAAAGCAGCTTTTTAACCCAAAGGGGTTTATCCCTCTTCCTCAAATAGAATCCTTAAACAGAAGTTGATTTCCTGTTTTTTTTCCTCCTAACTCATGACAATAAGTTGACTTGATGCTCCAACAAGTCAACACAAGGGGGAGCAGGCACACAATCAAGGCTATTATTCACTGGTTCACACTCTGCAGTAATTGACACTGCTCTATTCATCAAGCCCACAAACGAGGCATGGAAAGCGCACTGCAACGAGACACATCATTAGTACTGATCTGCTCTGGATGGCCCCATTGTCTACGTTTCTCAGCCGACTCTTACCACCTCTTCTTCTTCACACTGTTAACAAACAGATGGAGGAGCGCATCAGAGTGAAATAAAACAGAAACACTGAAATGTTCACTATTGCTGATTCTAACTGAATCAAAAGAGTCCTCTGAGAGAAGCGGTTTGAATGCAAATGATCAAACCAGCAGCAGCTGCAGTGTCTTTGAGTCTGACTGTAGTGAACAATGAGCGCTGGGCACGGTACATCATCCTCTCTGACAGACACACTGACAAGCCATTTCACTGCTGTCAGACAAAAGCCATTAATCTGGAAAAAAGTACATTTTTTTCTGGAGTGAAAAGAAGAGTGATGATTATTGACACCGCTGGGTTTTTAACAAGTTCCAGGGGACAGAGGGTTGTGAGACTAAGGTTAAAGTTTCAGTTGAAGTGAGACAAAGAGCTGTTTTTCAGGAGGCGATGATTTCGACAATGCTCGTCATTATATGAGCTAACTGTGAGGCCTCCACAAAAGCAGCTTTGTTCTACCGGCTGAGCAAATGAAGTGTACAGTGCAGAGTGTGATGAGTAAATGATTTGCTTTGTTCACTTTTCTGACACTTTCTCTCAGCGCCCTTTCGCTCCACTTACCGAGCTCATGAGGTAATTCGTGGCAGAAAACAGCCACTGATGTGCTGATGCCTCCTGTCAGGTTGGCACTGAATGCTGCACCTGCAGAGACAAGGAGTTCAGGACATGTCAGTGAGGAGAAGTTTGACATTTTGGAGAAATATACTTGTTCACTTCTGGGCAAGTCAAGACTTTGATGCGATCGATATTACATTTATGCCTGAAGATGAAATGTGAAGCTTGAGCCAGCAGACAAATAGGCTGAATCCGAACGTCAACCCTCTTGACATGCAGGCAAAAAGACATGTTTACTGTTGTTAGATTACTACTGTAAGAGCACGAGACTGCATGAATGCAATACCTTTATCAATACAACTTTTGATGCTTTTCAGTTATTTGTCAGTGATAAAGTTCATCATAAATGAAATACTTTATTTTTTTTTTTTATTTCTTGCTAGAACCAAATTTCTTCAAAGGACCTACACTGGAGTGGACTGTTTCCTTGCATATCAGTTTTCCTGGGATTTAAATTCATTTATCAAACTAACAATGGTGCACAATTGTTTTGGGCCCGAGTCTTGATGGCAGCATCTTTAAGTTCAAACCTAATTGATCTCCACGTTTAAATAAATCAGAAATGGGTCCACTGTGTTTAATTCCTGTTAAGTAAAGCTTCTGTCATGTCACCCTAATCTTGTACCTATAGCCAGGCCATCGCTGAAGTTATGCATCCCATCCCCCATGATGACCATCCAGGCGATGCTGGCTATACCAGCGTCCTTCATCTCCTGGTCTGAGTGGCAGTTCCCTCCATGAGAGTGACCGTGGCCATGCGAGTGACCATGGCTATGACCGTGTTTCTTGGCCTTGCGTCCATTCTCCTTTTTGGGCGACTGTTGGTCTTGTTGGGAGAGTTGTGGCGCTAATGGCGTCCTGGTGGTTGGAGAGTCAGGAGGCTGGAGCTCTGAGAGCTGTGTGTCGTTGTGACCGTTGTCACAGGAGACGATGGTGACCTCTGGATCTGAAACAGACGGGAGATGTTGGTGGGTTTGTTTGAAATCTGCAGTGTAAAGTGAGACACTGATGAAGTCTTACCTTCACTTATGGGCTTTAGGTGCAGCCACTCTGCATCTGAACGCCTGTTTAGCTTGTGATCCGACAACTTCCTGCCGATCTTTCCCTCTTCAATATTTTTCTTGCTCTGGAAGAAGAATTTCACAATCAATGAACTGGATGTTTGTTGCAGACAGACAGAAAACTGTGTCTACTAAAAGTCTAGTGGAGTTTTCTGCAACAGCTGGGTCATTCCAACTCACCTTGTGGTCTTTGTAGTGCTTAAACATGCCAATACAGTGCTCAATGATGAAGAGGAGGTAGATGCCAGCCAGCGCAGTGAGGCCTTTCCAAACGCCATCAAAGGAAGTAAGAAGATCACCACTGTGGCTTGTCCCTAGTCCGTGACTTTCATGGTCATGGTTGTCTTGAGACTGAACACAGGAGGAGAAAGAGGAGGAGTCAGAGTAGCAGGGGATGATTCGCAAGCATTACTTGTACTGAGTCATTGATATAAATTCAATCTTTTCATGACAGTTGTTAGGACAGAACTGAACCAAGAAATAAAGAGACCACATGCTCAAAGAAAGGGTTCTTGAGCCAATCCAAGCTGTAATCTAGAACTAACTTGAGATAGGTTCTCAGGGGCAACAGAAACAGAGACAAACAACTATTAACCCTTATATGTCATGATATTCCTTTCACTCAGGTGCAGGTCATGAACCTTTCTGCAAAATAAGACTGTGTAATACATGAACATACCATCTACAATGTCACATATTTGCCCTCTTCTCTGCACAGGCAGCTACAAGGTGCCTGGCTACCAGCTGTGCACTTATACGGGCAAACATTGTAAGTTTAATAACTTTGAACATAACATGTTGTGGTGATATCAACATTCATACAATGTGTTTTGATGGAGAAATAAAACACTTAGCCCAAAACTACTTCAGAACAAGGCTGTAAAGATATTTAGTAGGAATCAGCTTGTTTTTTGCTTGGTGTCTACTTGGTATCCAGCTTTTGAGAAGCCTCAAGTAGACACTTGCAGTTTTTGACACTATTAAACATGCTTCATATTTTTAAACTAGAAGTTTCCACTTAGCAGCAGCAGTATTTATCAGTGTACCATTGTACATTATTGTACTGCATGAATCTAAAAGTTGCTATACTGCACTCATTCTTAAAACTAAGACATTTTCTGTTTAGAGGTGCCAGTGGGTCAAGTAGGAGTAGACAGTAGAGGACTTGGGTACACAGTTTTCTTGTCTAGCTTGGCATATTTCATTTTAGCTTATGATAGAAAAGATGAAGTAAGACTGTCGCCCTGTGCACATGCGGTAACCCTATAATTCATATACTTTGTTTTTACTAGGCAGTTTCAGTGTGAGAATGACATTACCTGTGCTGCAAAATAAAATATGCAGGTGAGTCTAGAGACATGAAACAAAATCAGATCTATATTTAGAAATTTGCCTCTGGAACTGTCAGACTTGCATGTGATACGTGTATTGTCCTCAAGTCATTTACAGTAGTCACCTCACTCAGCACTACAGATAAAGTTTTTACATGGGCTCGTAATTCATGAAGCTTTTCTCGAAGCTTTAATCATTTCAAACTTTGTTTTTCAAGCAGAGAGGACAAGGGTGCACAAGGCTCTCCTCTACAAAAAGGTTTAATCCAGTATACAGGACACTTTCTTTCATACTCACATGAGGCAGAAGATGAAGAAGAGCATCTCCACTGAGTGTGCCCACAGCCAGTGCCACCAGGAAAGTGAGCAGGAACTTGAAGCAGGCCTGGTTCAAGATGGGTACGAGCACCACGCCCAGCAGGGACAACAGGCTGATGATGGTGATGGACACAAAGCCCCAGAGCCACACCCACACTGGAGAAAGAGACCGGTGAGAGAACAATAACAGTTATACTTTCTAATGGGAGAAGAGCTGAATCAATCAGTCCAAAAAGAAAAGAGACCTCCGAGATTTTCATTTCTTAGAGGGATCTTTTTAGTTAATTCCAAAAGCTGTCAAAAAACTCAAGTTATTTTAATCTGCGACCAGAAGGAGATACTACACTATCAGACGCAGATTTGGCTTTACTTTGCAGCCCGCTGAAGAAATTCTTTCCTGACCCGTATGCTCAGGAAACCGTCCTCCTGAGGTTTTCCATCCGTGTGTCCTTGTGATGACACATGACGCCTAAAGCAAGAAATGTGAAATGACATTTCAGCAGAATTTCACTCGCCTCGTTTTTCATTCAGACGTAAACACATGAGGCAGAAGAGCAAAAGTCAGAAAGGTACACTATCACTCAAACTGTCAGTCCACCTGTCAGCACAGGACGTGAATCAAAACAGAGCCAGACTGAGAATGAAAAACTTTGATTCTCTCTCTGCAGAGGACAACGTTTTAACGAGTGATGACTTCAGTGTCAGGCCAAAGACGGTGGTGTGTTTACTCAAGTGATGATGGACACTTCACTGTTAATATACAGCTGTACTACACATACTGACTCACACAGTGCAATTGTAATGCATATCAATAAAATAACCAACTTCAAAGAGGTGTTTCAGGAGGATGTCAAAACAGACAAAGCTTTGCTTTTTTCAGATTCTGCTGGTAATTCGATTTACCGTGACCACTGTTGATATTTTCGTCCTGGTAAAATATATAACTATTACTAAAAATACAACATATTTTCCCCAAACGTTTTACAAGCTATTGAACACTGCCAGAGCCTCATTCACAGAACAGAAGATGCAAAGCTGCCACAAAGCCGGTGGGGGAAAAAATGACTAATAACAGTAAAATCACACTGGCAGACACGCTTCCTCTTCACGTCTAATCAGCCCCAGGTGGTGTCGCTCGAGAAGAGATGATCTGAAACATGTCTTATGTCTGACGGAGAGGTCTTTGGAGAGACCGAATCAAGCTGTTACTGTCCCATTACCCAGCTGTAGGATCAAAAACATTACAAAAAGAACCTCTCACCAGGAAGCTGGGGAACAGGAGGCTGAAGTTCCTCCAGGGGGAAATATTTTAACTGAAGAGGATGGTACTGATGTGTAAGTGCTGATTACACAGCTGCTTATTGTAAGCATTATACCCCAACCCTAATTCCTGCGTATTCACCTGAGGTTACAGAAAAATGGGTTGTGTTTAGATGATGGTGTTAGATAGTGGCAAACACTGACAGGAGTTATTAAACTCTTCTGTCAGTGTTTGCTTGGGTGGATGCTTTTACATAATGTACAATTTAGATTATTTTCATCCTTGTCAAACAAAACTCTAAGCTCCCATACCCTGTATTGAAGCATGTTCTTTGAGTTTGTTTATTCACTCATAAATAATTCTTTTCTTTTGTTTTGTCACCTGTCTATGCATATACCATCATGAGCAGAGGCGGCTCAATGTGACTTGTCAACACGCTGAAGTTGGTGTAAAGGCACTGACTTAAGTGGGACTTTGCTCTTTCAGGACTCTTGAACTTGAACTAAACAGTTTTATTTCAGGAGGCACTGGTCAATCCTAACAGCGTAGATACTGGCCCATATTTGCCCTGTTAATAGAGATTGCTCTATTGGGAAACAATGTAAAAAGCACTGCTGCATGTAGCCACAGTTTATTTGTTGTATTGCATCAATTTGGTGGTGGAAGTATTTTTATTGGACATCTGTTGGACAAACATAAAAACAAAAATGTCAGCTGTGGAGGAGTGAAACAGGCTTCATGTCCAAAATTGTTTGTAGAAATGTTGTAAAACATGTACTGGTGACATTTGAAGAGGAGGAACAGCTAGTGTCCAATTAAATTTTAAATCTCAAAGCTTATTTAAACAAAGAAAAAAGGCCAAAAAATTGCAGAGGGAAACAATCAGTGAAATTGTTGGTTATACTTTGTATTGACCCTAATTTTCATATGCAGAGATACATTGCTATGATAGCATTTTGTAGAACATTCGTTTAAACCCTAAAGACTTGTGCCCTCAGAAACTGAATATGACTTACTATACTGAATTTGAAAAGCATGATTGAATTTCCATTTAATGTTCTGAAAATTAAATTATGTGTTTTGAAATTGTATTTTACCTACTTGAAAATGTAACTCTCTGTATTACTAAAATTCAAAAATATAAAATTAATTTTCAGTTTGCAAAGCTGAGATTCAAAACTAATGATACATGCCTCTGCCTGACCAAAGGTTTCTACTGCCAGAGATAAAAGGTCCTTGTACTGAAGTCATGTTACACAAAAATGACCACATCAGGAGAAAACAAGATTTAACTAACTAACCCTAGAAGCAGACATAAAGAGCATCGCTGTAAATGTGTGCTCGATTACTCCACATTGCGGATATACATGACATTACCATTGTACCACAATGAACTGAGATTTAATTGTAAAACTGAATTTTAAGAACTGAAATTAAATTTTTCATTTTCTGAATATAGAATTGAATTTTCAAGTAGGAAGGACATGATCACCTAAAAACATTCAAATTTCAAAGCAATTAGTTTCAGTTTCAAAACTTTAAATTCATATTCAGATCATACTTTTCAAATCCAATATGTCATTCCAAACACAATTTCTATAGACACAAATCTCAGCTATTAACTCTTTTAGTGTCAAATAAATCAATGTGTATTTTCAAAGTATTTTTGGGGTGTGCAAAGTAATCTTTCAGAGAACTAAATCAACACTAGAATTATACAACTAACAGCTTTCCAATAGTGATCTATGACAATGCCACATATGTATGTAGGGTAGCAGATCACACCCACTACTTCCTTCTTAGATGTGAGTCATAGTCAAAGTGTGGGTAGATCATCATTAGTAAGAGCAGGGTGCACCAGCACACTGGACAGTCCACAGCATGAATGAAAACATTCTTAATAGCCCATACTGTCGTTTTATTGGCATCAAATTTTGTGCCGTACAAAAGGGAAGATGCTACACTTGATTGTTTCCCTATTTGTCATATCAGGTGGAACATTGTGTAACCCTGAAAGGTAACTGTGTATCAGCCTGCTGTACGTAGTGGCAGGTCCTTCACACTTATGGAGCTCATCTTCTTCTCTATCTCATTACCCTTATGCAGTTGTAGTTTGTGTGTCCGTGCATGTGTGTGTGTGTGTGTGCTATTATATGTCGAGATGTGCTCAGGGGCTGTGGCGGGGCCATAGCAGCCAGAGATAACTGAGCAGAAGAGAGGAGAAGGAGACCCACCGGTCTGTGTCTTCTCTCCAATTATGCGTCTCCTGTGAGCTATGGCTCTGAAAACATGGCCCTGGGTGTCGCTTAGGCTCTCCTAATTGGCACAACACAAAAAGAGAGGGGAGTGGGGACCAGAAGGAAGGAACTGCAAATTTTCTGAGCTCCCCCATGGATGCTGGTGGGAGGTAAATGAGAGGTAGCTTCGCAGTGTGTGGTGGTGCCTATGGTTGAGTCTTGGTGCACTGCTGCAGATGATCTAGCACTTCTAGTTTTGCGCTAATGAGGAGCTGGCTCTGCCCTTTTGACTTGTTCATGCTGTCCTCTTCGTTGTCATTACCATTTTTATGGTTGTTTTCAATGGTGGCCTATGAGGCATGTGCAATATGGGTGTCTCCACAAAGCAGTGTGTTTAATGATTAAAGGTCCAAGAGAGCGTGCATTTAGGGAATTATTCCAGTCTCACGGTTGGAGTCACGTTCCTGCTGCTCTGACGGCTTGAGTCTTTCCTCGGGTCCCCTCAAGTAACAACAAGTATAGCAGCTAGAATATTTTCCATAACTTTTTACCTCTAATCAAAATTAGTTCATAGAAAATTACACGACCCCAAACTGGCCTTATTTACACTGACAGCTCTGAAACTTCTTGTCTTGTTTTATGTAAACCAATTAAAAAGCAGGCATCATACAGAACACGAGGAAAAATGCAAATGCAGCTTGTCGGCCAAGTTTTACTGATAATTTACTCATGAACTCTCCCTGTTGGTTTGCAAGTTTGACCCGCAATCACAAACACTCTGCAACTATGAGGAGAGGGTGTTGTGTGCAGAGATAGTGATACTGGTTCTCGTCTGATTTGCAGCAAGGCTTTTTATGGCTTCAGATCGCAACCTGTAACTCATTAACTTTAAACACTGTGATTTTACGGTTTGCATTCTCATAAACTTGGAAGCATAGTCGTGTCCCACAGTACGGCTTAACGTTGACCTTCATTCTTTATAGCTGATCTTGAAGTCTCTTACTTGGTTTTCTCTGTTTATAATTAACTTGGGAGCTTGGATGACGCTGGACAGTAAGGGTATCATTAATGGAAAAAAATAAATCAAACAATCAATCTGTGCACAAAAAGTAAAGAAACCTTTTTTTCCTTGCAATTAAAAAGCACACAGAGGACCACACTGTAGCTGCTAAGCAACTACATTTTTTTTGCCTTACATTTTTTGAATCACAAGGCATCTGACCCCAGGCATGAGATCTGTTTGCAGTCAGTGTTACTGTTGGGTTCATTCAATCTTTCACCAAAAAACAGAAAAAGGAAAAGTTACTTACAGGAGCTTTTGGTCTCAAGAGCTTCCCGCTCCACATCCAACTGGTGGTAATGTCGAATGCAGACACGACTGTCGATCTGGTAGAGCAGAGCAGGGCACAGGTAGGTGAACTGCCGAGGGGAGATGAGTGAATCTGGACTCAGGCCGTAATAGTTGAGGAGCTGAGTCAGGTTCAAACACTGGAAGAAAAGGATGTTATAGTATGAGACAAAGGAACAACAAAACATGATACAATAAATATAATGTAACCCTTCTACCACTACAAAGCATCTGTAAATACATTTTAACAAGTCCTACCTCTTCATGCTGATGGGTATTTCCTCCTGCATGGCCAGACAAGGCAGGGCCAGGCAGAGTAGGATGTGCATGACCTCCTGGTGCTTCCCTCTTGCGTTTATGAGAATGGCTGTGACCATGACCGTGGTCATGGCTGTGTCCATGGCCATGACTATGGCCGTGACCATGGCCATGACTGTGCCCATGTTGATGGCCATTGTCATCAGACAAAGAGGTATCTTTGTTGGTCCTAAGCTGTCCTCCAGCTGTGAGTGGCTTACCAGGCCTCTTTGTCTGGCTTTCTGAGACCAAAGAAGGGGGTTGTGGATCTGGGGAGACCTGGGATGGTTGCTGTAGCTGGTTGCTTGGTGCAGTGTCTGTCCCTGTCTGCACTTCATGGACATGTCCATGATCCTGGCCATGGTGGTCATGGCTGCTGTGGTCATCATGATTGTGATCACCATGATCATGGCCACTGTGTGGTTGAGAAGACAGGTCTTTGGCATCAAAGCGTACCTGCTCAATCGTACGTTCTTTTTCATTAAGGTCACTAGGATCATGGCTGGAGTGATCCTGGTCACTGTGGTTGCTATGATCACCATGGTCGCTATGGTCACCATGGTCACTATGATCACCATGGTCGCTATGGTCACCATGGTCGCTATGGTCACCATGGTCGCTATGGTCACCATGATCGCTATGGTCACCATGGTCACCATGATCGCTATGGTTACTGTGCTCTTGAGAAGATAGGTCTTTGGCTTCTTTGTTGTTGTGATTACTGTGGTCATGTTTGCTATGGTCATGATCACTGTGAGGGTCAGAAGACAAGTCCTTGAGGTTAGACTGTACCTGTACCTGCTCATGTTTGTGTTCCTTGCCATGGTGGTGATCATTGTGATCATGATCCTCATGGCTATGGTTGCTGTGGTCATGACCAATGTGAGGTGGAGAGGACAGGTCCTTCTGGTTATTCTGTACCTGCTCTGTGACGTGGTCGTGATCCCCGTGGTCATGATCCCCGTGATCATGGTCCCCGTGATCGTGATCCCCGTGATCGTGGTCCCCGTGATCGTGGTCCCCGTGATCGTGGTCCCCGTGATCATGGTCCCCATGATCATGGTCCCCGTGATCGTGGTCCCCGTGATCATGGTCCCCATGATCATGGTCCCCGTGATCATGAGCACTGTGATCAGCATCACTTCTAGGTTGAATAGGCTGGTCTTTTTTCTTAGAACGGTCCTGTTCATGTTTGTGCTCTTTATCATGTACATGATCATGGTCGTGCTCATGTTGATGAACATGTGTGTCCTGTACATGCCCATCAGAATGTTTGTGGTCTCTGTCCTCTACCTTGGCATGATCATGGCCATGGTCATGACCATGGTCGTGACCACGGTCTTGTCTTGTCTGTGGATCCAAAGCAGGACTACTAGCAGTGGTGTGAAAGCTGCACGCTGTAGGAACCTGTTCATGGTGTGGATGGTGGGAATGATCATGCTTATGTCCACGACCTGTTCCACCCCCTTTTGCATTGGGTGAATGAGTGTGAAACCCCTCCTTCACGTCCAGTAAATCCAGATGAGCTACATGGTCATGGCCAATATCTTCGTGATCCAAACCTACCACCTTCACTTCTCCCAGGCCCAAACTTAATAGCAGGCTCTGAAATCCCTGGAAATCTAACCGGTCTTTGTTGCCATAACGCCTGAACAGCTGCTGAATGTAGAACTGTTGCTCTTCCTCTGGAGAGTGTTTTTCGTGAGCGTGGGACTCTGGAGGAGGAGTGGCTCCTCTCACATATGGCGCATTAGAAATCTGAAGGTCATTGTGAACATGGTCGTGTTGATGCCCACCGTGCTGGTGGCTGTGCCCCTCTCCATGACAACGGCTGGACGGATGGAAGAGAAAGGTGAGCACACACAGGAAACAGAACTTTGTGTGCACGTGGACTCGCATTGTCCTCTTACTACTGGTCCCCTGCCAAAACAGAAACATTGCATATCAGAAAACATCCTCAAATTTTACTGGGTGTAAGATTTCAAAACATCTTCAGCATCCAGTTGTGAGCAGCTGCATCTGTCTATATCGTCATATGTAATTAAAAATACACTAGGCAAGACACAAAGTAACTTTAAGGTGGTATGGCAATGTGAGACTTGTCTGGCTTTAGCTGAGAGCAGACGAATGAGTGACTGAAAGCTGGCATACCTGTGAGTATTTGGGCTAATTGCTACTGGCAAGAAGGAAGTGAGAAACAGGGGCTTAAAATAACAGTAAAGCTGGTTGAGGAAGAGGACTGACAACTGACAGACACAAGCTGACAGAGGCAGGCTGCCAGTGAAACAAGGAGAAGAGATGGGGGGGGGGGAAACTGCTGAGATGTGCACAACAAGGATACATCACAATGTTCAGATGTACATTTTTGTACCAGGCAACAACACAGCGCTTTGGTTTATAGTTTTTTGACTCGTGGTTTATGAAGGCTGGCCAAACAGAGAGTGACAGTATTTCATTCGTATTGCAAACCTAACAAAATTTGATTATCAGAATTGACCTTAGCTACAAATCTATTCGACTTCTAGTTGTGCATGGCTCTATACACAGGCCATGCAAAGCGCCTCTTCACCCTAAATTATCTGTTCCACCATAATATATCAGTGATCAGCATTGACCTTCAATCGCTTGTTCACAATTCCTGATAAACAATACCCTCTTCACAATGACACCTTACCTGCTACCTTTAGCGTAACATAACAGATCTGACAGAATCTTCTAAAAGACAATAAACTCTTTGCAGAAAATTGTTCAACAAATTCCTTGCTTCACCCCACTCAGGAAACCCTGAAGCAGCAATTTCATTTCAGTCAAATGATCCTCACAAGACCTCTTGTGAAGCCTGTGGGTGGTCGATGCACGAAGAAAGGAGGCTGGCTGGGGTTGCAGAGGAGTAGAGAAGGGTCAGATGAGGAATAGTTGATAATGGCAAGATGGCACACATCAGAGACCAAACAGATTAACACAGTCTTCTTGCAGTCTGCTTTTTCAAGAAGTTTATCTTTATAATGTTAACATCTTAAAGGAATGTATAAGTAAAGCTGTGACGACACATGATGGGTTAAATGTTAAAAAATAAAGCACTGATAGATCCGCTGCACAGTTGTCAAGCTGGCAGACTTGTGGAAACAACAGCAAAAACAAACAGCCACAGCTACATTGGTATCTTTTCTGAATACCCACATGGAGATAAACTTGAAAACAAAATTTCAAGTAGGGCTACACAATATGAGTCAAAGATCTCTTAAATATCATTATCCAGGAGCTCAAATTTAAAACAGAACACTGGTGATCACACTTTTCACGTGGGGTTGTTACTCAGCTTAAAAAACTTGTAGATATTTAACACGGCCTGAATAAAGCCTCTGTTTTTCCTCATAGCTATAATCACTTTGCAGACATCATCAGCAGCTTATCATTGAAAGCTTATTGATTTCCTATTCTCTTAACAGCAAGATCAATAATTTATCAAATGTTATCCATCATATTTTCTTTAAACATTTTAACTAGAACTAACTCAGGACAAACATGAATTTCAATTGTCCACAAATACACTATCAATTTAAAAAACAAAAAACAAAGCACAAAAATAAATAAAAACACGATCCGACTTTTGTAGTTTTACAGCAGCAACCACATGGTCCAACCAAACAGTTTTTAAGCTTCTGTGAAATTTGCCAAATACAGTCAATACCTTTACATTAATTGATCTCGCAACAACCCTGTCAAACCAACCAAAAGGTTACTTACCACTGGGGGCTCTTGTTTAAGGGTGTGTGAAATTTAGTGTGGGCAAGGAGCAAAGATAATGTCCTGTTTGAAGGCTGCGCTCATTGAGTGTGGTTACGAGCCAACTTCACGGCTGTCGACAAGACAGTGTTTATACACGAGACAGCAGTGACCTATGAACCTCCTAGCAGATAGGTTGAAGCAGGGCCTACTTTTAAGAGCACACCCTCTTAGCAGTAACAAAGCCTGCTGTGTTTTACTTGGGACAGCCTTTGTTGTGCTTGGCCTTTGGGGAGAACAAGACAAACCGTATTTCATAAAGCTTTGAAACAAACAATTATGAGCTACTCACTTCATGAATAAATAAATAGGTATTTTGATTTAGTTGATATTCTTTACAAATTTGGACTTCTTCATGGTTTGATGAACTCTGCCTCTGTGAATCTGATCATCCCTTTTTGGAGAGTGATGCATTTGTTTCAAAAGCTGATAGCAAATTTTGGAGTAGTAATTTTAAATCATTGGTGGCTACATGAGCATTACATGCAATGAAACCTAGGGAAGTCATTTAACATTTCTGATATTTCATCTTTTAACTTGTCATTTCTCTCTTATACCATAACATACAGGTATAATGCATGTTGTTTGTTCCAGTAACTAGTTGGATGTTGTGCACTTTGAGATCAAGCATCTCTAGCATGACAGCTTTATAGCTCTCTGTATTAAAAGTGTGTTTTATTCCAAATTATACAGTTGATTATAATTTCTACAACAACCACAACACCAGGACTGATGTTTCTTCAGATGAAATATTTACTCAGGATCAAAGAACTTCCTGGGATGAATCCTCTTAAGTTGTTGCTGATGCAATCACCCTTACAGCACTATTACATAATCCCATCATTGTAAAGTGAAATGCAAAACTCATCATGACACCTTTTCTCCTGCTTTGCCTCCAGTCTGGATGCTACCTGTGAGGGCTGGGGGACTAAATGATCAGGATTCAAGACTGTGATAAATTTCAGGTCAGTTACTATGATCAGCTGTGAGGATATTTCATCGGTCAAACATGGCTGAGATGTGTGTGATGATGACTGCGGGTCAGAGTTGACCTTTCCCTGCTTCAGAGTAAGTTACAGGGGAAGTAACCAAATATGGAGCTAAACGGGGCTAAGGGCAGCACTGTCTATTTGATAATGATTATATTTACATTTTAAGGAGTCTTCATTGTTCTCGAGGGGGCAATTTGTTTATTTTGGGTCTCACATACTTGGAAACATTTTTGCTTTATTTGCTTTGTATGATTATAAAAGATGAAGCTTATCTCTAGTTTCTTTAGTTTTAAGTACAGATGCTTAAAAACTGGAAGTTTAAAAATGACACAAAAAAGTGTGGTAATAATTGAGTTAGATGATATGAAAAAATAAAATGTGATCTTTTTTTTTTTTGCCCAGTCCAACTACCGGGGTACTTTTAACTCATTTACAATCAGGCACTCACCAAAGAACATGTTCAAGTTAAATTAAACTTATCTTCACTCTTTTTCACTACAAGGTGTAGAAAATTCCGCCTTTGAGACAAAAGGTTCTCTGAAGCAGTGCTCAAGGGGGCAGATTGCAGAGTGAAAATATTTCATATCTCTATAAAGTGTAATATAAGTATAAAACACATACAATCCAGAACTACATAAATCAATGTTAGGATGTTTAAAACTTTCTTTCAATGGCTGATGACATTGAGCAAATACTGGAAAATTTGAATAAATCTTTTCTTCAAGACTGTTTTCCTTTTACATATCTGCAGGCTACAGAATCTGCTCCTTTCTTTCTGATCCATTCATGACAACAGAGCCACGTCCATGGCAAGTTTTCTCACAACACTTACTTCAACCCTTAAGCCACTTCATATGATTCTCACGCAGTTAAAAACATCCGCAGGGGAAAAACAACAAGGGCCATTATAATTACAGTTTGTCACTGATTGAATGAAATTCCAAAGCAAAAGGATTAATGATTAACAAGAAGTTAAAACTTGGGCTGAATTGAAAAAAAGCTGCATACAAAGATGTTTTGATTAAAGCTGACCTTAAAGTGCATTGTGCTCTGCGTACATGGCAATAAGACATTTTAAATAGGCCTTTTTTAATAGATGTCCTGGTTAATTAATATGGTTATCAATAAATGATACAAAAACTTAAATGATCCATTTTACAAAAATGTAAAATCTTAAACTGTAAAAGAAAAATTAAGTTTTGTCAAAATGTGATAGGAGTAATACCTGTGGTGATTTGTAAATGGCATCTCTAATACAATCGTAAAGATAGTATACTTGCTTTATTCATCATTTTTATGCACTTCTTTGTTTGCTTCTTTCAAGTTAGGATTTGGCATCTCCTACCAAGACTTCACCAACTTCTGACCATGAGCTGGCACCAGCCTGTGCTGACTGGCAGCTCAGGGCTCGGTGGGGGAAGTGAGAAGCACTGCACAACAGGAAGTGAGATGGGCCCTTAAATTCCACACTTAAAAAGACTTTACCTTTACAGTTCATCTGATTTTTTTCCCCTTTAGAATAGAATAGAATAGAATGGATGACTAAGTGTTGCCAAAAGAGCAGTGTAACTTGGCAGAAATTAAGGACATAGTCAAGCTTGAAAGTTTAGTCCAGAAGTTCAGTTTTAAGAGTAACACAGAAGCTTTAATGGTTCTCTATTTCACCTTCTGTTTGTTTCAGTTTGATCAGGTGACATCTGTGGGTTATTAGTGGATGTTGACACAATGACACAATGTTGGTTGATTCCCCTTTTTTGAAACCTCATGATTCCAGTCTTAGCGAGACAACAAACTATACAGCAAGGAGAGTTGAATTTTAACTTTTGGTTGCAGAATGACTTATTTAACATCCAAAATAAAATCCAGAGGGAACAAAAACATCAACATCAAAGTCTTGGCTGTAATCTTGTGTGTTTGACTTGCTTCAACTCTTTCAATTCTGTTGCTTTAGTAGCCTCACCATATCAGACAGAAATGCTAAGCAAAAGGTTATGCTGGTGCCCACCACAATAATCTGCAGTTTTATAAAGAAATACAATGAAGTGAGGGACGAATAAAAGAATTGAGTTCAAGCTGCACATCTCTGCTAACACTCATGGTTGACAGCTTAAAGAAACAAACAGACTGTCAGCTGTTTTCACGGTTTTGTAAGCATCCATTCAGCTGTGGTGATGCTGCAAAGTGACACATTACGAGCACTAGTAGACATCATGTTAATTCATTCATCATCAAGAATCACGAACAAGTACAATGTTCATTCACCTTTTTGTGGAGCACTTTTGTTGTTACATTACTAATCATGTTCTAGTTCTAGAAAATACTTTAAGAAAAGAATAACCCTGAAGGCAGTCATCATAACAGCTCAGCGGTGCACTTTCCTGATCAAACGTAGTTGTTCTGTGGAATTTGTCTGTAGCTGTGCGGTAGGTCCCCTGCAAATCTCCTGACTCAAGTACCTGGCATACTTACAGTAGTGAAGCGAGCTTTAATCTTTTCCCAGACAGTGTGAGAACAGTGCTGAATGTAGATACAAACCTGTTGTGGTCTGACTTGTTCCCAACAGCTCCGTAACAATTAAGATAGAAAAGTAATGGCTCACAGAAGTCAAACCTCTCCCTGCTCTTTAAAACTGCCCATGTGATTTCTCATGGAGACTCTATTACTAAAACAAGTCCATTGAGTAAACAGTACAAACGCACCAAGCTCCTTGGCACACACAGGTTCAAACAGAATCAATGACAACAAGCAAACTAACCCCAACTTCACAGATCACATTTTTAGTTACAGTTTCGCAGGTTGAGGGTACTGAGTCATTTTGAGAATGACGTAAATGGAAAATGCTGAATTTAGTCCTAAAGCACATTACTGCAGTGCAGCCAAGCTGGCCAGACGCAGGTGTGTGACTGATGCTCTGTGGCCTGGAAATTTGCTCATCAACGTGTAAACGAGCAAAAGACTGCAAGGCTAGACTACGCACGACACAGAAAAAACGTAAACAGAACAGTCATCTGAGGAGTAGTACACCCTGCACATGTCAAAAAAACACACCTTGGCAAAACACAGTGATTCTTACCTTTAGTGACAAACGCCTCTTTGAGGGTCAGACTTCAAACCACAGGAAACCAAAATGTTCACGCCAGCACTGATATGAGTTACAGGTTGAAAATTTGGAGACTAATGAGTCCGGTGACTTAACTAATTTATACTGGGAGGAGGGGAGGAACGTGTGTGTCTGCATGTTAGAGTATACAGGGAGCTGAGACTAGGATCTACCACCTGACCACCTGACCACCTACTCATGTGAGTGTGTGTAAGTGTGTGTGTGAAAGCTGTAAGTCAGCAAAAGAGACTGAGAAGTGAGAAGTGAGCAGAATTGGTTAAAAAAAATGACAGCTATTTAAAAAAAAGTCCTTTTTTAAGTCAACAATTGAGCTGTGAGAGAAATCATGTTCAGTAATCAGAATCCTTCAAGTGTCAAATGTGTGGAACAATTTGCCCATTTGTGAGAATGATGATGACATGTTATGAACAATCATGTCAGTCCCACAGCAGTTCTTTTCCCTTTTCTTTGCTCTTTAAAAACTATCTTTATATGCATACAGACACATTAAAGGATGAGCCACCCAATGTTAGTACCAATAGTCAATTCCTGCAGGTTAGCTTTAGATACAGCACAGAGTTTGAGCTCTGCAAAGGCAACTCTATGGCTTAGAGTGCTGTATATCAGTGGTGGCGTGGGAATCGTCTAACGTGCATAAGATTGTGGATATCACGAGCAGGTAAAACAAATAAACCAGCCAGGCCTGTGTTTACGAAATCCTATTTTGGAACCAGCAGCTGGCTGCAACAGTAGCCTTCACTGAGAGTAGGCACCATGAGGTATCGACATGGGTCGCATTAAGTTTCAATTTGAAAAAAGAAAAACTACATGGCTCCCACATGGAGAGGGAAGGGGACTCATTCCAACAGCTACACTACCTGTAGGGACCCTGGCAGGGAACCAAACCTGGGTAAGAAAGGTGTTCAGGTCAGGAATAGATGCTGATTAAATATTTAGTGAGGTCTCGACACTTTCAGGCCTGTGTGTGCTTTATACATCTTTTCAAACACCTTCTTACCTAAACTTCATAAAAGTCATTTTTATGAGGACTACAGATAATTTTGAGAAATATTGAAGAACACTTTTTCTTGTATTACTCTAAGAAAAATACTACTACTACTATTACTACTACTAGTAGTAATAATAATAACAATAATAATAATAATAAAATATCTGACTCAACCTTAAACACAATACTTCAATTAGATGCCATACACTGACTGCAGTAAGGCCTGGTGGGGTTTCTTGCATTTGCTACCTTAAAAGTCTCAAACCAAAAGCAAGGTGTAATGCCTTTTGTATATTTTCATAAACAAGCTTGGGTTGTGGATCTGCTATGCTCATCTGACCCGTGAAGCGGAGACAGATATGTGATTTCTTCACCAGTACTGGGTGTATTTTTGGGAAAAGTTCATTCTGATTTATAGAACGTATCAACTCTAAATGCACTGCCCTGCAGCTCATTCCCACGACTGTGCTTGATGACACAAAAACCTTATGATCACTGGAAGCTGTTTACCACATAACCAAAAACAAAAAAAAACAACGCAGGAGCCTTAGAGTTCACATTTACCACATTACAAAGGACATAATTATTCCTCAAGCACAACAACATATCAGTCTCTACACATTACCCTTGAGCTATACTCTCAGCTGTATGCTGTAATCTATGAGCAGCACTGTTATCAGGGAGCGTAAATATTATTGGGTTGTGCAGCTTAACACTTAAAAGGAGAATTCCCCTGAAGACACTTAATGGTCGTTTAACTGGCCATGGTTGGAAGATCTCTGGAAGAGTAAACATTTATATTTCTGACTGTTTAATATTTGTGTTGAAAATATAATTAGGTCTTTTTATTGAGTTCTTCTATTTCCTCCCCGAGCCCCCTTTAACCCCTAAAAATACTAATCTGAAGGCATGTGAGGGGAGAAATTATTACAATACTACATCAGGTGGCTCACCATTATACTGCCAACATGGTTTATCTAGCTTAATCACATGCCAAAAGTAAATATTTAAAGCCTGTCATGTGAAAGAGATTGTAAACATGACAAGCTTCTGTGCATATTTTCATGAGTGTTTAGTATGGCTTTAATTACTTGTAATATTAGGCTGAGTTAGCTTATTAGCCAAAGGAGCAATCCATTACCTCACTTAACCCAGTCTTAATACAGCTTTAGCAATTTTTTTAAGGTAGTACCCGAAAGGCATATATTTTAAGGTATTTCACTCACCCATTACTCTATTTCTTTTTGCATTATATTGGGCTGCTGTGATTAAGGATGGGTACCAAAGTAGATACTTTTGTAGGTACCAACCAAATCATGTCCATACTAAGTATGGAATAACGAAAAATCAAAAATTAACATTTGCACATAAACACAATAAAGTACAAAAAATTTGTACAGTTGAGTGCTGATACTGATTCCTAAATACCAGGTATTGATATCGTATCGGTTCCACTGGAAAAGGTACCCACCCTTAAGCAAACCTACCTCAAAAGTTCAAATCAATAGTTGTTGGCTATGTAAAGCAGACACTGCATTTATGCTCAAGTCAGGAGTGTACAAGATGTTTTTGATACATCTATATCTGTATCTATTTTTATCTATATAGATAAAGATATATATATTCTGATAGTCCACGCACATAAAAATCACTTAATGTTCATGGTATGATATCCTCAACTTATGGAACATAAATAAAGATAGCACATTCCTTAAAAAATTGAACTGATTTATTTTTTTCTGCAGTTATGGTATTTTCACATAGCAATACAACAGTTTAAGCCATATGGACGACATGGGAAAATATTTTCGTCATATTACTGTTTGATTAAACAATTTTAAGGAGAAGCCGCAGCTGTGCCTATGCATGCGTGTAAAAGACATTAAGTTTGCCCAAAGCGAATATCAGCAACTGTTTCTGTAAACCAAGCAGCTGAGACGAACTATTAATTTTAATTTATAAGACTGAAATGACAACGACACAAACCAAGTTACAGTTTAAATTCCATACTTTTTTCCCAAGGACATACAACCGAAATGTCTCATTTGCATATAACCAAAAGCCTCCACCACACATTAAATCCAACATTGAAAGGAATGAAATGCAACTACACAAAGACACTTAAATTGAGCTTTTTGCCCAGTCTTTCTGCTAGGTGTGTAAATCCATTCTGAAACAAAGGCAATTATTTTGGGTAGAGAAACGAAAACGCCCATCTCTTGATAGTTTGATCAAAAGGGGCTTAAAATCTGCACGTGGTCCTCATCAGACAACGCTGAGTGAGCTCGCGACTATCCTCGTCATTGAAACGTGCGCACCAACAAGCACAATTTATAAGAAAAAAATGCTTTCAATTCATCAAATAGTGAGTCTCTTCACCAAAACAACAGCCCGTGACACACGTCCGAAGTCCATCTGTCTGTTTGGTTTGTTACTCGCTCCTTTCGAGCAGGCTAATGCTAACATTAGCTTAGAAACGAAGGCAAGAACTCCAGCAGCTAACAGTAGCTAGCAGACGATTCACAGGAAATTAGCTCTCAGCCTATAAAGGGCAACGACTGCCAATGCCGTCTAAGGTAACGCTTTATTTATTCACAGTGGTGGTTTATAACATCTACACGACGTGGCAAACACTGCTCGGGTCCATGTTGTGGGTGTGAATGATAACAAATGGGTTTTTTATATAGTTACCTCACTCGAGTGCCGTGTGCATCCCTCTCCGCTCGGTACCAAAAAGAAAAAAAAAAAACGTCTAGTCTACGTCAACGCTCTAGACCAGGCATTCACCAATTCCTTTTGCGAACCTTACGCAGGAAAATTTCATGGACGAACAAGCAGTCTGCGTCGATTGCGTAACACACTGAAGACAGCACTGACGTTTCTTTCCGCCAGATTGTGTCTGATATGTCATATGACTCACCCTCAAGAGAACAAAGCCTGCCGTAAATTAATCCAGCATCTAATTTTAAAACATACACCCTCTGTGTTCATCATTTCGGAACACATGAAGTCACATCCCCTGTTTGAACACAAAGCTTGATCCCATTTTTGGCCATGCTATTAATAAAGTACACCACAAACTTTTTTTTTTTTTCTTTTTGTTTTTAGCTCTCACTGTTGAAACCCAGGCACTCTCAGATCCACCACCAAAGAAATTATACATACATAACATGATTTGAAGTCTTAAAAAGTTTGATTAGGATAATAATATCCACATACAACCACAATAAAGGACTTCAGAAGGAAAGAACAAGGGAAATATGGCTGTGGTCCACAAGACAAGAAAATAAAGAAGTCAGAACTTTTAGTTTCAACCGGATGCATCCAAGTTTCCCTTTAACCCTGTCATACAAAAAGGAAAAGAAGAAGAAGAAAAACTTTGAGCCTCTTGAGCAACACATTCAAGAGGTAGCCTATTGGGTCCAATTCAACTTTTGCAATGATTTTAAAAAAAGTTGATTAATCCTATGATAAAATGAAATAATATATGCAACATTAACTTTATTGTTTGTCCTTTTGCATGATAAAAAATAGTTTTAGATAATCAATCCCACCTCTACTGAGTCCCTAAGAGGACATGAAGAAAATAAAAGGTAGTCTTAGGATATTTTTTTCTCTTGCAAAATGATTACAGGCTCTTGCAAAACTTTCACAAGATCTTGCAAATGTCTTCTCAGGACATACGTCACCACCAGTGTGTAAAAAGTGACTCTGCAGCGTTCTGAAACATCAACATCATGTAAAACTGTAAAACATCTACGGTAAACATGCTAACTGGTGACTCAGTCTCAACCAACCACTTCTGAAATGTTTGGCTGAGAGTCACCAGTTGGCACGATCACAACTCCAAAATATCAGTATCTGTAATTTTCAGAACTTGATCCAAGTTGATTCTATGTCATAATTTCATTTCTATGAATTGACCAGAGGACAACCAGACATTTTTCAACCTGCTTATCGTCTAAATTCAGAGTTTCAAGAGCTCAAACTTGTCCGAATGAATGAATCTAGCACTTGTTGTAATTTATTTGCTGAGCCTTAAACTGTATGAGGTGCACTTTTGGTTATTTAAATACTTACTTGTGCTATAGATCATACTGTAAAAACAGACACCAATCAAAATACCTGCCATACAAGACAGAATAAAGATAACTGATGCATACTGCCTTCAGAAATCATAAAAATGTATGGTCAGCATCATTACTTAATTCATTTGTTTTAAGAAACAGGCAGTCTTGGACTCTTTTTGGGACAACTGAGACAACACGCCTCAAATTTTGGAAACTGGCCCAAAAAGCACCCCTCTATATCTTCATTTAAGACTGTAATATAACATGACGCAAGTTACACCAAACCAGCAGGCAATGTGAATTGCTGACATTCATTGTTCCAAAAACCCTTAACAAGTTTCATCTTGCATCACTGAAAACAGTGTCTTTCTTTCCATAAATGCAACATGTTTTCTGGTGCATTCATGTGCACGATTGAAGGTCAAAAGTTAATACAGTGCATCTGAGGGCCTTTTGTTGGTTAGTGAAAATGTGTTTGGTTCAGTAGCACACAGTCATGAACATAACTTTACAAAAACATCACATTATTCCTACACAGTAGTGTAAACAGTAAGTGCCTGAGGGGTTCACCATCTCACAAAAGATTTCACCTTTGATCTCGCTTGGCCAAGTATTTATTTACTTTGAACTTCTTACAGAATTTTCAAGCAAATCATGATTCCATATGCAGGGCTCCGAGCAATATATCATGAAAACCTTAAAAATAGTCCTGCTGTATTATGTGGTGGGTTAGAGAAACAGCTTTCCACCACTGACCTTCACTGTCTCTGTGTAGGTGGCTGTGTGAGTGTGAGTGTGTGTTTGTGTGAGTGTGTGCAGGTGAGTGTAAGGCATCTCAGTGGACATGCAGCTAATTTCTGTCCGCTTTGCACCAGCTGGGTCTGCTCTCCTGCTCCTCCCCACTGCAGGTTCCCCCTCTCTTGTTGGCTGTCTCTCCTGATCACAGGGAGATAAATATCAAGTGATTGGCAGCCATGTTCTCACTTAGCACTCTGGTCATGGTGCCCCGGGGTCTCTGCTAGTCGTAAAGCAATGGTAGGAGTGCCATTGTGGCTTTCACTGTCATTTAGCCAAAACCCAGAGCCAGCAGACGGAGGATGAAAAGTGCCAAACGGCTGCATTGAATTATGAGCTGCACTCAGCCCAGGCCATATATACATCCCAGCACAGGGAGCCATTTCCTGCTGAAATGCCTCTTGCTGCAGATTACTGAGGTAATATTTCCTGCACTGCAACTAGAGTGGTTATGGTCTGCAGGCAATCTCACCCGATGCAGCTTTTGCCTGCAGACTACATGCTTGAAAGATGAGGCATCAGCTTGCGGTGAAATTACCCTTTTTACCACAGTGGTTAAAAAGGTGAGGGTGTTTTTAATGAGGACAACAAGTATAATTTTTTACAGCAGTCTGAACACCCATCGTGTGCATAATTACAGACTCAAGTGAAACAGTTCATTCGAGTCATAAAACCTATTATAAACTTATATTACTGCTGTCAAATTAAGGTCGTCCATCTTGAATGCGTCCTTCCACTTCATGGCTATGGAGGGATATGCAGTCTGAATCCTGTGTGTTGGTGTGTGTGTGTGTGTGTGTGTGTGTGTGTGTGTGTGTGTGTGTGTGTTCCTGGATGACATTTTGCTGATACAGAGTAATATTGGCACCCCAGTAGACCTGCTGGTTCTCAGTCCTGGAGGGCAGCCAAAGACAAAGAAAAAAAAAGGAGAGAAAAAGAGGGAGGGAGAGAGAGAGTGGGAGGGAGACATGGCAAGTGACAAGTTTTAAATATCAGCTCATAAACCACCTGTAAACCCATCTAATGAGCACTCATGGATTTTTCATTCCCTTTAATTCTGTGGAGGTATAGTAGGAAGGCGAGTGCACTTGCTTGTTTCCCCTCAGGTTTGTTGTGCTTGCCAAAGCTATATTGCACACACATACTTCTCAAAGAGCCAACCAACACCCACTGCTTCCAACCCTCAGGTCTTGGATCGATTTCAACAGTAAGAGAGCAACCAAGTAGCTCCATTAAGCTTGCAATGAGTTTTTAGCCATAAAATAATCTGAAGATCCCAACATCCCCTTTTGTCTGAAAACATATAAAGGAAATCAGCTTCTACTGTTTGTGTTTTTAAAATATTAAACAAGCGCTTAAGATTTACTGTATGAGATGTAAAACTGAAAACTTTTCTTTGGGTTATTTGCTGCTTGTATACAATATAAACGTCTTTACCAGAAGATAATGCACTGTTACTCTCTAATCTGCAGCTGTATTTCTCATTCACATCAGCTCAGCAGTAGAGTCAGTCTTTTCTCAATCTGGTCCATCCCAGCTCCCAGAGCCCACATGCTGTAGTGTCCCCGGGCAAGGCACCGAGCCTCAAGTGTCTCTCAGTGGTAAAGTCAGCAGTGTGTGAATGTGTTTGAATTAATTAATATCGATGGGTACTTTGTATAGCAGCTACCAGCTGTAGCTCCAGTGTGAGCGGCCAGTAGCTCTGTGACCAAGGCCACCTTGACATTTCAACATTTTACAGTTGTCCTGCTGTGGAATTATAAGTGGGGGATTTCTCTTAGTATTTGACTGAAACTGACACGCAAAATGTTCTTCCTGTGCATGCGTGGGCACTTAGAGGTACTCTGGCTTCCTCCCACAGTCCAAAAACATGCTCATCAGGTTACTTGCTGATTCAAAATTGCCCATTGGTGTGAGTGTGCACATGAAAGGTTGTCTGTGTGAGTCAGCCTCGTGATGGAGTGCCGACTCGGGTGTGCCTGCTTCTCGCCCAACGGCCGGGACAGGCCCCAGAAACCCGCAACCCAGAACAGGCTAGGCAGTAAAAAAATAAAAGAATGAAGCATATTTTTGCTGTAGTCTGCAGGTCTAATCCAGAATCTGGTTCTATTATTTAACAAGTGTGTAATCATGGAAACATCTATTCTCTCTTCTACTCCACATATGTTTGTCTTGTGTCATTATCAGTGGCACTGCTCCAGTATCTATACATTTTTTCCACCTTGAAAATTTTGATGACAACATTTCTGCATATATTTAGGAACCAATGAGGTTTAAGGTATCATATCTTAAACTCGTTGATGCATAACGGATGTATAACATATAACACCATTAATTCCTTAGCACTTTAAGTCCTTTATACTTCATAAAGTTGCTGATATAGAGTTGGCATGTTGTTGTTGGGATCATAATTTCTGATTTCTGTTATTGCTGCTACATTACTGTTTCTCCATCTTTGAGATGAAACAGGAGAGAAATCATTTATGTTCAAAGACTCCCTGCAGGGGAACTTGATTGTAGAGAGGCCATTCATTGTATATATACAATGGGACAGATAAAAGAGAGAAACAACACTCCTTCTGTAATGGTGCTACAGACTTCTTTCTCGTTAAAGTGAGTAAAAATTTGTTGTATGTCACACAAATATTCACTGTCAAGGGGATATTTGAAAAATCCAAGGGTTGCCACAGTTTAGTTGATTTATATCTGATGCAGCTCAGATTGAATACCAGCCTTTTTGCACAACCCTTCTGTTAATGAACTATGTTATGTTAGAGACCTGAGAATCTGTAACCCCACACTAACTTGCTGCAGAAAACCAGGGCATTTAAAGATGGTTTGCGTTGCAGCTCTTCAGATTAAAAGTGTGGGCAGAAGCTCTTGGTTAACTGCAGCCAAGATTTTCTACAGATGAAATGTGTTGAAAAGTCAAGTATGGGAAGCAAATCAGCTCACTGAGTTTAAAAAAAAAGCGATGTAAAAGAAGAATTGTCTCTCTGGGTATGTTTTAAAAGTAAATCAGTAATTGGAATTGTAGGGTTATGTGGTCAGAGCTTTTGCATAGTAGGAAAACAGCCAAGAAAAGATAAACATTTCCACAAACTGAACTCTGATATTTGCTTATTTATGCATTTGTTCGATACATTGCTTCATGAAAACAATGAAACCGTTGTGTTTTTTCTGACTCTGAAAGAGCATCATGATGGCGCCAGTGCAGGGCGCCGATCTTCTGTTTACAAATTCAGTCAGGAACTGGACTTTGAGTACTCAAGATGAGCCAGTCAATCCCAAAAACACTTCTGTTAACCAATACGACAGGCCAGTTATACTTTTGGAATTTTAAAGTGGTGCAAAGTTGTAGTCAACTGTGAATTGACTGGTAATTTGTGAATTCAAAGATGTTTTGTGCTGCTGGGCTGTTTCTACTTTGCTTTTATACAAAAGAAGCACAAAACTTATGCTATATCTTTAAAGAAGAAGAAGCCTTTTCATTGTGGCTGTTCAAAGCAGCAAAGAAATGTAGCTGATATAGTTTTGTCGTCCTGTAAACACAAACACCAGACATCATGTGGATGCTTTTTTCTGGAGACATGAAACAGTGAGATGTTTAATAATTCTATTTCGAGGGCAGATGCACAAATCATGAGAAACTTCAACTTCTCCAACTGTCATAAGCAAATCTCTGGTAAGTTTCGTCAACGCAGTTAGCCTGCAGAGAGTTTCTCCACTCTGGCTCCTCTCACCCCTTACTCTTTCCATCTTTCTCACTTATTTTTCTGACACCTTCTATGACCGGGTTTCTTGGGAGATCACATAGAAAAATTTATGAGAGCTGTCGCTCAGATGAAGCATTCGTTCTGGGTGTCATTCTTTATCCCCAAGAAATTTTCTGTCTTTCATTCAGTTCTGCTTTTTGTTCCACACTTGCTTTCTTTCTTCTTCCTTTCATGTCTGTTCTCTTCATTTGCAACATGCCCAAAGACATAAGACACACAAACACATACAATCACCGCTACAAAATCTTTCTATATGTCCTCACATGTGATGAAGTACCATTGCTGGCACACATACTAAACCGTCTTCTAACCTGAACTTTCTCTTTCATGTCTTCCAGGGACAGACAGATTGAAATTAACATTTCACAGCAAATATAATAGGTGACATTTTTATCCTCCCTAACTCCTTAACGGGGCATTTCTCATTTTTCAATTCTTCTTTTTCCAGGGAGAAATAATTTATAAATGCTGATATAAAGATCCCCCATTCCCACTGGTATAGATAGCCTCCAGATAAGTAGAGGAATACGAAAAGGTGCTTTGATATATACAGATTTTATTACACATCCCAATCATTATCATAATTTTACGAGTTTCACGTCACATTAGTTATGGTAAATGCGCATGTGATAGCTGTGCCGTGCCTCAGCCTTGACATCCCAAATCTGTTTTGCCAAATGCTGTCATGATTCATCAGTTTTATTTGAAAGATCACAATCGTACTTAGCCACAAGCATCTATGCTGTTATTTGATAAGAAGGCGATGTTTCATTTCTCATCTGTCATGAAACCAGCAAGAAAACGCAAGGGGAATACATCTCCCCCTGTGCCTGAGACAAAAAAGGCAAACTCACGAGGCTTGTCACTCAGATCTGAGATATGAGGTCACAAGAATGTCAAAGACTGCTGAAAGGTTAAAGGTTAACTTCTTAGAGCCTCTGCATCCTCCTTCACACAAGAAGAAATGACAAAAATGAAATGTGGGGTGAGTTGTTTTGGTGAAGTGGATGAAAAGTTATTTTGACCGTCGGATTCAGTTTACAGCCACAGATCAAAAAGACAGCATTCAAATTGAAGTATTTCCCCTTGAAAACGACTGTTTTGACAATATTCTTTATCAACAATGTATAAGAGCACCAAGCATCTTTCACAAGCAAAACATAGCAGGTGAGAGGGAGTGTTGACATGGGTGAGGGATTCCAAGTAGGCAGGAGCCACTCTTGTCACTGTTTTGTAGACCAGAAGAAGAGTTTTGAATTAGCTTTATTTCTTTTCTGTGATGAAACTTGACTTTTCGAAGAGAAGGTTGCAACAATGGCAGCTGTCTTTAATTTTGACCACTGTGCAAGTGTGGGTCTCAGTGAAGCAAATAACTCCACTGCTTTTCCTTGGCACATCTTGGAAAGAGATTTGATTAAAACTATTGAGCTGGTTGCTCCTGTTATTAAGCACTTGTCTGGGTGGTAATGTTTACTGGTCTTTGTGGACCAAATAATCTATATGTCTCCACTGATGGACAGTATTAATTTGAACCTTGCAACCTTTAATTTAAATGTTCCTCAAGACTTTATTTTGTTGTGGACTGATTCTGATCTTGCTCCGAGACATCACTAGAGTTGTTTGAAGACCAGAAGAAACTCAGATTGGTCCTAGAACATGTAAAAAAAAAAAAAAAAAGGTTGTGTATGTTCAAACTGCTTTTAAAAGCTACTTTGTATTAGTCCTGTGCCTTATCCCAGCCTTGGAAATCGGCCAAAACCTTCATATAGTTGGAGGGTTCACAAAGTAATTTGCATGCCTGCCCCGTGTGTCAGATTTGTTGGCTTATGTCTCAGGCAGCCGGTGCCAGCAAACCCTCTATGGAAAGGTCTGCTCCATCTCAGTAAGGAGAGACAAAAGACACAAGAAAAACTTGTTTCAAAAGTCCTCCAGCATGGTGTGGAGTTCCCCCAATGTTTCATGATGTCCGATGACATTTAGATAGAAGCAAAGAGCTCTCTGTTTGAGTTCATTAATAACAGTCTGTAACACACAGTAAAGGCAGATAACGTGAAGTTATTCCTCCTAAAGGTCAAGTGGCTCTCATGCAATTACCAAGGAACAGGCCAAATCCAGAGTGCCATGATGCCTTATAAAAAAGTAAGATAGGCAGTGTTATTTGTATTTACACTGTTTATCAACTTTCAAAAAGCACGGACACTTTGGACTGTTTCTCCCTCATCATATATTGTGCCATCAAAAAGTCTGTCTCTGTGCTCCTTCTGGTTCCTTTTGGAACTTTGTGCTTATATTCTGCAGACATAACTGTATACTGTAACTTGTGTCATTATTCCTTTCTTTGCTGGCAAAAGACAAAAGACAATGAGACAATATAAAAGGCGACATGTACATTTCTTGGAATAAAGTAATTAATGATCTGTGTCTTTTTATAAACACCTTTTTGTAATCCTCCACTTTTATCTTTTATCTAATATCTGTATCTCTCACTCTAATGTTGAACTCGCCTTGGCCTCTCTCTTCTTCTGTGTGTCATTATCCATTATTTTCCAAGAAGCTGTAGCATCAGTGCACAGAAAACTTTTCTCAGTCACGTTGCACTCCGGGACTATTTGCAAATTGTGACACCTCCAGCACATATGTGGCAATAAAGTTTGATATTTATTATAAAGAAACCCTTCTGTGACCTTCAGCAAAACAGTTCACATAGCTCTTTCTTTATCTGACGAGCTCAACGGAGAGAATTATGACTTTGAGTCAAGTAATAAGACTGCAAATCCTGCTTTTCAAGAAAAAGTTTACAACAACAATGCCAGGACACTATCCAACCTTCTCTCTATCAATCAGCTTTTTCTCTTCCTATGCATGGGGAAAAAAAACTTTCCTTTTCACGTGATATCAAGGCTGTAAGTGAGAATGAAGCAAAGATTCAAGGTGGTGATGAACTATTGTCACCTACTGTTATTGATGTGCTGTTGGGTCTTATCAATTTTCTGTTTGCATGCATGCTACAAACTAACTGTAGCAAAAGAACAAAAAGAAAAACATTAGTCAGAATAGTAGAAATGAGGGGTCAAGTTAACAGCTTTGATTTATTCTTTTCTCTAAAATGTACCAAATTCATAAAAGAAGTATTGTGGATGACTTTTCAAATAAAAGGTAACCAAAGTAACTATACCAGGTGCTATTTTTGAAATAATCAAACCATAACCACTTTTAATTTGAGTTAGAAACAATGTACTGGACATGAACTGTGCTCCACTGTCATTATGTTATTACCATCGACAGGTTAAGACACATCCAGATGTCACCTAACCAGTGAGGCCACAGTTGTGATATAACATCCCTACTGCCGTAAAAACACATTTATCCTAGCAACTCTAAATAAAGTCATAAAAAGTCATGGGTCATATAAAGTCATAGGTCATATAACTTAAAGAATGTCACTTTTGTTCAGTTTGTCTTTCAGTGCTTTTTTCTGCCTTGATTTATTCAGATTATTTTACTATTTTCCCTTATAGCTTTTCAAAGTGCCCTTAATGTAGTTTCAATTATTGAAAAATAACATAAATTCACCTTGAAATTAATCAAAACTGAGTTTGCTAATATAACTTTGAATTTAAGGAAAAAGTAGGGGGTAGAACAAAGAGCTTCCAGAAAATAGATGTACAGAAACCTGGAAACTCTGCAGAAGTCCTCTCAGCAAGGGGTCAAAAACATTTGAAAAAAACATTGTTCACTGGCTTATTTTTGCCCTATTTGTGGTACACAGTGGCAGAAGAACACCATGCTTATAAACAATGCAGCTTCACAGTTATTCTCTTTATATATCTGCCAAGAAAACTCTGACATTGGCACAAAATGTCACAAGAAATGAGGTTTGTCAGCTTGATACTTTTCTAATTCCTGCCACAGACATTGTATATATTCATTATGTATAAACAGCAACATTTGGCAAAGAATAACTCCAACGTGTCTCAGGTGAATTGCAGGAAAAGTAGGCTTTTTCTAACCAACATTATATGACGGTCCTTTGGGAGGGACTCTTATTTATGAGCAGATAGTAGGTCAGGAATGAATTAGTAAGAAAACAGAGAAAAGAAAGACCAAGTGGGCTTAATATTTCATCCCTCTAGCCTGACACTGCATGTGACCTATTTGGGCTGATACCACATACTGGTGACAATTCCAAAATAAAATAAATGAAAAAAAAAAAAAAACCTATTCCATGAAGTGTTGGACTGCCTCTGCTTTTGCTGTGCTTTTCGAGAAGCTGTGAGGAAGATTATTAAGAGAGTAAACACATAAAAAACAAATTTTTGTCTCAAAACGATGCAGGTACTTTAATTTGAAGGCTGCTTGGGGAGCTGCTTCACCTCTGGTCTTTGCATCATTGCAGTCAGCAGCAGGTGTTGTATTTAAACCTAGCAGGGGGGACTTCTGCACAGTGTGAGGTTGTGTTGCAAGGCAAGGTTTAAAAAGTGCAATAAAGCAATCTTTCAAAGAAGGATATTACTTTTTGGCTTTACTTGCTCTCTACAAAATTTACATAGCAAAGAATGTGGTCAGTGTCATTCACCTGCTGTAACCACTCACAGTCAACTTCACTTTACAATACTCATTACTTGTCTTGTTCAGTTTCTTCTATTAAGATATTTTTCTTTTTGACTCTTAACAAGCTATTCAGGCATCATTTTTTGTCCTGTAATATCATGTAAGACATTTTCTGGACTTGGTAGTTAAATGTGGCTCATGAGATCTTTTGAGACAAATTTTTTACTAAAAATTGGTCATAAATTCTTGGTTAGAGTTCAGATTTTGCAGTGGAGGACACCCACTTCTTATATTAAACCCAGAGAATATAATGTATCTTTTTATCTGAGAATCAAGACACTTTGTTTTTGCACTGCCCTGATGTACAACCAAAGCAGAATGAAATGACAAAGTTCAGTTCTCTTTCATCACATTGATGGAAAATAGGTTAGATTCTCAACCTCTATTGCAATAATTTTTACCTCTGACACTTAAAACCAATTGCTCACAAGCTTGAGGTCTGTGATAATCTTACATGCCCTCAAGTTAAAGAACATAAACCAGCCTCTTTTGAAGACATCAACAACATCTTTCACAGAGTATATTGCGTCTCAGTCTGCCTGTTTACATGAAAAAAAGATGTAAGATGAATGCATCAGATGTCATTATTTCACCCATTTATCAAAGGCTAGGACAGACAGTTTTTTTTTTCTTGACATTTTTCTGCTATTTTTTTTGCAGACTGTCTTGTTAAAGCGCATGAAATCACTTTATTTGCAAAGCCTGCCATGATGATGAAAAGTAATAGATGGGTGGGCTGACTCAAAGATAGAGGGACTGATTGATTTAGGTCTGCTTTACACAGGCTGTGAAGAATGGTCCGGATGATAAAATGAAAGTTGAGTAATGACAACAAACAAAGACACAAGATGCTGAGACTAGTAAAACTATTGAACTGAAATATGTGCTTTTTGTACAACAAATTGAGACCTTATGCCACCATGTTTCACAAGTCAAAAAGACTGCATAATACAGATTTAGAAAGGGCTGAAAAAAACATTTTTTTAACTTGTTGATGGATAAGTTAAGTTTATTTTCAGAATAAAAAGTGGAGGAACTGACAAAGCTTAATTTTTCTTTAGTCCGCCTTTTTACCCGAGCAGAGCAGCAGACCCTCAGCTCAGGTGAAGAACCAGCTTTCCCAGGGATAAGAGAACTCCAGTGGCTGCACCTGAGTGACAGGATGACTTCTGAGCCACGTCACAAATATATACTGTGAGCTAACAAACGATTCCTAGCTCACAGAAAAGGAGGGGGTGAGTCAGTCACTGGTATGTGCTGTGAGTTGAGCAATGCTGAACACTTGGCGCTTAATGAATGATTTTCCTGTGACGTGAATGAGGCTAGGCTACTGTGAGTTTTGTAGTGAGTCAGGGAATGAGTCAGTAAGGATGAGGAATCATGATTCACAAGTCAGGAAAGTGATTTTTAAGTACTGAAGATTCCCAGCATAGACTACACTACCTGTATAACTTTATCACCTCAGTCATCTTTGCCTCTCTTAACATCAACCCCCACATCAAAACACGTTCACTTTTTGTTTAGAATGAAATAAAAAAATAATAATTAAAAAGGGCAACATCCAAAGTTCAGTCTATGATGCCAAAAATACAGAACAAAGGCAAGGTAAATATTCCTTTGCATCTTTTCAACCCAATCACGTAAACTGTTGAGACAGTGCATGGTGTTATGATTTGAATTGACAAAATGCCTAAATTTCAAGGTCTGCTCATTTGATAGTTGATTCACGTTATGTGTGGGAAGACACTTCTGAGAAGGATTTGCACAACAGCATGCCGTAGACAAAAGCATTGAGCAGAGTGCAGTGTTGCCAGATTGGGCAGGTTTCTGCCCAATTGGGCTTCTTTTGAACACGGGCTGGAAAAAAAATAGTATTGGGCAGGTTGTCAAAATTTGGGCTGCTTTCCACCTCATTTAGCGGGTTTATAGAAAACATTCTGGGGAAAATATAAACAAAATAGCTGCCATTTAAAAATTGAACTTCACTCTTATCATTAGTTTTTTTGGCCTTTTTTTAATAAAGAGAATCACATCATTGATCAGTATTAGTCATAGTTTAAACAAGAGTCACCGTGATATCGTATTGGTCACTGCCAATCGTAAGCACCCCAATGAGTTCAATAAAGTTACAACAAGGTGTGTAGGCCTGTAGGCTTTTCCTCTAGAGCTTGAACTTGACGTTTGGGGACTCCATTATGTAAAAGTCTTGTAAATGCAAAAACTATAAAGCAAGGAATGGGGGACTGATCTGAAGCTTAAATCTTAAGTTGCCCTGCTCCAGAGTATAACAATAAGGCTCATTGCAAGTACTGTGACACAAAAATCCAAGCTTGATATAGAAAAGTAGGGTGCCACAAAATAACATAGGTCTTGTTGTGTGCCAAGAGCCAAGTCTTTGGAAGTACCTTTGGGTTTTTGACATGAGTTTCTAGAGAGGTTAAGATTCAGGTGGGGAAGATTGCCAGAATTGGATATACTCAAGTAAGGGTGCACTGATACCACTTTTTTATCGAACCGAGTACAAGTTAAAGAACTTTCATTGGAGAACTTACATGTGAGTAATATATTTTATTTCCTCACTCTCTCCTTTTAACAAATGAAGACCATGATGCTGACAGTCAATTTAACAGTCAATAGTCCTCTACCTGGACACCAATGACAAGCCAATTCGCTTATAGTGGTATTCAGTGTTGTTGTAACCTGCATATTTTTACAAGTACTGATACTGCTATTGGTATCAGTGCATCCCTATACTCGAGTGTATGCTGTGTTCACAGGACATGGTGCATGTTTACTGCAGAATCAAGCTGTTCTGTCTCCTCCAGGATCGTGTCAGTGCCTTGGTCAGATGACACATGTAAATATTACCTGATTAATATGTTTGGGAAATTTAGGACACAGCACCAGCAATGGTTGAGTGTTTCTGTTTCCAGCCTCAGATACCACCATCATGTTTATTCATGCCTCCTGCTTCGAGACGATTGTCTGCAGGTCACCCCTTTGTCTGGTAAATATGTGACACCTCCAAAACCTGCAGCACAGGCAGAAGTCTTGATTCACCACGCTCATTAACAGTTGAAGGCAATGGCACCATCTAATTATGAAGCTCATCCATCAACAGTAACAAGGGCTGTCATCGATATTTAGTTGGGCGTAAAAGCCGGCATGCTCTGCTTTATACGCCGAGCGAGACGCCACAAAGAATTTGCAAGTTCTCTATCTTGACACTAATGGCTTTCCATAACTTAATGAATGATGTATTAAAAACCAAGGTGGGGACGTGAAGAGTTAGAGAAATGAGATGAGAGATACAAACAAAAGTCGATGCCAGTAATTTACTTGAGAAACTCTTGACCTTAGAGGAGGCAGAGGGAGGGAGGGAGGCGGCACAGTATCGTCACGCCACCTTTTGCTGAGGTGAGCGGGGACTCAGGTGTTAGCGTGTTTTTTCGTGCCATGCTGTCACTGAGATTCAAAGGCCAGCTCAGTGACTTGCTAATTAACACTTCTTAATTATAATGAGTTGACTGATCAGCCATGCATATTAGTGAAAAGAGAGGAGAGGATGGCCAACAGTTAATACTATCAATCATTGCCTGGAAACACAAAGCACAACAGTTGTACAGCCACCGTTGTGAGCACTGCAACACTTTTTCTTTGCAGATTATTTTGTAATGAGCCTTTTGAAAAAATGATATGAAGCCTTTGCACAAGAAAAAGGATGAATTAACCTGAGTTATGTGATCGATCCTCACAATAAAACTTGCAGCATTATTTAAAACAGCTCCTCCTCATGCTGTTTTCAACCACGTTCACTCACGTTTGTTATTACCAGAAATAAAGATTTGTGTTAGTACTTGAAGCTTTGCTCTCTTGGGTGGCGAAAATTATGCACCACCAACAAGCGCACATTGATATTCCTCCTTGCAGGGCTGCAATTCTTTCCTCTAATGAAGCCATTATTTTGCCAGTATTAAATTTGGTAGTGTGAGGTTAATGGCTTCATTAGGCAACAAATCGCCATCCGGGGCCTGTGTAATGTACTTTGCCTGTCCTGTCTTGGCTATATTTCATCGTTTGCCATCTACAAAAGTATTAAATTAGAGGGAAACAGATTAGCCAGGACTAACAACATGGAATGCTTTTATTGCAGAATGCAATTCAGTGCAACAATTTATAATAACAAGTGGCTCCATACTGATGATTTAGCACCCTTTGGGCAGGGGCCAGTACTGATACGTGTCTGATGTTTTAAGTAGAGAGACAGAGACGAGAAGAAACAGAGTGATCTTTCACAAAATTGTAACAGAGAGGAAGAGTGAGTTCCCTCTAGTCAGGTCTTTCTAATGTACCAGCATGGAAACACAATGTGTCTTTGAGGAGATCCAAGAACAAAGAGCATTTACAGTTAGCATTGAACAACATGGAACAGGTCGATCCTCCTGTTGGAGAACATCAGAAAGGTTAGCAGGTGTGCTTTGCTATTAAATATTTAGCAACACAACAACTAACAGTCTTAGCTTTATTATTGATGCAACATTTTGTAAAATTGATAAAAGCAGCTTTTAAAGGCACTCAGATAAGCTGTTAGCCCTTCATCAATATTCAGTTGTATCTTTTTAAAAACAGTAATTATACCAAACGCTAAAGCAGCTTCACATTCATAAATTTTAGATAAACTTTACTGCTAATATTGCGTCTTTTTGATGTGATGAGATAATTTGATTTGAACCTCAGAGGTAAAATATTTAGCATCCTCATGGAGAAAAAAGAAGTAAAGGAAGAATAAAATGCTGCTACAGAGACATTGTTCATTGTAATGTCTGACAGCAACAGGAAACAAGGGACGGCAGTATCTGTCTTTCACACACCGCTGGTGAAACACAGTTTATACCGAAGGGGCTGCTTAGTGCTCTGCAGAGGTGAGGGATATGTTCTCAATCAGGTATGCTTAACTATCATTCTGCTATCACCCCACTGCCTCCGCTGTGTTAGAGGGATGTCCCGAGGCAGAGTTGGCTTTCTGAGCATTTCAGGCTTCAACAAATTAAAGTCTGGTTACAAATGAGGGGAAAGATCTTTACGAGCTGATTCCTATGGCAGGCAACAACCTGCTCCTTGTGTCCAAAACAACAGGATTATTGAGATGAAATGTGACGTTTATGCTCCTGGACTAATGTCAGAATTCCATGTGACTGTGGTAAAACTTTAATTATTGGCCGTGTAGTTGATTGGACTGTGCATGTGTAGAGATCCTGTACAGAGCAGTAAGAGATAAGTTAGTAAGACAAGAAGTGACTGTAGAGACTTTCTGAGCTCTGTAGTACTTGGCTGAGGACTGTTGGTCCCTCACTATCTGGTTCTTCAGCAACTAAATTCTCAAATATGTTTGCCAGCAAATTTTCTCTTCCCAAATTTGGTTTCTGGGAGATTTTTCATTCTTCTTTTCATTTATTTTCATCCATTTCTATTTTATTTGTGCCAGATATCTAAAAATGGAACATCCTGGCAATTTATTTATGTATTTATTGCTGTGTAATTAAATAGAAAGCCTATAGAACCTATGTCAGAGGACAGGAAAATAAAAGACATAAATGATCCTGTATCATTATCATCTATTGATCAGAAGCCTAACAGAAGAAAATATATATTGCAAGACAGAGAAGTAACACCTCACTTCACCACTCTACACAAAGCTGGGTGCTTATTTGTGAATTTTTAAAATAATGTTTGATATTTTCTTGTAAAAGTGGGACAAAATAAATCTTCAAGTAAAGAACGCTACATGGCTATCTTATTTTTATTGGATGAAATATTGCAATACAATTTTGAGCAGTAAGTGGTTTACTTGCTTATGAAGCCATTTAATTGCCTCAAGGTTCAGACTTAACTGCTGTAAAGGCTAAATCATAACCCAACTAGATGATGTTGCTGATATAAAAAACAGATAAGTGCAACTTTATAGTCTGATATTTTGTTTTGTCCACAACCATAAAATACCTTTTCACTTTCATCATACTCTGTCATAAAAACTGAAGTTACTGCTGAGGCAGAATGAATTCTTTCTTTCTGTGACATGTTAAATTATTACTCATCACTGAGCATTTAAACAAAATCTAACCATTAATGCTACATTGGAGATCGTCTGAACGGCTTGATTTACAGCTGGGTTGTGTTATTTGTATGATAAAAAAGTAGTCTCTTAGTTTTCTATTCATAAATGTTTGAAGCTGCAGCTTGTGTAAAGACTAACAGTCTGAAGTGCTGACATATAACTCTAAATGGAAGTCGTACTTCAGTGTGAATGGACCCAATAACTTCTGCTGCCACATCTGTTTGCATGTGAAATTATTACCAAATGCTCCCGCTCATGTTTCATAGAGAGCAATGTGTGACATTAAAGCACTGTGCTATCATTTCAAAATGTTAAGAAAAAACAATTATGAAGCAGTTTTGAAGAATGGGCATGAGCCTGTGATATGTCTCTCTTTAAATACAAGCTGCAGTCGATTCAAACACAGGGTTTAGCAGTCTGTGCCTCACAGCTAACTCTGTGTGCAGCCGTAATGTTTAATTCATGCCTGTGTGTGTTTGACTGATTCCATTCCAGGTGAGTCTGACAATCGGCCTCGCTGAAATGGAGTTTGAGGGGTTTCTGTGGCAATAAAAATGATAATTAAACGACAGACAGGGGCCACATTGAGCAAATAACTATGGGAGCTGGTGGGGTGAGTCAAGAGCCAAACACTGCCAGTTGAGTCAAGCTTTCTTGAAGTTGTTGCAATGTTATGGGGAATTAAATGGGGCTATCAAATCAAGGAATCAGAGAAAAATAAATCCTTGTTAAAGCTTCTCATGAATGCAGCTGGTCATGCAATCCAACAAATACAGCATCCCCCTGCATTACAGGAGCCATTCTCCTGTCATCATAAACCTTTATCCGCTCAATCTTCTTGTCAAATCTTTACAATCATATTAAACTGTCACAGTCAGTAAATATTGTGCCAGGAGGAAGCTTTTAAAATGTTGTCTCTTTATTTTGTGGGTTCCATTTCTTGGATTTTGTTGCTGGGAAGTGAAAAAAAAAAAAAGGTTTCAATTGATTCTCAGTATCTGGAAAGTTCCCATTAACTGCAAATTGTACTTTTTCGTATGAAATATCACCTTTCAGTTCTTTGATTGTTCATCATTGTCATGAAATCAGGCTTCATCATTGACTGTTACCCAGGATGCCATGTTGTTGTAAAACATCACATTATCTCTGTCACATCCTATAAATGTTTTCTTCATTTGCCTCTAATATTTTAACTATATTTTGTTAATTCTGTCACAATAAGCAGGGAAGACGTAGATTTAAAAAAAAATCACTGCTCTTGCTGCTATAGGGACATAAAAGTTTAAGACCAGGATAATGTTTCTTTTCCCCCCACTGTCATAAAATGTGCTGTGCCAATATTTCAGTATACAGTTACCATGATAAAGTATTCAAAGAAAGATATTTTACTACCTCACTTCAGTAACTGGATCCAAAACAGTGACAAATGTGAAACTAATATAAAATTTTCCCTAAGCGCCTGAAATTATGGTTACACAGAAGAGCTGAAAAAAATCCTGTGCCTGCAATAACCAGCTCAAGTGGCACATAAATCTCTTTAGGGTGATGTTCCACCTAAAATTAGATTAAAAGTCTGTGTATTTGACGGATAATTTCATTACACGTCATTAGAGATTTGAGACATTCAAGCCCAGCTGTAGTCTAAATGAGAAATAAAGGCTGTAATTACAGGTTGTGAAAGCAAAGAGCCGGACAGGGATTTGTTTGTTTGTGTGTGTGTTTGTCTGTTCTTTATATCAAGTTTGGGCGTTTTAAACCAAGCCAGAGAACACACACACAATGAAGGTGCAACGTGTGTGTGTGTGTGTGTGTGTGTGTGTGTGTGTGTATGTGTGTGTCTCTCTCTCTCTCTCTCTCTGGAGGGTAGTCATGTGATTTCTGATAAAAAAAAAATGTGGATTGAAACTAAAGTTGAATAAATCTCATTCATGAGGGATCAAAAAAACCAAGCAAAGGAGCACTGAGCCAAGAAATGCTATCAGGATTCAAGTCAGTACAATTTGCTCAGCCAGGAAACAAACATCATGTAACGTGGAAGATAGGCAGACGTTTGATGTTTTTGAAGAAAATAATAAGTGAAGTCCTCAGCAAACACTTCAGTCAAAACAAAAACATGACTAAGCCTATCTTCCCATCTGCCAGTCCAATTTCCACAACAGAAGCTCCATCTTTTTATATATTTAGGAAACAGGTGGGGGAAAGAATGTATATGCTTTTCTGCTTTTGAGAAGAGGCATGGAAAAGAAATCAGTGTCAACAATTTTAGACACTTTTTATCAAATGTCTCTGAGGCACTCTGCGAGCTTTACATGATGTCCTGTTCTCCATTCATGCACTTAAAAACATTCCTGAAGCAAGAGATTAACTTTTTTTTTTCCAAGGACACACCTCTCTGCCATTGTAGGAGCTGTGAATTGAGCTGCGTAGCTTTTGAGAAGTATAAGTTCACTCCAACTCCCGAGCCACAGCTGTTCACTCTTAGCTTCAATCAATCAACCAGACTATTTGAATAGCCTGTAGGAATATTGACGTTTACAACTCCAAAGCTGCAGATTCTTTGATTCCAGTGGTCATGAACAACACAGCTACTTGCCATCAGAAGTGAGGCTTTAAAACATCAGGGCCTTTCTTATTCAAAGGATAACAGTGACTCACATACACCTGCAGTTTGCATTACTTACCAATCAGTCTCCTGCACAAAGCATATGGTTCACTTAGTATGTGCTTGGCTATTTCATTCACCCTGATTCTTACAGTCGTAGATGTATTAGGAGAATAGGATTTTAACTTATATCAACCCGCTTCACATAATCCAATGTTAGCTGCTTAACTATGCACATGAGAAGAGAAAAAAGTCTTAACTGAACAAAATGTTTGACTTCTCTGAACCTTTTCACATGATTAACAGTAACTCAATGATCACTAAACCCAGCTCCTGTCATTTAAATGTTGTACATATAAGCCTTTTTTGTTACCAATGCTACTGAAATGCAAACAAACAGTGAAAATACAGTTTCTTTAAATAATTAATGTAGATTCAATCAACTTTTTGTGCTAACACCACTTCCAGCTTTGCTTTGAGCCAAAGCTGTTGCAGTTGAATCTTCTGATTCTTGTCCTGGCTCACAACAATAATCTCCTCTGAGGCCGTGATTCGACTTGAGACCAGACATAACAGGGAAAAAGCTCAAATCGATGGCTAATGAATACCAATCAATCACTGGAGGGGAAGGTGGGAAATTGTGGCAACAGAGAGCGCTCTCTTGCTCTCTGGCATCTGTTTGATGAATGCTTTGTCTCACGGTGCATGCTGACCGGGACTCCCATAATGCATTGCAGAACACTGTCTGGAGACTTAATTTTCTTCAAGCTCAATCCCCAAACCCACTCCATCCTCTCGTAGCATCGCGTGATGACGCCTCCCGGCTGGCCGAGGCAGTAATGTGACCGTTAATAGTGTTGCCATGGTGATTAATCAGGAACCCTGACAGAGTCAAACCTCTCTGGGCCGTTTCAAACAATAGATTGTATTTTTTGCCCTTGGTTTGACTTACATTTACTCACAACTTTTTGCAAAGCCACATTATTGCAACATGCAAATCAATAACTTGCAAAAAAGACCATGTTACAGTCAAGTTCTGATGGTAAAGCTGTTTAATCCTGTTAACATGTTGCATAGTGACTCTAAATGTGAGGAAAAAGACTGTAGTTAATCTCTGTTCTGGATTTTGTATCAGCAGAAAACATCATCTGCCAGTCCAAAAAGACATTCATGGTCGCAGAATTGTACATATAGATTAAAGTATTACGGCTTCACCAAAGGACAAAACATGCTGGACATAATGTATAAGTTTTAGCTGTAAACTCTGATTTATTTTCATTGTTCAGCTTACAAAACACTGACTTGCCTTTTTAGTAAAAACACCCATTCTAATCATCTAATTTGTGCATCAAGAAAATAGACTATTTCAAAAGCTAATTGAAAAAAAAAAATCCTCACTATCTCCTCACTTCCTTTAAGGTTGTTACTCTTACAGATTTATTTTCCTTGGCCACAGCAGTAACAGATTGTCATGTTTTGCGTTGTACTTTGAAACCATGTTCATAAATGCTTTTGAAAAGATGAAGGATTCACCACCATGTAAAAACAACTGAAGGTTTTGGCGTTTGGTCTGCGCAGCCTCGGCTCCTCTTTTTTCAGATCAGAGGATAGGCATTTGTGTGATGCTGCCTCTAAACTTCACTTCAGAAAAACATTATCAATAACGGCAGCACTTACTGTCAAAACAAGCTTCCTAGACTTATTTTGGGCGCTCATGGGAAATCTGTTTAAAGTATCTTTAGAGAAAAATTAAGTTTTAGCCTTGAGCACTTAAAATGGCCGAATATAAAATTATTGAAATTGTGAGCATAGATCTTTGCGAGTGGTCTTTATTGCCTTCCCTTGGCTCTTCAGAGGCCACAACAAGTGCACACAAGAAAAGCCCGGATTAGTGGGTAATGGCTGGCATCAATATGACTGTAATGTCATTTGGTGATGCATCCTGGTCGTTACCGGGCAGGCAAAGAGTGGTCCCCAGCCTGCTGTAATGACCGGCATGTCAGGAAAACAAATGTTATTACGCAGCAGTATTAAATATAGCTGTTATTTCTGCGACAGAAGTGGGAGAAGAGAGCAGTCAGCTGATTTCTAATGCGTTTTCCTTCAGTCAGATGAAAACACACTGCTTACTCTGTGTCGGCGCAGGAATATTTCACTCACGTAAAGAAGCAGTCGCTTTCTCTGGAGTTTATTGGAGCGGGACTGATTCATTTTTTTTGCTGTCACTGAAATGTAGCTGGATTCGATCCTCGCTCGTATTTATATTTTCACAGATCCCAATACCGTGTGCATTGCAAATCCAAACAAACAGTATCTTTTAAAAAAAGCAATGAGGAGGTGTCATTATTAGCTTGAGCTTTGTATTTGGAAGTTTCAGCTGCAGCCGACCTCTGAGCGTGGTATTTTTATTTAAGTTGAAAATATCTGAAACAAGAATGAGGAGAGTCATATTAAGTAGTGCAGCAAAAGCATAAAACACTCATATTTGAATTTATTATGCACACGGGTGTAATGTTTTATTATGGTGCTTGAACTGCAAATTAGCCTCTCTGTTTTAGCCCTTTCTAATTTCACCCTTTTTACTGTGACTAATAATAGAATCTGTTGTTTTTATGTGCTGTGTAAGGAATAAAAGTGTAGTCTGCATGTCTAGAGCCAAAACAGAAGGCTTACAAAAGAAGCTTATTATTAGAAAATAATGTGCACAGAGAGAAATAGAGTGCACCTGTAATTCAAATACATTTCTCTGGTTGTTGTTGGTTTCTTTTGTATTGGAGCCAAACTAAAAAAAAAAAGAATATAACACATTAAATAATACTAGGAAGACTGGAATTAACAAACAAGTGAAACCTGAAAGCAGATACCAACTTCCCTAAAGTGCTTCGATATAAATGTACTGAAAAGACAACAAATCATTTCTTGAGACATTCATTTGCACAGTTTCACCATGGATAGTGATGCACATACAGTCCTGCAGCATAACAGGGCATCACCTAATGAGAATAGAAGAGGGAAAAAAAGACCAGGAGCTGCATCTAAAGGAAATAATGAGACAGCTAGGGATTGTTGGTTGAAGTCAGCCGACCACTGTGGTCTGTATCTCACCATCATTTCATCATATGCACCAAAGACTCTGGCGTATTCTCATTATTGCACCCTTGTTCTGGGTGGATTTCAGTTTATTTCATTTCTGCGATAAAATGATGATACATCGAGTGTTGTTTACATTCGGATTTAACTTTACCCTAACTTTTGGTCCCGCACAAATGAAGTAGAGTTTAAGGAAAGCAAACAAATTGTGCAATTTATTCCTCTTAAAGAAAGTTTATACGGCCCAGACACCAGAGATTACTAAGGGTACAGTATTTTATTCAAATAACTCAATATTCATGAATTCCGTTTCTCCGTATTTCTACTCTAATGATGCTTTTATTTGTCCCTGGTTGTTGTCAGTTCGAGCAGCACTCAGAAGCCCTCAGAAGGTCACGCTATGCCGCTGCTCAATCCCGTCCTTCATTATGTTTGCTGCTTTTACCGCTTTTTAAAAAGTTGTTATGAAAACGGACATCATCTCTCACAGAGCACTTGAGGATTTAGTGTAATGAGGGGAATTGGCCTGCAGTGTCCTCGGTGCTACTCATCCTCCATCAGCTCTACTGATGGAGGTGTCTGCCTCTCTGTGTAATGTGAAATTTGGCAGCAGAGAAGGCGTTACATCTCAATCTGCTGTCTCCGCACTGTGCACATTATGTCAATACCACTGTTGTCACAAGTGGAGGAACGTGTCTTTTCTGTGTTCCATGTATCAGAAAAACAGTATTCATGTGCTGCAGCCCAAACCAAAAATGCTGGAGGAATTATATTTTTTAAACATGAGTCAACCAAATATGTACTTTTACTCACTGTTATTCACAGACTAAAAATAAGCAGCCTAATAACAGGTGTAGGCAGACAGTGTAGACAGATGGTCACATATGGGAATTCTCCCACATGTGGATCCTCTGACCAGCTGGAAGTTGAAAGTTTTCTCACTTGTGAAGGAAAGGACAAACTTGCCTGTGTCAAAGTGAGTCCTTTTCAGACCTCGTTCTCCTTCCCAGAACAATTACCACGTCGCAAGAAAAATAATCATCCAATCACCTTCAGTATATCCAGACTAATTTTTGAAAATGACAAGGATTTTAATATTAAGTGAAATGCTACGTACAAAATATTATTGGTCACATATGGAAGGGACCATCCTAGATTAATCTCCAGGGTTTAAGTAAAAGCTTTTGTTTTTTTTCTGTATGACCAAAAAAATGCATCTCATGGTTAATATTTGTTCAGTTACCCCTAACTCAAAGTTTAGCTTCAGTGTGCTCTAAATGATTCAAGCAACATGACAGTGTAAGGTTATATTGAATCTACACAAATGTTTTCTATAGTTTTCTTGGCCCAGTTATAACTTCAGGGACTTATACGACAAGTACAGTCTAACTTTTGTCAGTGACACACACTTTAATGCCAAAAGTGTTGGGATATCTTCATTTAAATGCACATGAACTTTAATGGTATCTCACACTTAATCCATGTGGTTTAAAATGTATAGGAACATCTGCCTTTACACACACATGAACTTTAATGACATCCAGTTCTTAATCCATAGGGTTTAATATGGCGCCTATGCAGCCATGACAGCTTTGCCTCTTACAAGTAGGCTTTCCTTAAAGTTTAAGAGTGAGTTAATAGGAATTACTTGACCATTCTTCCAGAAGCACAATTTTGAGCCAAGAAGGCCTGGCTCACAGTCTTTGATCTGAATCTTTCCATTGGACTTTTATTGGAATTAGGTCAGGAATCTGTGGAAGCCAGTCAAGTTTCTCCACACCAAACTCGCTCATCCACATCTCTATAGATCTTGCTTTGTCCACTGGTGCAAAGTCATGTTGGAGCAGGTAGAGGCCAATCCCAAAAAGTTCCCACAAAGTTGGAAGTATGAAATTATCCAAAATGTCTTGGTACATTGAAGACTTAAACATTTTTTTCACCAATTTCTGAAAAAACAACCCAAACTTAGACTAATTGTTCATTTGATTGCCAGACAGAGCATTTATTCACCACTCCAGAGGACACACCCTGACTGCTCCAGAGTCCTGAGGTGGCATGCGTTACACAACTACAGTTGATGCTTTCCACCGCACTTGATGGTGTAAGGCTTGACTGCACGTGCTTGGCCATAGAAACTCAATTTATAAAGTGTTCTTTGCTCTTCCCTTGAGCTGATTGGAAGGTTACATCTAGATTGGAGGTCTTGACTCTGCAGAAAGTTTGCAACTTCTGCGCTCTGTGCACCTCAGCGTGTGCTGATCCTGCTAAGTAACTTTACGTGGCAGAGTTGTTGTTCTGAATTGCTTCCTCTTTTTTTTTATAATAGCAGTAACAGTTGACTGTGGAAATTTAAGTAGTGAGGGAATTTTATGAATGGACTAATTGCACAGGTGGCAACATTTCACTGTATCTAGGGTTCCTACAAAGCCAAAAAAAGTATTAAATTTATAAGAAATTTTATATTGTGGTCTTAAATAAATGACTGAAGGGTCTTAAATTTGTCATGGCAGGATATGTTAATGTTTTATTGATTTAAAAAATTTTTTTAGGACTTTTCGAGAGGAAGATGTAGAGAGGAAACTGTCTTACAAGCTGCTGATATAAATTTTTATCGGCCTCCTGGGTCACTGTTTGCACTTTTACATACATTTATTGAACCAGAGAGCACTGGGGATCACTCTATATCCAATAAACAGACAAAAAGTAAACTCGAATAACTCTCACTGAGTGACACAGGCCATGGCTTGGTTGTAATGCAGCAGGACCCCCCAAACCATCGACCATATTTATGTGTTTTTGGTCTTAAATTTCATTCAACGTGGCATTAAAAAGGTCTTTAAAAGTCTTAAATTTGACTTGCTGAAACCTGCAGGAATCCTGGTATCATGCTTGAGTCCTCTGAGCTCCTGTAACCCTTTCTTTCAAAAATGTTTGTAGAGGCAGTCTGCATGTATAAATGCTTGATTCCATACACATGGTCATGAAAGTGATAAGAACATGTAAATTCAATGATTTGGAGGGGTGTCCTGGTACGTATCTACCTTGCGCCTACAATTCAGTACAAACGTGAGTAAGCCTTCTTTTGCTATCAGATCCAGTCACAGATGTGATATTCCAGCTAAAATTTAAATCTAACTGGCAGATCAAGAAATGTTGAAGCTATTTTCATGCTCAGAGCTTCTTCATTTATTTTGCAAAAGAAAATCTTGCTTGCAAAATATTGGTGAAAAACTGAGGTGATGTTACAATGCTTCTCAAATTACTGCACTACAGGAAATGTTTTTATGTTTCCATCTCCATTCTTTGGTTTCCTCACCATTAAACACCCTCCTGCAGATACTAACCTGCATCCTTGTCAAGCAGCAGACTGAATCTAGGTTAACTCTTACACACACATGAAAATTCATGTTCCCTTTTACAAACTGCACTCCTTTACTAATGCACTTGATGTACACAAGAGTCATGGCTCATTAATCATAATGAACCACTACAGCTCCCAAAAGTTTCATATTTCTCTTAAGTACTCCATCCTAATTTGTGTTCTTCGTCTTATTAATGATGCAAGGTGAACACAGTAGGAGGTATTTGCATGTGATATCTTAAATGCTGATAGTATATGAGGCAACTCAAGGCCAATTGTCTCACATTTCTGAACCATTTTCTCTCTGAGGTGGAAAGTACAGGTCTGCTGTGCTGTGAGAAGATGCTTCAAAAGAGGATGAAAATAAGAAAGAAAAAAGGAAAGATGCATCATTAAGTTTTCCCTTTGCTGTCCTTGCAGCTAATTACATACAGTAGGAAACCTCTAAGGAGGCTGAGGTGTTGCTTCATGTCAAAAACCTCGGTGGTCGTTTTTCTCCTCGCTCTTTGTTGATGATGTGGATAATGAGCCACCTGTCTTGCTGGAGTCCTGCAATATTTCACTCAGTATTTCATCTGCCAGAGTGCGGAAAATAAAATGCTCTGTGTGGAAGGAATAGAAAGGAGCGGCATATTCTTGCCTCTGTTGCTTCACCTGCACAGCACATTTTTGTCTCTTTCTGCAAATTGTTTGTAACCTATTTTTCTAATCTCCAGACTTTCTCAGGAAGAACTGAAGCTTTAATCTGAAACATTTTTCAATTATAAACCTTTATCATACCTATCAGCTTGTTGGGGTTTTTTAAAAAATGGTCGCACACTGCATACATTTTCTTTCTCTCTCCTCTGCTGTGTCAGTAACTCTCTACCTTACACGTTACATTTTCTTGGTTAGTTAATGACGCTTCACTGCTTAGCAACAAAAAAGTATAACAAATTAACAAGTGTAAGCTCATGACTGTGTGCTGGAATGTACAATTTGATTTAGGCTGTTTGCTGAGCTTGTTATAGAGCAATTAATGATAACGAAATGCTTGGATTAGATGAACTATTTCTGAGAAGTGTTGAACAGACAGTAAAAGGTCTGGGAGATGATGTTCTCTGTAATCTAAGGGAATATCCAAGAGACCAGTATTTTGACACGAGAGACTGGGTGCCAAGGGATTTGGAGAAAGATAAGAAAGATGGTGCAATTCCAAGTAAGACCTTAAAGGGGCTGTGAGGACTATCTGGGAGAGCAAAGAAAGACTCTGTTTCCCACGAGCACATGCACACATTGTAGTGAGGGCATAACTCTTACCAAAACTTGGCTTTTGAAAAACAAATAGGGTTCAGATCTTTTTAACACTGTTCCAGCGTTCACGACAACTTGTTAGTAGATGCAAAGCAACGGCAACATGTATTTACCAACAGCTATGTGGCACTACTGACTGAAACGTGATAAATAGTCTTTTGTTTTACAAGTCCAGCTCCAGTGTCCATCCTTTCTACAAAAAGAGTCTGTGAAAACATTTTCAGCAGAGAAAATACAAATCTCTCTTCTTTCTTCTGAACGTCATCAGCCAATATGGTGCTATCAAGGGGACTTTGACGTACCATAAAATCAATCTGATCCTCACTGAGTAATGAGAAATGGCAAGAAATAACCTACTTTGACCCTGATAATCTCATTCCAAGCTGTGGATTAAGATTACACATACATCTAGAAGTGAGTCTTTCTCAAGATCACTTCGAAAGTCCTCACAGTACCTTTTAGAATTAAGAGGGGGACCTCAAAACTAGCTGTTTCGTGCAGAAGCAAGACATGTAGATGGTCTTAAGTCACAAATTTAAGTCAAGATATAAGTGAGTCCCCAGTAGGGATGTGTACCTAATTTAGTATTTTTATGAGCGCCCACTAAATTCGATCAGTACATCTACATACATTTCTAATGGTCCCATTTTTTTTAGATATCTAGATTTGCACAAAGAGGTGTATCATCCAATAGATTGACGAGCAAATTGTTCAAAACAGCTTCATGAAGCGACAAAGAGGCATGATAAAGCATCACTTTTTAATTAATTAGTATTGTAGATGAGCATTGTAAAACAGCACACTGTCAGGCAATGTAGGATTTCTCTTTGCAGAAGAAAACTTACCAGTCAAATAGCACTCGCTGTTATGCACACACATTTCTGTTCCCCCGCCCTCAGTGGAGCAGTGTGTATTTGGTAGATGAAGCAGCAGCCCCTGCTATGCGAAATGCAAATGTGAACTTTGCAGAGACCAACTTTGATGCCCGGGTCTCCTTGGTTAGCTGAGAAAGAACAAAAGGACCCGCTGAAGTGCCTGTGTGTCTGATGAGGTGCCTTTTTGTGGTTTCAGTGGGTGGATAACAAGGGTGTTGTGGAGACTGGACCCAGAGATAACACAAAGGTGGTCATGCTAACTGTATGGGTGGATGCATTGCTTTTTGAATGAGGAGGTGACATTTCTGATTTCCTCCCTGAAGGCAGTCGAGGCCAACAAGCAAAGTGAGATAGCTGGGGCTGATGAGATGCTTGGTCTGTGTGGATCACACTCTGTATTTAAGGCAACAGTAAAGTTCTAGGCTGAGGAAAAAAACAAATCCAATATAAAAGAAAGTTTACTGACAGTCTTCTTTAAGTAAGGTCAGAAATTATTCTGATTTTACATTTTATTTTCAAACAGTTGCTTCTTCGACCAGTAATGTTGCTCCGAATGTTGTCTCTGGCGTAGATTTAATGGATGACTGCCTCGCCAGTGCTTTATTAATGTAGCGTCTAATATGAATTCCAAGTCAGGCTTGTTTTCTATTCATCCATCCCAACAGAAGCCTTATTTCCCATTCTGAAATAAAAAGCTGCATAATTGAACAGCTTTAAAAAAAATAATAAAAAACAAGAAGGGAAATTTAAACAGACATAAAGTTTAAATATGCCCAACATAGAAACTTACTTAACAGCATTTCATTGTATCACTATTCTGTTTCAGTGCTCAGATTCATTCGTTTTGCTGCTTGAGTGCATCTTGTTTGAGTTTTCTGCCTCTTTTGAGCCAGGGGAAATGTTTTACTTCTGATAGTTTTGGCCTAGTTATTCTTAACAGGGTCAAGAACATTTTTTATTTATATCCTAAAATGCCATATAGTTTGTAAGATAAACTCCTCTGTTGCGATACAGAACCCTATGTTTTTATCTGGTAATAATTTAATAGGACTACAGCAGTAGTGCCTGGGGATGGAGGGAAATTTGGAATGAGCCAGGAAAAAAAAAACAGAAGTTGGTAACTTCATGTGAATGTGGTTGAACAGAGGTTAAAGAAAGAGTTTGACACCATCTGCATATAAAAATATGCTTTTTGTAACAGCCTGGGATGCAGAGCAGATTCATTAAGCACAGTTCATTGTGGTTGATTGTCACAGCTGCACAGTGAAAGATGGGTCAATTACAAGTGTTGCTTGCTGCCATGTTTATTGCTGTGTTTGATGATCCATCTTCATCTGGTGCAAACAGACCGTATTGAGCATTTGCATGATGGAACAATGGAGTCACATTAAAGGTGTCAGCTGCTTCTTCTCCTTAAATAATGTGATCATGTGCTGTGATGTGATGCGTGACATAAAAAACAACTCCCCCTACGAACTACATGTCTCCCAAACTGTAATGGTGTTGGAATGGAGGGCAATGACTGTCATTTAAGCAATTTTCCTGAAGCATCATAGGCATTGTCAGTTTGCAGTTCCTTTGGGAATGGCGTTTGAAGGATTTTTTTCATAGTAATGCAAAGACGATATTGGTGTTGACTTAAAATTAATGTTCAGCTGGTTATGGAAGAGACTAAAATCAGTATGGAGACTTCATGTTTATTCTTGGAGCTTAAAACCATTTCCGTGGGGTTGCTGTTGAACAGAGTGATAAAAACATGCTACTGGAAGACATGCTACTTGACTTTTAAAAGACAGCAGGGTGAGATTTTCCATGTACTTATAAATGTAACTGACATATACAGGGGGAAAGAAAAAAAAACCCTTATGCACAACCTTTTTGTTCACAGGGGTCACAAGATTGACACAAACAGAAAAATGATCCCTGGAGCTTTAGCACAAAGTAGCATGTGCTTGTTGTGAAATAACTTATTGTTGTTCCCTTGTGACTTCAATGAAGGGAAATGGGTCAACAAAACAGTTGAGGACAACATATGATGTCCTGGCAGTAACTTATGTAAATCAACTGTTATGGTCATTGCGACCAATGATAAAAAGCCTCTTCTGGCTTCTTAAACACATTGTTTCACATTCTTTACACTTGTTTAAGTTTTTCCATCATGTTTCTATCGTTGTCGTTTCTTTTTTCTTTTGTATTTTCTGAAGGCTGCTATAAAAAAGTTCCAGTTTCCTGATTGACTTCTGCAGAGTTGTACTCCCTTTTTAATCTATTGCGCCACAAGAAAAGACCATGGTTCTATTTTAGATCTGACACATTTAGCTTGTACAGTAAATCTATTATCTCAATCATCAAAGGTGATTGAGAATAATGGTGATCCAGACCCTTTCTGATGTAGTGGATAATTAAATAACTAACTAAGCATCAAACATGTCGAAAGTTTCTGAGCGTCTTGAATATTTATAAAGTTGACAGTAAGGGCATGAAGTTATTATACCCACAGTCAGTCGAGGCATGCCAGTTTTACTCTGATTTTGTGACAGCAAATGTTCTATAGATGTAATTCTCAAAAAACTCAGCTAACTTTGAAACCAATACCAATAGCTTAACCAGTTTTCAATCATGTGAGCTGTCATGATGTCATGTCACTTTGACATCTAATGAATAAATCTCATTGAGTTAGGTTCACAGTGTTTGACTCACAGAGGCCTTTGTCGCCATCTCTCATTTAGAAGAGTTTTTCATAGACAAGTGTTTCATATGATGATTGTGTTTGTATTTTATCAACCATATATTTGCTGCTTGTTTGCTGTTTATGCATTTTTGCAGCACATTTTTCCAAGTGGAGATCAGGTGTCTGTTACAGATGTAGAAAAAAAAGTGATTATTCCCATAGTTCAAGCACTTGGTGACAATGTTCCCTCCAAAAAAAGTTGAATTAAATTGTATAGACAGAGTAATCCAATGGCAGTATATAGTCATAAAATAGAACACATTATTTCATCCCATCTATTCAAATGTCTGTCAAAGTGAGTCACATAAATACTTGGCTAGAAAAGCTTAAATATTTGCACATTGGGAGCATTCAAACTGTTTCTCAATCCTCCCTTTCCCTCAGCTGTCATAGTCACCTTTCACAGTCATGTTTTGTTCTTAACGTTTTTTGTCGTTTGATGTTTTTTCGTCAGTGTTTTTTGTCACCTCACCCCCTGTCTTTAAAGTTTTGTGTTCTCCCTCTGGTACGCAGACAAAAGCCATGGCATTCATGGTGAGAAACTATGTTTCCGTACAGCACACAAACTGTCTGAACCTGGAGAGAAAGTTAGATTTATGAAGAGAAAAGGGAAAACACGTTGCGCTCTGTGGTGGTAATTGTTGTCTTAACCAGCATCCAAGATTTAAATCATAAGAGCATCTCAAGTGCATGTTGAGAACTGAAGGAGCATGATGTTACTTGATGTTACAAATTGAGGAGGCTCGTATACAAACTTATAATATGCATCTAAGCTCCTTCAATACCAAACCACTCATTCAAAATACAGCACAGCACACTTGATGTACTGTTTATTCCAAAGTGGCAATTGTTGGTGTCTCAAGAGACCTTACATTGTCAAATGGCTTTTGAGAAAATAACATGCATGACGACAGAATTTGGCTGGGTTCACATGAGTGGTTTTTGTTTTCTCTTGTCAGATAAAAGGGGAGAGGAAAATAGAAGAAAAGAGGAAAAAACAGCTGAGATTATGAAACCTCCCAATATAGAGGTGTGGAAAATAGAATTGGCAAGGTTTTACACTGGGTCACTGGGTTGATCAAGCGAGATAAATCATGGAAAATTAGCTTAAAGTAGCAGCAAGCTGATTCATAAGTCATTGATTAACAGCCAGAGAGAAGTGAAAAACATGTAATCATTGGGAAACGTCACTTTTTTGTGCACATAAAGCTTGCTGTTTCTATTTCAAAAGCTTGAACAAGCTTGAGTTCCTTTTCTAAGTCACTAAGTAGGGTTTGGGTTAAATCCTGACTTTTGAATATTTCTAGACAATCTTTATTTACTAATTTGTATTCATCACAGATTAAGATGTAGGGTTAAGTCACTCCCATTTTAGTGACTCCCATTGTAAGAGCCTCAAGCTCCAAAAACTTCACAATGATTCTGTCTTATAAAGTCAAAGTGCAGTAACTGAGCAAATAGTGAAACTGAGACTGATGACTTTAAAGTTTTTTGTTCCCTCCAGGTAAATTTGCTGTCAGTGTATCAGTGTAAATGTATTCATGTGGTGTTGCTGTAATGTGACCTACTCAGCCAAGCTACAGTAAGTGCTGTTAGTGCACTCTGGCTTTGCATCATGACATTGTAGCTTTCCTGCTGTACAAAGCCCAAATCCAGTAACAACACTCACTGCCTTTTGACTTTGTTTTGTCTGAATTTTGAAATAAGTTGAAATTTGTGTGTGTTGAACATGCTTGAAAATTTGTACCAGGTGACCCAAAATACAAAAGTCCAAGCATGTGCAAAGTCTTGTGTATTTTCTGGCATAAGCTGTTAATAATGTGATTTCCTTTGCTAAAGAAAAGAAAGTTATAATCAAATCAAAAAACAATACATTCTTTCACGACTCCAATTTTGATTTTCTTTTTTAAATTTTCGAACGCGATGAAGATTATGAATCATGGGGTTTCTGATCCAGCCTTGAATATTTAGATTATGATTGTAAACTCCTCACGCAAAAGGCTAATTTCAGCGCGTAATCTGCTCCGGCCGGCATCAAAGCCGGACCACCCCTGCATTTATTGTTGGGAACAAATCGTACCCAAAATCTGCAAAATGATCCTCTGATGCTGGAATAATGCTGCTGTAGTCTGTGACTGTAGTGGCGAGCTCATTTGGCAAATGGTAGTGAGGAAAGAAGAGTGACCACAGGGTCCAGGAGAAACTTGAGACCAATTAGCTGCAGAAGGAGCCCAATCATTGCACCACCAAGCTTGACATCACCGAAAGAAATAGGCAGCTTATTCTGGTGCAGTTTAGACTGACACTGAGATTCTAGCTGGAGCTACAGTGCAGCAAGGAGAAGCCTTCAAGTGATTGAGGAAGTTGAAAACTGGGCAAGATTGGTCAGTATCCATGTGTGTTTTAAGATAAATATATTTATACAAAGCCATAAAACAGGCGTCATGCAACAAATGCGTAAGTTGGTTGTTTAGGTATAGGTACACGAAAAATAAACATCACTTAAGCAAGATTTACCGTGACCCATACATCTGTCTCCTGGGTCTTGGTTTTGTGTTATTCAGCCCACTGATATCGTCTCATCAGCTCATCACTTTCATCACTTCATGTTTTACTTTGTGTATCTTCATAAGGGGCTGATAGTGGTGGCAAAAAATTTGGTATAAGATATTCGAGAGTGACAGCAGGCAGGTAATTCCCTGAGTCCAGGGAACATAAATATTTGTGATGATTTGTGTTTTTATTTTCTGTCCAAAATCGTAGACAAAAAAGTAGAAAGACTAAAAAGTAAAACTAATCACAGCATATTGGTATGAATGAATGCTCCTCTTTCATTTTGAGAGGAAGACCCCGAGGAGAACCCCTATGACAAGGACATCAGAACATCAAGTCCATTTAGATAATAATGTGTAAATGGACTGCACTTGTAGTGCTTTCCTCAACTTGAGACCACTCAAAGTGCTTTTACACTAAATGTGGCATTCACACACACATTTACACACTGATGGCAGAGGCTGCTGTACTAAGTGCCCATCAGTTCTAATCCCACTCACACTCATTCACATGCTGCTGGATGTGCCACCTGGAGCGAAGGAGGGTTTGGTGACTTTTCCAAGGACACATCAGGATGCAGACCATAGGAGCCAGAGTCAAACTCTACTGTTGAGCGAGTTGCGCTGAAAATAATAATTCTCCTTATTTTATTGTAAGCCCTTATAAAGTAACATTTTTAGAAACTGAGTTTACATGATACACAGTGATATTAGATATACTAAAAATAATTCAGTAAGGAAGTGAGAGGAAGAAGGGACTAATCACAAGACAAAGATCTGTAGAAGTCGTCTATGAAAAAAATTCAATTTAAAAGAAGATCCTAAAGAGCGGCTGCCCACAAGGAATCTTATCATTCTCAAGAATCAAGAGAAAAAAACTTAACATGCCCGGGGTACAGAGAAACTGATCAAGCCATTAGAGATTTCTGGAAATAGCAAAGAGGTCTTCCATGTCTGACCAGGAGGAAATAAATTGAAAATCCACACAGACCTCCTGACAATATTTCCAGGAACTTTTGTCAACATCATCTAAAATAATCCTTTCAACTCTAAAGTGGGTTGGACCAAAAGAAAACTGTACGGTTCAGATAATGAGAAGGGAGCACATCATCTGTTTTTAAAAAGTGTTTTATCTGCCAGTTTTTTTCACTCAACAGCATCGTCAAATGTAACTTGTAGAGTGAAACCACATGTAAAAACGTGGTGCCGTAAAGTTGTATTATTTCTCACTTTATGCATTCATTCTTGTGTTATTTACGTGAGTACAGCTCAGCAGTTCATATCGTCTAACGTCGCCTGTATGTTCTTGTAGAGTCAGGGTTGATGTGTGTTGTAGACAGATTGCTCTGGCTCCAGCCTCTGTCTGTGACCTTCTCTCTTCCAAATCATCAGTTCTCACACAGCAGCATGCTCTAAACAACACAAACATACTCGTCTGAAACATCACTGAAATCTGACCATAGTTGTGAGTTAAGAAAACAATGTCAGCGCTTGAGTGTCCACAATATATGTTTTTTCAGTTTTACGCAACCATTGTGTAGGCATGAGGTAAAGGGCACAAAAGTCAGTCTGGAGTTTAGGATGGGTTTGAGAAGAGGAATGAAAAAAAAAACAAACATCGACATTCATCATGACAGCTTGGGTTCAAAATGAAAGGTCAATATTGACTTTTCAAGTAGTTTTCAAATGGTTTTATAACTGACAGTCTTTGAAGTTGGTATCCAGTTTCATCAGTCATGTGTATTTATTACATTAAACATGTTCCTGTAGTGAGGTTTTAGCTGGCACAGTTTCTGATTTGGAGTTCTTTTGGCAACACTTTTTTTTTCTTTTTTACCCATGGCCAACTCTTTACTCTGCCCAGCCTCTTAGGTACCAAGATTCTGCTATAATTAGTATAACTAAGCTTAAATACACATGGCCACTTCTTTTAAAGTGGGATGAGATATGCAGTGATATTTTTTTTACTTTGCGATTTCTTTATGACTCAAATAAAAGGAAAAATAAATAAAGCTTTTTTTTTTTTTTGTACAAGCACTCTTTGAAAATGATCAGTAGTACTTTAGAGGTGTATGGATGAATGAACTGCTCCATCAATTTAATAAATCAAAGTCAGCTAAGAAATGGAACTCATCTAATCACGGAGATATCCAAACGGTACATCAATTCATTTTTTTATATAAAGTTTTCAATGAACTTGACTTGAAGACTGTTCAACCAGCACACAGGCTGACTCTGAGCAGAAACAGGAAGAAAAATGCAAACTCCTCATGAAAGAAGCCAGCTGGATCACAGCCAAACCCTCCCTGCTTGAATCATTGCTCCAAAAGAGAAGTGTGTATGTGGCTGTATCCTCGAATTACCTTCTTAACTGTAGTTCAAATTGAGCTGTAATGCCTGGTTTCAGACCCTTAAGATTGAAAGGTAAGCACAGGTGTCCACACTCACCCGCCCAAACTTTAACTCAAAGATTGGAGCCTTGTTTGTAGAGACAAGTGTCAGTCTTACATTGACACAATACCAGCCGCTTCAGAGTAGAAACCTCAAATCAAACCAGAATTTCAAGAAAAAGGAATAAATTACAAGTCAAAAAAGGAGAGGTCAGAGAAACTTGTATTATGCTGTTTGTCCTTACATGTACAACAAAAAACAGGTACATTTTATAAAACAGAAACCCACGCTCTTTTCCCAGGCTATGTCACAATTCTTCCCTTCACTCTGTGAGATTTAGAGTCTCCTAGATATTCAAAGAAATGGTCTCAAGCTTGATAAAATAAAAAGGGTTTGTCCTTCAAGGCTGTGGAGAAAGCTTCCAGTGGAATTAAACTTGTCACGGTGTTCATCCAAGGATTTAGAGTGGGAGCTTTGTCCTTGATCCACATTACTGGTATGCATTTTAGAGCTCTGTGCAACAGCATATGTAGAAGGTCTCTGCTGTGAAAAATTGAGAGGTATCCCATCATTTCGCCACAGTAGGCAAGTCCTTGCACTCGGGTGTAAAGGGCATATAAAATGTTGTTAAGCTATTGAAGAATTCAAATACATGTTTTTTTGAATGCAAGCACGGTTCCACCAATAGCTACATGGAGCTTTTCAAAATCTTTAATTGTGTTGCTCCTTCATGACCTATATCACTTCATAAATCTTTTTGGACATTATCAGTGAAAACAGGGGGAAAAAAATCAAGGTTGGTACAGGTGGCGAGTCCAAGCAAGTGTTTATGTTTTATTTCAAGCAAAAGAAAAAGAAAATAGACTTAATGAAAGCCTCAGGCACTGACAAGATATGTCAATGTCTCATTTTAAAGGTAGGGTCTGCATGGATGTCAGTCACCATCTGTAAACACATCATCCAAACTGAGCCTACTCTGCCCAGAAACATCCCAAAACCACAAACACAGGCAGAGAAGGGGATTAAGGTAGACGCAGACACTGACACACATGTATAGAGGCCCTGAGATGACAATTGAGCATAATTATTCTTGTCAAAGTTAACTTTTTTAGTTTTTTTTAGGGAAATCCTGCAGGCCCTACCTTTGGGATGTTAAAACATTTGGTTGCAGCTGATCATTTTACAAATCAGTACATTACCTACATCCTGCAGAAGATATCTACAACAAAAAAGTTGAGCAACATCTTCAATGGGTGATGGTGCACATGGGAAATTAGGTCTTCATCCTAGAAAAACACTCCTAATTACTTGTTTTTATTCAAATCTAAATGGTCCACCAGAGTCAACACAGCATGACAACTCCACACAGTACTTTTAAGGATGAAATATATATGTATATTACCAGGTAGTTTTGTGTTTCTTTCTTTTAGGACTCAATAGAGAGAAGAGCAGAGTACCTTTAGTCTAACTCAACAGCTTTCTTGGTATCTTAGATCTAAAATGTATCTTCACAGTATTCCCTCTGAAAGATTTAGCATGGACATGCATGTCGAATTACGAAGCTGCTTTTGAACATCTGATTTGAAGCACTTCAGTGTGGACATCTAAAGTGGCTTTGCATGGACTAAACAGAGGGCTCCCTTTCAATCTCCTGCTGTATTGTTCTCAGCTATCTGTCCTTGAACCTGCTTTTATCCAGCTGCTATTTTAGTTTGTGGCCGAACAAGAAGAATGTGTGTTCTACAAGATGGAGGAAAAAGTCTTTCAGTGGTGAATTCAGTGCATGTCTGCTTTTATCAGAGGTAAAAAAAAAAAAAAAATAGCTGTTGCATCCCTTTTTTCTTTCTTTCCTTGAAATGAAAATCTTGATCAAGGCTTGTTTGAAAGGAGTACACAATGTGGGGTCACAAAACTAATCTGATACCAAAGTGCAACTCACACTATTCAAAGATAGTGTTTGAGTTGGATTGATGAGAAGGAGAAAAAAAAAGCTGTAAGATTTGTTTTTCTTCTTCCCATCTCTATTCATCATCACTGTATGGGGCAGCAACCCACCAGGAAGAAAAATCATTACCTTACACGTTGAGTTTTTAGCTCCTCGTTCATGTGCTGCATGCAATCTGTAGATGTTGTATGCCAAAGTCTTGCTCAATCTGTGAATGTGAACTGTAAAAAAAAAAGAACAAAAAGACAATAAAGTTATACCGTCTGGTGCATTTTAAAAGGACCCTGCTGTGTGCTCAGTCATGCTTAGATCAAACAATACTGCAACTTTGTCATGGCAACACACCATGGAGGGAGAAGTGTGTGTGTGTCCAAAAAGTAGAGGGAAATATGATTGATTGCATGAGTATTACAGAGTATGTGTGCAATGCCACCCTCTGTGGTTTTGATGTGCTGTGAGTTGGAAGTGAATCCTATGTGCCTCCTGCAGTTCACAGGCGTATTTGCCTTTTGTTGCACCAATGAGGGAGTGACAGCTTGATGAGTGAGACAGGCTGAGAAGCAGCGAGAGCTTCTGAATGACACAGACAAAGGCGCACACAGACAGCCAGCGTGTCTACTCATGTGAAAATTGTTATTGCTGATCAAGAGCTAGGATTTTCAATTGATGTCAGGAATTTTTTAAAATATGGATGCAAAAATGGAGATGTCACTGTATTTCAGTTTTTCTGTCACAGCTTACCTGGCTTCAGCGCGTACAATTAGAGTGATTTGTTTGTGACTGTCAGCGGATATTGTCACCATGCAGGTCTCAAGGCACAACAACACTCTTATCATGCTACAGGTATACACACTGAGTGGTTGTATTTTTAGGTTCTCCGATTGTAATCCATCCATCAATCCATATTGTTTGGCTCTTCAGTATGCTGTGACATTTCTGATGTTGCACTAATGAACAATTCTCCCGTTGTGAGATCGATGCAGCCACAATACAACAGCCACTCAAGCTGCAATGGCATATTACAGAGATCGAGCTGAGATTTACCAGGCTTGAGAGCCAGTATTTACTTTGTGTGCTGAAATTAAAATGAGAACACAACAGTTTGACAAAGCATGGAAGAGAGAATATTAAGCAGCAAGAATACTAAGTATAAACAACAATAATCCATATGTTAGAAATGGCACAAACCAACGGTGTAAGACCAACGTGTTGTTCAGATTATTAGTAACACTTTTCTTTTTTCTGCTCTGAAAACTATCTTGACTAAGAAGGTTGCTTGATGGAAAGGGGAACTATCTTCCTCTCTTCTCTCTCGCTCTCTCCTGTAGAGGGTGCCGTAGCTCTGCTCATTTCTCTTGAATTGCTTCGGCCAGTTGCTCTCTCTCTCTCTCTCTCTCTCTCTCTCTCTCTCTCTCTCTCTCTCTCTCTCTCACAAACACACACACACACACACACATGCACACATGTGATACAGTGCCCCTGTGAAATACTCTGATGCACTGGTAAGGCTGAAGTGATGCAAGGCGCCCTCGTTACATAAAAGTGTGTTTCAGAGAAAATAAAAAAGGCAATAGCAAGATTTTGCTAATTACACAGTATTTAACAAGTTTCAGGGTGCATAACACTCAATGTAAAATGTGCATATGAAACAGAATATCTTCATATTTTTATTAAGCTTAAGCAGATTAAAGACACACTTACATACATGTGTAAATGCTTATATGAATATTTATTCATGCAATGTAATTATAGCTTCTCCACTGAAGCATCACCAAAGCATCATGGATAAATGGTAACCATGCAGCAAATAATCCACTAATTGATGATACAGAAGGAAACCCTTTGAAAAAGTTTGATGTAAACATGGGATGAAAGAGCATGCTATAATATCTTGTCATGAACTCAAGGAATAATTAAACACAATTTACAGGCTGGTTTTAAACAATTTTAAAGCATCTCTGGCATTTGGAATAACAAACATTATAACTATAAGCTAAATAAACTCATAATGGAGCCACCGTGAGATTTTTAATCAGAAAAAGTATCACTAAAAAAGTGATACCAGTTATCATCATGACATGCAATGATAATGTGAACATGGGATGGGACAATATAAAACATATTGGCAGAAAATGTTGATTGAAAGATTATTCACAATGATTTATGTATACAGTTTTTCCAAAAGAAACTAGTCCCCGTGATTCCACCACAATCAGCTTTCATGATGATCGATTCTGCAGTTCATGCACCTTTAAAATATGAACTAAGCAAGTGTCACAACTTTTAGCATTGTTGGTATCATCACTGTGGTTAAAAGTTTAAGTTTCTTTGTCGTGATCAGTGACCTTAAGTTGTACGCTTGTCAGGATCCAGGATTTAAAAAACATCCATGTTGTTATGCCTTCCAAATAAGCATTCCGACCAAAGTCAGTGTTACCAAATGTGATGCTCCTGGGAGCAAGTGGTTTTATCTTACCTTACAATCTTTATCATCAGCGATAAATGCAGCAATGTCACAACTTTTAACATTATAGCTACCATGACTACTGATCGCAAGAGATGCATCCAGTGGTTTGGCTGCAGAACAGGATGTTGCTCCTCAGGCTGCTCTTTAATCTGTGTCCACTAACTGTTTAAGATGGACATTAAAAATTTTCCCACAGTGTCAACAGGCAGGGACTCTTTTTGGCAGAGGGATTTGATATGATGCATGCAATCACCATGTTTTGCATTAGGAATTTATGTGCATTTTAATATGGTTATGACTAATCAGAAAAATAATTGCTATGTCAGCATTTTTATCCTTTATCATTAAGTTGCAATGCTCATATGGTATCAATGTGTGACTGACATGATATTTTCTCTGCCTTTTTTCTACAAACTAGCATCATACAAATACATTGTCTGGAAGTCTGATCAGTGCACTCCCTTTAAAGACAGGTTACATCAACCTTGATATGTATGCAATGCATGCATATAATGTTGAAAAAAAGTTTCACTCCACTGCTGTGAAATTATTTGAACTCAATATTGCATGTGAAGTCTTTTCTTCCCTATAGCACCACGGGCTTTACTATTAAAAGCTGCACAGCATGACATTCATTGTGTGAAACATTTAAAGATCCCTTGCTAGACAGGCTATATTGTTCAGCACTGTATGAAACACTGCAGTACTGATATGATGCCGGTTTCTACAGAATAACTGTATAGGAAATAGTGATTGCGTTGTCTGTTAAGAAAGCCAACCAGGAGGTAAATTGAAATGTAACCATTTTTTGAGACAGGAGCTTTGTACCGTTTTGCTGCATTGCTTTATATGGAAATCGATAGCTGCTGTAGCCTCCACAGCAGACATGAAGGATGGATGAGGATAGATGCAGGTTGGGAGATTTATTATGGCTTCATGTAATGGATGAGCTATGCATAAAAAGGAGAGAATCCAGCATTGTGATAACTATTCAGACATTCTTCTCTCAGCATGTTTCACAAAAGACATTTGATTGTCTATTCACTGGTTAACGCTGATATTATGATGGAATGGGTTTTATACTCCCATCAACACAATCTATAAGACTGGCAGGTCTAATCTCATTGCAGCATCAAAGCGTAACCATGATGCTCATTTGGGAAATAAAGGGTATGACATGTAAATCCTCCTACACTGAGGAGAGAACAAGGACTGAATATGATCTATAACTAGAAGAGGATCCAAAGAGCTTGTGATGGGCTGACTGTACATCCTGCAAGCAGCTTGTGCATAGATGTATGATAGAAGATATAGCAGAGAGACAGTCAGTCCTCTGAGAGCTTCAGTTCTAACTCATTGATGGGATGAAGAGCATCTTGAAGTAAATGCACGAGCAGGAAACATTGAAGGTCCTATATTATAAAAACATCTATACTATATACTTAAGTCAGCCTTGAGACAAGCCACACTGAGAATGTGTTGCACATAGTAAAAGCTGGAAAGAAGGAATAAGAATCAAATCTTCACTTCACAATCTACCACTTAGAAATATACCGCTGTAGTGTTGCAGCTTGTATTGTTTATAACACTTTGGAACATAAAGTTTCTGCTGCAGCCCCTTTGGCATGGTGACACTAAAAATTGATAAAAAGACATGATTCAAATTCATAAACATGAATTAATTTTGCATCTTTGCGCTGTGAGTAATGTGCAATGAAGTAATTACTACTTAGAAGCACGCTGCAGAAATATATTTGTTTAAATGCAGCTGGAGTCTTGGTGTCAGTCTTTATTACTTGTTCTATCATCATGTTATAAATATTTACAGTAAATTTGACAGTGTGCACTTAACGTCATAACCCCAGTTATTCACAACTATCCACAAGCACTTTTGGAAAAATTCAAAGAAGAGTTCAGAAGTGCATATGCAAAAGAGACTAAAGAAAGCTATTTTTCTTTTTGGTTGTTTTTTTTTGTGATTTTTTCTTCTACAGCTGAAAAACACCAGATGTGTTTAAGGACTAGCTCCGCTCTGTTGCCTGTTGACAGCAAATGCGTGTTCAATCTGGCAAGCCGCATGATTGACAGACAGCTGGAGTCGCAAGGCTGTCGAGTTCCTGCACTTTTCACTCCTCCAATAAATCTCTCTATATTCATGTTGGGCTGTAAAACCCAACATCTTCTCTACGTGCTGGACAAAAGACGAAGAGAAGAATGGGACAGATCCAGTGTTAGTTGACACTTTAGGCTATAATTTTCCAGTATAGTTGTCTCTGTTGGTGTGTTCATTTTGTTCAAGAAAATTATGAGGAAAAATGTTTGTCAGCAACTTGTTCTTTCAAGAAAAGACAATGAATTGACAATTTACTGATAACAAAAGCTTATTTCTGGCTCTAAATCGCAAGTCAATGACGTGCCAAATGATAGTCGTGGACCACATAACTCCTGCCCTCATACACTAGTGAGATTTTATTTACCTCATCCCTCACATCTGTGACTTAATCTGTTATTTTCAAGAAGAAACAAACAAATACACAGTTTCTTTTGCCAAAATGTCTTGCGCAAAAAAAACAAAACAAAAAAAACAACAACCATATCTATCATTGATAAGAATATTGATCTGAACAACAGGCAGCACCAACCTCCCTGTTTGGGGCAAAAAAAAAAAATTAAATAAAAAAAAATTGAATAGATCCGATTGGATGGGTAACCATGTATTCATGATACACATTTTAGACTGTCTTGTGAGTTGCCAACCTGTTTTACATCTTAGCTGCAGCGGCTCCAAAACAACAAACATTCAGATACATTCACATGCACATCCTGTCTTTGTTGGTGGAAAATCAAAAGAAAATGCTGGTTTAAGCTATGACTTGCATCATATTTGGACTCTTTAAGCCACAGTCCCAGCCATTTTTTTCTAAAAGCAACCAGCCAACACAGGTTGATGATTTTGGAGGATATTTTTATTCACGTTTTCACTTCTCATTGGTGAAAACAACGGGAGGGAAGTATCCAGCCAGGGCTTCACATCTGCCCCAAACACACACATGAATACAAGCACAAACAACTTCTCACTAATGCATCTCTATTTATTTGTAAAAGCAAGGTGAGCAAAGCGACTGGAGCTCAAAGTGCTTTGTTGCACTGAGGGAGTCCGTCTATCCACCCTGCAGGACATCATATTTCCCCTCAAGGGCCCCACCTGAATTGGCCTTTCATTCTGTTTCTGTTGCTTTTTTTGCACTGTGTCCTTTTGTTTCACCCTTGGGGAGGTTAAAAACAAAGTGCTCTGTCACCTGCTGTGTCTCTGTGGCAGGACCCCTGAAATGGCAATACGGCAAACCTGTGTCTCGCTTGAGTCGTGTGGTGCTGCTCCATGATGGTGATTTTATGTGCAGTCAGTGATGGTCATTAGTGACAGTGCAGTGATCACAAAGTGAACTTCTAAGTGTGTGTGCTTTGCATTGCTGATCATGGTGTTTATGTTTGTACCACTGGCTGTTTTCTTCTCTTTTCACTCTCAACAGTGAAAAGACTACTTACTTGCTCTTTCACAAACTCACACAAACTCAAGTGGTGCTATCATATAAAGAATGTCAAGTTTCTCTAAGTATTACAGTTGCAAGTTGCATCCTCTCACTGAGGGTGTATATGTTCTCCCTTTTAACTCATTTTAATTTGTTTGTCTGTTTCTTTGTTATTCAAAGCTACATTCAACAGTTGGGCAATGGGTTGAAACTCAGGCTTTGATTCAATTGAGTGGGGTACTTTTGATGATTTTGATCTCTATTAAAAAAAGTTGTGCTTCAAATATTCACACTTCTTTCATTCGGACGGTACCTCTTTCTGCAGTGGTACAATCATTTTACGAGGAATGGATATAACTGATGGAAAACTCCACAAAGTAATGTATTAAATTAGAGTTAAACTCTGCATTAAGAAAAAGTTTATATATTACTAAGCCATGAGTAGAAGCACACATACACACATACACAGTCTGTATCCTTCATATCCTTGACTGCTCTTCTAACAGCTGTAGTTTCTTTCAGCTGTGTCGTCTTTTTATCCATCCTTCCTTTTTCCTTGGGCGTATGAAGGTCACTTGAAGGTAATGCTGGGGATTATGGGAGCTCAGTGACTGGTCCCTCTCCCTGCCATGAAAGGGTGGAGTTAATGGCTTGAAGAGTAGTGGGAGGTCTCCAATTTTCTGCCGCAGGCCATGAAAACGGATGCCTTTTATTGCAGATTGACCCTCACAAGCTGTAGCTGGAGGCCTCTCACCTGATGTTGAGGATGGGAACCTGGGGAGGATCTTTGCCTGGATTTACAGTTAATGTACCGGTGTTAATGAAGCTGCTATGGTCCACTAGCCCTTCTCGCTGTGCCATGTCAGAGTGTCCATCCCCCTGTTGATCACTGCGGGTCTGCAGTGGGTCATATGTGCCAATAAAATTGCGGCCTCTCCACCCCCAGATGACTTTGGGTGTGATGGGTAATGGTGTGTGGAAGGGTAAAGAGGAGGGGCGGTGCTCAGCTCCTGCTAGCATGAGAAAATGTTCTTAGTTAGCACTTCAACATTCTTAGTCCTTTAAAACAAAAGTTATCAGAAAGTAGAGGTGTTATACCAAACTGAAGGGACTTATTTTCTGAAACAAATAGAGAAAATGTATCAGACTCTTTTTTTGCTCTCAATGCCACATATGGTTTACAGATACATGCAAAAGAATTTGTAGTTCTAACAGAAGGAGCAACATGTCATTAAAACGTGTATGTTCACATGCAAGTTTTTCAAGTGATCCTTTACTACATTTTCTCTCAATGTATTGCTACTTTTACTTTGACAGTGATGTGGCATGATGTAGTTTTCATCTGCTCTCTCTGTCACACTTTATCTTTGACAAAACTTCACAGAAAGTTCTGCAATATAAGAGCTGATCCTTTGCATGGATTCATCAGCTATGCAGAGGACCTGGACATTCATCAAAAGTAGATCAAGATTATATTAATTAACAGTCATTTCCCCCTTTATGATCTGAATAACCTATTGATTGCATTTTCTTCTTCTTACATTCAAATCTCTTTATCACCATCATACCTCTCTGATCTTTCTCCTCTTTGCGCGTTTTTGTGCTTCGCACTTGTCTAACTTCTCATCATGCAGTCTTCTTTGTCTGAAACTGTCTACCAGAGGCGACCAATGGTGATGAATCTTTTCCTTTTACTTTTGTAAAAACCAACCTTTTTTTGAGTGACTTACTTCCTCTTTTTTATATGGTCATTTGCGCCTTTATGGTATAATGCCACCTTTTACCATTACAATGACTATGTTACATAGGCCTGTATACAGGTTTAATACTATTGTTAGTTTATTTGTAGGCTATTCTTGTGAATCTTGAAAGGCCCCTAGAATCAAAGGACTTTTAAAAAAGTTTTAACTCTCTTGCTTAGGGGATAAATGATAGTTATACTGCTAACAAGTTAATCAAAAAGGTGGATGTGATCATTATAGCTAAGGACATAACAATTTAATGAAAGAAATGGGTGCTTAAAAGTCAAGCAAGTTCATGTGGATATTATGCAGATGTGAATTGATCAAATATTTAATCTGGTCAGTCTGTTACATCAAAGATCAATTCATTTCAAACATACAGCATATTTGGTGAGTTCTCATTTTCACATTGCCATATGTAAGCAGGCTGTTTTTGTGAATGATGTCATGTTAGATAACTCTCAGTAAAACCAATGTCATCGGATTTAATGTTTGTTCATTATCAGCTGCCTAAGATTTTTAATCTGGCTGTCCTGCATCTGCTGTTATAGTCAACATGGTTCAGAGCTGCTGCTGTATGAAGTCATTGTAGCAGTTTTTGCAGCTGTAATATTTTCAATAGTAATGGCAGTTGAAATTTGCAAACTGGTGGGCTGATTGTTAGTTATAACAATGACAGAGGATAAGTATGATATCAGGGTGGTCAAGTAATAGTTGTCAAAGATAAGGCAGCATTGGTTGGAAATCTACCAGTGTTATTTGAGCTGTACAGTAGTGAATTAATGTCAGCTGAGCAGCAAAGGCAAAGCTTGAAGTAGTTTTTGTGCAGTCATGGAGTGTTGAGCAGCAACTCTAGTAGTTGAGTTTTTATCAGAGCAACAATACTTGACGCTTGTGTTAAAGTCATGGTAGAAGTATCTGTAGTTGTTGCATTAGTTATAAAAGCTGGATTCATAGAAAAGTAAGAGCAACAGTTGTCACAATGTCAGAGCGGCTATAGTATTTTCTATGATACATGTTATGACAGTACAAGCAGAAATAGTAACAAAGAGCTTACAATGGGTGCTGTAGTTTAAGTCACAAAGCACAGAAGTACATCACTGGCTCCCACTGTGTTGCCCTCACCTTCCCTGTAGCTCTTTGACTACTGCTGGGCTCAATGTCATCCAAAGAATGGGGACTGACAGAGGTGTGAGGTGCCTGGCACTGGCCTTTAATGGAGATGAATGTGTGTCTGCTCAGGGGCTTTAAAAGAAACTCAGTCACGGATAGATGCAGTACAAGCAACCATGTGTGCTCAATGACATTATTATCTTTTATGTTCAATGACCCAGATTTAACAAATACATCTCATGTGATACTCAAGGAAATAATCAGAGCTGGAATGTTTTTACACACAGAATCACAAAAGCATAACCCCATAATCGTCATCAGGCTTGTTTCCAAAACATATATTTAACCCTCCGAAGCCTAAAGTCACTTTGAATAAATCCCCGAATTCATAGCATTTCCAGTATAAAAGCTCCATTTATTACAGGCAACAGCATGTATGGTTTCAGAGCAAAGGATCAGGGTAGATTAAGTCAGAAATGTAAAGGCACCTAAGGTAGATGCTTTCAAAATGCACTAAATTGCATGATATTTGCCCTTAGTGAACACACAATAAATAAGCTTCTTATTCTGCCCAAGAATTACCCTTGAACACAGAAGACTATCCCAACCGACTGGAGCCTTTTTATCTGTATCTCCAAGGTAAGGATGTAATTTATATAGAAGACATCTATTGTTCTCAGTCTGCAAATGTTTACTCAGACTTATCTTAACAAGGTAAGCTAATGGATTGAGGTTCCTGGATTGTGTGTTAACACGTTTGAGTTTAAATGCATAGTTGTGATTTAGTGCAGCATGAAGCATGCTGCTGCAGGTGATAGTGGAATAAAAAAAAAAAAAAAGTAAAACCACTTAAGTTTTGCATCAAGCTGTAAAGGGAGCTGTCATTTATTCATGAAGCTTGGTGGACTTAGAATGTCAACATGTGACATGAGTAATGTACAGGGAGCTGGCTGTTAAAGCGTCAATAGAGAGAGCAGGACCCTAAGCGAAGACATCTTTTCTTATCCTACTGGAGTTTGTCTTAATGAGAACAGCACGCTGACAAAATATGACCTAAGAGAAATCATGTATATTTTATTCTATAGAAAAAAAATGCCCAGTCTCATACCTTGTAACGAATGAATCTGCAGCCTTAAGCCTAGTTTATACCTGCGTCAAATCAGCAGTGTACCCTATGCGTATGCTCTGAGTAGCTCTATTTTGATGCAGAAGCCTATGTACAGAGCCTGACATGCAGCTCCTGTGAATGTAACGACACCACAACACACTGAACACATTTCTAGAATCTCTGCACTTCAACCACACAGTTCATCTTCTCTGACGTCCCATCCTTCATTTTAATAGTTCATGGTACCATCATCTACACTGTACACTGAAATGCTCCAAATTGCTTTGTGACAGAAAGCAGAAAACATATCTGGACTGAAAACAGGCGGTCTGAAGGTCATTGAGACTACACTGCCCTGCCTCTGCTGGACACATGCAATATGTTTACATGCAGCTTACGAAATCAGACTATCAGCATAAGAACTAAGATCAACAGACACTTACATTCTTATTAATTATTTGAATGTGTATTTTGCATATCGGACTTGTGAACACAGTCAAGATTTACACCACCATTGATTTGGAGTTGAACGGCAGCATTCATAATCCTGAAATTAATCTCGGCTTTATTCGTCATGATATTCTATATACTAGAAGTTAAATCAATAATAACAGACCATTACCATGCAATGTAGCTATGTTATAGCCCATCAGAACCAAACACTTCACACGGCTGTGTAATATGAAGCATTAAATCTTTTGCTTGTCCTGGATTCTGCAATGCTTTAATGTACTATATCATGTCATTAAAGTGGACCACAAGCTGCTGCTGAACACCATGACCTCTTTCTTATAGTGGTGACCTTTGTTGGAGTGTTTGCTGCAGACTGTAGTTGTTGATACTGTGAACTATCCAACAGTAATTTTCTCACTGCAGTGAGGCAACCACACACATGCTGGTGTAGAGGTTATATTTTTTTGAATTGCTCAAAGAAAAGAAAGGAAAAGGAAAAGAAAAGCAACAACAAGATCTGTTTTTCACAGAAGATAAATCCAAGTGACAAGTTTGATTTTTCTAGTGGTTAAGTCTGCTGGTAGCCAGAGTACATATGAGGCTTGTCTCTCAGGAAAGAACAAAACTCAATGATTTTATTATTGAGCCAAAATGTCTGAAACCACACAACTGTCATGTGAGATTTGGAAGACAAGAATAAATTATGACATGCTGCCAACAGAAGTGTCAGAACAGAGAGCACCTCGATGTGTTGTCACAGAGGCTGGTAATAACTGTGTTTTTACTCTAGATTGTTTTGATTTGGTGCATTTATTTTGTGATGGAGCTCATAAGTGGAGGCAAGACATTTCATACCCTGCTTCATGCAAAACAATGATTTTGTAACATACTTTTGCATAAAAATCTTTCAGTTTTTGCACTTTCACATTGAAAAAAAAAAAAAAACATAAAGAAACACCTTTTTCCCCCGCTAGCTGTTTCTTAACTACGAAAAACATCAGGGTGTTATGTTAACATGGCAATGTTTTTAGTTTGAATATGAACAAAAGTTAAAGTCTGCTGAATAAATCTGGATGTCAAACCATATAAAAATGTGAACACTTTCAATTTGTGTACTTGGGAACTTATTTCAATCTGTTTTCTTTTCTTACTAACACACATCTTGAGTTGTTTACTGCACATTTAGGTTAAAAAAAAATGTAAATGATCAGTACTCTGAGCAGTAAACAACATTTTTTCATGGTGCATGCAATTGCATAAGGACGGGATATCCAAGTTTGTGTCATTTATTTTTATTGCTTTTTTATAAGCCTTCTCCGTCTACTGAGTGAAATATGCTTAGGAAAAATACAGTTTGAACATCAAGAGTTTTACCTTAATTACTGAAATACAGTGGAGTTCAATCATGAAATGATTACTTTCTCTGGAATCAAGCTTGTGGCATAACATAAAAAACCCTCTCTGATGTTTTTTTAACCTTGTCACTGGTGGTGTTTTGTTAGTCTTACAGAGTGATAAATATTCATTTATGTCTGATTCAAAACAAAGGCTGCATGGTTGTGCATTGTTGGTGCTCTGGCCTGAGAGTAAGTAGGTCCCTGGTTCAATTCCCAGGCTGGGTGGGTGTCTCTCTATAATGAGTTTTCATATTCACTCCTCATGCTCACCAGGTGGATTAGTCTCTCTAAACTGCCTGAAGGTGTGAATGGGAATGGTTGTTCATCACAACTTGGAAAAAACAAGTTTGGGTATGATAAAATGTCACACTTGATACACAGAATGGTAAATGTAGGGACTTATGGGATGGATATGACTGTTGCGGGGGACCTCTACCCTGTGCACCCCATGTCCCTTACACCCCTTGCTGGCAGCTATCTCCAAGTTTTTTCCTCCAGCATTGCTCCAACAATTTTCCTCACACACAAGTAACACATGTATTCTCATATGTACTGTGGTGTGTGTATCACCAGGTACGCTCTCATACACTGATGGACCCGCCTTCCATCTGCTCTGCTCTGTGAATGGCCAAAGTCCAAACACGGTTCAGGTGTGCCAGCTGTGAGCAACTTTAAGAGGCTGGAGGAGCACCATCTGTACCTGCTAATAGGGATGGGATGGGAGGTAATGTAGTGCTTAATAATGGTGCTGGGCCACTTGGCACCACCCTTCCTCCTAACCTTGTCTCACATCAAAGAGCAATCACTTTGTCAAAGCTAGCACTAATGTGACTTCATCATTTCACTAGTCTCATGGTGTTTACTTACTGTGACAGAAGCTGACAAGTCATGGCATAATGATGCTCTTATCAACATCAGGGTCTCTGCGTAATCCCAGCCCTGACAATAAGACTCTGAAGAGGCTCTGTGTTTAAGTGGATCATTAAGGGTAGTCTAGCACCCTGTCCAAGGTGTGCTTTAGGTCTTAACCCAGCACATACAGATAAGCCCCCTAAATTCTCAATGTGCTATGCTGCGTTCAGACAGATGTGTTAAAAAGACTTATAGAGATCATAGGGGGCTAATCAACATACCATGGTTTAGTCTGTATGTTCTAGTTTTGTCTCTCTCATCCTGGTGAATTGAACGTTTTGCTCTTGAGATGTTTTTGCTGCATAACATTAAGCCTGTGCTTATAGAAGACTGGGCTATAAAACTGCAGAAACAAAACAAATGCTCCAGAAGCTGTGTAAAAGAGATATGGACAAAATGTATGCTGATTGATAAAGTTTGCTCAAAGTTGGAAAGTATAACAGGAGCACTCCTTGTGTAACACAGAAAAACATTATACAAACTGAAACTGAATTAAAGACTTTGATATCATATGCCTTCATACTTCTGTCAGAGATTCAAGAGTGCATCAGTTTTGCTGTCCCCTCGAGGACATACTGGTACAACTTGTTGTCTTGCTGCTTTGCACCATGCATACATCAGTCAAGTATGACATGGTATGGTGGCAAAATCTAATTTTATTCATAATTATTTCATAATCCAATCTTGATGTGCCATTTTTGTTTGTGTTTTGGTTGTTCTTGTTGTTGTTTTTGTCTGTTATGTCATGCGGTGCTCTCATGTTATTGTGTTTGTTTGTGCAAATATACATAAATAAATAAGTTAGAAACGAAAGAAAGCATCATGTAAGGTCGAAAAGAAACAAAGAAAGAAAAACAATTGAATTTATCACACACTGTTAAGCTTTAATGTGAAAAATGTACACAAAGGTTCTTTTAACACTTGATGTGATTCAGATTGGCAAAAATCTGGCTAGATGCTGCGATTAAAGTCATTAAAACACTCTGAAGGTAATCAGACCCGTCACTGATGGTGTTTTTTTTTTCCAACAGGTCATACTGAGCAATCAATATCAATTTCAGTCAGTTACACAAGCAGCTAAGTACTCTTCTCAGGCTCTCGGGTTCTCACACTCTATACCTTTTCTCTATTTACTCTTGTTTACAGCTCCATCTACTGTTGTATCCTATCGATCGAAACTCTGTTAGCTCAAACTTAAAACAAGAACATTGTCTTAAAAACCTTAGAATAACAAAAACATACAAAAAAATGAGTGTCTAAGTTGTGGTTCCATGTATTTCATTCACTCTAAAGATGTTGCAGTGGTGTACTGTAGTGTCATTATTAAGAACTTCTCTGAATGACTTTACTGACACCACCCACTGGCATGTGTGTATAATTTGCTTTCATACATCTACTTTGGAGAATTTTTTTTTCTTTTTTACCACAGGCACCAGAACCTCACAGGGTCACTCACACCTCATACAGCACTTTTTCAATTTGCACACAAGTTTTCCCGCTACTGGCTGTGCCTGGCAGTTTACCAAACAGCTTTAGGTGCATTATCGCCAACTTTCTGGACTGGAGTGGAGCTGACCCTGATTTGTTCTTGGATGGATTACAATCAGGGTTGTGATCTGCACTACAGAATGCTTTGCCTCTCAGAACAAGTAAACAAGTTTTCCTGAATCTCACTTGGATTTATACAAAAACTTCAAAAACCTTCTCCAATTAGTGATTTACAGTTCTTCACTTTCTGTATTTGAAACTATTGGGTGAGTTCTCTCACAGATTTGTTTTACAGTCTTAAAATTGAATGTCAAGGCAGGTGAAAAAGATGATGAGTGCATTTTCCAAGATGTGAACACAATAGAGAACATGTTACTTGGCACAACACAAGTTTAAAGAAAGTGAGGCAAATTAACTGCTGTCTTTCAGTGAGTAACTCCTTCTGGTTTATAGGCTGTTGACTTAACACATTGAGCCAAACCATTACTCCCACATTACTCTAAAGATAAGGCAATCAAATACGTTTTCATTAACACAGACTCTTAATTTGACTCAACTGTATTTAAGCAAGTGGGTAATGTATTTGTAATAGCTCTAAAATGCATGTCATGAATGAACCTCACTGTATACATTCATGTTACATCAGTGCATCTTTGGGCACAAATAAAGAGTCACTTGCACAAATTAAGGGAGTAAAACACAAAACTAGTTTGTTAGCATGGTTTGAACTTCATTTTTGTCCGTTAAAAGAAAAACAGAGCAGAAGAGGTGAGCAGGAGCAGGAGCCACAGGTGCAGGAGGGAGCCAGTTAATGAAAGAGGGGTAGGCCCAATTCTGTCGGGGAGACTGAGATAACTCCAAACAAGTGAAAATAAAATTACCACACGCTTTAAGAGATATTTATTATCTCTATAATTATTCTTTATATTATATATTATATTCAATATTGTTTTGTAATTTCTAGTCATGAAATTCGCAGAAAAATGTGAAACAAGCACAGAACAGTTTATATTGCTAAATAGTCTTTCTATTTTGCTCTCCTCCATTATGTTCAAGGTGAACCCGTCCTGTCACATCTTTTCTTTCTCATTTGCTGACTGTCTGTTGTCTGTCTATTGACAAATAAAGGCACTCATGATAAATGGAAACCACTGCAGGGATCCTTCTCTCATAAACAAATAATTTCACGATGCAGTGCATGTGCTGACCTCGTCTCAGTCACGGCTCCTGGGCACCAGGTTTGGCCTGTCCCCTGTCTGCCTGAGGTGCAGCTGGCCCTCGCTGTCAAGTCTGCCAAAGCCAGCATCTCCAGGCAACAGGCTCAGGGGCCAACTGTCATTTTGGATCAATGGACACACCTGTACACCCACCTGTCCTCAGTCTTGTCACACAGCGAAATGAGAGAAGGAAAAAAAAAAGGGAGAGGGAGAGAGTGCGGGACTCATCCTGGGTGCTTGATGACCTGATTCTCAATGAATGGATGGCTCTGAATAGGCTGATTTAGAGAGACGTGATTGAGGTTGACAGACCCGAGAGAGGCTGGTGTTTGTCGATAAATGTTTGGTTAATGATGACAGATTCTGCTGCCGTCTGCATTTGTTTCCATTCAGTACACATACTGTAAAGCTATATTTGCAGAGATTACATTACTCTTATTCTTTCAAAAACCAAAAAATCCCATTTAATGGCTCCCAGCTTTACCACTTTTCTCCTTCAGAAGCTCAATCCTGTTCTAATTGTTCTGGAAGCTTTCAGCATGTCATTAACATTCACTCCACTTAGGTTTGTCCCATGAATGATGGATAATTGACAGCTCATTTATTCATACAACGTGCAAAGCTTAGTTTCTCCTACTACTGTCTATTAAAGCTCATTTGTCCAGGAATCTTCTTATCATGACTGCATCAATGACCTCTGTATGATCTGTAAATGGACTGTGTCTATAAGACTCTTCCCTTATCCTCAGGCTTCAAAGCAATTTTACAATGTAAGTCACATTCACCCATTCATACAATGATGAGAGAGGCTCCTCTGTAAATACTGTCAGTATGAACTAATCTCATGCACACAGATGGAGCAGCACCGGGGGCAGTTTGGGGTTAAGAGTCTTGCCCAAGAACACTTTGAAACCCTGACCTCTTGATTGAGACACGTTCGAGTCTACCACTGAGCCACAGACATCACACGATTCTGTCTGAGCATCAGTACACGGACAATTCATGATGATGAACGACCTTGTGAACCTTTGTAGAAAATCCCTCATTAAGATACATGAGTTTCGCAGGAAGCATTTTGCACAATAAATTGTTTATTCTCATTGGACTATATTTTAACATATGAACACTTTACATTGTATTTCCGAGCACAATGGCCTTTAGAGAATCATTAGTGCAAGATAAATCAGCTGCTTCCTCAGCTCCACTTTTATCAACATATTGGTTGAAGGGTCGAAGTGTTTGCAGCATCCACACGTCCACTCTGATACACACACAATCACAAGAAAGAAGCCGGAGACTGTTGCAGCTGACCTCTTTGACCACAGTCAAGATCCAATTTGTTGAAACAGTCTTCAGTATAATACAGATGTCGGGGTCTCTATATGCTACAGCTTTCAGGTCTGGAAGTATTTCCAGCAGCCTTGGAGCACAAAGTAAAATAACAGATTTCAATCTGAGTTTTGCCTCATGAGACGTGTAGGGATGATTTTTCTGTCATGTCGTGACTTGTATCTGTATCGGTTGTATTTTCTTTGTGTTATCTGTATTTGATTTCCTGTTTATAGTTGTAGATTGATCTTGTTTCACTGCCTGTTTTCTTATAGTGTTATAGGTTATCCTTATGTTTTCCTTGTTGTGTCTCACATCACATGTGTTACATTAACCTTTGCATATTTGATCTGTTAAAATGCTGAGAATCAGCATTTCACCATATTGATATTCGACTTTGTTATTAATATTTAGTCTCTGTGTCCCATTGCTTCTTTGTCAGTTTGTCATACCTGTGTTTCCTGAAGATTTTACCTAAAGTCAGAGTTTTGGGCAGTTAGTTTGTTTGTTTGTTTTTGTTTACCAAATTTACTCATTTTCTTCACTTGGGTACTCCTCTGTTCTTTTGTTTTGCCAAACTGTGACACAGTATGACTCAGACTTGGGTCTGTTAGTTGCTGTAGAAACTTGTCATCCTATGCATGGTGCCATTTGTCACAATTACAGTGTGCTAGGTTGCTTGTTGCAGTTTTTAATAGACAGAAGAAAACAGTTCAATTTTTCCTGTGAACAATGACTTATTTATGAACCATAACCTTCACTACAGAGATACTTCAGTGTTTAAGCGTCAGTATTATCTAAGTGTTACCTCTGAGTTCTAAAGCTGATCCACCTTGGACCATGTACAGAAAAATATTGCAAAAAGTTAAATTTATCAAAAGCCTAACTGAAAAAGAGTAGTCAGTCTTGTTCTGTTTTTATAAATCCATTTTAATAACATCTGATGCTTTTCTCCTTGAGTAAAACATAAAGACATCCCCACACTTATGTCTGAACTTATGCAGTTACTTTGATCATTTAGAGGTTATGAGTAGGCAACATAAAGTCTTGTATAAGAACTTGTCATCAGATGCTTCACACTGCAAGCATATGAAGTGAGACTGTAATTAGAGATGTATGATGTGACTGCCCCTTGGGAATTGGCTGTTTCGAGTTTACTCAGTCCAATTAGTAAGGTTTGATTTTTTTTTTTTTTTTTTTTTTGCCTCGGAAATGTATTGAGGAGCTGTCATCTTTGCCATGAGTGTATCTATAAGCTATCAAGCCATGCATCCATACTACCAGTGCTATGTTAATGTTGCTCTGTACAATCAGTAAAGTGTTCAATATTAATTACAATTATATAGCTTTTTATGGTTAATATCTATCTTTCTGTGGACTGCTTAAAAGAACATAGAGTAGAAGGAAGATACCCTTATGAGGCTTAATTATTGTTCACATGTAACAGCTAAGCTTTCTAGTGACATCCAATGCAGCCGCAATGTATTGGAATACTAATTTTCTTAAAGTACAAGGTGTCAGCCTGTTTCGACTTGTTTTCCACATCCAGCCACTGTAAAAAAAACAACCAAAAACACTTAATAACCTTACTTTGTCAGTGTCAAAGCTGCCCTTATTCTGAATTCAGCACAATGTGAGTGGGCAGCAGGCTACATATTGATTATGTGGATCACAAAGTGGTGACTGTTCTGAGGATTGGTGGTGCAATTTGAAAAGTAAACCTGCATATCAACAATGACATCATGATTTAGGTCTGATTAGGGCTCTATGCTTCTGTAATTTAAATTTTCACCGTCAACACCTAACAATCAACAAGGCTTCATTTGCATATTGATAAGAAGATCAACAGGGCACAGAGGTTCGGAATAAATACAGTTTGTCACCAGCATGGGCTCTCAGAGCTGAAATTAGTATGGACCTTTTGACCACTTTTCTGGCAGCACAAGTGCTTTTTGTAAATTGGCCATGAGGGGTCATGATGCCACTAAATAGACTCATGTTTTGAATGTAAAATGCTTTCAGGAGTGAGCAGAGCAGCAACACAGAGGGAAATTTGTTTTTCAGCAAGCTGGTGATAGAAAATATGTGACTGATGAAATAATGTAAAATGAAAAAGGAAACATGACCCTAGATACATATAAAAGTTGAGAACTCCACAGGAAGGGGAGTTGCCTTTAACAGGAGAGTGATAAAGGCTAAAACATGGGCTAAGCTGTTTGTGTTGCTGTGCACGACAACTCGCATACAGCAGTTATGCATAGTTATACAGTGCAGTAGTTATATTATTTTAAGTGAAGAGTGGGGTTATGTTTGGTAAATGAGCACTTGTCATGTCTTCAAGACAATTTGTGTGAATCCTATGGCCAAAGGAGTCACTGCCATCCACTTCAAACTGAAACTCCTCACAGTCCCTTTAAAGGTCCCTCCCAAAAAATTCCACCCTTAAATGTGAGTGGAGTCGTCCATTAAAGCACAGTCATTTTCATCATCATTATTATTATTTTTTCTCCATAAATCTTGGCTTTTATAAGGCCAATCACAGTTAAGAATTTTCAGGCAGCCACTGGCCAATCAGATTCCAAGTTTTCTGCCCGCCCCTAACTTTTGTTGTGATTGTGTCAGGTGCACATGTGATTTGCATCTGTGCAATCACAGACCTGAAAAAAAGGAGCAAAGGAAGAAAATATGCCAAGAAAAGTATTTTGGAATCTTTTGTGGACTGTGGAGTTATGGTATGAACTGAAAGTATCACAACTTGAAGTTTTGAGAAGTGGACAAGCCTGCTCTGAGACATGTGGGGTGAGTGCAAGTTGGATTGATTTACCTGGAGAAGCCTGTTGCCAATCAGTGGAGCATTTAAATGCATTGAGAGAAATTGTCATTTCAAACTATCATCTGATCCCCATTGTGAAACAGATCTTATAACTCATGATGAATGTTTCTGATGATGTGTCTGAAAACTCTTATATATGATCACACTAACTTTCAGGTCAAACACCTGCTTAAATGTAATGAATATATTATCCACAGGAAAATGACGACTGGGTGGACATTATGGAGTATATCAGCAAAAATGAACAATATTGCAGAAAAAAAGAGCATCTTTCATCGCCTGTGGACTACATTAATGTAAGACACAATCTTCTTGATTATGTTCTTTGTCTGTTTGCAGTGCTCTTGTCATGCCCTGGCCTATTACTGGCCTTGCTCTGAGTACAATGCCCTTTTTGCAATGCAGAGAAGAGCTTCATTAATGCTCAGATAAAGTTACTGTAATGGCTGCGCTTCTTTCTACTGTTCTTTTGCATACTGGTGAAGTTTATGTAGCCTGCGCTGTGGCTCTTTGCTGTTTTCACATTCATCTGACGCTGCTTTGAAATGCTCTGTGGATGCATGGTATTTCTCACATACTCTGTACAAATACTGTGGCTGTGTGCTGTGCTTTCCTCATGTTCTTGAGGGATTAGTGTGGTTGTGTGCATTGCTGCCTTCATAAACTTATGATGATGATGTTGTGTGAAGTTTTGCGCTCTTGCTGTGTGCTCCGCTCTGAAGCAGCTAGAAAATGTGTTGTGTGTAGTGTCTTGTTATGCAGTTACATTTTATGCAATGTGGTTGTTTACAGTGCTGCAATCTTGTGCTGTGCTCTTATTAAAATTGTCATGAAGTCATTGTTTAATGCATTGTATTTGTGAATAGTGCTCTTCATGTTCTGGTTTCTCTGGTCTAACACTCAAGCGCCTTGATAAACTCTGACTGTCCTGGCTTTGTGTGTACGTGGTTTCCGGTACTTCTGAAGCTAGCCTCAAGCAGACACTAAGAGGAACAGCAAGTTTTTCAGCACTTCTGCATTGTCTCATATTTTCAGACAGAGGTTATTGCTTTCAGGCTACCTATAACACAACATTGATTACAAGATTCACCTCCTCACCTTCGAGGCTCCTCCTAACAAGAGCGATTAAACATCCTCTTTTGCCCAGGCATGTTTTCCTTTTTTGCTGTAAAATTATGTCTGGGGGGATTTTATAAAATTCCCCAAAATGTCTGGGTTTTTCAAAGCTTGTTCTACAGAATATTGATATTTATAATGAAGTGCTGCACTGGGCTATTTGCTTTAGTCTGATTTCCTAACCGTTCATAACCTCGCACTTTCCCGATCGCCATCACACCCACACACCCTCCATGACTCCCTGACTTTCTTACTCCATGCTCTTCACAACACCTCCTGCCCGCCTTTCTTCCCGTGCTGGCCCCCGTCCCTGGAATCCTCTCCCACAAACCATCTGTGACATAACTTTTCTCCACCTTCAAATCACAGCTCAAAATTTGTTTCAATTGGCCTTTTCTGTTGGACCACGCCATTCTCACCTCTGCTGTTTGTATTTCTCTTGTAGATGATTGTGTTCTTGTTTTTAAGTAACTGATTTATGGATCAATTTTCCTTTTCTACTGAGTAACAGTGAGATGCATCAAGGCCGTGTGTGGTGCTTTTTCCATGCTCTTGTGTTATTAAAAAAAAAATGCATAGCTGTTGTGTGCAGAGCTTATGCCACATTCTGGTGAAATTTTGTTGATATACAATGTTTTTTGATATTGAGAGATATTGTGAAGTAGTGATGTGACAGTTTGCAGAATGAAGCAAACTCCTTGGCTTCATTTCAACTACACAAAGGTGAGAGGCATTTATTATCATACCGTTGCTATGTGCAGTGTTTTCCCATATTCTTGTGAAAAGACTAAACGCGCAATGAGGTGCTTTTATCGTATACTTATGAGCTTGTTGTGAAATGTACTGTGGCTGGGCAGTGCTTGCTCGTACTCATGTGACATAGTTTTTTATAATCCTTGTTGCTGTGTGTGATGCTCTTTTCACACTCATGAATTAACTGTGACTTGCATTTCTGAAATCTCTGCTGATGGAAAGTATCTTTCATTGTGACTGCTTTAATATGATCATTAAGTTAAGTATGCAGCACACCCGTTTTCTGGCAGATGAATCTTGTTCTTGTAAAGTAAGATGCGCTTTTTCTCTATACAGTGCTTTATTCATGTGCTCATAAAATTACTCTTGCATTTATTTTAGCTGTGGGCTTTCTCCCTATATAGAACTTTTTTTTTTTTTAATATACCATGCCTCCTGACATATCAAGTGTGTATAAGCATTGTAGAAGCATTTGCAGGGTAAAAAAAAAGAAAAGAAGTCTGCTGGATGTGGTGGCCATGTTTTCATGTTATTTTGAGTTGTCAGCTGTGAGCTTTCCTTAGTTGGATCTGTAGCAGTGTAAACACAGTGATGGATTAACATTTTCTTTTTTGTAGATTAACATTTTGTAAAGAAAAATAGAGGTAATTTCGGATTCTTCTGCATAATTCCCCCCCCAGCTATTGTGGTTTGTATATAGGTGTATATGCTCCTGTTTTAGACTGTTTTGTTGGTATCTTTGACTGACAACCGCTGTTGTTAAATGAAAATGAAATGTACAAGCCTCAAAGATAATATATTAAAACCTAGCTTAACTCAAATTTATTTATGGGGCACTTTAAAAACAACTCCAAACAATGGGCCTCATTCACAAAACGTTTGTACGCACAAATTCGTGCCAAAATCGTGCATACAAACCTTTGATGCACAAATCTGTGATTCATCAAAGTTTTCTTACCTGAATTTCTTTTTACTTTGCGAACAAATTTAGAAGCTCCTCAGACCATGTGTACGCACAAATAATGAATGATCAGCCGTCTATATAACTTAAAACACAGACTCTTTTAACTAAAAACATAACACATAAAACTACTTTCATAACAGAAAAAAAAGCCTTAAATACAATTCATTATTAAAAAAACTGTGGATTGGCTAAATTAATTAAGTAACTGTGAAACTGACACATTTTCATCCTCATCATGCTAATAATATTGAATCTTAAATTAAATATTTAGTTTAGATTAAAAATATAATCATGAGCATATCAGAATGTCACATTATTTATGTGTTATTTATGTTACAGATACACTGTACAATCTTCCTCACAGCACCAAGGAGAATCAGCTGATCATTTATCACCTCTCTGGTGATTTTGCGTATTTTCTCATTTCGTGTGGGAAGGAAGAACACATCTACGCATTTATTTGTGAATGAGGCCCAATGTGCTGTACATACATAGACAAGACAATGCAGGCATAAATAGTTTAAACAATGTTTAAAACACCAGATGCAAACACTAAAATAATTGTTTTATTGTACATAAAAGACAATTCAAGAATAATAAAAAACTGACTAAAACAAGCTGTAAAACAATAAAACAGGAGAAGAGTCTGAGCTACACAAGACACAAAAAAAACCATATAACTTACAAATGGTATCTGGCAGCACAAATCTTCATGAGTGGGTCAGGATGGACGACACATTGAAGGAAATTAAAGTTTTAACCAAAGGCAAGATTGGACAGGGTCAAGTTCCTGTCACCAACACATTCATTCTAAATAACTCTAAGACCTGGAGGATTTTCAGTGAACTGAGGCAGCCAACACACTCACTAAGCTTCATAGATTACTTTAAGGCACTGACATAAACATTCTGCTGCACTTCGCACAGTGCCTGCAGTACCTTTTGAGCTCCATGCAAACAGACAGTGACGCTCTGAGGATGCCACTGGGAGCCCTGACAGAGCTTTGAATAAACAAACACTTGTGCTTGGAGCCACATGTGGGGTGTCTCCTCACAAGTGTACTCTTCATGATGATGTGTTATGCCGAGGTGAATGTATAGCAGCAAAGATAATTGACAATGGAGTAGTTTTTCTTTTTTCTTTTTACAAGTTTGCTGAAAAGAAAGTTCTTGTTAAAACCCTTAATGTTTGAAACTACACATGAGCTAAGGAGCATAGTGTAAATGGGAGTAACAAACTGACAATATGTAATAAGTAGCATCCAATGGTGTAATTTTAACAGATTATTATTATTATGAACAATTTTACCAGTTTTGATAGAAAAACTGACCTGCAGTCAAATTGAAAAACACTCAGACTCTGGGACTGAATAGGTCTTGGTTTTCTTGTCATTATCAAAAGTGAAACTTTCATTTTATCTTATATGATGTGTTGTTTATAAAAAATGTACCGTATATTCCCAAACTCTGAACCCCCCACCCTCTTATACAAAGTAGTAACTTTTAATTTCATTGGCTACTAATTGATTTGCCCCTGCTGTTTGCATTTCTCAACTACAGCCTTATATTTGCAGAAAGCTGCAGCTGTAGCGACCCAGGAGGGACCCCACAGTCCATGATAGACACAGACCCAACAAAAGAGAAGCCACACAGAGTTCACTAGGCCCCTGTGGCGTCACTTCCACGAACCAGAGACAATATCTCGTTAACAAACACAAACCAAATACAGTGTGAAGTATTTTTCTGCCTTTGCCTCCTAGATGCTACCATTAAATTTACAGCAGATACAGATTGAAAGCAAAACACCTGGGGTTACAGAGGTCCTGCTTACTACAGAAACAAACAACAGTATACATTGCGACTGTCACTGATATGACTGGAGCTTATCAGATGTTGTTTTTTATTGTTTAAGCCTGTAACCTTTCAGTGCACGGCGAACTTACTAATTTTTCAACTCAGATAACCTCTAATAATGCTGTTCACAAATGAAGAGAGAGAAAACTGAAAGGACAATTGACAGATGTCATCCACTTTTCTTGTATTTTGATATGTGGTGATATTTTGCCAGAACTAGCTGAGTATTTCGCCTTTCTTTGTAGATAGTAACTTTAATGTAGTTCATCAAGTTCCCTCAAACTATACAGGTAATTCATCACACAGCATCTTAAGACTGATCCCCCTTCATAACATGCATTATAAATATATCTTTTGCAACTGATGTATTAAAAAATATAAATATGTAAACCTTCATTTATTATAAAGTAACCACAGTCTATTTTTATTGCACTAAAGTGAAGACAGTCGTGCACTAGAGTGATCTTTGTGTGTGAACACTCGTGTGCGTGCACTGGGAGAGGAGCTTCAAAGAGGTTGACACTGTTATTAAATAACTCATGAACACACTAAACGGGTCGTGGGTAGAGGAGTCACAATGGCTGTGTCCTTTATGAAAAATCCAGTAGCTACAAGTGTGCGGTTTTGATGCTGAAGGCAAAGCCTTGGAGTTTGCACTCATAACCCTTCAACAACCCTTCTTCCTGCTTTTGCAAACAGGGGAGTACAGGTTCTTTCATTTTAGGAAGTGTGTCTCAGATTGGTTGCATGACTCACCCAAGAAGAGTTCAAATGATGGAGGAATTTGGGGATAAAGTAACAGAGCAGGGAGTCGCCAGCACAGGCCTTTGGATCTTTTTCCTGCAAAGAGGACGTTGACTACACTTGGCATACTAGTTTGACATAATTTATCCACAGATTTGGAGACCAGTGACTTAGATTGACTGTTTTCAAGCATTTTCGGAACTTTTAGAATCTGCTAGTCAGAAATAATCAGATCTCCACTGATTTTTCAAAACAAATACAGCCTTGTGCTTAAGAGTCTTGTCGTCATGGCAATTTGCGCAAGTCCTCCATCCAAAAGAGCTGCTGCGATCCACCTCAAATGGATAGTTGCCACAGCTTGTTTCTGCGGTAAGATAAGTTGATCAATGAAGCTGACATGAAATAGACTATGCGCAAGTTTCTTGGCAAAGGAGTAGGCTGACATTAGCTGTCTTGAAAACTCAGTGACCAACTGTGCTAGAGGTTAAATGAGGTCAAATGACTTATTGTATGATGAAACTGAAGTTTCTCTGCTCCAAGTTTTACATCTTGGCTCATACATACCCACCACTCGGTGCTTTAACTATGTGAACTGTCATGTACAATATATTCATGTGACAGGAAGGTATCTCTTTAAGTGGAAAATGCAAGAATCTGGTGGAAAGATACGCTGATTGACTTGTCAAGATGCAGTCCCCAGAGTGCCAATCATGCGTGCTTGTGTCAGTACAGTCCACTCATTCTAATTAAAGCAGCACCATCATGCAGTTGTTTTCACACACTGCTGTGCATGTCTAAGCAATATTGCATCTCCACAAAGCTCATAGAAAGAATTTCAGATGTTTATTCTTTGGTCCAAGTGTTTAAAATGCATTTAATGAAATTAAATCAGGTCAGATCAGATTGACATTCTGGCATCTGTCAAAAGAAGATTAAATGGTAAAAATAAAAAATAAAATACCAGCATATGTCTCAGCCACATCACCAATGAACTTCCATTGTTCCCCATGCTGTCAGTCTGGCTGGTCATGTTTTGTATTTGTTTGCTGACATCTTTATTTATTTATCAGTGTTTAGCATGCAATCATGGTTGGCACAAAACTCCCTGATGTAAATTATAGCAAGTCAATATTCTGATTTCTCTGCCAGCTTTGCTGCTATAGAGAGTTGGAGCTGTGCCATGCATGTTATCCACACCTCATATTGATGGGAGAAGCAACAAACAACATGCGCTCGGAATACTAATCAGGAGATACAGTATAAAATAGAACCTGCTTATCTGTTGAAAAATTGTGTCGGTACACAATGTTTCTGCCCGGCAGCTAAAGGTGAAAGTTTGACACAGAGGTCATTTTTGATACAACCGTGTATACTGAAGCCCTCACAGTGATATGAAATAATCTGAAAACATTGTTTTTGGTGATTTTTGACTGTTTTGAGCCAATCATATATTATTGAAAGAACTCGAACAATAAGTAAGAGAGCAGTCGAGACAGTGTGTTTCAGCACTATGTCTTACCCCGGGACGTGAATAAGGGCTTTTATGACTAAGAGTTTGTCTGATTCAAAATTGATTAATACTCTATGAATACTCTATAATACTAAGAGCACTTAAATCCATATGCTTTTATCAACATACAAAGCTCAATGGTGTCCTATGTTTCCTTGTATACTTTAACCTTTTAAAAGCATAGTTTTGGCATCTTATAAAGCAGCACATTACACGATGCATTCATAGCTAAAAATACAGCCACATTAAAGATTGGAGCCCATGGAAATTGTTTTGCACTCAGTTTGCATTGGTACTTGTTTTCTGCAATCTTTTTACTGACCTTTCATATAATCTGATGGCTCTTTCAGTGAAGATAAAGAACTGTTGTTATTTATTGGCATGTTTTTGTCTGACTGTGACATCCTTCTGACATGTAATCCCAAGATGCCGTCCACAAACATTTTAATCAATCCTTCTTTGTGTTGGACTACTGAACTGTTTTATCAACACCCATTTCCACTTGGGGGATGTAACTCAGAAGAAAAGGGCACAGAGATCACTGCTTAAGACCACAGCCAAAACAAACCAATTGGAAATAATTTAACCAACAGTTTTCATTATCTCCCAGTATTTATGTCTGTAGTAAGGTTTATACTTTGACACTCTTACTTAATTCAAAATTGCTGCAGCCAAGGTCCTTTACGTCATGCTCTTTTGTCCTGTTTGACTATTCTCTCATCATGCCACCTCCCTTCCCTGATATTTGTTTAGAGTTAAAAATCGAATAAACGACTCATAAATCTTTTTTTCTGTGACTCAGCAGGAAGCAAACAGAAAAATTCTGCCTTCAAAATCATACAGAGACAAACCACAGCTCTCCTCTGTTTTGGCTGATGTAGTCCATCCACTTCATTACAGGTAATAGAAAGAAACCTACTACCATCCCTGGGTGTTTAAACTAAGTATAACAAACTTTAAAGCTGGGTCCAACACGCAGAGCTGTGAGCTTATTGTTTCTCTGCCCTTTTCCCTTTCAGAGCAGCAGAACTGCCTTTATCACACAAATTGCAGTGTTGCGGTGGGACTGTGATGTCAAGCTGCATTGTAAAAATGACATTCATGTTGCATGCTTGGCAGGAACCCAACTACCAAGGGCTTTTCTTGTATTAGAGTTGGCTGACGTGAGAGACTTGTTGCCATGTTGGAAAGTTGTTTGGTCTACAATGAGTCACATGGGTTGTTTTACTCTTCCTTAGTATTACACAATATCCATGCAAGAATAAAGAAATGAAAAATGCAGCGTTGGGGTGGGAATAGCCAGGTTACTTGTGATACAATTCTATACGATGGCTGCATTATAAACATCATCTTGATGCAGTGATGTAGTTACACTGCAATAGTCAGTGTGTTATAACAAAGGATGGATTTGGAGAACCAGGTCTTTTTTGATACTGGTAACTGAGTAATTGCTGCAGATAAGATGTTGAAAACTTCAACCATCTCTCTTAATGTCATCTTCTCATCTGCTGTAGCAGTAAGTAAGGCATGGGAACCAGTACAGTGCAAAACTGAAATCCAAGCAAGTGTTAATGTCTTATTTTTGGTAAAACTATAAATAAAAAAGTGTTGTTTTTAGTCTTAATATAAGCCACATTTAACTAACAAGTCTAGAAATTGCTTACTTCATGAATATATATATATATATATATATATATATATATATATATATATATATATATATATATATATATATATATATATATATATATATATATATATATATATATATATATATATATATATATATATATATATATATATATATATATATATATATATATATATATATATAACATCTTTATTGCTTGTTATGAGTGGAAAAAACTGCCAATGGGGTAAGAAAATTGGCACCTCAAGTTTCTTGACATTAGAACGATGTCTTTTAATACAACAAAAAAAAATTTGTACCCCGTAGGCAGATTTTTTTTCTCATTACAAGCAAATTCAGACATCATTTTTGTTTTTTAAATAACTTGAGACAAGAATTTTTTTTGACTTGTTTGGGAAATGTGGCTCACTGAGTCAAAAAAGGAAATTTTTTAACTGAAAAGAAAGACAACCAATTACTTGGATCTCAATTTTTGCAGTGTGAAAAGTCATGCTAATTTGCAACCAGTAGGAATTTATTTCTATTCATTGTTCACCAAAAAGTCTGGATTCTGTGGTTTAAGTTTTTGGAAAAAAATGTGTAAAAATGTATGAAAAATGGGTTGGAGAAGTAATTTCTTTTACATGAAGAAATAAAGACAAAGCTTGTTTTTGTAAAAATTTGCATCTTTTCTTTACGGAATGAAAATAATACTGACCAATCGATCTGCTAATCGCTAAATATGTTGAGTTGTCTACCTTTCCACCTTCTTGAAGGGTTTTAAAGTGTAACTTCATCCACAGTTTTATATGTGAAAGAAGAGAAGAGGGAGACTCTATATGATCCAGTTCTGTAACACCATGTGATAACTTGGCTGTGATAACCTGCTCAAGTATCGGGATGATAAGAGCCAAGATGGGGTTCTTTTACTGCCGTATTGTTTGACAACCTGCCATACAATGATAACAATGTTTTCTTAAAGTAGAATAAACACAGAAATATCTAAGTGACTGCTCATGTTTGGTGTAGATTCACTCCATGCTTTGAAAGAGAGATTTGACCTTTTTGTTAAAATGTTGACACAACATTAGCCAAGATGAAGCAAACATCATCTGCTTACTGGGAGGAAAACAACACCTGCCACTACCCAGCAAATGTAGCAGAAAATCTTGTATCAGTCGCATCATATCCCAATGTCTCATGAGCAACAGACAGTTTTGCCAAAATATTACTTGTGACATGTCTGGGAGGGTTTGATGTGTGTGTGCGTGTGAATAATTTTAGGGAATGCAAATGCAAAAAGCACACATGTACTGACACTTTTGGAGGTACCCATATTTAGGAGTCTAGTTTTTTCGTCTTGATATTCTAGCAACCATCTTCTTCTTTCATTGTCATTAACAGCTCATATTTTTAACATTGTATCGTGACAGTCTCACGCCTGCACTGCATGTATTCTAGGAATATATAGCAAAGTGATAGAATCAGAGTCCAATCAAACCAGATCACCAGGGTGAAAATTGAAACAGCCAAAATATATAAATAGGGACCTTTTCTCAAGTGACTGCCTTGGTTCATGTATTGCTAATCAGTTTCTTGCAGTGCACTGGAAGAGCATCAAATGAGGCTCCTTAATTATCACTTTCAGTGCGCTTGGGCCTTAACACTGCTTATAGAGCCAATGAATATTTGATTTAGGTAAAGCCTTTGTCTCAAAGTAAACTGCGTGCAAATAGATTATGCATCAGTCTATCCGATGCTCTCTGTTGTGCACATTGATTTGATTAGGAATGAGAAGCATCACTTCATGCATATTTATATCACCTACCATTAAGGCTAGATTTAGAAAGATGATGATCAGCCACCTAAATCTGCAGGGCTTCCGTGAGGCCGTGTAGAGTGCAAACATTAAGCATGCAAAGGGGGTTGAAATAACGTTTCCCAAATGCATTTTCATTGTGTTCGAAGTGACTTTGCATGTAGAATACTTAAAATGTGTTATGTAATGTACCAGTTTCCCAAAGCACACTAAGTGACTCATCTTTTTTAATGTTCATGTTGACTTTAAATCAAGTCTTCAGTGCACAAGTCTGATATAGAGGATGAGCTACCTGAAAGGGATTAGCACATTTGCAAAACCCTTGGATCCTACATTTCCCATAATGTAAACACTATTTGTTCTTTTTCTTTTTTACAACTGAGATGGGGTTTTTTTTTATTTGTAAACCTCCCATGAGTCTTAAAACTTCATGTCACAAACTTGTTATGAATGTGAAGTCATTAACCTTAATGATGCTTCTTAATGGCTCTGACGTCATTCAGTGCACTAATGGGGAGAGAGCTCCCTGCAGTTACAGAAAATAATTTCTGCTGCAGTGCTTCTCCCACTGACTCTCGAGCAGTACATTCAAAATGAATGCAGTACCTACTTGAGATAAATTATGTTCATTCCGAGCAAGAAACAGGAACCTTGCAGATTATAGGCGGTTACGTGGAGACCCAAAAGCAACTCAGTCGTAGTCATTTTTCTAAGCTTGTCATCTGCCGTATAATCCTTGTTGTCAACCAATCCGACTAGGTGCCCTTGCACATAAAAGAGCTCCAATATCATCCATATCCACACTTCCCATCCTTAACATGAACACTGGCTCCGCTTGACATGTTCATCACTTGTAGCAGTTGAATCTCACTTAATCCACTGCATTTATGAGAACCTCTGCACAACACAGGCCAAAACCGGCATGACAAGCAACATAAAAGGCACACAGAGTCCTGTGGGCGATCGCTAAGAAGGCTTAACCCACCTCACTGCTCCTTGAAGCAGTTCAAAGCTTTGAAAAATGACCAGACAGGTCAGAGCAGCCAGCTTTGAACTCTGTAACCCCTCCCCTACACTTTCAGATGTGTCGACACTTGAGGTGCTTTAAGGAGAATAAAAGAGAGCGGCTTAAACCAATTATCTAATCTGCTGCATTGACGGAAGAGGGAAATAAGAGGAGACAAATTGTCACACTGCTGCTAACCTTATCAGCGTGTTCCTATATTTAGCACAGCATATCTGCTTTGACAAGTGTGAGCACTGAAGATGAAAGAAGATTTCTTGTGTTAAACCAGATCAGACGCTTGATTAGGCTGTCAGTCAGATTTTCAAAAAGTTTACTTGGCATCGTTGTCTTTCAATAAAATGCATGCATCCATGATTAAAGGAATGATGCTTTTTGATCTAAAGATATCTCTTCATAAACGTATATAACATGATGATTGTGTGTGTGTGTGTGTGTGTGTGCTGGAAAGGAGAATGAAAATATTCAATAGTTGTCAATGAAACAAACAAACGAAAAAAAGGGCTTACAAGCTTCACTAATTCAGATAACCTGGAGCCTGGGTAAGATGTTCACACTAGAGATGGAGAGAAGTTTTGGTAAGAACAGCTACTCGAGATATGCCAGAGGAGGTGGAGCTTGTGGAAAAGTTCCCAAAGTGTCAAAATAAAGATTACAGCAGCTTGGATATGGTTTTTGATGAGATCTTAGAGTGAGCAGGAGGTGGCGTCTGTGATTTCCTCATCATCCACCGTCCAGATGAAGATTCACCTGAGAGAGAAAACAATCCCAAGGTCAGACAGTGTACTGTTGCAAATTCTGCTTGATTTCTCTCACCTGCTATTGCAATCAAGTTCTTTGAGCCTCGTGCCAAAGTGTGGACAGCAAGAAACTCTCAAGTGCAGTCTTGAATATCATTCATGGGATTGTCTGTCTCCTAGCAGGGATATGATTCTGGTTCTTCTAAACAAGATCCTTTACTTCTGGTGAAATAACAGAATGAGAGTGAAGGAGGAGAAACTAAGGTAGCAGCATTGTATTGTGTGATAAAGAGGACTCGAGTTGAATCATGTGTATGACAGTGTCGGTGACTTTACATGTTGGACCCCAGGTAGAAAAGCAGATGCTTACTTTGCTGTCAAGGTTCAGGTTAAGACAGAACAACAAGAAAAGAAGAAGAAAATCGCTGCATTGAATAAGATGTATCAAGTGAACAACAGACACGTGTGATACCATGGTGTGTCTGTTATCTAAACCTGGACTATGAGGTGTATAATGTGTGAAATGTGTGAAATGCGCTCTCATCATGTGTGAGTGCATTTGCACTTTTAAAAGTAAATTACATCTTTAAGAGTTCACACATAAGAACTGCATCATCATTAAGAGCCAATCTATTTTTTTTTCTGCTCTGAAGTCAGCACCTTAGGTTTTCATGCATTGAATTTCCCACATACTAGAGACAAGTGAGCTGCAGGAGGAACTGGTGGAGACTCCAAGCAGCAGGAATAGACAATTTACACGATTAACAAATAAGAAAAACATATCTATAGTGCCCTGGGTGCTTGCCAATTAATTGTTTTGTGCCTGATGATGTGGTTTGAGGGTGTTTCTGCTGCAGGAGGTCAATGAAGAGAAGCTGCTACTGGAACCCAGTACAATTTCAAAAACATTGTGAAATAAAAGATTTCTGTGCACAATGCTTTACAGCTTGACACATAAGAAATGGTTATGTTCAGATAACACTCAGGAGTTTCAATTAAACACCAAATTCAGAATTGATCAAAAGATTACCCTTAAAGTGCATCAGTGCTTTAATGAAACAATAACAATAATAATGTTTTTTAAAGCAAATATGACATTTTTATCATTTAAACCTAATATTGAAATGCACAAACATTTGCCTGAGGCAGTGTGAGGATTTTCACACACACACACAAACACAGTCACACAGTTTCAAATGCACACACAGATACAGACACGTACACTCACACACTGTCTAAATGTCATAGGAACCATAAGCCATCATGCCCACACTGGTGAAAGTGCCAGCCGCTTGCACCCTTGGGGGATGACAGGTCAGTGACCGCACACACATTCAGCCACCTGCATGAGATCATCTCCAAAAAGCAGCATATTCAGGCTACAAAAATCCTGTCTCCTGCCAAAAAGAGTTTGGAGGAAATGTAATTTCTGCCTGGAATTAGTTTTCAGATGACAGAAATGGTATAGAGCAAGAGCAGTAAAAATGTTGTGTTAAAGGTGAAGTTTTTATTCTTTTCGTTTCTTTTTTTATATTAAAAAAAAGTAAAAATCCCCGGAGAAAGGGGATCTTTACACATCAGACCACACAACAAAAATAATTGAAATGAATCACTCTTGGACGTCCCAAGTTTCCACATTACACTCTTATAACGGAGGTGAAACCACGCTGTCTTTTTCTACACCTACGCAACGTGATCATGGTGTTACTGATAATCTGTGAAAATGTACTGTCATGCTGTATGTGGGTGTGAAAGGAACTTTTGTTACCTTTAAAGGCAATTTAGATCTTGTGGAGTTCATGCATAGGAATTGCCTCATTGAAATCAACACCTTAAGTTTATAAGCACCCACACACCAACAACAACTGAGCTGTAAGAGAGACTGGTGGAGACCCCAAGAAGCAGAAATAGACAAGATTTGGCAATGTTGCTGAGATGATGGCCGGGGAGGCAGGGAGGGAGATGTCTCGATATCACTGATGTGGCCATGCAGACTCGCTCCAGGCATTTCACTAAGACTAACACATATCCAATGTGTCCTGGCTTCCTGCCAATTAGTTTCTGAGCATGGTAATGCGGCCAGAAGGTGTTTGCTTCTGCAAGAGAGAGAGAAGTTGCTACTGGCACCCAACACCAATTCTCTTGGAAATATGCTAAAAAAAAAGGCATCTGTGGGTGATACTTTGCAGCTTGTCACATATTAGAGATGACAGTGTGTACAGGGTGAGTTTGGGAACTGGAATAAAACACCAAACTCAGAATTCAGTATAGTCTGAAAATTTGTATCCTTGAAAATTGTGTTGGTTGCATTTCCAGTTTATAAACAAATGTAAAACTGGATGTGCCTTGATTTCAAAAGTGTAAATATATCATTATTCCTACATAAAACATTAATCTTTCGGAAAAAGAGGAGAAGCACGTTTCACTTTGTAAATGTTGTCCCATCATCATTTTGGGAGCCCTACACTATATAACAATTGGAAGCAATTTCCTGGATTTACAGTATTTAGAGGGGGATTTTTTTTCTTTTGCTCTTCTCATTGTGCTCTAACAGGGCTTACAAGGCATATTTCTGGGAACAAACTTAATTTTCAAGTGAAGCTGTGAGATGAGGCTGTGCTCCCTGGAGAAAAGGGAACATCAGTTTCTGCAGAATTCTGCAGAACAACTTATGATTATGGGAAAGTGACCAAATCCTGTCGCTCTGCAGTAATTATACGCGCTTGTCTTCTGGGAACAACAAAGGAAACAGGGTGATATTACTATATCACACGTTTTTGTCGCCTGCTCACTCTTTTGCAATCATTTCCACAGCAAAGAGTTGCAGAGGTGGAGGTACAGGAGTAACATCAGGCTTCAGATCCTCATTTGTAATTTCCTGTTTCTTTCTTACCATGACTATAGCTGACCTGGGGTCAGCGACATTTTCACCATGCTTGTAAGGCTTTACTGTGATGAGATAAAATATCTTCTTTTTTATGGCAAAAAAAACATTTTGCAGTTGAAAAGATTGCATTAGAGGAATATTCTGCATGTGCTAAAGTAGGATCTAAAGAAAGACTAATTAATACTAAAAGAATAGCCAAGGAAATATTTGCTCATGTATTAAAGGTTAAAAAGTTTAGTGTAGATATTGCACAGGCATATGAAGTTTTCATTTATGTTGAACTCAGTTGGTTGCCAAATTTGTGCTTTTTATCTTCTGAGATTTAAGGAAATACCTCCCTCAGAAAATTTTGGGCATCAGAAACTGTTAAATGATGGTATTTTATGTATTCAGGTTTATCTGTGAGTCCTACAAAACTGGCCATGACATCTTAGTACTGAAAAACTGTACAGTTTTTATGAAGCCTGGCAACCTCTGTTGTTTTAAAGAAAGGATAGAATCGTGATTTCTGTTTAGCTTTGTTTTTATGTTCCAAAATTTGGAACCAGAATCCAGCCTTTACCTCAAGGACCAACATTTCACGTTTGAAGTAAACTTGAGCCTTATGGTCTCTGAACAAGCTTCACTTTGAAATTGGAAGTGAGTTTTCATGACATTGAAATATTAAAGCACGTTTCCATTACAACTGCTGTCATATCCAATATTTTAAAACATAATTAAGAATAAATAATTCATCGTTATCAAATGAATTGCCTTTTCTATTTACAGTGTGGACCTGGAGCCTGTCTCATGGGAACAGTTTTAATCCTGGAATATGGATGTTATAAATGGACATACCAGGTGGAGTAAGAGAGCTATTTTTGGTTTAGTTATCAGGGTTTTAAAGTAATTATTTAGATGAGAGACATAAAACTTGGCTTGTACATGGAGGAAATAGCCTTCTCATTTGAACTAGCCACCTCCTCCAAGTAAGAATTTCTACCTAAACAAGCAAACTTGTTGTTACAAAGCAGCCAAGCAGCCTCGCTCTTAAACTTCCAATTACCCCAGCTTTGCTCTAAGAGAAATGCGGACTCTTGGCTTTTTTCCTTCAGTTTGGCAGCTCTTTGAAGTCATGTCCACTCGTGTGTAATTGATACGAGCAGGCGTTTACAGGATCCTATCCAAGAAAGATGGGCAATTAGACTGTCTGTCACTTGCTGGACCCTAATGAGAAATTACACCCTTTAATCACTGTAAATGTTGATACTGCCGTGAGATACCTGCCAACCTCTAGGCACTGGGTGATTAGGGCTTAGGAAGCATTTCACACCGTTGACACCCCGTATGTTTCCTACACTTTAAATGAGAGGATCTGTTTCTCAGTTGCCAAATCTGCAATAAAAGTTATCTCAAGGAAATTAGTAACTTCTTGATGTTCTCCCCTGTGTCAGTGCTGCTGGGGAGACCAAATGTTGACTGCTGAAGTAAAGAAAAAACAGACAAAAAAAAAAAACAATTAAAAAAAAAACTGGAGTGCTTCATCTCAATCAAATTAAAATAGGCTGCAATTGTTGGACACCCTTTTTCTTTTTTTTTTGCTTCTGCTACTACAACAATTGATAGTGGTAAAGTAGTGTTTGACGCTGAATAATCTCCATAGCAGTTTGAACAACACAGACCATCAAGGGTCAGATCTCAACCTATTTTCAAGTGTCAGTTTCAGAAATTGAGCATTTCACAAACTATTTTCTTGCAATTATTTTCCAAGTATTTTGATATGAAAAACTTTTTTGTTACAGCAAAAATATCTGCAGATGATGCTCTCTAATTAGTCACATGTTGTTTCCACACTGCAGTTATCATAGTAAAAACCTGCAAAGTGAAAATGTACTCAAAAATTACTGGGGAAGTATCTTTGCAAAAACTCAATTCTTTTGTTGTATTGTTAATGTCTTCCTTGTTTGACAGTCTTAATAACTTGCATTTATTCTGAGGATACTATGAAGAGTATGAACTCATCAATCATCACAGGAGCAAGCATTAAAAATAGCCTCCACCATCACATTGGACGCATGTTCTTTATTATCTCAAACATGAATATGGGCTTTAATTCTTCGTAGTCCTCTTTTTTTATGGTCAAACAGTGAAACTGGTATCTCCAACTTTCCAAGAAAGATTCTTCAGATTAAAAACAAAACAAAACAAAAAACAAACTGTGGTCATCAGTGGGGTTATTCACTAGATGTAGTCAAGAGAAAAGTCCACAGCAAATATCTGAACTGTTTTCTTCCTTAAGGTCAACTTGGCATGTGGAGAAGAAGTGTGGGTGCGTGGTAAAAAGCTTCTATAAAATGTAGCTGTGAAATTGGCTGCAAGTTATCTTTTTTTTCTGTACAACAAGACAGTTTCCATCAGCTTATTTATAATAACAATAAATTTTAAGTTTCCAAAGTTGGAATGCAAAATTGATAACTGCTTCCAGTCTGTGCTGTCTGCAAAGAAGCTAGAGGGTACTGTTTAGCTTGACTAAATGATAAGTTTCTTTGTTTTTTATAGATATTTACCAAAGTGAGTCTAAATGGGCACTTTTGCACATGCATGCATTCATGTACAACCATGCAAACATTTACACATGTGCAGGCATTTCTGAAAACTAAATAAATACATATTGGACTGCATTGTGCACGGTTCATACTCCGGAAATGTGGCTCTCACCTCCTGAAGTTGCAGATTTCCAAATGATGCACATTAATCAATTAATTACATTGTGTAAACTTCAATTCCCATTGTCTGTTTAAAAAAAAAAAGGAGTCGTAAACAGTACAAGCTATCGGATTCCCTCTGTGTATGACTTCAGGTTTTAAGCACAGCTGCTAAAGTGTGAGAATGGCTGTTTTAATTTTCCTCCTTCAAGCTGGAGCAGTTGCCAGGGGTATGAGCCAAGTAAAGGGCATGGCAAACCTCCATCTAATTGATTCATCTGCAGGGCATTATCCTGTCAAATTACTGCCCAACACACGGAAATACTTTCCCTGACTGACCACTTTTGTTCTCCAGTTAACTCACACACATACACCTGAAAGCCCAGCACACTATTCCCTCTCACTCATGGACAATACAGTGACTCATCAATTACTTCCAAACTTCTCTGACAAAGGCACTAGTGAGCCTTAAAAAACTTTACAGCTTCAGACACACTGTCGCTTTGCAGCCTTTATTTCACAGCAGTGTCTACCGACACAATGAAAGGCTCTGCAGGCTCCCAGTCAATATAGTTTTTGTACATTGCAGAGGATGAGCAGATTTACAGCATCCTGTCATTAAATGTCAGCACTCTACTTTTCTTTTCAGAGTGTTTTCCTCCAGCTTTGTAGTTACAAGGTTAAACAAAGGAGGGGATGTAATTCACCAACCAAGCACATATTGTTTGTAGCAGATATCAGAACTGTCAATATTTAAAATCATGTGCCATTACTATAATTATTGTTTCTTTTTCCCTGGTACTGTTGTTATGGCAGTGTCATGGCTTTTAAAAGAGATATATCTGCATTACATGTCATGATTTGTTGAGTAACTTGATTTTTTAATTTAAAAAAAAAACATGTCACTCAAATCATAAAATCAAACTAATTGACATTAGGTGTCTGTACTCCAGTCCACATACACTTTACAGTGGCACATAAAGGACATACCATCATTGATTCTGGGGTTTTTCCAGCTTAATGAAAAAATTAAAAGTTAATTACAAAAAAATAACACAAAATAAATGATTAACTTTTGTACCGCTCTGCTGCATATTTTCTACTTTTTCCTACATTTCTGTGGGCCAACCCCCTGTGTTGAGTTACAGCTACTTAGCTAATTCTAGACAGTTGTGGTTTGTAATAAATGTTCCCTTCTTAAAATATACAAACTACAAAGCAATACCTCCAAGGAAATCTGCTTTTAAAAAATGAGGGTCCATGGAGCGGCATGTTTTAAAGCGCACCATTTGGAATGACAAATACACACTGTGAGTAATTAGTTTTTTTTTCCTATCTCTAAAAATGTCAGCCAAAAAAACTGCCTGAATCCAGCCACAAGGTTATAAATCTGCCTTAAAAAACAAAAACAAAAAAAATATAAACAAAATCAGGTCTCTGGACTGTGTTGAGCTCAGTTGAGCACAGAGCCAGGAAGCAGCACTGACCACAAAATGTTAGCAATGAATTCACCTGAGTGACATTACAAACCATGACAATAACCAGAGGCACTTCACTGGGTCACATTGATCAGTGTGAATGTTGCAGCACAGTGACCCTCTTGTTCCTGCCAGCAGAGGGGCCTGAGAGGAAAATGGGAGACAGAGTTGGGTCTCAAAGGACCTAAAGGTTCAAGATTGACATATTTTGATACTGGGAGAATCTTTCAGTCAGTAAAAGTTTGCACCGCCTCTGGCACATGATGTTTTCTCAGTGTAGTTTCTGAGATATTGCTAATACAAACAAGATCTGAAGTGGAAACTTGAGCTGGAGTGGTGGTTAAGCAACCCCCCCTCTCTCTGTTCAGCATTACAGTTTGGATTATGCAGCTTTTTCAGTTAACTCAGAGCACAGCACAGATGTCAGCTCAGGCTGTGTCTAATGTGCTACCAGCATATCACTCTTCCACTGTAGCTCGCCTTAATGTATTTTTAACAAAATATCCCTTCTTAGATAAGTATGCTGTGGCTGCAAGTTCATGCACCTCTGTGAGCACAATACACACACACACACACACATACACACATACACACACACACACACGAAGGACTAATAGTTCCTTCTATCTACAGCCAGTGGCCACCAAGAGACCCTGATGAAACAGTTTTGGACCACAGGGGACTGACTCTGGAGCCTGTGTGTCACCACGCATGAGGCAGCCTCTGTCTTCAGCAATTGATTTCCAGCTGACACTCAACTGGCTGCCTGTGAAAGATGACCTGTCAGTGCAGCTCAGGGGAGCGTATCTAGCGAGGCATCACAGAGGGAGACTCATGTGCAAGATGGCAGGTAGACAGGCACAGGAGACCCTGAGCTGAGCCTACTGGGGAGGCTGTGTTATGAATAGCCCCGGGTCAATGAAAGCTCACTAACAAGGCGAGCTGGGAAGTCACAGCAACTTGTACTTTATTTTTTATTTTTTTTTAAGACTGTATGTGTTCATTGTAAAACCATAGAACACACTTTTAAAATGTAAAGGGTTTAATTGGCCATTGATTTTAAATAGAATACAAGAGGTTATGAATGTTATACTCTTTATTGTTATGCCCCATTAGAAGTGGTAAGAATAGAATAAAGAGAGTGATGTTTCCTCAGCGATTATTACAAACAAAACATCTGCCTGAGACAACAACCTCTTACATATGGCTGCTTCTAAAACTCAAAGTACTCCTACATTTCAAAGTACTCTCAAAGGAAGGAATGGTCCTTCTACTAAGATGAGTGCAGATAATAGATACACCAACACAAATCTGAATTTAGTGAAAAAAAAAAAAAAAAAAAAAACTCATGATAGTTTCTAGTATTAAGACACTATCATGAGTTTTAAAAAGTAGCCAGGTACATCTTCTCTCATTAGCACTTTTTAAAAATGTCTTCACAAAAAATTCAGATTGTATTTCAGCATTGGAATATACTGAAGTATGACATTTTCTGGATTATGTGGAAACGATGCCCATATTGAGTATAGTTGGTCTTTTTTCACCTAACATAAGACCTACACAACTTTTTGACATGTATCCTCCATTGACTAAGGACAATAATTTTCTTCCAGGCCTTTGTGCATAAGTAAGCAGTTGTAGAAATGTAGAAATGATCTATGGGATGACATTTTTCTCAATTTGCAAAGATGCAATGTGAAACTTACTGTACTTACAGTGTTGTCTGTTTGTAATACTTCCATAAACTTCCTCATACCAGCAAGTTGAATTTGTGTTTGGTTACCGTAAGTTATCAACATGTTCACAAGTTTCATACATCACTGTATTGGCTACACATATGGGCAGAGATTTTTGAAATTTAGAGAACTGATACACCTTAAATTTTCTCCAGCCAGTACCTGTGTTATACTGATAATGTCCTACATTTTACTTTTGTGCCTCTTGGGTAGATAGGAAAGCATTTTGTATCAAAGCATATGAGTGCCATCTGAGCCCTGTTACTCTACAATAAATTTTCAGACTCTAATCATGTAACTCTCCCCTCAACCTGGAATTTTTATCCTTAACCCAAGCCTTTCAGTTCATGTTTCAACCCATTTCCTGTCATCTCTTGATTTCACAGTTATTAGATCTTTCATAAAAAAGTATATTTTTTTGAAGTACAACAGGATCTTATGAACACAACATCTACAGATTGAGCTTTCTCCTCCAACATGTCATTATCCAGTCAGGAGATCCTTATCTTGAGGAGACATCAAAGAGATTTTGTGCTGATATAATTGTCTGATAGGTGCCTGTGCATGTTTGTGTATGTTTGTTTGGGACTTTAGAGCAGCAAAAATTAGCATTAGGCTAACACCATTCATTAGACTGCTTGAAAGTCAACCCTATTTTTCACAAAGCCCATGGCAGCAGAAATAGACACCAATCAGACATGGGATCTTGCCAACAGTATTGTGTAATGTTTTATTTTTTAATTGCATCTGGATTTTCTCCAAACAGCGTGTCTTATAAAGAGGTATAATTGGGGCCAAACACAATCTGTCTTTTGAAAATTTCTTTATACTTCACACAAAGTGCTTGTTAGATTGTATAGCAGCATCTGAATCAACCCTATGATTGGGCTGAGTGAAGGTGAGGAAGTCAAAGTCTGGAAATCTTATTCTTTACAAATCTTAATCAACTACTTTTCAAGTGAGAAAAAAACAGTAGCATCTTCTGGAACTATGCTCCACTTTTATTAGAAAATCCTTTATCCTTTTAGAGTCTCAGCTATCATAGTGTTTTTGATACACAAGGCTGAGGCAGGAGCAGAACAGCAGTATAGTTGTTGTTGTGTTTGTTTTGTTTGTGTGTGTATGTATATGTGTGTGTCAGCCTTAATAAAGTGAAGTGACACTGAATTTTCTGAATCATCAGCTCCATCAAGATGAAGTTGACACCACCTGTTATGCGGTCACTTTTGGCTTCAGCTCGAACGGAAGCTGCCAACACCTTGAAAACCAAGGTTGCCCTTTAATAATAACATCATAAAAATCCCTGCCATTATCCGGTTAAATGGTGCAGAAGATTTGGCTTTAACAGGAATACGTCCCCTTAGAGTGCAGTGGAAAATAATGTCGGGCAAAGTGGGAGGCACTTTTAAGCTAATCAGATGCAATTAAATGAGCACGTGTGTGTGAGAATGAGAAGGAGGAAGGTCGTTCAATCCTATGGCTAAGTGAACTTGGCTAAGGAGATAAGGCTTTGATTAGCTTGGTGTCAGAAGTCACTTATTCTCCTTAAAAATTATCTGCTGTGAAATTTTCAATGATTTCCTTAAAAACAGCCTTGCATTGTTAAACCAAGATGTATCACCTGCTTTGTAGTCCAATTATGACAGGTATGCTGTAAAACAAGTCTGGGCGATGTAGCTTTTGTATAAATAATATTTTTAGGCGAGTGGTGTGCAATTAATTGTTCATTAAGAGTGAGCGGGAGAGACAAAAATCAAAAGAGTCACATGTAGTGACAACAATGCAACAAAAAGCCTGTGTGCCATGAGCTACAAGTAAATAAACAAGTGTGTGATAATGAGTGTGTTCATCATTATCTTATCTTAATTTAATCTCAAAACATCTTCAAACAAAGATAAATATCTCAGTCAACAACCAAAACCCAAGAGTATTGCCATGCAATCCCCAGTCATGCTATTAGTTTAATAGCATCTTTTTATTCATAGTGAATTAATAACACGCTCTGGTACATTACGTATGTGTGATCTGGATTTGAGATGCTTGATAGAATTCAGAGATCAGCTGTGATGCAAGAGCTGTGTCTAAGTTTAAATCTTCACAAATAGATGATGATGTGCTTAAGTAGCCAAAGTGGAAATGGGCAATGTGAAAGACTTCTGAGATAAGTGAGGCATTTTTTTCTATTATGGTTTTGTTTATCACCCGCTGGTAAAGATAGAAGATAGAATGAGAACAGGATTAAAAATAAAGATCACTTGCGGCTAAGTAGAGCTCCTTCCTAAGGACGGAGGAGTAGAAAAAAGAAGTCATTGTCTTCCTTCCTCTCCTCTTAGGCTCTAAAATCAAGATTGATGATGTGCATGATTCAGGAGTAGAGTGACACCCTGCTCTACACTCCCTCCTTGTCTGGGAGTTTTCTTAGAAGAAGATTCCAAGCTGTGATATTCAAAGTGACAGTCAATTAGCTGTGCACCAGCAGTGGGACACAGATTGATCAGATGCCTTCGTCCCTAAATGCAAATAGACTATCTAAGATATTGTCTCTTCAGAGTAAGACACAACAGATTTTCCAGATAAAACCATGTTAATGCAGAAAGCTTAGGTTTTCAATATAAATAAATACTTAAAGTTAAGGAAAGTGAGCTTCTATTGGCTGCCACAACATCAGCATTGAGAGTACTTTCACTTTTAGCAGAATAATCACCAGCAGTGCTTTACCTTTAACAGGATCCATCTAAGTGGTCTGGTGGCAAAATAAATGGAAATGGCTATTGTTAAAGGTACTAATAGAATAATCATTCAAACAATTTGCCCTTCTGCAGTCTTTCTAAAGTTTGCCTCAAGCTCATTTACAACCTTTATAGACAGTGAATACAAATGCAGCATCAGTCCTGCCAAGATCTGTCTGTTGTCACATGCAAAAGAAGAAAAACTGTACTGGACAATTGTCTCAATCAAAAAAAAAAAAATAGAGATTGGGACTGAGGACCTGAGTAGCAATATCTCTTTTTAAGATAATATTTTAAAGTAACAAAGCACTTAAGTCAGAATGCATCGCTGCAAGCTCAAAGCTCACAAATATAAATTTACATTCAACATGTGCATCAGTCTCTCATGCAAACTCTCTATGGTAGAAAACTTTTGGTTGTACAATTCTGCCTCTAGGCCTCTACATAGGAGTGGACCTCACCTTCCACTCAACCTCGACTTGGGAGGTTCTGAGGCAAATTTTAGTTTCTTGTGTCAAGAAGCAGGCAAACAATGCTTTTCTTATAATGTTACAATGACTTGAAATAGAATGAGCACAATATCACAAGAAAGACATCAGTATTCAGTTCATCATGTCAACTTATAATTGTTTCTTTTTTTTGTCAAGGTCATTGTGTTTGTACTTCTTCCTGGAAATTTACTTCACTTTTAACAAGGTGATACTATAGGATCACTGTATTACTTTTAAACCACATTAGAACAACATTACAGAGTAAAAGAGACACCAAAGTGATGGAAAGTGATGTGTTTTAGGTAATGCAGGCTTCTCTCCTTCTCTTGGCTGTTGAACACATAGTCACAAAAACAGACAGGGACACACAAAGAAACAGGATTGTTTGAATTAACAGAACAAGGTTGTCACTAAAATGATGAAATTAAAACAAAACTAAAACACCCCAAAAACCCTAAAAAATAGCTATTCAGTTCCAGCCAGTGGAGGGCGGCTGGTTTACAGCTCAGACTCAGCAAATTACGCATTTTTCAGGTTACACAGACAAAAAATAGTTCAACAACTTGCTTAAGTGACTTTTAATTCAGTTGTCAAATTTCGGTGGCAACAGTGTCCCTAATCCTGACTCTACCTAGGTGTGGCCAAAATAATATTGTAAGATCAAAACTGGGAGGATTTCATCACGCCTGGGGGACCACTGAAGTTGTGAGGGCTGATAAGTGAAAAACAAGATGCGTAAGAGATGATACTTGCATCACCAATCATTTAGAACAGGCGACCTGCTTAAAAAGTTAATTCAATCTATTTTTAGTCTAATATATTCTTGTTGATACCCTATTTTGCACATATCCTCTCCCTTTTATCGCCTCTTGAATTTCTTTTCAAATGAACTTCCTTTTAAAGGTCCTCTGTGATTTAAAATCCACCTGAGAATGTCCTCGGCCAGTATTTGAAGGATTTTTTCTTCCACTCTTTGAATCAGAAACACTTGGCTGCCAAGGCCCTCTTAAGGCACTGCAAGGCTGCTGTTGTAATTACTGTAACACTTTGGTAAGAAAAAAAAAAAAAAAAAAGTACCTATCCAAGCCAGGTTCTACACGTTATAATACAAGTCTTTATCATTGCCTTGGGGCTCGTTTACTTGTTCAGTAAATTGTCTTTTTGGCTCCTATTCAAATAATAACTGTGACGCTAGCAGCTTACCACTGTCCCCAAAAAAAGCTGTCATCTTGGCTGTACTGACACATGTGGATTTGTTTTCATCAGCAATCAAAAAAGGAAAAACTGAAAATGAAAAAAACCTTCAGATTCACTTGATAACAATATTTAGTTCTAAGAAAGACACACACTGGTAAAAGAAAGCGTGGTATACTGTGAACACCTGTGAGACAATTAGCTCAGTTTTTAGTGCCATTCATTAATCCCTGGCAGTTTGTCAACCTCATTATGTCAATTTGCAGTATGTTGCGGCAAACTGCATGTGGTGGAATGTCCAGGTGTCGGTCTGCTTCTGGTCACCTGTTCGAGCTTTGTAGTTGGGCCGATAATTAAGAAGCCCATTATTTCTGATTAGTGCTCCTTTACATAATTAATGAACAGGGAGCTGTGTCCAGATGGCTTTTTCATCACTAAACTATTACTCATGTTGTTGAGCATGGACTTTCAAAGTGAAGCAATGAGTTAGAAATGTTTATAGCATAAATGTTGCTTCAACATTCAGAGCGCTCCAAGTTTTCCTCAAAGTTCAAGCAGGGTTTGATAAGGTTTTCTCCAGATTTATGAAGCTTGGGTAAGTTCATGCAGGACACAGAAGTCGTATGCCCAGCTGTCACGAGCTGACAGACTGATGTTTGAATCACTTCACCCAACCCCACTCAACCAACCACAGTAGCAAAAAAGTGGTGTATTCAAACACCTCTCCAACTCAAGGACTGAAAAAGCCAGTATTAAAAACGTAGTATTCTGCATGATTCCTCTTTATTCCTCTGTTTTCTTTGTTTTCTGTTCCTGTCATGCAATAATCTCACTGTTTCTGATATTTCTGCTGATTGTAAATTGTACTTAATATTTGTTAAACATTCCAAAAAAGATGGTTAACATAAAGGTTACGCTATTGTCGACTCAGTAACAAAACTATCTCTGTTCCCTTATTATCTATTAACTGGTACCTGCCATGTCATCCATCTGCAAAACCGACGAGCCCTTGTTCCTTATTGACAAAGGAGAAATCATTTCAAGACCCTGGTTCACCTCATGTCCTTGTGTCCTCTGCCCAAGATGTGGTCTCCCTCCTCAACTCTATACTCCACACTCATTCTGTATTTAGGCAGCCTCTGAGGCAGTATAACTGATTCCTGCTTCTACACTGAAAGTAGCATAGGATACTTTCAAAGGTTTACAGCATGCTTATTGTTAACACATAGGTGTTTTAGTTACATATCACTACCTCTTGTATGTTTAAGATGCATACTTGCATCATTCCATCTTTCGAAGGTCTGCAGCATGCCTGCAGTACCATAAGTTTTACTTACTTTTCATATAACTGTATTACAACCTGTTTAGACATATCCTTGCATCATAGTGTATTTCAGAGGTCTACAGCATGCTTGATGTAACACATGGCTGTTTTATTTGCATATAACATAACTCTAGTATGACCCGTACAGGATGCATTCTTGCATCATTCCATCTTTTGAAGATCTACAACATGCTTGCTGTAACACATTGGAGTTTTACTCACATATCACATAGCTTTAGCAGGACCTGTTTAGGATGCATGCTTGCAGTATAGTGTGTGCTGCAAGTCTGCAGCATGCTTGCTGCTCTAAATCTTGTTAGATTGGGGTTTATTTTGGATTCTGATAGATGTTTCGATTAGGCGGCAATGGATGTAAAATACTTCATGTTATAGGTATTAAACTGTTTCATTAAGTACAACAACAAAATCATGGGGGGGGGGCATTGTACACTGGCCTTTGGCAAATCAGCTCTTTGATTATCAGCATTGGCTGTTTGAAAAAAAAAAAAAAATGGTGGACCACTTCTTACCATTCGGTAAAAACGCCCCAAACTCTACAAAGCTATTAAAAGTACACACTTACAATTATGTGTCAATTTTAAGGTCCCTTGTGACATGAAGATACAGAATTGGAAAAAAAGGGCCAACCAATTTCTGTGTTGTACCTCAGCCTCCTGTTCCCTCCTCAGTCTTTTTCGCTACAGTCTGATCAAAACCTCAAGAGTCCACCCTTGACCTCAACTCTGTTAACCCTGGCTTAGCTCAGTGGCAGTTACTGTTTTATCACCTGAACAGAGCACCAACTTTTCTTTCAATCCACGCGAAAACTAATTAAAGTTGGAGCAGGAGAAGCGTCTGGCAAGAGGGAGAGGGAGAGGAAGAAGCTGAGTGAGTGATGGTGGGAGGGGGAGATTAACGAGAGCAGGCAGAGAGCACTGTCTCTCGGCCGCTAATCCTTAATGTCACAGATACGCAGTAAGCCAGGGCTTTTGTCACTTAAAGACTGCCTTCAGATCTACCCGACTCTTTGTCTGCCGCCCTGCATCCTCCACCCTTATACCCAGCGCAGTACCCTGACTCTTTCTGCTCCTTGGATCAGGGATAAACATGGGAGTGCTCACTTTTATGGGCAAGATGAAAGGTGGCTGAAGGTTGAAAGGAGCACCTCATGTAGCTGAGGTAGCTTGCCATAACACCAGATGGATAAAAGAGAAAGCAGGAAAAGACGAAAGGCGGATGAGGGGGCTTTATTTTTTCTCTCAGTGTTAATATGTCACAGAGACTATGAAGAGACGCTTTATGAAAATTCCCACTTCAGCTTGGAGAAGTTGCATAGTTGGCCCATGAAACTTTCTGATAAGGGCGTGGTTCATACTAAATGTGTTACTTATTGAATCTTTTATTTACTAACTTCTGTTTTTTCCCCCTGCTTTAATTGTGCATTCTTGACATGTATGTTAAAGCCCGCAAATAAATCCTGGTCTGTTTCAGTTCTTCATGTAGTGATTGGGAAGGCATGCAGACCTGCCAAAAAATGAAGTCTTCAACTCTGTCTCAAGACCCATTGGGCTTTTTCATGTTCTGGGGACTGAACTTTCATCTTTTTGATTGATTCTGCACTGCAGGAACTAAGAATCTTATAGTTTCTGGAACCCTTTTTTAGAAAAACCGTCTTCGCTCCTTCCTCAGTTCAACCACTCCTACAGCTACAGGGGCCAAGTGTACAGTGATTGGTCCATTTTAGCACCAGCAACTCATTTTTAAAACCCCACAGTATTTGTTTGCAAAATATCAGTAAATAACATTCAGTAATAGCTCTGAAAAATGGTTAAAAATGGTTAAAATCATCAACAAATGGATTGACAATGAAGTCGAAACTGCATTAAGTGTTCATGTACTAAAGAAATATGATAAAAGATTTAGCAGTTGGGCTGAATTTACATTTCATTTTGATATGTTGACACAGCCCTTACAATCAAAATATTCAGTCCCTTATGCTGTTGAATTGCTCTTTTTCTTTTTTCCAGCAGTTGTGACTTAACTCAAACAGATAAATGAAATTGATGTTGAAAAGATTCAGAAGGTAAGCAGGGAAGAATTGAAAATTAAGGTCACTTAAGTAGAAATTAAAGTGTCTGTCTGCAAATCTCCTAAAGTATAGGTAAAATCTACTGAGAGAACTGAGTTGTTATTTTTAAACCAGGGGATGCACAGGGGGTTAAAACAATATAAGGTATAACCTCCAAATAATTTCAAGACATATCTTCCTTTGCTTATTGCTGAAGTCTTACCTACATGTGAGTACTCATGCGAGAACAGCTCTCAGTTGGGTTGGAGTTATTGAGTAGTTTTGTTAAATCTTGAAATCTTATCTTGCAATTTCTAGAAAGCCCCTGCATCAAGTCACAGCCTGTGGTGCAAAGGGTTCACAATGAAGCATTCAGTTTGTAGGATTGCTTATTCAGATCAAAACCAGGTAGCAGCTCATATTTTATTCAATCACTGGATGATAGATATCAGCCAATCAGCTGCTGTCACAGTGTTGATGGACAGCTTATGTCCTTCCTGCTTTTGGCAATATGAAATGTAGTAGAGTGGCATATGCCTGCTGCTGCCTAAATACAAAACTTTGTCTGTGGTGTGACATATTTAGACTTTTGGGCAGTTTATCCCTTCAACAAGCCTCTCAAGACCTAAAGACTTTGGACAATACTTTTATCAACTTGGTCTATTCTTTGGAGTGTATTGCTGTTGAATTAAAACACCAAAACATAAGTGATGGATTGCTCTGCTGCCGTATGATTACAACCAATGAGGCATGTCACACTTTGCTGTAATGTCCAGTTCATAGTTTCAATGGAATTAGCCTTCTCACTTAACCATATTCACAGTCTGGTTCTCTTGTGACACAGGTGAGTGAATCACCATCAACAGCAATTAGCTAGAATAGATCAGTCCATGGGGCTCCAGGTGCTCAGGGTCACTGTCAGCACAGGAAGGAAACAGCAGCAGGTCCTACTTCAAACAACAATTAAAGAGTGCTTTCATCTTCAGCAGCTTCCTGATAGCAAAGTTATGACATTTGTCAAGAGTGTGTGTCTCATCTGCATAACTATCAGCTGTATTGACTACCACTGCATGAGGATCTTGTCTGCTGTGTCTCTCATTGATCATTTACTGGAATTGGTTTGGATGATCAAACTTTATATGAAGTAGGGTTAAGGTGCAGTTTGAGTTAGTTGAGTTTTTGTATATACAAAGGAGCAGAGAGAGGAACATTCGTACATCGTCATACACATAGATTTGATTCACCCACACATTTATAATCTATCACTTTTTAAACTGTATTGCCTTAAGACAATGGATAGAAAGTTTCTTTTTTTTCTGTACCCATTGAATAGTTTTTGGAGCTGAAAGCACAAAATTAAAAGTAGCTGCTCTTCAGTCAACAGTTTTAAGAAAAATCCAGCATTTGTGATGAAGATTGATCTGTATCAGCAAGAAGAAAAGTTGGTCTTATTTTTTAAAGTTGAACATTTGTCTTTTCTTGCTTTGAGTTTAAAAGTTAGAGAGCGCATGGTGAAAGTCAACATGACATTTTAAAGAGATGTACTCAGTGCCACTTTATCACATCAGTGACATTTATTGCAGCACTTTTATGGTTCGCAGGCACTTTGTAACCTCTTCTTGAGCATCATTTTTAAAATGAGTGTGCTATGATTTAATAAAAAGCAGCTCAAATGTGCCTCAAACATGGCACCAGAAAGTTGTTCTAATAAAGCCTGGCACAAATAGTGTGTCTGTCTCTGGTATCTGTTTTATCCCCGGAGTGACAGCAGCCATCCTCTCAAGCTCCTGGCCATGCTCTGATCTTGCACTTAAAGTATTTATCTCGTATTTAATCTGAATGAGGAGACAAGGATAAAGATTTCATTACATTCACTTTAAGCCAAATGGAACATTAAAATGTTGATAGCCAAGCAGTATGTTGGTGGTACTTGGCAAAGTTCAGTAATTCCTCTTCTTTGGCTGAGAGATCTGGGTTTATGGGTGCGTTCAGCAGTTAGTGCTTTTTTTTTTTTTTTTTTAAACAGCAGGCTGGTTCTCAGTGACCTCAGAGAAGAAGAACTTTGGAAAGTCGTCAATTGAATGTAGAGTCCATTGTTTAAATATATGTTAGAGTCCTTTTTATGTCATCCATCCATCCATACTTGACATTTTAGATATGGAAACAATGCCAGTATGCAGAAATGACAGCTTTTTCATGTCAAGGCTATCACTGACCCAAAGTCAAGCTCTACTTTTAGGGTGAAAACCAAGGTCAACTTCCTTCAGTGGCTTTAATACTGTAATGCACAACTGGGAAAGATCTTCTAACAATGGTATGGCCAAGCTGAAAGGCCACAAGCCCCATGAGGCTGACCCTCAAGCAAGCCCCCTGGGTTCAAACCCAACCTGTGGCTCCCTTTCTCCTTACTCTCCTCTTTGTTTCATACTCCACCACTGTCGTGTTCTCTTCGAATAAAATAACCAGAAGTCAAACAGTTAGAAAAATTTGTAAAAAGAACAAAGTTATGGAAAACAAGGAGTAGATAACCATTGCTTGGGGCCTGGACAGACTTAAGAGAAATTATTTTGTGTGTTCATTAAGTGACTCTTAGGCAGATATTGAGAAATATTGTGACACTGGTGTTTGCAGGTAAGTAGTATTCTGTGAGGGGAGACAGGGAGACAGGGGAGCCTCGTCCTTCATTATCATTAGCAGCAGTGTCTGATATGCTGCGGATTGTCCAATGGTGCGTATAATCGAGGCTGTCTCTTTCCTCAGACCTGCAACTGAGAGTGAGTGAATGGTTTGCACGGCGAGTGTAGTTTATGGCAGCGGTGTTGCAGCCGGGTGGATCCTGTTAAATATGCATCACGGTTCATTGGACACTCGTGTGCTGTCAGGCTGCGAGCTCCACTGAGCCATTTGTTAAATCTTTGAACAGAAGGTCAAAACTCTGGAATAAAACTGTGCAGACGTGATAGCGGTGCCTTATTCCGTTGTAGGTTTCCCCGTTTCTCTTTCAGATACAAACAGATTTACATACAAGCAGGCCGTCAAACATGCTTATGAAATATGTCATAAAAATGTTTGAATACCGTAATCTGAGCTGTTTGACAGCGTTTAACCTTTATTTCTCACAGAGATAGCATAAGCCTCAAAGCCCAGGTTTTTGTTGCAAGCCTGCAAATATAAAGTTAGAAATATGGTTTTCTTTTAAGTTTAGACATGAGTCAGTCTGCAGGTTCTCAGCTCAGTGGTGCAGTGGGTTGTCTTTCAGTGTGGAGGTTGGGGGTTTGATCCCAGCTCCTGGGGTCACATGCAGAAGTGTCCTTTTGCTTTCTCCTACTGGGTCTAAGAATTCCATCTCACCCCTAAAACATTTCACAAAATATGACAAAGAAGATGGCAAACAGCACTGTCTTGGCCCAATATTAATTCAATTTTATGGAGGTCATAGTACCAAAGCATCCCTGTGGGACAGAATCAGGGAAGCTGTACAAATACATCAGTAAAATTCAGAAATGTACAGTTACTCCTTTTCCACTCAAAAATCCCTGGTGCTAGTTTTGGGATGGATGGTTTATTGCTTCTGAGGAAAATTTGAGAGGTCAGTATGTTGCAAGGTACATTTCAAATGCATCAGGAATCACTCCTGTAACTGCCAACATTAAACTTTGACAAAGATTCATCTCACTCCTGTGCCTCAACATTTCACCCCCTGTGCATGAACATCTTGTTAACAACTCTTTGATATTATTGAAGCATCTGCAAAAAAGACCCTGAAACCTAATTCAGATTCAGGTTTGATGATAACCTTTTATTGAGCTGCTTAAATCCAGTTTCTATCAGCCTCAACACTAGTAGATAACACTTGTCTCCCTGTTTAACAATCAGACTTTGGTCCAACTCTCCTAGAAAAGGCACAAACATCAAGTTAATCATAAAGTTCAGTGGTTGCTTAAATTGTGATACAGCACTGAGGCTAGCAAATGAAGTTCATTGTTCATGGATGTTGATTTTGTACACATTTAACTCATTTGATATGAAAGTTATCATTGTTAACAGAAGATGTTCAGAGCAACATCTGGATTGTGTGGCATTTCCAAGACGAAAACATGAACTTGGGTTGTCAGCTTGGTGTAAATAGCACAAAACCCTTAGAGGGGTCAGGGTTTGGGTCTTGTATAAAACCACAAGTTCAACTTTGACTTTTGCTTTTAACTCTCACTGTTATTCCTTTAACAAAACATGCAATTATCATTCGCCCAACACAGGCAGAGCTTTGTTAATATTTAACTATAGAGTCCTGTTATCAAGGTTTCAGAAATACATTTTTGTGTTTTTGAGGTTGCAATGAAAGTGTGTTATCTTTTGAAGTAAGGACATCTCTACTTCAGACAATACCAGAGCTGACATCCGTGTGGTCCATTTGGTCTAATTACAGGTCAAATAATTGCATTATACTCCATGTGTAGCACTTTGAGTAACTTGGCCTGCTGTCCTCTAATCATTATACCTTTGATCCCTTTCTCTGAAGCCAAAAATATTGTGCTCTTGATGATTTTGGTCAGGAATATGCAGGTCTGTAATACACAGAGGCCATCCCCACAAATTATACACAGGACAATATCAGCTGTACAAAAGGACATGGAAAAAGAAAGCTAAAAGCATATCAATCAAGTGGACAAAGGGCAACGAGAAACAGAAGCAAGGTTAAAAGCAACTTTGTCTCACAAGGACATTCTACATCCAGGAGTAAACAAAGGCATCAGAGGACGAGCTTTCACTCATTAATTTGTACCCAACTTTATTTTTATTTTGCATCAGTAAAGCAACAACAGCTGAAATCCCTTTTTGTGATAATTATTCTCTTAATACAAATCATACTTTCATTCAGGTTTATTCATGAAGACAAATTACTGTATGCAAGCGTATCTGAGCTATCTCCTGCTGCATCTCCTGCTGAGAAGTAGTCAGCTATGAAGAATTAAATACTGCAAGATTTCTCAGTGATAGGAAGTGAGCTGTGAGATTAGATAGGAACTGATCAGATAACAAGCTGTCGACTCCGTCTAAAACATATTGCAGCTGAACTCAGGATAGACAGCCAAGCAGAAAACCCAGTATTTGAGCTCACAAATTACCACGCCACAACCACCCCAATTAAAATGTTGCTCAAATTGCAGTGTCTGGAATGTATTAAGAATGGTCAGGTTAGTAGATGCAAAATCCAATACGCCCAAAATCTGTTAATTCACCAACAGCCCCAATACCTCACACTCTGTTTGCTGTCTGTGCTTACATCTATCTGCTGTCATTTAGTTTAAAATTGAGCATTAAAACAATGAAATGAAGATCAAAAGACTAACATGTAGCACTCTCTCGATTTTTACTTTGACTGGCCTGCTTCATTGTGCATTTTAATTATTTATAACAATCAATTAAATCTCCTAATTCATAATAAAGTTGCAGGAGACTAATGACAGTTTGTCTTCATCTCACTCATTATATCTCTTTATGAGGGTTGAGTTCCTCTGACTTGAAAATACAGAAAATTGTTATCGTGCTCTAGGTTTTAATATCTTTATGGTCATCATTTTACAGCCCACAACTTTTAGTTAGTTTCCACTCCACTCTGAAGCATTTTCTCATTCCAAGCATGTGTTTGTTTGGCAAACGAAACCTTTGAACACCAAAAGCACACCATCTGCCAGGCATTATATCACATATGGAGTAAGTCAGCAACTTGTTGTGAACATAGTGGTATAGTTAAGAAAGCAGAGGGTAATTAATTCTCATCCTTACTGGGAGACAGCTACAATTGCTTTAAATCTGTTTCATATGATAAGCAGAGTTTTCCACCTCTTCTCTCACTGAAGTTCTCTCATTGAGAGAAGAGTACTGTAACTGCAGGAATGATGCAGACTCATGCTGTTGAGTCTTTGTTTGCATTTACAAATTTGCTTCTAACTCATTTTTCGAGAATTAGGTTTTGGTAATGATAGGCTTTTTCTTACTTTGTAAACAAAACCAATTAAAATATGTTTAAACTGACTTATTTTGGGGGTTTTATAATGTGTGAATTTGTAGAAAGTAAACTGCATTTCTAAAAGGAATTAAAGTTAAACTGTAGACCAGCAGTGGATAAGTGAGGACTTAACTTGCAAGTTGCCGGCAGATACCTCAGAACTGTTAAGTCACTGTAGTTACCTTCCTCTATGCTACTTTAGCCCTTTCTGGCAAAATGCATTGACCTGGTACTGATACCAGGATCAGAACAATCCATCCCAATTTTTAAATCAACATCCTTTGAGCACTTGTTAGACATTTTGATGTAATGATGATTGTTTGGGCTATTGTAGATCCTCTATGTAAGTTGGTGACAAAAATCCTACATTAATTCACCGTGAAAAAAACATATAATGACATATTGCAACAGTGACACCAATAACTTATCTCAAATAGGTGGAAACTGAGCAGAACCAGACCCATTGAAGAATAGTTGTCCCAGAACTGTGTGGGCCTACAAAATAAGATAGAGAATATGTAGACCAACAAAAGAGCAGCAGCAACATTATAAAAGTTATATTACAAAGCCAATAAACTGGGAAAATATGCGTGAGAAGAAAACTATGCTTAATGGCACCTTTAGCAAAAAAAAAGTAAAGGGCATGTATTTTAATGTATTGATGAAGTTTAATGAAAAAAATAAATATAAATGACTTGTTTGAGAGTGAAGTGTGCATAGTAAATGCAGAAGTGATTTGGAAGGTGAAGAGGGTCATGTCCAACAGCCTGAAAGGTGCTGTTGTGCAGAAACCTCCTGTAACCTGTGTGCTGACACACTTTGTCAATAAATGCACCCTTACCCTATTAACACATGCCATGGCACATCACAAACACTAGGTTCCTCATTGTATCCTTCCTTTTTCCTCTCTATAATGCACACCCACACATAGAAAACACACTGTAGCACTGTCAAGCTGCGGGCTCGTCTGCCAACCGCTGGCAGTGTGGCGCACAATAACATCTGTGGGTTTTCACAGTCCAGCTTCATTATGCAATCTGTGAAGCACACGCGGATGAGACAAAGATGATAAGATAGTGCCTCTTCCTCCTGTAGCCACGTGGCTCTTGAACACAAGCAACTGTTTCTTGCTCAAAGCACTGCGCAGCTTTTTGCCCCAGGGCTGAAATGGCATTTTAAACAGAGCCCCTTTCCCTTCTGTTGGTCACCAAAGTGAGTCAAACATTTTTAGCCATGTGTGTGTGTATGTGTGTGTGTGTGTGTGCCTCAAAATGGCATTAATTCTTAGCTGAGCAGACCCAGTATGTTAAGCCACCACATGTGAGGAAGTAAATGTCAAAACACAGGCTAATTTTAACTATAAAACCACAAGAGCCTTCACTGACTGTGTCCACACACTTCTTTCATCTTTCATTTTACGACCCCCCCCCCCCGAAATAAAAAAAAGGAAAATCATAAACAAACCATGTTTAATTGGAGAGCCCACTTCTTTTATGTTACCAGTAGGTATCACCACTCTTTTTCGACCTTGAATTGATATTCCCTCACGCTTAACAGTCTGAATTGCTTTAATGAGTAAATCTCTTAGAGCATTTTGCTTTTCTGCGACCACAGATTCACTCCCATCTACATTTTGCTTATTTGAAAAAGTGACAAACCAGGCAGAGTGAATTGCCAGAATAAGTGTAATGTTGTATCCTTTTTTTCTAGAAATTAATCTCCAGTTTCTTTTTAAAAAAACCTTGATACATCTTTGGCGCAAAGATGTAGCGCCCTGAAAACTGGTTTCAGATAAGAGGCTTGAAAACTATAATTTTGAGACCAAAGCCGCCAACATTAGAAGTTAATTGAATTCTTTGAAAATATCAAAATGCCAAAGCACATCGTCATGGTTGTAGAAAACAAAATACCAGCCAGCAACATAAGCCTAAAAGAGAGTGTGACAGTGTATCATTCCCATCAGATACTGCATAATCGAGTGAGAGTCAACTCAAGCACTCGTGATAAAAGCCTTACCTAAATGAGCAAAGTGTCACATGCAATTCAAATATCAATGGGTTATGATGATTCACTAAATCAGCCAAACTTCCGAAACGCAATGCATGTGACCCACACAGGCATATGCAATTAAATTACCTTTATTTCCCATGAACCTGAGGCTCCTCTGACCAACCTCTGATCGAATTCAAGCACAACTACAACAACAACAGTTATTGGATTTCTTATTCATTTCATACAACTCCTACCAACCTCTTGAGGTTTTGCGATGGCTTTTTATCAGATACATGGTTTGACGTCAGGGATTTAAGGACAGGTTGAGATGAATCTTCTGTGCATGGAGAGCTGCAAGGCAAACAGCAAACTGGTTTACCGTTCCAAAACAATCCACAAAGATCAAATGACACTTTATGTTAAGATTGCACAGGTGACATTTAACTGAGCGTTAACTGCAGACCTAATTCTTAAATCTTAAATCTAAATCTTAATATTTCACTTTGCAAATACATCTGTGTCATACCTGCTCTAAGAAGAGTTTGTGTCCCAGATTAAAATTAATGCAATTGGGCTATCTTAAAAAAACAACAATATTGTTTATATTTTTAGAATCTAAGCAGAAGTAGTGCTGCAATGAAGAATCAATTAAATTGATACAAATCGATTAAAATGCTGATAAATAAGAGTGTCAACAGTGCATTTCCTTTCTGAGATCTAAAGCTGTTTAGGTTACATGGGCATAACATAATATATGTGAAAGGAAGTGAGTGCGGAGGAAGTGGTCAGGCTTAAACCTTCTTGAGTGTGAGTGTATTTTAAGTCAGGTAACGCTCAAAACTGTGTTCGCAGCAAACTGTGCATCAACTTCACGGTGCAGCTCTAGAGTACGACGGAAATTAAGTGACAAATCACCACAAAACTCCACTTGTTATGAGTCTAATCTGCTGTTAAGTGGTCCTATGCAATGTCTCCTACGTTGACATCCGCCATAGTGCCTGTCACTGAATGTTCATTGTTCGAGTGGGGGCATGGCGTTGCCACGGGTCAATTGGGAAAAATACCAGTTTGGAATGAAGAGATCTGAAGAAAAAAGGTCTATATTGTGTCCACTAATTGGAAAATAATCAGCAGATGAGTCAATTATCAAAATAATTGTTAGTTGCAGCCTTAAGCAGCAGCACGCATAGCATCCTTACTCGAGACTCAAGCAAGAAAAACCTCCACTTTAAGCTTAAGAGGAGAGACAAAAGAGATTTATCACGCCTCACAAACACTCTTCCTCTAACAGAATAAGCCTTGAAATGAAGATTTTGGTCCACACATTTTATGTTATTTTCAAACAGGCCTAGTACTGATGGCCTTTATTGTAATCACTTTAGTGCAACATACATTGTTGACTGATTAATGTCACTTATAAAAACAGCTTAAAGGCTACATTTTATATTGTAAATGTTATAAATCAACAAATCAACCCTGACATTTAAAGTCAAAGAAGCATATTCCTTGTATATGAAATACCTAAGTAAACATACAATGAACAACTGAGATTTCTTGTTTCCACTTCACATACCTTGTTGGCATTTCAAATTGTATAACTGCACTGCAGCTGAGGACTCCTGTACCCCTGACATGAAGGGGGAGCAGGGTCCTGCTTTCACAAATTGTTGGCACAAGTGAAAGGGCTTAGTTTGATTAGGACAGTGGCTGAAAAAGTATGGAGATCAGGAAACTCTATGTCAAATTTAATTATTCCAACAAAGAATGATAATCTATTTAGCTAGAATTATTTTAATGACTAGTTTAATGGTATTTTGATGCTTTTGTAGGTACAGCTTTGGGAGCTTGAGGGGAAAACAATCAGTGTAGAAAAGGATTTAAGTTGATGCACAAATAACTGTTACAGTAGAGTTACTGGCTGTAGGAAAAATAAGCAGCAGTTGTCTTTTAGGCAGCCTTCTAAGCCAGTGCCAACTTTAGCTCAAGCAGCAATAGACTTGAGCAAAATGTTACCGCCGAAGTGACAGGTGGCTATCAATCCTTGTTATGTGAGAGTATATGTGCGTGTGAGAGGGGATTTTGTTGCTGTGGCAATCAGTGGTGGCTGGAGGTTATATTGGGTGGTTTTGGTAAAAATAGGCATTTGATGCACAACATGTGAGACACAAAGTTACAGCAAAATGTGCTAGCCATCAAGAAAAGTGTATTTTTTTTTCTGGGCAATTGGAGCTGCGCCAAAGTTCCAGCAAGAAAACCAGTCTTGATTTTCAGTCATCTGATCAATAGTGTGTAGAATTAAAGCATTAACCAACATTTGGCTTTATAGCAACCTTCCTAGAATGCAATAATGTCTCAATGTTTTTTTCTACAAATAATATTGTTAAAGTTGGACTGAAAGATGACTTGGTATGTGTAGTTGACATTTATTACTCAATTGTAGAGTGAAAAGCAAACTATTTCAAAATTCTTCCCAGACTGTTTGGACACTTTTATAAAGCATAACTTTTTAATGGTAGGGTTAAAAAGGAGGGTGAAAGTTCAGGTCTTTAAAGTTGTAATTCAGCTCTGAGGGACTATGTTCAAAATGACGTGAATGCCTCAATGTGGGTTTTTGATCAGTACTAGTGAATCATTGGTTGAACTTCCATTTTCACAGATTTTTATGCCCTCAAACTATTTTTCTGGCCTTGACCTCTTTTGGAATAAAGTATAACCTCTGCCAGAAATAACACTTTTACTTCACTATAGATGAAGGGCTACAGAAAAATAACCATTGTGTCCGAGTACGCTTCACTCTCAGTCCACAAACAACATTTCCAGCTAAGTTCGTCCAGCTGTCCAATTTTCAAACCACTCATCCTCTTCAGAGCTGTGTGGGCTCGATTTTTTTTTTTTCCTGGCACGTGCTGGGTGAACGGTTGACTGCACCCTGAATAATCACCAAATCACTTTTAGTGCAATTTAGCTTTTTAGTTGTTGTTTAATTTCCAAGATGTTTTACTTCTTTTGTTCTTGTTCCACATTAAAACCAGCTCAAAGGGCTTTTTTTGCCTACTTGTACAGTACTTGAGGGCAATATTTTTTAATCAACCAAACTAAGATAAATAATTAAACAAAACAAAAGGCAAGAAAAGACCTGGGACATCTTTTTGCATGAAGATGTGGTGTTACGACAAAGCTTTGATTGCGTTTTCATAAAAGCTGAAGTGCCCAGTGATTTGACACAGCAACAGTTGTGCTGAAAACACTTTTTGTCTCCTTTTGCACTCTGGATTGGTCTTTTTTTTGTCATTTTAACTGCATTGTTTCATAACTAACTGTAGTAGGCTTTTCCAGTCATTGGTACACTTGTCCTCACTTGTAAAATTAATGGGAATCTGAATTAGCACCATTCTATTCAGCATCCACACTGCTTTGGATTTAGCCTCCATAACAAAGAAGACAAAACTTCCTCTCTTATTAGCAACAACCTGTGACTCCAAAGCTACTCTATTACGTGCTTGGATGCCTTCATCACTGCATTGCAGAAAGGTGCTTAAGACTAATACCATGAATGGATCAGTGGGAATGAATATGTGTATGTTTTAATCAGGCCGGTTGCAGGGAAGATAGGGAACAAAAGCCAACTCTCATCTTTCTGAGGCATGCCAAAATAATCAGCATATCCAACACATAAATGAAAAAGCATCTCTATGGATTACTGAATTTACAACATGTGTGACTGGAGGTAGGTGTAGGGAACTGTGATGAAGCTGGTGTCTTGGGAGGGAGAAACTGACGAGGAAATTTGAAATCCAGATCCAGATTAGAGAACCAACAATGATGCTCTTATCTTGGTTGAAGTTATATTCCATTGAGAGGTTTCTCTGCTTTTCCAATTATGTAATAGGCAAGGGCAAGCTGTTACACAAAATTTCCCATTATTGATGTCTTGCTGTAGTGTTTGTTTTGAGTGCCTGATTTAGGTCTTTGTGAGCCAGTGATTTGTTGGGCAGTTGATGAAAAACGTGCTCGTAAGGGCCCTCTTTGGAGACAAAATGCGTGCTAGACTGCCCTCTTGAGAGCCAAAACAAATGCTGAAGCGCTCTCCTGGTAGGTGAATTACACTAATCTGCCCCTTTGGCTGGTTAAGACCAGATAAGCTACCCTCCTGGGGGCAAAACCATGTGCTCAAGTGTCCTCTTGGGAGCCAAATGTGCGCTGTAGTTGCCTTTTTTTCTTCTGACCCTGCCCCTCAGAAGGAGAAAGAAAAAAGGAAAATGAAAAAAAAATCCCTGCAACATGGCCGCATGTTCTGTAATGAATTTATAGGAAGGCAAAGAGTCCTGATGATGTCAGTGTTACAGGACTCAAGGCTTTCAACTGCATGACCACTCCTTTAAGTTAGCTTAATATCAACATATTGGATATTTTTACCATGTACTTCGACTTGCCAAGAGGTCCTGCAACTTTGCCTCATGCACAGGTCGTGTTAAAAGATCAAAGAATCATCAAAGAGAACTCTTTTCTCAGGGTCAGGGGGAACGTTTCACCCGCAGACCTGTCCGTCTTGATGTATCAATTCTGTTGACCAAATCACTCCTGAGGACGTCAATTTTCTGGGACTCGTCCTGGAAGACAAGATATGCCAGATTTAGAGGAGACTTTGATTGATTTACTGGACAGTCGCCTAGGTGGAAATCTTCTCAGGACACCCAGCCAGCGGGGATGAGAGCTATGGATGTCAGAAAATTAATTCAGTTGAAGTCACAATATGAGCAGAGAGTGAAAGTCAGTGAGAAAAAGGTCATTTTCACCTCAAATACCGTAGCTGTTATCCATCTGTTTGTGTCTATGATGCTGATGTCAGTGAGAAAACGAAGATCACATCCTGAAAATGAAAACTTTCTGGACAGATATTGACTCTTAGAATATCAACAGAGTTTGAAATTATGAGGAAACAAAGAGGGGTGAAGGAGGATAAGTAGAGAATATAGGAAAAGGTCAAATAGGAAGAGCAGGTTGAGACAAAGCAGGGAGTTAGGAACAGAAGGCAAGTGTAAGAAGGAGTCTGCTGGAAACAGAACGCTATAATAAGACAGCTGGGTTCTCACACGACATGACATGAGCCTGAGCAGAGGCAAAAATTGGGAGGACAGAAAAAACATATGAGTGATACAGAAAAAAAAGAAGAAATAAGCAATGGGCTGGCAGGAACAGAGCAAGGAGAAGTATGATCAAAAAATCAGGCAAGGCTAGAAAGACAACAGTGTTTGACCAAACCTCTCTGCCACCTTCTCACTTTGTCTGAGTGACTCCTTATAGCTTAACGAGCCTGTGCTCTCACACCATCTCTGATAACTAATTGGTATTGTCAGCATGAAAACTCAAGCCTGTTTGCTTATGTTTACACATATGCTGCATACAATTATACATAAACACTCACACACAAAAGAATTTACTTCATGAAAACTTAAAAAAGTTGTAAAGAAATGTTACATCAATGTGATCACAAACAGTTAAACAAGGCAACATATGTAAAGTCATGTTAAAAAGTAATTTAGTTCTCATTGTGTCCTTATGTTGCCCCCTCAAGGCTCAGGGAATGTAAGAAAATGATCATCTTGACATTCAGTCCAAATGGCCATAGAGGTATAAGCAGTTTTATGTTTCTCAACAATGTATTTGATTGAAGGCTTGTCCAAGCTCAGACATTCAGACAGGGCAATAAAAAACAACTTGGTGACAGAAAATGTACAGGCACAAACATCTCTCTAAAAGAGTCATAGACATGTTAAAAACATATATCTGCCAACTCTGACGTTTCTACAAGGATACCTCACTGTCACCATCTTTCCCGTCAGTCTGAAGTGTTTTTGTTGCAGGACTAAAGTAGCACTGTGGACATGCCACAGTGGAATTTTTGGACACATTTTTATTTTAGTTTCCATCAACTTGTCAGGGTTGGGTGAACTCAAACATGCAAGATCACAACACCAACAACAAAGATATGCACAGCCCCCAGCACACAGCAGCACATTTGATCCAGTTAACACCTCCAGTTCAAAGGGATGGCTTCATGGCTGATGTGGGGAGGAAGACACGTCAGTGTTTCATTAAGAAAGGCTTAAACATGAAATCCCATCATCTATTGCTTTTGCAGTCGATGATATTGCAGCACGTTGCTTTTTCTTCCATATGAAGCGTGTGTGTGGGTAATGAGTCTAACAGAAACACTTCGCCAGGCCACAAGCTGTGGGAACTGCACCTACATAACTTGATCCAATGCTATACAGCAAACATGGAGAAATCACATGACCTTTAAGCCTCAATTTCAGAGGAAAAGCATACATCTTTGACTAACAATACTAATTTCAGCAAGAGGAAACTTCGACAAGAAGTTGTTTACTTTCACCTAAACCATAAAATGCTTCTCAAAATAAAAACTTGTGAGTTGTTTGCCATTCATCAAAATAACAGCGTGTTTTTTTTGTTTTTTTTTTTTAATGAAATTTATAAATCCAGAAATAGACACAAAAACTTAGAAACTGTATTCTTACTTTTCAAGGTACCTTTTATCTTAAGAAATGTGACTTACAATAATTTTTATAGTTTTTCTTTCTCTATTTTAAGACTATAAGCATGAACTATGTCAGTTTACCAATTCAATGTTTCTCAGAATCAAAAATACTTTTTTAATCCCAAGGGATAATTTGATGTTAGCATTGCTTATCACACAATACAGTGACTGAAAATAATAAAATAGGTACTAAATAAGCTACCAAACAGGATAAAGAAAAATAGAAACAAAATACGGTAATACGCATTAAAATGAGCAATATGTGCCACATAAAAAAGGAAAGAAAAGCAATAAGTGCCAGACAAGATCAAAATTTAAAGAAAGGATAAAGATGAAATATAAGGATGAAAAAAAGGGTTACTGACTCATCCACAACAGAACTTTGAACCAATGAATCAATCTTTCAGTTCGTCTTCATTCATCTATCAATCCATGATAGTTTATTAAGCTATCAGTAAGTAGTTTGTGAGTTTGTGAGATACTGTATTTCATACCTTGGATGTTTTTGGCCATGGTTCTGTTAGGTGGAAAGGTATCATGACATTCCCTTTTCATATATTTCATTCCTTTTCAATTTGCTTGCAATGTTTAAAGTCCCACCATAACATCACTTATATTTTACCATAGCTGAAACAATGAATTTATTGTAGCCATTCTGCATCCTCTAAATGTTTTTAGATCACAAATGTCCTTGTTTTTAGTTTCTCCGAATATTTTTATCACTTGCAGAGTCTCCAGCCAGCAGGGTCTGTCCTTTTCAAACTGAGGGCTATCAGACATTGGGTTTTGCCTCTCTACATCAAGGAAAATGAGACTTCCATTACTGGCTGAGGCACCACCTGCTGCCCCCACAATCTCAGTAATCCAAAGATGCCAGCTGCTGACACCTCAATCACATTCACCGTCTTCCTTGAAAAATTTAGCCGGGGACCACAGGACTGCTGCAGAAACCTGTAATTCCCCAAAGTGATGAGGCAGACTCTTTTGCTCTGTTTGATGGCAGGGCAAATATAGGAGACCGTGGAGAGTGATGGTTCGACTAAACTGACTTCAGAGAACATGCTATCAGAAGATTCAGACCTCAAGTATGTGTTGAATTCTTCATCCGTGTTGGTCAGGAGCTGGAAAAACATGTTCTCTTCACATCTTTTTCCAACAGGGAATGGGCAGAGGGGGACAGATGAGAGAGATGAACCAGATTGTGTGACAACATACTGCCTAGAAGTCATTAAAATCCATTTTTAGGCAGATTTAATTAGGCAGTCTCTGAAATAATGGGCAACATAAAATCCCAAATGTGCAAACAGAATGATGGCTGTAAAACAAAGCTTTGTAGACATCTATGCCAATCAACCACGTCTTAATGACTCTTTACAGCCAAATTACATCCTCAAATATGTTCAATGAATCACAGCATATAGTGAGCACCGAGCATGTACAACATTTGCAAAATAGGGGCACAGACGTTGACTCTAAGCCTTGTGTTTTATATGTGCATGCACATAAACTGACAATGTGTTCAGTAGGTAAGGTCAGTCAGTGGTCTGCTCCAAAATTGGACGAAAGCTGAGGGGTTAAAGTGAGAAGTTAAAAGAGGTCGACGAGCTGCATGCTGCAGGACAAGAATGTTTAGTGGACATCTTTGACTGGGGTCAGACAAAATGTTTGCGCAATGAAATGTCTTCAGTCTGGTTTTTGTTCTTTGTATTGATTCTTTGATTCCAAATAGTGATGCTCTAAATATAAAATGCTCAAACAGAATTACTTGCTAATTAGACTCGTAACATCACAAACTCATAACACCTCACAGTGGTGCTAATGACTTGAAGTTGCCAAGATAATGTAATTAAGTGGTGAAAAGGAGTAAAGCAATGCTCTAGCCACTTATAAAAAAAAATAAGAAGGTAGGAAGAAAAACACTTTTTCAGTTCTACAGGCGGAACCAAGAAGAAAGATAAAGGATGCACTTAAGTCATGGTTGACTTCACATGTCAGTGTCCTACATGATAATTACTGTCCATCATCTTGACAACAAGTGGTAAATGTATTATTTTGTGCGACAGACTTAAGCAATGCACAAGACTTAGACGGATGCTGGTGTAACAGAAGTTTAATTGACTTATTTGTAGCATTCGACAAATTGAGCCTGCTTATTGATTACTACAACACAAATCAAAAAAGGCCAACACTTCTAACTTTTTTTTACTTTTAGAAGCTTTAACAAAGAATGTGACACATTATGCAAATCAATCGTATGAAATTTGTAAGGCTTTCTGGCCTTGTGCAACAATTTCATGTGAGACTTGAAAAAAAAAATCAATACGTACTCATGCTTGTGTATTGGGTTGTTTTTCTGACAATTAATTTTGTATTTGGCCATTTCTTTTAATATGCATCTGTTTCATCTTATTTATTTGCCTGCTAACATGCATACTCTCTGTATACAAAACATAAACTCTTACAATACTTTTAACAAACTAAATTCTGTACCATAGCATTCTCTTATTTTCCTGTGCATACCCCTCACATGTATGTCCGCTCATTACTTCTTATCCAAACTCTTTACAAGTCCACTGTTTACTTTCTTTCTAATGCTATCTTTTTCTGCCTTGGTTTCTGTAATGCTATGATTAAAACTGGCCTTTCACCTCTCCATCACAGTGTAATCTTTGCAGTTTCACAAGCCTCATTGTTTTATTAGTATCAGCACAGGTCATCATCCGCCACCTCCACTTTATGTGTCTAGACTCCACGAAGGGATTTATCTTGCTGCTGCTGAGAGCAGACGTTCTCCTAGTACAAATCTCCCTGGAGAGTCTGGCCAGAGACTTTTGGAGGAGACCTAATTACCACATCATATGCTGTAATAAATTATCTTACTTCATTTATTTATCTTTTCTGGCTAAATTGGGTTCAAGGGTCTGGTTGGCTCAACTTGGTGGAAAAAGTCACTATGAGCTCCCCTGTCAGATTCAATTTCTCATGTTAATTCCGTAATTCCAGAAAAAAAAAGTCCCCGAATGCTGGGAGATGGGTGTGAAAATAATTGAATGACAACATAATCCACGTTGTTTTCGACTACATGAACTTTCCTTTGGAGCTATATTTTGGAAATTATGCTCTTTTAAATCACAGGAGCTATTGTCCCAAAGTATTTATTTATTTTGGGTAATTTATCCCAAAATTGGTCTACACTTAAACTTGAACCAGCAATCCTCCGGTTGCTAAGTTAAGTCCTTACACTGAGCAACACTTGCCCAAGTTTTTCCTTCAGAAATTAAATGGTGTCAATCATTTCACAGCAGGGGCAACTGTGGTACTGTGGCCTGTCTTTGCCTTTTGTTGTATCACCTTTGCTAACAACAGGGACCATGTTGTTCATGGAAGAATAGTTCCAGTTTAAAATTTCAGCACCATCCCAGCTTCCTATATTTGTTCCCCCTTGGATTGATAATCCTTCCCCTTTTCTTATTCAGAAATACATTAAGAATTAAATTAGTACTAGAAAAATCTTTTTCATGTTGGCAGCTGATACAATCATCAAACCCTCTAAATGAAAATGAACGTATTTCCACTGGCATTACATGTTCCTTTTCGAAACTTATTCACAAGATGTTAATAATTCATCAACACTAATGCAAATGGTTGATAAATGGTTCTATGACTAATTTATTATTATTGTAATATTAGATTTAAAATTGAGCAGATGTGTGTAATACGGAATGGAGGTTCTATTTTAAGTGCAGACAGAATAGTTTGGCTGGAAAGGGAATTAGAATTAACATAAAACATGTTGACAGGAAATGAGAATGAGGATGTCAACTCAGGCCCATGTTTAACAGTCATCAGCTTTATCTGTGCTCTTGGTAAAAGAATCAATAAGAGACCCACCATCATGACAAAAATAAAGCTTTGTGCAATGTTTTTTTTTCTTGGCTCTGACCTCATTTTATAGCTCCGAGCCACAAACAAACCATTTTCACCTCAGGCCCACCAATATTTCACCTCTTTACAGCCAAAGGCCACCAAGCGACAGGCATAACAGGAATCAATAACTTCAACTTGACACCGCTCTACATCAGGCTTGCTTACCTGGATGCAAACAAATTTTCTTCCAGCTCTCATGTCAGTCATTCTTAACCCCCAGGGCCTTTACTAAACATATATGCCCACATTTGAGCAACTCAGACTCTGATAGATGAAGAAAAAAAAAAAAAAAAAAAAAAAAAAAAAAAAAAAAAAAAAAAAAAAAAAAAAGGAAAGAAAAAAATAAGTGATTCTGCCTTAGGACCAAGGCCTTTAATAGCATATTGATCAAAAATGAATTGAGTGCACAAATGAGAACAAGCAAAGCACAAATAATACAAACTACCGAGCCTTGGCTAAATGAAGGTCTGATCGATACAGGATTAATTGCATTCCTCCAAGATCACTTGGAATAAAAGCAACTGATGTTGCATCCCATGCTTGCACAGCGAAGACACTCAAAAAGCATACCACCAGGACAAATCCATTAAATATTATTACTTTTTTTTCTCATCTTCTGTACTCCAAAAACTTTCAGTGGACTTACAAAATGCTGCTGCACAGTCAAGTGCTGTCAAATTTGAACCTGTAATGACGAGCTTTAAATGTGATGATTCAAAGATGCAGTTTGGGAGAAAGGAAAATTCTGAGACATCGAGCGTACTATACATACTGAAACTCTTCTTTACTCTCTGCACCTGTTAGTGAAGTGAGGCCTTCAAGGACGTGAAGCTCCTCTGGTGCATGTTAAGTATGGTACTCCATCTGTCAAGCTCTTGACATCATCAAGGTCTATCAATTCAGATCATTGTGCAGGATAGTCACTCTCCTCTTCCATTCAGTGAATTTCAGACAGCCACACGGTAAATACAAAAATGTGTATGTGACAAGTTTGCCTGTTCCAGTTTGTTGGAAAAGTTGTTGTGCAAGATGGGAGCTTCTGTGGAAAGCACGTTGGACAGACAGACTTACCCAGTGTGTCAATCACCTGTTACAGTAATGCATTCCTGTAATTGACAGATTAGACATAGAGAGGGGGAGTGTCATGGATTTTGAATGTCTAATGGTCCACCACACTCATTTGTATCCTGTTGTTTCCATAACACACACAAAGCATACATTCTTCCTCAAAAATAGACAGCGAGGAATCAAACACTAAGCATTACTGTTCAAGTGAGTCTAGTGTTCTGGCCACGCTGCCCTGGTTTCTGAGGACCACTACCTCTGTCTCAGAGAGTTACTCAGCCATTCAGAAGCAGTCTGTGAGGACATGTCTGACATATCAGGAAACAAAGCCAAAGATGTGAAAAATGTACTGAGCTGTGTGGTTTCTATCAGTTGTACCTGCCCCTGTAAACCCTGAGAGCTACATGATAAAACACCACCTCCAACATGGCCGTGAGCACATCGTCATATCCCTGAAGTAATTATTCATGAATGTATAATTTTAAAAGCTCCTCGGTGTATTTCTTAAGTACACACTGATTTATGCTATATGCTCTGTAGTGCAATACAATGACCCAATAAAATCTCATCATGTGCTCATAGATTCAGGCTCATTTTTGCACTGATATTGCATATAGCTGTAAAAATGATAGCTAGGAATATGTCATCAGGCTCACATTGATATCTGTTCCCTTGTGCAGTGAAAGTAAAGTGATATTATTTCTGTGCAGAGAGAGCTGCTGGTTCTTGGCATGAGAAAAGTGCCTCACAAAATATTTTTAATAGATACTCTTGCAGGGAGAAACTTGACAAGCTGTCAAACAGCAGCAGTTGTATTTTTGAAATTGTGTTAAAAATCTCAGGGTAAGTATTGGGTTTTATAAAACCATATATGCATATATTGAGAGCAGGCACTCAAACTCGTCTCATGTCCAATTACCATCTTATTTGCCTCTCATGGTTCTCTATTGTCACTGCGTTTAATGTCTTCTTTATTGCACTTTGCTTAAATCTTCTGTAAACAGCGTGGCTGGGTATATTGAGACTATCCTCATGCACTCAGGGTCGGTTGAGTCACAATAATTACTCTGTAAAGGCAAAGACACTGGCTTCTGTCCTCACATGATCCATGGAATACTTGTGCTTGAATAATGTATAAGCTGCTTGATGCTGGGTGTAGCTGTGTATGCAGACGTGTACATGGCCTCAATTGCACTTCTTACCAGCATCAAATAAATGCATGCTTTAACTTTTTATATTTGCACCAGTGCCCTTCACTAGTCCGAACAAATAGGTGTCAATGTAACATTTCTGCATGTAAAGCAGTCAGCTGTATGTCTAGAGGGATTTATTGCTTTTTATTGTTAAAGTTTGCACCTTTAGAGTAGAAATTTCACAGTACTGTTGGTGGACTTACTTCTTGAACCAAGAAAGTACCAATATATCTGATTACTTGTATGGTGGTGACATTACAATTTGTAGTACCTGGTGCTGTAGCTGAGTAACCAAACCTTAAATCTGAGTTGTATCTCCTTCATCGCTCAAATACAAGTTGAGTCCAAGTCCCCCTTTTACAAACTAAGACCCCATTGCCTCAAGATTCATGGAGGGAATAAGTATTTCATTCTGAGAGAGCCTGGAATGACTACACGACAACTTTTGTATTTGAAACAAACTCATTGGATTTAATGATATTGTATTCAATCCAAGTGTGGCCAATGCTGTCCTGTGTAAGAATGCACACTATACTTCCCTTGAGGGAAGACAAACTGATTGATGCTTCTACAGAGCACTGCATGTTTCCAATAAACTTGAGTATTTAAGCACACCCTACTTTAAATCATGAATGGACAAACAAAGCATGTTTTTCTGTTAGTGAGAACCTTGCAAACAAAAATGTTCTACACAACTTTTGCATCTCTCTTTAGTCAAGAGGGGCGATTATGCTTACCCACATTTTACTCATGGGTATTAAATTACAGTGTCCATACTAAGGATGTGCTGATTATCAAACCGCTATTTATTTATATTTTAGAAATTTCCGAATGTGTCGGTAAACTGCTCAAGAACTGTCCATTTAAAAAAAAAAAAGGGCACAAGATCCTAACTAGACTAGCTGAAATGACGAGGTCACTACATTAGGTATTTCACAATTGATTCATGACACACTGGCCTCAAACGCTAATGTGTGAAGTTGGGAGCCTTAAAGACAAAGTATAAAAAAACAAACCTTTTAGACAGAGAATGAAATGAGGCTTTTCTGAAACAGCAGTGAGAGAAAAATGTGACACCCCCCCCCCAATCATCCAATCCCTCTTCTGAGACCATGCAAGCTGAGTCACAAGTTCAGAAAAGCAGGACTTGAGAGGAACATGAGTCAGAGTTAACACCCAAGGCACTAAATGATCTTCAATGTTGGTCTTAAGTTACTTGTGACTCATATATTACAGGGGTCAAAATGTCCTTTTTATGGTTCCAGTCCAGGTACTCTTACCACCCCATTTGAATGACACTTTTATTCTTTAAATGTGCTCTGGTTCAACTCTTTCGTAGACTCACGGAGGCAAGGGAACACTTGATTTTGAAGAAAAAATATATCTTGTTTGCTCCAGAAAGATTGGTCAATGGTCTTGCTCATTCTTTAATCTGCATCATTCCTTGAATTGGTAGATACAAGGCAGTATTCTGATGAAATGATAAAATGTATCTGTTCAAACTCTAATAATCTGATGCTCTGCACTGTTCTTGAGAAATAATTGACACGTCTCACCATCATACACCCGACATGAAATCACGGCGGTGAGCCTACAGGTGATATCACATTCTTTCCCCACCATTGGAAACCATTTTGTCAGGCAGCCAGCAGTGTGCCCTACAGCGGTGAGCAGCACAGATGGTTGTTCTAACAGCAGGTGTGAGGACTTCAAACAAAGCAGGGCGAGGTCAGAGAGGGTGTAGATGTTTAAAACATCAGTTCCTGGCGGCAGGGTACAAGGTCATTTTGGATGGACTCATTACAAATTCTCTTTGCCAGTTAGTTTCCAGGAGAACCTTGTCATGTCTTATACATACTAGTCCACAGAAATTTCATCAGACCTTCCATCAAAATTCTGACAGAACTTTGACTCATATCTGGCAGGGTTGCAAAATTGGCAATGCCTTGACAGAAGACACTGGAAGAGGGAAATGCAGCCTTGAATTAGTTGTCATAATACCTGTGGATTACCCTTCAGGAAGTAAAATGTGGGGTTTTTTTTTTTCCCTTCTTGATTCCATTAATTGAGTTAATAAATCAGGTTGTTCCGTTAACAGAAAAAAAAAAAAAAAAGAAACTGTATACTTGAAACTTAATATCATGGACATGGTTACTGGTGAATGTATGATTGCTTTAGAATGTGCAGTGCTTGGTTTGGGGGATACTTGGCAGAAAATGATTTGTCATTTATTTTATTGCAGCTGTTGGACTTTTATCTTTTTTTTGTAGAGTTGGACATTTGAACATCAATCCATGAGGACATTTTAGAAAGTTTCAATACCTGGAGAGCAACAACACTGGACTCTATGATTCAGGCTCAAGGGTGGCTAATTTTCTAGAAAGAAAAAAAGGGACATGAGATGACATTAATTTAGTATGATGTTAAACCCAACCCATGCAAAATACACAGGTGTATTTCAGATGCTGTACAACACCATTAATTCAGCCAGTCTTTTTTTGTCATTCTGTCATTAAGCTCCAGATAAACCACTTGTGCAGATGGGTGCAGTGGTACATTGAGTTTGTTTTTATGGGGGAAGCGAGGTGTAATTTTGGTGCTCATTCACTTGTTATTAATCATCAAGCTGGAGGTACTGTCGCCTGGTGAGCAGACACTCTGCTGTCGCACCAGATGTGTGCCCTGTGCCTACATTTTTGCTGTAGCTTCGGAGGCGCACCGAATATATTTGCTGGGGTCTCAAACAATTTATTGACAAAATTGGAATCTAACAAAGCTGTCTGGTTTTTATAGATGCAAGAGTGTTACAGGTAGTGGTGCTGTTAGGAGAGAAGGTAAAGGCTCAAAGGTAAGAAAAGTGTCCCCCTGCCTCGAGGCTATTGTTGTTGTGCTTTTAGCGAGGCCACTCACAGATAAATGCTTCAGCAGTAAGCCAAGAGGTCTTTCTGTGCCCTCCAGGGCTGTTTTTAAGGTGTGGGATTCTGAGGTGTGTAAAATGTGTGATACTAGGTGCATCTCAGGGATTGGCATTTGTGCCATGCAGTGAAGTGAGAAGAGAGAGAGAGAGAGAAACAGTTATGGTCAAAATACTGGACAACCCTGGTAATAAGTTCACCCTACTTCATGAGGTTTCTTTTTTTAAGTTGACCTTTAAAATTTAGTCCTAAGTTTTATTTTAATTCATTTAAATCCTACTCTTGTAAATAAAACAAATCAATTAATAGTATTTACTATCAACTATCAAAATATGAAGTCTTTGGAATTTTTAGAGGCAACATTTTGAGGAAAAGCTGGGATGTATATCTTCTTTTATGTACAACCATAAAGATGTTCTTATGAGACCTCAAGATTTTTTGAATTGTGGGGAAAAAAAGCCCCAATTTAAATGTCTTCCCAAAAAGTCCCTTTTTGCTCCCTTGCACAAGCAGTCCAAGACTTTCATTACCAGATATCAAATTATGCCAAATAAAGACATAAAGACTCTCATTCAGTCAGTGATGGCTTCATTATAATTTCCACTTTGGTTCAGAAGTGAGACCTTGGACAAGAAACGACAAGATAGGAGGGACAGACTGGGAGTAGGGTTAGGGGTCACGCCAGACTTCAAGAATAGATGGGCAGAAACAGATGAAGAGAGACCTGCATGAGTGGAATAACAAACAGTCCCCAGGAAGAAGAGATGTAGAAGGTGAAGGGCGCAGTGAATTAGCCGTAAGATAAAGACGCCCGGGACCTGTTCGACAACCCAGCAAACTGTTTTCTCACTTTCAGAGGAAGAGGGCACAGAGTGGGAGGGAAACAGCATTACAGTGAAAACAGACAACATTATCTGTCGGATTATCAGAGATAATTGACGAGCCGAGGAGTACTTTAAACATCAAATTACACTCCCCAAACATACACTCAAAGAGATCAACAAGTAGGAGGTGTCCGGTGTTAAGACAGTTAATCTAGTTTGCTGTGTAGACTTATCAACCCATTATGGATCATTTTAACAATTTTTCCACCAGATGTTGACCTTTAAAGGGGGATTTCTTGTCTCAGCCAATCAGTGATGCAGGAAGTGAGGCCAGAGAATGCAGATGAGGATACAAAAGCCAGGGGCACTGCTCTGACATTCAATCCTCTGTGGACAATATCATGGAGGACAGAAAAAAACAATTAGACAGACAGGGTTTCTGCACTGTGGGACCAGAAAGCATATGTTCATATTAGCTATTCCAAGACTTTCCATTGAGTTGACCAAATACAAAATGAAAAAGAGTGGCATATGATGAATGCATGGTTTCTATTCTGCTGTACTTTAAACTACAGCTCCAAAATTCAGAAACCTTTCTAACTGAAATACAGAGCAGAAATCTTAGAAAGTGTCATTCTTTCAAAGATCTTTGATATATCTCTAATACGTGAACTTTGATTATGTTTTGCAAATGCCGCAGAATAGTGTGTTATTTGTGAACTATTTTTTTAGGTGTCAAATACAGAAAACAAAAAGAAAAGTGTGTGCTCAGGCTCATTCAATAAATAGATATTTCCCAGAACCAATATTTGAGAACCTCACCACTCCAGAAAGTGGCCAAACACTCCAATTGTTTAAGAAAGTTACAAAACTCTCTGAAACTCTTGAATCCAGTCATCCAAACAGTTCTCATTCTTTTCCAAAGTTTTTGAACACATTTCCATTTAAAACACGTAGAAGTCTTTGAAAGCCATTCTACAACAGCAGGTTTGTAGGAGAAAATGTAAAAGACATTTTGATCCCCCTTTTTCCTCAAGAATTTCCAGGCCTCCTTCAAAACTGTGGTTTGCTGAGAAAAAAAATGCAGCTCCTTCAAACAACCCTTTTAGCAAGCAGATTTTGGAGCGACTATAAAACCCCACACACCCACAGAGAAGTGAACAGTTTCTAGGACCGCCGCTGTCAACAGAGCAGAGTCCTTGAATTCATTTCCTGGTTGTTATTAAGGCTGCCAAGTGCTAAAGCAGCAGCAAAACTAATCTCAATTTGAGACGCAGACTTGATAGCGTATTGTTGGCAAACTAATCAGGCACATGTTGAATATCATTGATCTCTGGAAACAGTCGAGTGCTTCTTGGCTGGAGCAGCAGATAATACAGAATGCAGTGATACCTACACCAACTCCATCACGTCTTGTTCACTGTCTGTTCTTGTTTGTCCGCAGACTTTGAGAGATCCTTATAAAATTTGAAGCTTTTCTTAAGAATTAGTTGGAAATGCTAATGATTAGTCGGTAACACTTAACTTGACGTCTATGTTTATACTGTATTATAAATACATTTATAATGTCTTATAATGATATTATAGCACTGTATAACTACAGTTAAAACATTCATAAGTTATTATAATGCTTTATAACAATAATCACAACACACTATAAAGCATTTACTCATCATTATAAGGTCAGGTATTATAATATGTTATAACTATTAGCAACTCACTGACAATGCCCACATAGATAATGCATTATACAGATATGTATCATATTCTTATAAATATGTATGACTGTCATTATAAACACTCATAAATTACCATAACTCTTTATAACAATGAGCATAACACATTCACACACTCCTTCAAAAAACTTTCAATGACCACATTCACAATGAGTGGCTATGCTGATGAACAAGTCCTTCAAAAACAAACAAAACAGAAAAATATACATCTTTTTATCTATGCAAGAACAAAAAATAACATAGCAAAACTTATTTTTTATTAGTATTGTCACTCCTTCAAAAAACTTTTATGGCAACTATGATAATTGTAACACCCTTTGAACTTTACAACAAAAATCGGTTATTAAGGGACCAACAACCATCTTATAAGTCATTATAATTTGCTATATAATATGTTATGATCATCGTTCATAATGCGGTTTATTGCAGTATGAATATAGGCGTCAAGTAAAGTCTTACAGAATAGTCCATAACTGTTCAAGAACTAGTCTGCAAGTTAAATTTAAGTCATTCTGTACCTTATCCATTAAAGGCACAATCAGTATACAGGTTTCCCTTTCTCTGAAAACTTTAAAGTTTAGATATAAGTTTCTATTGCATTTATCAATAAAATTAGAAAAGTTAGTTTGACATTAAGTGGAAATTTGTTACTGTTACAATTTTGTATTTTTGTTTGTGCTGTGAGGGAAAATTCTTATCCAAGTTCTTCTTAGTAAGATGGTGAAGTGTGAAGTGTGATAGTTTTCTCCTCATCATTAAACAGGAATGCATGAATACACCCAAGGAGAGGCACCGCCATATATCCGGTCATTTATAAATCTGATATTCACAGTCTGAAATTCAAAAAGGGATGAAATATGTTCAAATTTGACATAAGGAAGTTGGCCATTTTGAGTCACCAACTGAATAAGGTATGTAGGCTGAAAGTTCTCAGATCATTAGCTGGTTCTAGAAAAACACTGCTTATTGAATTTAGGAGTCTTCAAATATTATTTTTGCTCTGGAATCTTACCAAACAAAGTGTGTTGAATGGACTGCTTAAAGCTCATCACAACCCACTTAACCAGCTGCTGTCCACTTTAAAGTCAAGAAAAATCCATATTCATCAAGAGCTACTGGGGGACAGAGAGGTGCAATTATGACTATTTTATGGAATGGAAGTCTTTTATTATCCATACTTTTATAAATTGTCAGCTTTTCTGCAAGGCTGCAACAGATCTGAGTTTTCCCTCATTTACTTTTAACAAGTTAGGATTGGTAAACCAGCTTTGATGACTTTGTATGTCCCTATCATCCCATTTTTCTTACTTCATATTAAGAGCTATGTGAAAGTACTGGTTCCAGCTGATTTAAATTCTCAGGGTGCAAATCTGTGGTGAATGATAAGGAAGCGTATTCAACCAATAATGCCTGTAGTGAGGTACTGGCATTTTTTTAAAGGGGACTGTGGTTTGCTCATTAATTTAGAAACACAAGTCAGGCTCTTTGCACACTGTGGTGAAGCTGTACAATATTATGACTTTGATCAGTGTTGATGCTTCTGTCTAACTGTGGTTGACTCTATCACAGTCAATGATTCCAAACATGATTTATTCTTATGAGTGGTCGGCTACTAATATGAACTCATTATGACTACTGCATAAAATTAAGGTCCTATGTTTAAACAACTTAACCTCTTTGGTATCAGCTTGTGTAAAACCTAAAGTGGTACAAGGCAATGGGTTTCTGTGCAATTTTCTGGTAAAGTCAACTAATTGGGGTTGAGAGTGTACCCATAATGCCTCTGTGATTTGCAACCAAACAGTTGTTACCATAATCCTGTAGTCTGATGGATGAACAATGCGCACTAACTTAGAGTTCTTCAATCCCATTGTGGTGTTTTACACTGGATGGTGTTGCCAGGTAGAGTTAATTTTTGACACTTTACATCAAGGTTGAGTACTGTCAACACTATTTGGTGTTGACTTTGAACTCCATGTAGTGTTGAAATAACTGGTTGAGTGTTAAATAATCAACACTTTTAAAAGTGTTAAATAATCAACACTCAAAAGACTGGACACATGTAAACACTTTAATACTGGGAGTGTTAATTTTAACACCCTTAGATTTGCTGTGCATGCTGCAGGTGCTAGACTTGCTATTAAAATCATGAAATCTCCAACATATTGTGATGTTTCTGCTTTGTCGCTTGGCCTGCAGCTTTCATCTCTCCTTTTTTTTCACCTTGAAGTCACCTTAAAAGGACATAAAACTTCATAACATCCCCTTTTTTCCCCCAAGGGACTTTTTTGTTTTCTTTTATTTTGTTTTTATTTACAAGTAAATGAGTGAAGAAGAAAAGCTTCTCCGCCTGTGACAGATAAATTCCACATTAGACACATTATGAAATATTCAGGTTAATTAGCTCAGTCACAAGCACAATTAGAGCCAGAGCTGGCTTTTTATATTGAAAACATCACCACCTAATACCCAGACAGCCTCCTGTTGAGAAATCCTGTCTGGAGCCACACACATAGGACAAATGCAGTGTAGCTGTAGCCCATGGGCAAGGTTACAGGCAGCAGACCACTTCAATAGCTTGTGCATCCATGTGGTGTAAGACAGATGACACCCAGCAGCCACCCTCTCACATGAGCTCTACACAGAGGCATGTGTTCCACCCCGGCGATCAAGCTCCCGTGTTGCAGCATGTCTAACACCACTGGGTGATTTTGTTGCTCCCCGTGCTGAAGGTAGTTTTCATTACTAGAACGACGATGCCATTATACTTGAAGGTTAACGACAATGGCTGTCTAAAGAAACCTGCTAAATGGGACTTTCATTTACCCGCTCCACTGACCCTGCTCGCTTTGAGCACAGTGTGAGTTCATTTCAGCGATGCCAAAAGCTTCACCAAGAAATGAAGGGTTACCACGGGCAAAAACAGTCATGCAGGATTTGACCTAGCCACCACAACATTACTTTATAGTTTTATACTGTATCTACATTTTTTCGAAAGTGAGCGATGGCTCTTGCCAGCCTGTACTGTTCAAGATATCCACACATGTTGTGTGTTGAGACAGAAATAAACATGATTCCTCTCCCTTTCAAGAATATCTGTGTTGATTGTACATTATTTTGCCTTTTTTAAAATAGTGCATCGTGAGAAACACAAAAAAAGTTGGCTGTTATTAATAAATTTGCGTAATTAGAAGCATGGCTGAGTCAGGACAGGTGAGCCCACCTCAGCTATTTGCCATAAAGGTTTGGTTGAATTAGTATTCACCTCTTTGCTTGTGTCCCACTGTGGGTAACTGTTTTTTCTTTTTTCCCCCATTTTAGTTGTTCTTAATTTACATTCTACCAGATGGCTGTGGTGACAAAATACTATGATTTGTAAAACATAAAGTTATTTTTCCTTTTGTTTAATTACCCTTTTTGACATTTTAATGTCTCACTAATATGTGATCATTGTTGCAGTTAGTTATTCATCTCGTAAATTAGATGTCCTCACAGCAACCTTAAGCTACACTGTTGAATTATTTTCATTATGTAAGATCTAAGAGCTGTTGAATTGAGCTACCACAGCCACTAAGAGAGAAAGAAAGAAAACAACAAATACAAAAGAAACAAGAGACTCCCGTGTCACAGGCAGTGTCTGCCACTCCAATTAACAGGGAGGCCTTTGGACTAATGAGTTGAAATCCGTGTAGGAAACCTGTCACAGCTGTGCATTTGTCTGCTGCTCTGGAAAGCTTTCAGCAAAGCTGTCAACAAGCCCATCAGCACATCCAGGGAGGGACTGGAGAGAAACCTGACAGGCAGAGGTGTTGGGGTTTTTAATGGCCATCACCTGCTCAGTCGTGACAAGTCACATTTCCCCTCACACAACCGGGCTACTCCCCCAGGTCAGTGTCACCACAGGCAAAATGTCAGCGCTGCTTCAATCTCTGAACTTGGATCAGCTTTTGGCATTACATATAATTATTTTTTATTGACAGATAGGCAGTTAGACTTATAGATAGATAGATAGATAGATAGATAGATAGATAGATAGATAGATAGATAGATAGATAGATCATGTGGATGAGACGGAAGGAATAAAATTTATGAAGAAATTGAAGAAATACACTCAGAAAAAATGACTTATACATGTTAGAGGCAGGGAGTGTGGGATACTATATTTCAATGTTGCATACATACAAGGCTTTTTTTCCACTTTGCATTTTACACAATCGTCCCAAGCTTGAAACGTTTTATTTTGACCACCCTCATTCTGTTTCTTGTCCTTTTCATTGACCTGCCTCTTTAATGCCATAAAAGCCAAAAAATAACTTAAAAAAAGGAAACTCATTGCCAAAGCAGAATTTAATTCTTACTAGCAATAGGGGTGCAATCAACAGTTTGATCACACACAAATTAACCCAGATGTCCAGCACATTTCACTTTTTATTGTTGGCATTGTGACAGAACAATAGGTTGTGCTTATACCCCAGTCTTATGTGTTGGCATGGTGAGGGCTAGCAGGTGCTATGTCGAAGATACTTGACTTGAAGCAGAGCAACTTTCCCTCTGGCAAGCCATGCCAGAGAGTAGAACTGTTACTATGTAAATTAAATCATTAATATGACTGAACATAGCAACAATATAAAAAAGCTGTTACTTTGAAAGTGTTCATGTTGCCTTCAGTGAAAATCCTCAATGTGAATAAATAATCATTAAAATAAAATAGTAGGCTAATATTTCAACTTTGGTATTCCCCCCAAAAAGAAGATCATAGGATTCCGTTGCCACTGTTTCCCATGCAAATTGAAGGATTAGCTTTTAGATATTCATTCATTCATTCGATATTTATTTCTCTCAGTCACTTTGTCACTCTACAGTCGTTGGTCCTCCAGGCATCTATCTTTGCTGCTAATGCCAGTGGAGTTGGCATGCTCCTCGGTTCGTGCACTGTTAATTGGTATGCTCTTTTCTGAAACACTGCTCAAACAATCAGGCTTGTGGAGCACAACAAACAAGAATTAACAAACATCAACTGATGACTGAGCACAGAGAAAATGCATCAGTCTCATCAAGTAGCAACAACAAGCACAATTGATATGAGATTAATAGAAGCATTAGAGACCGTGTTACAATTTCATAGCCATTTGCATAGAGTCCAAGCAATTACCAGGCAAAATGATGATAAACATGTTGGTAAACTTTGATTATAGGAGCAAATAAGACCCATTAAATCAATACTCCATCACTCAGTCTACAAATAATGAGTACACTGTTAACTGTGATCCAAGATGGATGAATGTACAATTTATTATTTTCATTGACTTTTGCAACTGTGCTAAAGGTTACAGGCAGCAGACTGTGCTTTAGAGCCTTGTGCACAATCCTATTTATGCCTGACACTGCACACCTGTTTCTTGACATATATCTTATTTTCAGTCCTTACGTAACAGTCCTCATTTAAAATTATCTTCCTCTAAAGCTCAAGCCTTTTTTTTCTTCTCATTGCTTGTCTGCAGGGAACAGTCTCCCTCTGTCTTTGATAGATATTTTACTTTTTTCCTGAAATAGAGCCATATTTTGCACACTTGCTGTTTATTAACTGGGATCCACCGGTTTCATCAGCAAATGTAATTGCATCTTTTGGAAGTTTGTACCCGACCAGTTTGCTGACATCAAGCCTTTTCGAGACTCTCTGAACTCCATCCACATTCAGATGAACTCCCGCTCAACTCTGCATCGTCTTGAGCAATGATAACAGGACTGTCCAATCTCATTTTTCCGAGTTCTTTTTATCTGACTGTTGCCAGGGTACCCTTAAGATAGAGTCAGCCGAGCTCTTCCGTAGCTCCCATCGGTAAAGTCACTCAAGCAAAAATGTCAGCCAAATATGAATGTCTCGTACTGAACTCTCACAATCTTTAATCTCAGTGTTCAGTCTGTGCCTGTGGCGGGCCTCTCCCCAGCTCCCATATGTAAGATGACACAAAAATAAAGAAACATGGGGAAAACAGTGTGCGTAACGGCATCTCCTGTGAAGCACATTCTTTTAGCTTTGTGATGCAATTGTGGATTTCAAATGACCTTGCAACACATCACAGATTCATGTCTCTTTTCACCTGCTAGCCTCCGTGTTGTTATGCAGTCCACAGTGTGTTTGTAGGTGAGGTCTTGCACAGACAATTTGTGTCTTAGATGGCTGAGTGGAGCGTTAAAATTCCTTGCACACAGCTGGGCATGAAACATTACTCAGATCAACTTAAAGACCTGTCACAGGCTCTGTCAGGAATACTCCCAAAACAAGAAGAGATTCAGTTAGCAAAAAGTGCTGCTGTTCTTTTTCTCACTCAAGTATATCATGCCTCAGCTACCATATTTTACTCAAGATGATGAATAGTTTTTACGCCAAGAATTAACTCCTCTCTGCATACTGTCTCAGCATTTTACAACACTGGTTTAACAATCTGGATTTCATGGGAGGGAGATATTTTTGGAATGTTCTTCAGAGCAGCCTTTTGCTTATTTCTTTGTCACTTTGACTCTCACCTCTCCAGTAATCAACCAGCACATTTGCTGCAATCACTTCAAGTAACCTGCTCTGCATTTCTACAAAAACAGAGAGAGAAAGCAATGCAATACAAAAACATACATCTTCCTATATTTACACTGAAGATAGTTCAATTTGGGATATCAAAAGTGCCATTTGTTTTAATATCTCGGTATTGTTGGTATACCTAACTAAAAACAAAATCCAAGCATAATCTTAAATCTTTTGTCATTCTCGTCTTTGTCGGAAACATTGAGTGTAGGTGTGTTTAGGTTTTTCGTGTCCAATACAAAATATTAGATCCCCTCATCACTTTCTGCACAGTGCAGCACCAGAGTGAACCGTCGAGCATACTAAGGGAGTAGAGGACCTTAAATTGACTCCATGCTTTATATGACTCATTTACTTTTTATCCTTGGGCCTTACGTGACACACTGTCATGACCTTAGAGGGTATTTTGTGTGTTATTACATTTTTCCTTGAACAAAAGCTGAGAAACTTCCCACTTAAAACATGAGATAAATTGAGAGAGAGAGAAAGCTTAAAGAGAAAAGGGGCATTTCTGCCAACTTTTCCCCCTTTGTGCCTGCTTGAAAAATTCAATTTCCAAAAGCTAACACAAGGCCTCCAGTTGAGACAATAACTTGGGTCTGTCTGTTTTACATAACTAATAGAGCAGTGTTGAATGGAGTCATTGGATGCTAAAACCTCATTATCCTGTCTGACGACCTTGGCACATGTGCTGAATGAGAAAGAAACAAGGGTGGCTGTATGGGAGATAGCTCTTTCTAATGTTTTAGAGGCTCTGAGACTGTCAAAAAGCAATACTGCCCCCCCTGAATTCCACTTATTTTCATTTTGATGGCTGTAGACATAAGAGGACTTTCCCCTAATCTTTTACTTTATTTTCCACTTCTTTTCTCATTTTGTTTTCTCTTCCCGTCCCTTGTTTTATTTTATTTTAAGAATTTAACATTTGACATTGAAGGCTGGTAGGAACAGGCCAGTACCAAGCTTCACAACATGAATGGTTTGAGTGGTACTTTTGTTTGTGGAACAGTTCTTTGTTGTTTAATCCAACAGGGAAACACTTGACTTGTTGCAGAAGTATGTACAACTGCAGATAGAAAAATATACTTTCCTCTGATTTATAGCTTTAGTGAGCATTTCCTGATGCTTTTGTGTGCAAAAGATTGTGACTCACTTTTTAAATCAAATGGATGAGGATGGAGATGCATGGACAACATGGCAGACAAGAAGGAGCCCTAGTGTCTGAAGTGCAAATACTCAGGCTTTTATATGATTCATCACACAAAGCTCAATGTGATGATTTGTTTTGAACAATTCCTTGTGACCACACTTGGCAGAGAAAAGGCAAAAAATATGTGTTTGCGATACAGCACCCCCTGCAGTTTAGGAGCAGATGCCAATGGGTGCTGTTCAGAGTGTCAAAAGGTATAAAAGCCACACATGTTATCTCATAAGCAATGAGAAAAAGCATTTCTCACAAGCAATGACCGCAAACCAAAACACCAGGGTCAATGTTTGACCCTGAGTCGGACCTAGAAGCAGAACAACAAAACTTCTGCAGATGTTGTGGAGCATAGACTGCCCACACACTCCTCTCTGGAACTATACAGAACTATACTATTCGATAAGCATATAAGCCACAAATCAATGGACACTGGCGATGTAGCATGCTAATGGCTGCTCAGCAGGCTAAGCTGCAAACGCATTTGTAGAAACAACACTAATAATGGCAAAACGTACATTAAGTCACGAACAGTTGGAAGTGATCCATGTGTCAACTTCAGAACGGAAGCAAACCCTGCTCTGAACTGCTTTTTGTTGCAAAAGCAATACGGTGCAAAATGGTTGGCACAAACATACAGAGTTTGAGATGTTTTTGATGGTACATTCCCATTAAAATAAAATCCACTTCGTCCTTAATTCCTCATTTTTGGGCATTCTTGTTTTTTACCAACACAGCCCAAGACATTTCACCTCACACGTTTTGCTTGTGGCTTTATGTTGTTTTAACCTGTCTTTATAGCCAACCCAACAGAGGCAGAGTTAGCAAACCTTGGTGTTTGAGGCCCACCCCTCTGATATGTTGTGTTGGGAGATCCTCATGTAATGGCCTTATTATTTCAGCAAGTCTCAGTAAGCTCTTGTGCTATTTTCAGAACGGTCTATAACAACAAATGAATATGTGGTGGTTATAATGACTGCACACTTCGAGCATGGACATCCAGTACTGTTACTTTAATTCTATATTTAAAATGTAGGAAACATAATACGCCCTCTTTAAATTGGAAGCTCAAGCAGAGGGGGTTTGAGGGCAAGGCTACCACTGACTCATTAATCCTAATCACTGCAACCTATTAATGAGTACAGAGATGTGGCCAAATGAGTATCATCCCTCTCACAACAATGTGGCCACCCTGGCTCCATAAAATCAAGATCACAATAAAAACAATGCAGAATACTAAACGCAGTGGATGATCAGTTTACACGACTAAATGAATATGTACATATTTACTAATGCTCCCTTTAAGGGTGTCTCGTTGGGATGAATTTTAATGTTCCTTTAACACTAGCCTTTTGATATTTGATTTTCCTTCCAGACTACAGATTAGCTTTACTATTTGATCACAAAAAACTAGCATCCACAAGCAAACTGTTGGTGTTTACCTCTGACCTGAATCTGTTCAGACCTAACATGACGGGAGCAAAACGTGGTGGGATCTCTGGGCGGACATGAAAACCTGGGCTAAAAAGGTACGGGTCAGAAGAAGAACCTCAGAGGCCCTGAGTGAAGCGCTTGGCAGCTGTGCTCTCCATCACTGCCAGACTGCATAGCAAAGGGACAACATCTTGGCATGCTTCATGGAGTTTCAAAGATAGAGCACTGGATCCTAGAGACCAAAGAGGGTGAAGAAGTACTTTCTCCTGCCAGAAAATTGAGAGGAGCACAGAAAACACTTTTTTTGTGTACAAACAGACTCTAAAATGAAAATTCATTCACACTTATCTGTATTCATACAATTTCAACATACTCAAGCAAATGTGTGTATACATGTTGCTTTCTTTTCATCCTCTGCTTTTACAACACGGCCCATAGAAGGTGAGTTTCAAAAAGCTCATTACATCATTTCTAAAGATTCTGTTGGATTGATTTTTTTTTTTTATATAATCTCGGCAGAAATATTCAGGCACTGAAAATTCCATCCAAAGATACTTTCAGGGCTATTGTGGATATTATTAATCTTTTAGCAGTGTAAGGCTGCATTATGTTGCCCATAAAATGATTTGCTCATGTGATTACATGCCCTTTCATCTTCTTTCTTCCTATCATTCTTCCAGTACAACAAAAAGCATATCGGCTCTATTTTATACAATAATTTCTGTAACCTCGGGGTCAAACTTTGAAAATTCAAATCACGTTACATAAATGGAAAGCATTGCAATATAATGTTTTGAAACCTTTACAAACAATAAAACCTGAAACTTTTAGAATAACGTGACAGTTACAGAAAGCAATCTATGTTAAAGACCAACCTTCTCATGTGATTTGAAACAATGTCTGTCTGATTAAGATAACAATTAGTCATTTAATTCTTAATAATCTGGATTAAAATTCTTGAAACATTTGTTTGGAACCAGTAGGCCTTGGACTGTTTTCCTTTCAACTCATAGGAAAGAAATACCTTCTGGAAACCGTCCACTCCACCTATCGAAAGGAGGTATAAAATTCACCAGTTTAAATTCTCTTTTTGGTTTTCAGAGGGCTGAAAGAGGGAACAAACACCCGTCTTTCCGTAATTACTTTTGCCATGCATTCTCCATTTACCTCTCACAGAGTCATTTTCCGTTTTCATTTACAAACTGTTTCAGACTGATATGTTCCTCCATAGCTGCTGAGTTCGAAATAGCCACTGCTTTGTCCCCCCTTACTCAAGCCGGGGCTGTGTTCTTCCAGCACTACTCTCATTTGGATGTTCATGGGGGTGCTTTCTATCTGCACTGTGCTCCTTGAGAGGGGAGAAGAATACCAGAGCACTTGTGCTCTTTGTGAAGCACTTCTATGCCCCTGTTCCTGACCTGCAGTTCATAATGCTCATACCTATTTCTGTGATTCACCATAACAAAGAAGAGGGATTTGCTGGCCCTGGGATGCATGCACTTAATCTGTTCCACTCTCAATTTTAAGAGCAGTTGGTGTAACCAGTAATGAATTTTCCCACCTGGGAGGAAAGGGGGGCTTTGTCCAAGTTACCTGATGAGAACATTTTTACTGAGATATAAAGGTTGATTCATTTTGTGCTTAAGCAACTGATAAAGCCTGTCTCAATGGATGACATTGGTCAACTAAACAAATCATGTTTGGGGTCAAATCCAGCTGTAAAAGCCAGAGTGATATTAAAATGACCTCAGTAGGCATGAGAAATCTGTTGATTTTCAGACAATTTGACTATCTCTCTGAACCTACGAATAGCTGATCTTGTGTATTAAGATGCATCAGCAAGTTGTTCACACTCCTCTGTTTGATGATAAATAACAACAAAAATGAAATTAACAGCCTTGTTATAAACATCAATGACTTACAGGCAAGTGATGATGCTTTTTTTTTTTGCATTTCAAACCTGTTAACCATGACAGGGTCCAGCATTACACATTAACAGGCTGCAAACATCAAACTGCTTGACTAGCTCAGTCATCATGTATTGTTAAATAAAGCCCATCTGGAGTACAATAAAAAGCGTGCAATTTGCACAACAAATCTCTCCTTGTAAAAAATTAAATTGCAGCGTTCAGAAATCAGAAAAGCTGCTGTTTGATCCTTCTACAACAGTAGTTTTAGTGGAAACTGGAAATTGGAGTGCCTGAAACACTGCGAGTGTGTATACATTTGGATGTTGGAGTATACACTTGGGGTCAATTCCAATTCCTGTCTTAACCCTCAATCTTAACCCTCAATCTCAAAATGCGCGCTTCTGCGAAGTGCAAGTGCTGTCCCGATTCTCAGAATGGTAAGGTTGAGGGGCAAGTTTGAGGGCTGTGTCTCCCTCAATACTGAGATTTTCCGAGACCACCCTTGGGACTAAGGGACATCCAGAATGCATCGCGCATTTCAGCAGATAAACATGGCGTCAAAGAAGGCGAGCTACAAATGTATTTTCTTTTTTAATGGAGATATAAATATGACGAAAACCATTGTATTATCTCAGTTCAGACCCATTTAATGGATTATTTACCTCATTGTTGCATAACATTTGTTTATATTTTACAATCTTTTGTCAATAGCGGCTGGTGTATTTTCCTATCGTTTAAGTTAGTAAACGTTACAAAATGGTCATTTTTCTCCGTGATAATGTAGTTGTTTATCAAGATAACAGCCTATATAACATGCTTGTGCCAATAATGGTATAAGATGACCGGGCTAATCTCAAAAAGATGCCCTAAGCCCACGCAAAAGACATAAACACAGCTGCAGACGTCATTGTCGCTGATCCTCCGCTCAGCGACAATGCCTCCGCTCAGCTTCATTCTTCTTCCTCTGAATTGAGAGACTGAATGCTGCTTTGGCATAATGCTGCCCCCCACAGTCTGAAGATGTATCTGCATTAAAGGGGTGTCCCATTTCTAAGTCACAAAATAGCCCTTAACACTTGGTTTTGAGGGGCTACCAAGATTGAGGGTTGAGCTTGAGGGTTAAGATTGAGGGTTAAGAGAGGAATTGGAATTGGGCCTTGTTCACCCAAGTGGACTGCTTAAAGTCAAAACTTAATGCTTGCTTATGTTGGATTAAATCGGGAAGGAACAAAGGAAGATTTCAGTTCCAAGTGAACAGTAATAAAAACAATTGGCATAAAATAAAAAGAACAGTGGTTAAGTGTTGTTGAGTTGCTGATTTATTTCTGTGTATATCTCCCAGCAAGACGAGCATGAGTGCTGTGAGGGCAAACCTCAACCCTGCAGACTTTCACTCTGGAGATATTGTGTGCTGTGTGCCTGCAGCCTTTGTATTCCAACTGCAGGGATTTGACTATTGAACTCTCCCCGTGCTCCCTCTGGACAGGCCAAGTGATTTAATGTAAGCTTTCATCTGTGGACACTGCCAGTGTACAGAATGCTGGACCGAATGCAACACAAACAGGTTACACGGTGAGGAAAGCCTTTATATGCCAGCCAAGGTGCTGAAGAAAGGCATATTTAGTCATGAATTAGGTGCATAAAATATCAACTGTATTGTACCGCGCTGTCATTTCAGAGTATTATTGTTGGTACTCTTGGATGTGCCGAAATAGGTCACTGCAGAGGGTCTCATTTCATTCATGATATCTCTCTGCTCAAGGCCTGGATCTCTGGCAGGGAAAGCGGCATGGCTCTCAGCCCATTCCTTTGACTCTCATTTGTGCTAGGGCAGATAGCACACAACCAGCGGGGTCTGCTCTGTGTGGTGCAATTGCCAACGTGCGCTGATGTTTCCTATTGACTGGACAGCACACTGACACTGATGCTGCCACAGTGAGCAGTTAAACAAGAGGGGGGTTGCAAACAGTAAGAAACAGTTCATATTTAATAACTCAGTTGTTTATCTTGTGACATAGGGGGCAGCACAACCAATCCATTACAACACCATTATTTTATAACTGCATCATAAAAGAAGCAGCTTTTCCATCACCAATGAAACTAAATTAAAATGTGGCATCATCTCATGGGAAAATTATTAGATTTACCTTTATGAAACCACAGAAGGAGTTGGTAGAAAAAAAACATATCCTTGGGGCAATTATAGAGATAAGAGATTTGAAAAAATGCATACAGTTCACCAAGCTATCACCCGAAAGATAATGACTGAGAACCTCATCAGTTCTGCCACTCCCCTATCTCCCCAGCCAGACTGTGAGATAACTATATTGCTTAACGGATCCCCCATGCCATGTATTTCACTCCAAATCCTCCTTTACGGTTTTCAGTTTTCTCCTGCAGCGGCCAAATTGAATTCTTACGCCGGAGATATTGCCAGGGTGACTTTAAAAACTGTCCAAAGTTCAAATAGCCTGTACCTTTACTTTTCCCCAGCTCTGTGTAGGAGTTATTGCTCATTCTGTTCTGTTGGGAAAGGGGGACATAGGACATTACAAAGCAATTGAAAAGCGAGTGCTAGAAGGAACTGAAAAACTGTACTATCAAAAGTGAGATTATTCAGTCTTACTTGAGCATTAAATAGGAATCATCTTTAAAATGTGCATATCACAGTATTTGTCAGAGTAAAGGACTCACTGTGAAGAAAGTTGCTTTTCAGAGCGTGATGCAATAAGGGTTGTCAAAAGTGAAATGTCTCTTTATACTCTGTTCAAAGATGATTATACTGTATATGTGGCCTCAGTGCTCTCCAGTGTTTCCTTTGAAAGGAAAGTCAGACACCCACATTCAGACACATCAGCTTCAGCATTTATCTTGAAGTATTAACCTATCATAAATTGCATTTTTTTGCATCGAAAGAAAGATTGTCACACCATAGTTTGAGAACATTGGGCCTCATTCACTAAAAGAAATGTGCTGAAGCTATGCTGACAAACGTTTGAAGCACAAGTCTGGGCCTCATCAATTTATCCCTTAGGAAATTTGTTATTACACTGCAAATAAAATAGAACCAAGTCCCAATCCAATTCTTAATTTTGCAGAGATAAACTTTGCCAAAGAGGTCAAACGTTTTTTGCATCCTCTCCTAAACGTCTGTGCATATGATTGGCTGAAATTTAAGGCTGCCTCAAATGCATCTCTGACGGATTTTCACACTACAACTGTAAACATCAGACACTCATGAGACTATTTAATGCCTGTCAATTTAGAACTATTCTGACATAGTAATCTACGCAAGGTAGTGAGAACAAAATCACTGGGATGCACGTGTCATGAATTTGACTGTGATTTTGGGGTTGTACTTCTTTTATGCAGGGAGTAAGAACCTTTCTACACATTTATTAGAGGATGAGGCCCATTAAGAATACCATGTTCAGGGAAATCAAAGAAAAAGCTGAACTAGTGAAAGGTTGAATGTAGTGAAATTGCAGCGAGCAAGACATATTGATTGGGCTGTCTGTATTGCTGCTGCTTTTATGGTTATGTTTACCTTCCTCTATTCATATAGTGAATGTCTTTGTTGCCTGTGACTCAGAGTTCATCTCAGTAGAGCTGAACGAGTCTGCAGCTGACCATCGTTTGTGCTGCTTTTAGTGCTTCACCCTCTCTGTCAGGTCAGGCAGAGCCAGGAGCTCACACAGAATCACAAGCTAATTGCTTTATCTGAGCCTTTTGTCTAAAGGGTCAGAAATTGAGTTTGCTTGCAGGGCGAGAGAGGGAGTTATAAATCGAAAGGGATAGAGGGGAGAAAAATTCAATTTGTGCACATGGCTTGTCAGAAGCGCTTACTTGTGGTGTCCAGATTAGAAGAAAGAAAGAAAGGCAGATAACAGCATTAAAGCAAGAACAAATACACTCTGGTCTAAAAGGCATGAAGACTTATCTAATACCAGACATGGACATGTCTGAACACCAGAGAGGTTCTTCTGTCAGAAACTGATGTTAACACAAATCACCTCACACACTGAGGGGTCTCTGACTTGTAGCTTTGAGTCCTCTTTTCTCAGTAACTTTAAAATCTATGACATATAATGCTTTCAAAAATATGAAAAGCATCACAACAAATGCACCAGAAAGTCATTTGCATTGGCAGCTGTTTTTAAAGTTAGGTCCTAATATTTGCAGATGGTATGCATATAAAGAGCCCGGGAGCCTGTGAATGCACAGCACAACATGTCAGCTTCAAGCTAAAAACATCAGACAAGTACTACATCATGATTATTCCCAACAGATTGGTTTTGGATGATCTACAGCACAACTGTACTGTACTCTCTGAATTCTGCAGAGAGAGCAATGACATGTTGTGGTCTGGGTTTGCTGCTTTGTTTTGCTCATTAACTGAATTCATCTTTGTAAGTTTGAACCAAGGATTTGTAGAGGTAAGGTTGTAACATCAAGAGAGTTAAGAGCAGTTAAGAGAACCACCAGTTATCAACTTAACAACAACTTTGCTAGTAGTTTTCTCTAAGTACCATTTTTGATAGGTAAAATCAATATTTTTTTTTATTTTTTTGAGCTGTTCAACTCTTGGAGTCACACAAAACATTTAAGTGACCTCAGCCTGTATTTCCCATTGTTGCTGTAATGGAAAAGTTTCTCTTGAGTCTGCAGAAAAAAATCCAACAAAGGTTTTGTTTGTTAGTTTGTAACTAACATTCCTCTTGAGTCTGCAGCTGTTGTTTCCACTTGCTGTAAATGCATCAGCTGAATTGAAACAGACACACAAAGCATGTCATGTCGACAAACTCAGCAAAATGCGGTAATGTGTTTCAGAAATCCTGTGTTTCTAAAGAGGAGTCAGGGACATGGATCAATATTTGAACCTGATGGGGAGATGCTCACAAACAACTGTCAACACAGGCTTGTGGAACTAATGGAAAGTGGACCGCTGTTGTGAGTAACACTCTCCTGTTGTAAAAGTGTCAAACTTTGTATAGTGAGGGAAGCTGACATTGAAAGTGTTGCTTTTAGTCAAAGTACTCTCTTTTCTTTCTTTTTTTTAAGTTGTCCATTGGTCAAAATTCCTCCCCAGTTTTACATACTTTGTTTGTATCCAGGAATGACATTTAAGTTAAGTTCACAACCAGAAACTGACCCCACTTACAAAAAGAGCGATCCATTTACTTATAATTTCTATTTTTGTATCAGTTTCAGATATTATTTTACTTTTTCTGTAGGATATTTGGATTCATTGCCTGTGTTCTATTTTTTATTCATTGTAAGTGATGGAAAAAGCTTTAATTTCTGGTCTGGTTTACCATTCAGCTGTATTGCTTAAGCAATATCCAAGTCACCTCAACTAACTTAGTCTGGGGGGGGAATCACCTCCAGACTTTATTGAGGCAAAAATAGAAAACCATCATATGAGCTCTCATGGGATTTAACACTTTCACCATTTCTTCAAAATCTGAAAATGAACCATTTATAAAACAGAGACAGGGTAATAAAAAACTAACAAAACCTGAATTGACAGATGTAATCCCTTCAAAAGAGCAGAATCCAGGCTATTTTCTCTCCAATTTATTTTTGTTTGTTTTGGAGAAATTCTTAGAATAAAGGATGATCACGGCACAAGTGGCGTCAAAAGGAACATCTGTCACAACATGACAAGGTTTGAATTAGCCACACAAAGCTTCTCCCAGACAGCTAATGACCTTTATTACACCCCATCAGGTGAAAGTCTGAAATTAGAAAGAAACAGAGGAAAAGTTGGGAAAGTAGCTGTCTCAGGCTGTCCCTGGTATTGTAATTGAACAACAGCAATGTAGTACAACCAAAACATGAGCAAATATAAACAGAAATTTAATGTTGGACACAAAAATGGGTCAATGATGTTCAACTTTCTCATTCAGTTCAATTTTTTATATGTATGAGCAATTGTTTGGTGTGTTTAAACACTGCGTTACAAGATGTGTTGACTAAACTCCCTAAATTTTTGGTTCACTTTTGTACCAAACACCCATTAGGGTGTTGTGCGGTTGCACAGTATATCACTGATTCTTTAGACATTCATAAATATCTGGCTCTACTCAGTGTCCACATGACCTCGTGTGACTTTTCCTTGCACCGTTTTTATTGAATGTGCCTTTTTCTGTGTGCTTTGTAGAGAATCCTCTTCTGGGGCTGCTATATTGTTTTATTACACACTAGTATGCCCCTGGTACTGGAGTTGAATTGAGGATATCAGCTCATGATTAATCCTGTTTTGAGTCAGGGTTACTGTTGAGCAGCCAGATGTTCGATATCCTTGCAAATTTCTTATAGCTTTTGCTTTTGGCATGAGTACATTATCTGCTTTATATTCTGATATGATTCCAGGATGCAGCACACAGTTTCAGGGCTAGAATTCGAAGAACAATAGCAAATATATCATTCTTCTAACAATATTCTCTATTTTTCTTCTAATAACCGGCTAGTGTGATTCTGGTTTTGGTTAAAGGACACTGCTGCTCTATTTTAGTTCCCCCATTCATCCAGACTTGTACTCCTGCCTCACTTCCAGCTGTCAATAGCACAGAGAGGCCCATACACAGAGTCTGTCCAGATCTCCTTCTCAGCTACTCAGGCCTGAGGCGTCCAGGCCCAGAGCCCAATCAGTTTCCTGTTCTTGTAAAGAGGACCAACTCTAACTTTGCTACAATTCTCACAGCTTTATCCTTGTATAGAATTGGTATTGACAGCATTTCCCAGTCAATATATTTATATGCACCCAGTAGTCTGACAGCCAAGTTAGACCTAGAGCATTGCTGGATCAGCAAACATAGAAAACATGATTGCTATCCAACTTTGGTTGGATTCAGCAGGGCTCAACAGGTCTCACTACACCTGGGTGTTCAACACCAGCAAATTCCACCCCGAGGAGGAAGTAGATGACCATGATGAATAAGGTCACTGTGCTCAAACAAGACAAATAAACACTATTTCATTGAATCACCACACATAGTGTAAAAGAAACATAAAGAGCTATGGCTGCATCCATCTCAGTCATATTTGTAAGAGTTTTGCCTCCTACGTTTCCTAAGCTATGACCTCAGTCAGACCATAGCGTGCATTTAAAAGTACTGTGTGTTTTAAGCATTGGCTGTAGGTCTGAAAACCCCTGCAGGTGCAGTGCACGGTCTTGAAAGTTTTGTCTTTCAAGGCAGCAGAAAATGTCATGGATACATATATCTGGTTAGTGATAGGAAAAAGTTGCATGTTGCCTCTCTGCAGAAGTAAATACGAATTCATGCACAATGATGGTGTCAATTTGACACTGCTATCATTTTCAGATGAGTCCCAGAGGACTGAGAATTGGTGTACTGTGAAAAGTTTCAGCAAACAACCAAATGATGGATGCATCCATTAGGTTTTTATGACTGCAAATCAGTGGTTTTAATCTCCTGGGACTTAAATTCAGCCTCCTGAGAGATGTCTCAAAATGAAAGAGATAAACAGGAAATAATCCTTCATAATGCCACATGATTTTCACCAGTTTGGCTAGTCTCACAGAAACTCTTTTCCTATGAATTCAAAGTAGTCATTATTTTTCTGATCCTCTGAAGCTCCCTATCTGTGCCATAAACACACACTCTGGAGGATAACTTGGATATACAGCTAAAAAGCAAAACAACCCATTGCAGTGTGTACAGTGTTCACATGACAAGGCAGTGTTCAAATGCATGAATTTCAGCTCATTACCATATTTATTCCTATACCCAGCTATCATCTTTGTCACTCTATCCCAACTGACACATCAGCCCTGATACACCCACATCTGAATCTTGCATCATAATGCAGCTTCGAAGCCCACAAACCCATATCTCCTTTTTAATTTTACAGGTAGTAGGTTTATGTTTTTACGCTGTACTTTTGTGCACAAAATATTCTGCTAAGAGATGTCTGCTGACAGAGACAGATCTAAAAATCAAAAAATCAAAAAGAACCACCACAAAGCAGGTGGCTTTTTCTCATACAGTTGGGTACATTTATTTAGCCATCCAAGAGGAAGAATGTTGAAAGCTCAGCCCCTGTAAAAAGCCCTGCTGTGGTTTTACCTAAAATTCCAACATCTGCTTTATCCTTTACCAAAGATGGTATTCCATTTATCTTTTAGTAGAGTTGTAATCCAGCTTGGTTTTAACCTAACTAAGGCATCAACACTGGTTACTCTGGAATAGTATAATACAGTTTGATGGATGAGGTGTTTCTTGATTGAAACTTCATGCATGAGAAGATAAATCACTTAAATATGAAGTTAGAATGATTCATAAATGGACAGAAAGACAGCTTCCTTTGTTTTGTAATAGATGTTTTAATTCTTTTTTTTTTTAGCAAGAGAAGAAAAAAGCAAAGGAAGAGCAAAAGATGCATCAGCCATCAGCCAGCTTACTTTGGATGGCTAAGCTTGCCTTCTTGTCATGCAAGGAAATACCAATTATAATCAACTCCTGAGTTTAATTACAAGTCACAGCTCACACTGTGCAGTCTCACAAATTAGATTTGTAGAAGAAAGGGGAAAGAAAAACAGAGCTAATTTTGTCAGGATCTTGTCAGGTCTCCTGAGGAAAAGATCTCCCCACAAAGAGTGTCTGCCAGTCTTAACACTCACATTTGGCATGAGTCACTCTTCTAAAAGATTTGTCGGTGTCAGATAAGGGAAGCTCAGAGGAATGTGTGTCACAGCATGTAGTCTGATGAATCTGCAACAGCGTAAGGTAGGATTTCTTCTTCTTCCTTTTTGCTTGTAAATCACAAAGACATTAAGTAAAGCATTCCCTCACGCTGTCATTATTACAAGTTGCATGAGGCTGTGCAGTTTTTGAACATTGCTCCATATGTCAGTAAATCACCCAGTTCAGAGATAAAATGCATATGTACAGCATTGCTACACGTTTAATCATTTACTACAAAACAAACCCTGCCTATTGACGCTTTCAACACTCACAGACCCTTGTTGCAAGTTTTTAGTCATGTGGTGTAAAAAAGGAACAGATGCTTTGTTAGAACGACCATCTGTGTATACAATATAGACAAATATGGCTAATGGTTGAGGGTGAAAAGAGAAAATATCTTGTCTTTCCTACAGAGTTTAATCTTCCCCCTGTAATTTAGAGAGACTTAAGTGTTTTGAGTGATATAACAACAGAAAAGGCCCAGGTATTGCCTCCTTTGTTTTCAATTAGTGATGCTGATGAGTTTGAGCATATTAACATGATAGAACAATGCTTGATGCTCCTTAAAAATTACATTTTTATGTTGCTCAATGACTATCTTACTTGCCCAATGACTCTAAATTAAGAGACAGACTACATGAAACAAAATCCCTCATTGCAGTTTTTAATAGCATCATGGTAGAAAGTGAATTCAGATGTTAATTTTCCAACTTTCAGTAGAGGATTATGAAATAAAAGGTACATAAGAAATGTAAAAACTGTGGCAAATTAGTCTAACAAACCAAGAGAAAGACTCAGACATTAGGCTAACTGGCCCTTGATGATACAGCAACACACATACAAAGCAGTTCAGCACCATGGATAGCGACCATATCATTCTGGCAGCCACTTTAACTATTTTAACTAACAAGAGGACAGTATGCTGCTGTATCAACATCTCTAAGCTACATTTAAGGGCAAAATCAAAACATAGTCCATATATTTAACAGCAAATATACAGGAAAACTCTTCCTCCCCAGCTCAGCTTTATAGTGGCAATGAACGCACATAAATTTGAGATTACAATAGAGATGATAGAGAAAGAACAAATAAAAAAAAAAAGTCAGGCACCTCTCAGTCTGTAGATTTCTAAACAATGACAAAAAAAAGGTTTCCAAGAAAGCTCGTAGTGAGTTAAAGTTAATGATTTCCCTTTGTACAGGAGCAAAACGACTTGACTCTCCCAAAGCCTCAAACAAAGCAATAAGTGGGTGTAGTTGCAATTGCAAACTCATGACGATTGAGATCATTTGAAAATAATCAGACCAAAAGTTAGTGTGGACAGAGGTCACAGAACACAAAGTTGGAGAGACTTAATGATGAATCAAAACCAAAGAGGCAAGAAAGCAAGACAAAAACACTCAAAATTTGATGAAAACTTAAACAATCACAGTTGGAAACATTTGAGTATTTATAAAGGTCATAGGTTACTGCAAAAATGAATGTCTGAAACTGAACTCTCTGCAGCCAAATGCTAATTAAGGACAAAACAAATCCAACTGGGTGTAGCTCTACAGTGCCATCTTTTCCAGATGAGGATAAGCTGCTGATGAAATTAGTATGGAGTTTTGATATAAACTAAAGCTCACAGGGCAGGATCACTGGAACTGTTTGAGTTACTTCTCTTAGCCATTGATTACAGTTCAGTGCTTTTTCTTTCTTTCCAAGCTTTATTTTCACCACACCACTTCTCTCCTTCTTTTATTTTCTCTCTTTTCTCACTATGTCTGTTGAGGTTACCCTCATGAAAGTTTTCCACCTCCATTGAGAGCCTGAGGGACAAACAGCATGGCGTGCATGCCTCCAAACACTTAAGCTGTTGTTTTTATGTAAATCCACAGAATAGTGACATCAATCAGCAATGACACATTCAGGTAAACCTGGCTTATTTTCCAACCTCAAGATGCATCAATGAAAAACAAAAACAAAAAAACAAAAACCTGCATGTGTGTTGCACCTTCGACATAACTTTAAATGGTACATTTGAAATCTAATGTGTCTCTATTCTGCTGTTTATAAAAGTCTAAATGTAATCTCTGTTTGTGCTGCTGACTAGACAAGTAGCATTTCATGTCAAATATTGTGCATGTTGATTAGTCAGTCTGTTAAATGTTTAAAAACTCTTCTGTAGTTTAGTTCGTCACATCCATGCTGCAGATGGCTGCAAGAAAATTTTGACAGATATGCTTTTTTGACTCTGACTCTGCTTTTCTGGCTGCCAAACAATGAAGCTTCATGTCTCCTTACCTCTGTTGCTATGGTGTAGACCTCCAGCATGGTGAAGTCTGTTTTTTCAAGTAATGTGTCCTTCCATGTTATAGCTCCCATAGATTGGGAAAGATCAACCTTTAATATTTAGGGGCATGTTATTTAAATTACAATTGTTTTCAGCTGATGGATGTATCACACCTGATCAGATGCTCCATGACTGGCTCTGATAGGCACATTTCACAAATCACACCTAAATCTTGCCATACGCTTGTTTTTACACCCAAATCGCTGCCAGTTCCCACGCAAGATTGATAAAAGAAAGCAATTCTATTTTTAAAGCCGCAGAGTTTGATTGTATTTGTTTGCCTTCAGTAAAAGGTTTGGAACAAGCCTCTTATGAAAAAGCAACTCGAGAAATAATCACTCCATTTTACTTTTTGCTGGATAACCAGTAGCTCACATAAAAACTGAGCTCCTCTACATTTATGTGATCTTAACTGTGATAATCAAAGAGACCCTGATCTGCAGAGAATAGACCATAAGTACTTGGCTCTGTAGTCAAGGTTAATTTGCCCCTATGGTAGGTCTGTAATAACGCCTTGTGGTTTCGCCAAAACATCCCCCACTTCTGTCTATAAATAAGCCACAGAGCCACCTGACTGTCTGTAACAGGACCTGCTAGCACAGTGCTAAAAGAAAATTATATAATCAGGCATTTATTGGCACACGTGCTTTGGTGTCTGGGTCTAAAAATGATCTTTAGATTCACAGCTCTGATATGCACGTACTTAAGCCCCACATTACAAAACACCTACATGGTGCTAAGTAAAATACAAGATATATAGGATGATAAATAGAGAGTGTGACTGTGTAGCTGTCCATATATAGCTCTCCCCTGTTCCCACTCTGTCACCAAGTGTGTGCACTTTAACCCGTCCTGAGCCAATTAATCCAGCTCAGGACAGGTGTCTGAGCAGGCATGGCAGGAGGGAACTTTTTCCCTCTCTGCCTCCAGCTGGCACTTCAAGCACATCCCTCATGTTTCCCAGCAACTGTTTACCCACTGACAGTGCCAGTCAACTGCCTCCAAGCAGTTTTACTTTCTTTGCAAAGTGGCAGGAAACATTTCTCATTCCACAGAACAATACTGGTGGCAAGGCTCTGGGGATGGCAGTGTAGGTCTGTAGGTAAGTCTGTCAGTCATAAGATTGGTCCATCACAGACTGAATACCTCAAGAATGAACCACTTGATGGGCAGTCATTCTCCCCAGAGAATAAGGCTTACTAGCATATTTTGACATTCATGGTTGCCAGATGATCAACGTCAACAGCCAAATACCCTCAGAACTAATGACATTCTCATGAGCCCCAGCTCACTTGCGAGTACTTATTGGCTTGTCGGTTTGAAATTGGGGTTAACAGAGTTGTACATGGTAAATAATTATTTTGCTGGTACGTAATGAGAATGATCAGCAGGTCATCATGCTGAGATCAACACTTCACTCACAAAATCAATCACTACTTTGGTGCTAGGGTAAATAAAAAATGACATGTTGGACAAAGTTGCGAGAAAGAAGAGTAGGTTCACCTAAAATGCAGCATTTTTATGCTTTTTTAGGATAAGAAAATGAGTCATTTGTAAAGCACTAACATTAACCTCCTGAGACCCAAGCTTTTTTCTGTTGTGCATTTCTAATTATTTGCTTTATGGGATTATTAAGACCTAATACATTTAAGAACTAAACTTAGTCCTTCTACGGGAAGTTTGGTAATTAGTGTCATGAGTATGTTGTTATTTATGTGTTACTGTTAAATACACCGTTTCTTTCTACTGAAACTAGCTGATGTATAACTAAAAGATTGCATGAAGAGTGTCCCCAAACGCGGCCCATAGGTCAAAGTTCTGAATGTGAACAATTAAACTTTAAACAACATTTGAAAGTCATCTAAGTCTGACTTCCCCCAACTTGTTGATACACATCTAAATTAATTAACTCCATCAGGGCTTTGGAAAATAACTCTGATGCATTTTTAGTCATATTTTTTTATCATTTTCAGGTGGAAATCAAGTTTTCAGATTTTTTGAATTGTGTTCACCCAATTAGGTCTTATTCAGAAGGTGTGAACTTTACCAAAGTAAATCTTTCAAAAGCCATGATGACCCAGAATCTTCAAAGGTCTTCAAAAAGCATTTAAGTGGAGAATGATCAATAATCATTGGATTCTCAACTTAATAACTCATGAGTCCCAGACTCTTTGATGAGGGCCCATTTATGAAGAGTCCCTCTGCGCGAACAACCAGATAGCAGACTGAGAGGCAAAGGTTTCAGTCTCAGGGGGTCGAGGTCTATTTAATATTCCAGGAACATGGAATGGGTGCATTTTTCTGAATGACAATTTTCCTGTCAGGCTGCAGTGACAGCATAAAGAAAGGCATGCCTCCTAATGTGTTCTGACCTTTGAAACTAAGGTAACTCTTATGGTGGCAAAGATAATATCCACCAGGACGTCAAAAAGGTTCTGCTCAAGTTGAGTGCTTAAAAGAGTCTAGGAACAAAGCCACAGAGGTCTGAGACGTCTTCCCTTTTCTTCTTAGTATGATTTTTCTCAAGGCACATTATTAATTGAACAGAATCTTTGAGAAAAGGAAAGGGAGAGGAAGAACGCTCAGTGGTATTTTTTATGACAAGTCTATTGAACTGAGATTTAACACTTATTACAAGAATCTTGTCAAGATGTTCTATTCTGCTGCATTGTCACATATTTTTACCAAACAAAACAACTTTTATTTAGCTTTAACAACTGAGAGCCAACGTTTCTCAATACATGTTTCTAAATGCATACAGCCATGAACCAAGACTCTGATAAGTCTTGCAAAAGGAGAATTGATGAGCCGTTGAAAATACATCTTTAGAAAAATGGTCATGTAACTACAGGGGTGAAAAGAATAAAAAGGCCTTAGCAGCGTGTTCTTGCCACTGAAGAGGATAGAAAGTTCTAAATTATTTCACAATTTTAGACATGTTTTTGTTAAATAAATTGAACACCTTAAAGCCTTTGCGTCCATTTTTGCTTCCCAAGAAGGAAGTTTATCATGTTTTAACCAGCCAAGGGGACAGTTAAGCACATTTTGCTAACCAGAAGGGCACTTTCATATGTGTATTGGCACCCAAAGGGGCACTTTGGGTGCATTTTGGCTTCCAAGTGGGCACAGTAGTTGATGTTTTTTTTTTAACAATTGCGCCACAAGGGGGAGCGACCTATCCCCCTTGTGGTCTCACTTGTGCACACCACTGTTACTAAGAAACAAGAGGCTACAACCTAATTCTGTATCCACTTTAACTACAGAAAGAATTTAAAATTGTTTCATCAAAAGACCCTTTTGCTAAAAAAAATACAAAAAAAACCCATCCACCTTGCACACTCACCCATATCTGCATGGTGAACTTTTTATCACTGAAGCATAATTGCGTATTCAGCAGTGCTAAATGGAATAGTGCTCAGCTCCCTAGTTTGATTTTATCTGTAAATGTATTTTTATATTTTCATTTCACCAATTGTTTGTATGTTGCACTCAGTATCTCGGTGTAAACGTGTGCTTGCATGACAAAAAAAGTTTCCTGTGTCTTGATACACTGTATTTTATACAATGGGCTTGTCCTGTGGGGTCCCTGCTCTTCCATGTGCCTACATAAAATGCCAAAGCCAGATGATTGCAGTGCATCCATAAATCTCTCACATTGCAAACATTCCAGGTCACTGGGTTATTTTTGACTTGGCATGAATATTATTGAAAAGCAGTGTGGTACGAAGGACACATTCAATGCAGTTTCTCTAATTATGTTGATGATTACCTCTGAGAGAGAGATAGTAAAACCAATTCAATCAACATTCACTCACTACACATGAAATGAAACTGTTTTAATTTCATGTACCTCCTATTATCTTACACTCACACCCACACACTTCTCCTCATTTATTTCATATTTAAATCTATGAAACAAGTACACAAATCATTTCAACACACCAGCTTAATGCCTGAAGATGGTCCCAACCCTGTCTGCATTACAGTAATTTTTTTTTAAATATGCATTGGTGTTTCTTGCCATAGCCATGCACCAAGTGAGTAATGAGGACAAGGTGAGGGGCCTCTAGAGTGTAATTATTTTCATTTGGGTGACAGTGGGGGGCTGCTCTACATTAGTTTCACCCATACGTGACAGTTCACTATCTTCTAGTAGCAGTAATGAGGACTGGGCTCTCGTTATCTGTTGGGGATGGCACCTCTAAAAATAAATGTTACCTTTCACTGTCCACGCATGACAAGACAAGGAGAAAAAACTCACAGACCTGAGCTCAGGAAGTACCTCCTGGAAATGCTGTCATATGGAAAAGTCTAGAAATACAAAAAAGGACAGGTCAAGAAAAAGGAGGAGGGGGAAAGGAACAGGTGCCAGAGTGAATTTAATGATATTCTATAACCAGCACAACCCCTCAGGAAGTCTGCTATTCCTTTTATTTATATCAACATGGTACATATACACCCACTCACAAATATTCACACCAGCCACTGGATGCAATAGACACAAAAGGAGGTTTCTACAAGGTGGTGCCTTTGGGCAATTTTGTCCCCTGTCGCTCCTCATATTTCTGGAGCAGCACGCTTTATCACCTCCCTTTCAAAGCGACGAGAAATTCTTCAGGGTGTCGGCCTGGCAAAAAGTATTTTGTCACCTCTCAAATGCCTAACCTTGCTTACCTAAAAAATGCTACAGCATGTGTGCGCTCCACTGGTCTCTTGAGTCTAAAAACAACCTTTCAGTAAGGCATGAAATTCTTGCTAAAGTTCCTGCCACCTCTACCACGTATTGGTTCAGTTGTAACCCCGGGTTTTAGGTTGTCTGGTAACAAGAGCATACCAGATGAAGACATTATGAGTAAGGATAAAGAAAAAATATATAGAAGATGTGTTCTGTGCTTTTTGCATGTATCATCTTAAAGCATGTTATGTGACCGGGGTGAAATCTCATCTTTGGGGTTAGAATATCTTGTTTCATCATAGCATATTATTACTTATGCAATTAATCATTCAGCTTAAGTAGGTTCAAAGTTTTGTATTAACTGTCACAATCATTTCTCACTGGCTACACAGTGACGCGCTGTCTCACAGCAAGAAGTGTAGGCTTCCTGCATCAATCCAAAAACATGCTCACCAGGGGAACTGGTGATGCTAAATTACCCATGGATCTGAGTATGAGAGTGAATGGTTGTCTGTCTCTTTGTGTTAGTCCTGCGACTGACTGGCAATCAATCCAGGGTATATCCCACCTCTCGCCCCAATACAGCACATTGTGTTTTGCTGGTTTCGGCCTGAACTGTTTACGACACCGCTCAACACTGCCTCCTTAATTTGTAGTGCTAGTGCATTGTAAGGTAGGCTGACTAAAGAAATACACTTTACGTTACCATAGTGTCGAGGCTAGAGTCTTAGTATGTTGAATGCATAAAAGTATGCATGAATGATAAGCTGGTATTTCATATTTAAGGCATTATTTGAACCAGCTATTGACAGACAATTGTCAGTACATTACACATGCTACCCTCATAATGTGCAGTTATTTTGAGTTCATATGTAGCAAATTCTGCCTTTACTTCTTGTTTTTGAGGATCATCAGCCTGCTTGAGCTCATCTGAGTTCATTGCTGCAACTTGTAAATGTGAAAAGTTTTGACAGATATTCAAAATGAACACTGTCTGCTTCTTGTTAACATTTGCAGCAGTGAGAGCAGGCGTTTCAGCTGCTGTCCAGGCTTTTCACTGACCTAACAAAACATTATCAGACTCCGTTCTGATTGCTCCTTTCAAAAAACACAGAGCGGAGTTGATTTGAGGTCGTCAGCTCTCTTGTAAAGCTGTTCTGCTGTTGTTCCACTGTCTGCTCCATTCATGCAGACTTTTAATACAAGTTTGTGGTAGAAAATAGTGTCAAAGGAATGAAAATTAACTCAATCAAAGCACAAATTATTTCTTAAAAGGGCTGGTGCTGTTCAAGTGGCTGCTGAATAATGCACTGCTGTTGTTCAGTGCTTTTTAGCTTACTTAACACAGAGGTTTGAATGAGTTTCCATGTTCTTTCCTCTAGCTAAGGAGCTGTTGGTTTGGAAATCCCTAAACATCTCAATAAGTAAACAGCTACTCAGTCAAGTAATTTGACGCCTAAAGGTTCATGAAAACCTGATGTGCATCTGGATACAGAGTGTGATTTTCTGCCTCTCGCTGTGGTGCTTTCGCTCTTATTGTCTCGTCTTTATTTTTAAATTGATAAACTCACTCTAAGAATGAAAAATTGATGACCTCTTCCGCTGACTACCACCCCCTCGGCTGCCCTCTGTTTTCATTTGAAAGGTGAGTGCTGGCCCACTGCCAGTTAGCCATTAATGCCCTGACAGCTAGCTTCCGGAGGGCCTTGTGGCAGGTAAGATGCCGTGTTAAAAAGCCCATTATGCTAATGCTAATTCTGCTGGGGGAGGACGGGAAGTTCGCCCTGACACTCTTTGTCTCCATCATTAGCAGCAGCAGCACACTGAGAGAGGATGGAGAAGCTTTTTACTGCAACCTGAGCCTCTGCAGAAGATTTCAAAGGGAATCCAAGGGAGGAGTGGGCTTTATTCTAACAGGCAGAGCATTGACAGCTCATTTCCTCTGTCAAATGTAACACGGATGGTACATGACGAAATATAATGCATAGTCTAAATAATCTGCTTCAGGTTAGTTTTAAAGGAAAGAGAAAATATCTTCATTGTATGGGGGAGGGAGATTGGCAAGCAAGCAAAAAGTTGATAACTATATTTGATGTGCATTATATTGCATTTCCAGACAAACTGAAAGCTTCTATAACAAGAACATATATTTTCCCTGACTGCTCTGTCTTGTATGTTCATGAGTCACTCACTAATTGTCTTTCTGAGAGCGAGAGAGAGACTCAGAGGTGGAGTTGCCTATCAGTGAACGACTAACTGAGAGGCTCCCAGCCAGTGAGTGATTCATTTTGTAGAGCCCATTCAGTGTGTTCAATGAACGGCTTACTGAAAGTGGATGGGCAAGACTGCAAATCACCAGCCTCAGTTACACACATACACTCTGTACTGACAGAACATGATCAAATTGAGATAGTTACGGATTGTTAAAACAATCAGCTGAGCGTAATCAAATTGGATATGTAAGCCATTTGCAAACTGACATTAGCTTTGAAAAGCAACTGTAAGAGCTGCCCAAGCAAGGCAACTTTGAACTGTTGCCAAAAGCGTTCGCAATTTCCAGTAAGTGCATAGTTGTTGTGCTTGATTTGTGACAGTACTACCCTGTAAAATTTCACGCACTTTTTAGCGAGTGCAGTAAGTATGGAGTGCACTTGATACACATAGATTATCATGAAAGTGAACAATTTGAGACAGTCTTTGTCTCTCTGCTCAAAAAGAGGCAACTTGTTTCTAGTTTGTTGTTGTTTTAGTATGATGTGGAAAGCTGCAGACATATTCTCACCAAAATATCTGGCTATATTGTTTGGGAAAAAGTAAGGCTAAAGGTTCATGTCAACAGTTCACTGAGACTATTTAGTTCTATGGTTCTACTTTACTGTTGATGTGCAACAGCCAAATCTAAGGACATCAAATGGAAAATGTTACTGTAACATTTCTCTTACAACCTCACTTCCAATGAAGTTGGGACATAGTGTAAAATGTAAATAAATTCAGAATACATTGATTTGCAAAAGCTCTTCAATTTGTGTTCAATTGATTACACCTCAACCCATTGCAGGCATCAATTTCAAAAATAAGCAAATGAGCAGTTTGTACATTAAATATCTTGTCTTTGTGGTGTATTCAATTAAATTTGGGTCGAAGAGGATTTTCAAATCATTGCATTTTGTTTTTATTTACGTTTTACACAGCATCCCAACTTCATTGGAATTGGGGTTGTATTTCATATATCTGCTGTTAAACTAAAAAAAAACCTCATTATTCATATTTCTTTTAAAGGCATTGCTATTTCATATAAGCAGTCTATAAAGGTCCTTTCTTTGAGGCAGGGTGGAAACAGTCTACATAATCTCCAGTTTTCCCAAATCTTATATCAGAGACATGAATTGTATGTTTTGACATGGAGGACTCACGCATAAGAGCGATCACTATGCTGACAAACACATTATGTGTAGTGTCCCAATGCCATGTTTACTGCAGGACTTTAAGAGGTGAAAAAGTCAGTTCCTGGTTTGTCTGAAATATTGAGGAGCTCACTGCTTTATTTTAATGATATTCAACCCGGTATAGTACAGTTCTTCAGTTCCATGAGCGCCAACTTTGCATGGCATAAATGATACACAAGCGGGAAATGTCAGAGGTAATATGCATCGGATGGCTGCTATAACAAGACTTGCTCATTCTACAATTATTCCAAGCAGTGAGCACAGTGCCATCACTTATAAAAACCATGCATAAGTCAAGAGGCATTGAGGCTGAATGTCTCCCACACTCATTTTTCTACAGTTCAGGAGCAGGTGCATTTGTTACACTATTAATGTGAAGATTCTGTTCCCATTCTGTAGTTTGTAGGTGAATGTGTGTGTGTGAACTTCAGGTATATATATAACCAGACTTTTATTTTTGGCAGAGGTCCACCTGTGTGAATGATATCACAAGCTTGGGCCCAAACAGATCCAACAGGTGAAACATGAGCTGCACATCCACCTGGCTTATTGCTCCTGAAAGAAAGAAAGAAAGCAGGTGTGACAAAAAAAAACAAGGAAATGTGATTAGAAAATAGAAAAACATAAATAAATGGGAAAAAAAACTACATATTTAATGGCAAAAAATAAAGATCTTATAACATTAAGGGCACAAATAAAGAAAAGTGGAAAAGACATGGAAATACACAAAAAGAAGAAACGAAGAAAGGGAAGGGGTGGAAGAAAATAAGTTAACCTGGAAAAAGATGGAAGTATGGAAAACAACTGAAGATAGAGAGAAAGCTAGAAAACAAGGAAATATATATAGGAAGGAAGTGTGGAAAGTTAAAAGGACGGAAACAGGGAAAATAGAAGAAAAGATTCAACATACAAAAAGAAGGAAGGGATAAAAGGTGGGACAGGGAAGAGAAGAAGGCAAGAAAAAGAATAACTCAGATAACTCATTAAAAAAGAAGAGAAAAGACTCGCTGCTTTGTCCTGTGCATAGTAAAGAGACATAACATAGTTCAAAGTAATAAACAAAATATACAAAAGTATGGCAGTTTAAGGGAATGTAAAATGCAAATAAAACTTTAAAATATGCAAAATATGAATGTAGATAGTCTACAAGTGAAACACTTGTATCAGTTGTTCAGGAGTGGGAGTGGGAAAGAAAGTTTTTGAGTCCAGAGGTCCAGCATTGCAAACTTCTGTACCTCCAGCCTGAGAGTAGGAGTGTAAACAGTCCATGCTGGGGTGGGTGGGGTCTTTGAGGATGGAGGCAGCTCTCCTGTGGACTCTGTGGTGGTAGACGCTCTGCAGGACAGAGGAGTCCTAGTGATCCTCTCAGCAGTCTTCACCAATCTCTGCAGGCATTCATGGTCCATAGTAGCCGTGCTGGTGTACCACACGGTGATGCAGCTGGTCAAGATGCTCTCAATAATGCAGCCTACAGAACTTGCTGGGGGGACATACTAAGCTTCCCCTGCCTCATCAGAAAGTAAAGTATAGTGTCCAAGTGAGGTCCTCACAGATGTGGGTGCCCAGGTACTTGAAGATGCTCATCCTCTCCACCCCAAGCTTTCGGATGAACAGTGGCCGAGGAAGTCTCCTCTATTTCCTCATGTTTATTATTGTGTCCTTTGTCTTGTCTGTATTGAGGGTGAAGTCATTTGTGGGAGGCGATAAAGTCATGGGTGAACAGGGTGTAATGGATGGCGCTGAGGAGCATCCCTAGGAAATGCCAATGTTTGCAAACAAGGATTTGAAGCTCTAGAGGCATAAAAGTAGGGAATTAAAATGATTTTGCAGAGCGGCGATGTTCAACAGTATCCGTCTGTTGTATGTTAACAGTGCATGGCATTTGTGCACTGCAGTAAAACAAAAAACTCACACAAAAAGAAAGAAAAAAGCCAGCATTCAAGAGCAGAGTGAACAAAACACATCTGCAATGTTTTGCGGGGGAAAACTACCAGGAAAAGCAGTCTTAAATCATATTATTGCAGCTATTTTGCTGAAATATCAACAGTAAATCACACGTTAGACCAATGTATTGCAAAAAAAACTACAACCCGAGAAATTACCCAGGAAAGAGGACACAAATTAAAATATTTTTCAACACTAAAGCCAAACATTTATGGATTTTCTTTGGGAGTGAGTACTTTTTTTTTTTTTTCATTTTTTACCCTTTCAGTTCATGCAAAAGTTTTTGGAAGTTATTTTCCCAGTTAAACAACCTGTACCAGGTTGAGAGAGAAAACATCTATTTTTGTAGATGAAGCATCTGCCCTGAGGGGCCTGGGAGGTGCAGAGAAGAAGGTCTGTTCTCACTTTGATTTCTCTTGCTCACACGCTGCATTTCAGAAAAACTTTAGCTGAAGTAAATATTCTTTTAACTTCAAATACAACCCAGAACACAAATATTTTATTGAAGTATATTATGGTATACGCTGCATATTAAATACTGCATCAAAGCTTCTTCCCTCTGAATCCACAATTCATGATATTTTAAAAGAAATAGGGGAAGAGGAGGATGCTGTTAGAGCGTTGTTAAACATGTTATCATATGATTGAAAAGAGTTACCAGTACATGATTCGAAGTAAAACTGACATGATTCATTTTTCTTCTCACATTTTAAAATAACCCAATTAATGACTGTTTTCACACTCCAAGAGGTTTAAAGCAAAGATCCATGGTTTTGCATTATTAAAATGATTGTAATATTTAATGACTTTCATTCATTTGAAATTATGACAATTTAACAGTTGGCTGATGCTTGAAATTGTTTGTAATTTTGTGATCACCAACTGAGCAGAACAACAAAAGGTATATTAAATAAATGTTCAGGTTTCACCTTTATGAGCAATGTTAAAGAACTTAAAAGAAAAAAAAGAGCTACAGTAGATTCCTGCTGTTAATTTTGACTACACATATGGTACCTATTTGCCGAGAAAACACTTTATCTTTTTCACAGTTGGTGCTCAGATTGCAGAGGAGCTACAATTCAAATAACCTGCAGTTGATCTTCTTTGCATATAGAACACAGTTGAGCTCATAAGCTGCAAACTGAACTCAAAGCTTTGCCTGAGAATTCTTGTTTACTTTGTTTTTCATTTAAATGCATAACCGTATCAACCACAGCAAGTCTGCATTACAGATACGGTGCTGAAGTTTCTCCAGAGTCAAGAGGGACAAAACTAAAGAAACACCAATCAATGGAGGTCCATCCAGGCGCTGCAGCAAATGAAAATTTCCGACCTGATTAACATCAAAAGAACAATTAAGAGATAAGCAGCAAAGAAACCAGACATAATGGGGATGCGAAACACCAAAGCAATAACAATTAAGTCCCTCCACTCCTAGGATAATGGAGTCATGGCCTGCTAACAGATTTAAGGAGCAAATGACTGTTTCTCAATTCATGTAATTACAATCTCACTTTTTGTATTCCCATTCTTCAAGGAGGTCAAAAAGTGAACCATCTTGCAGGATGGGCACAGTGTGACTCTGTCCTTGCAGACTGTGTGTAATTAACCATGAAACATGGTAAGTCTCTGTAAAGAACAAGTTTATTTGCAGTTAGCAGAGTTGGAGCCCAGCTTCTACAATAGATTTTTCTATTGGTTTATCTTGTGGCAGGTTATGTGTGGTGCAAACTTTGAATTGTACTGTCTGCACAAAGTTATTGAGCGTAAGATTTAGTGTTAAAGGATTGTGGGACTGAGGATGGAAATTAAAATGGGTGTTAAAGGTAGGGTCTGCTGGATTTTCCCTAAAACAAATAATTATTTTGGGAATATTAATAATTTTGCAGGAAGTCAGGTGTACAGCTCAGATCGGCAAGTGTATTCTCAATCTGTGAGCAGTCAGTTACTTTGCATAGCACGAGTTGACCCTAAGGTGATTCATTTATGCTCAAAAGGCTAAAGTTTACATGTGATATGAGTGGTCCCCAGAAACAAAAAGAATGTACATGAGGTCTTCATACTTTTTTCTTTTTTCGAAAGTATGGTTTTCAGAATATTGTCTGTGTCTTAAAGGTTTTGTGGAAATATACCAAGGAAGGTTTTCTTCTTAAAGGTTAAAGAAAGGTCAGGGGCATATTACATTGAATTCTACACCGAGAGCTTTCAAATTCTGGTTTTATTTTCTCTGGGTGGGGGTTGGAAATTTGTGCCAAAGTAATTGATCCAAGCAAGCATCCATCAGTGCCTTTACTGTAATATAAACTAGGTAACCATTCATCCATATACTAGCAATGGCTCCTCAAACTCTGTACATCTCAGTGAAAGTTCATACCCATTGAAGCATCAAGTATAACAGTTCGTAGTTAGCTTTTGTATGGCCACTACCCTCCTGTTTTATATAGTATGTACATTAGCATAGTTCCATTTCTCGTCTGAATAAAGATGTCATCTGGAGGAGCAAAACAGGGAAATCTTCAAAGAGAAGGGAGAGCTTTGAAGGTGTCGCTCGCAGCTTCAAAGAGCTACATACATGCTTCCCAATGGAGTGGAAGCTCATGAGTCTCTAATAAGAGATCTTGAGATGAGGCCTCTTGCTCCCACCAATGATTTTACCAATGCTCTCTGTGCATTGAAGTGATGAGAGCCCTGATAAGCCTGTAGTTGCACAAGGAACTGATCCGTTGGCTGTATGATTTTATCAGCCTTCATAAAAAGCGGCTTTTATTCATAAGCTGTTGGTGAACCATTGTTCCCTCTAAACTCAGTTCAATTACATTTCCTTCTGTAACTTCAAAGTTTTCACCACAGAGACACCTACATGATACTTCTGGGTGCTTGAAACAATAGCCACTGGCCTGACATTTGAAGTGTCTTCCATAATCCACAAACATGCACTTAAAGTCCCATCAAGACATCATCAGCGCCGCCAGAGGTTCCTCACCTTTTATTGTTGTTCAAACAGCTGCTGCAGCAGAAATGCTTGTTGTACAAGAATGGTAAAGGCCTCTTCAGGACAGGGACAGGAGATTTTTTTTTATTCCCGCTGAAGCCATGGATTCAATAAAGTTACAAAGACAGAGAAAGCTGGAGGCTGCAGCAGGTGGCACATTCACTCCAGACAGCTTAAAAGTGTGATTTACTCAATCAGAAAGAGCAAATAAAGCCACAAAAAGGAGTAAGGAGGTAGTGTTTATTTTTTTGCCTTTGGAAAAGCTGAGAGCTATGTTTCACAGAGCAACAACAAGTACTAATTTATTTATTATGTGGCTAGCCAACACATAGTTTTGACATCGAGCAGGAAAAATCCTTTAATGGTTACACCAGTTGAAATTAGGGTCTCTGAAACACTTGGTTTATGCACTTCCATTTCTTTCAAGATGAAGACTTTTAAAATATTGTTGCAAAAAAATGAAAGTGTTAGGATTGCAGGCTTCTTTCATCAAACCTCTAAAAAATAAAGGAAGCTGTTGTTGAGGAAGCCTTAAGAATATTGCATTTACTTTTGTTTTATCCAGTGTCTGTTAAGATTATGCAAATGGAAACCATTACCATTTTCCTCTCCTTTCTCTGTTTTTTCCTTTTGATTGGATCCTTTCAGAATTCCTGAATATGCATGAGATCTGGCATCATGTAGGTAATATGCTTACACAGCTGCTTGCTCTCAGCAACATTGAATGTGTTCTAAAAATACAGATATGATACAAATATCTGCACATTAGGAGAGCATCAGAAAACATGATATAACATGTTTGGATATGAGCTCCAGGCTTAAATGTCAGTGAAATCTTGAGATGTTCAGGCTGGAATGCATACAAATAAATGTTAGTTGTGTTGTGAAAAAACGATTTTAATGGAAATGCCAACAAATGGCAGACAAGCTGATGAGCAAATTTGAGTTGGATTATTGTACAAAGCATGCATGACTTACCATTACCAGAGATGAGAAAATTTGTGTAATTTTATGCTCATATACCACACCCTTTACAGAATTTTACTTTTCCGTTGCAGTACAGGGATTTGTGTTCTTCCTTTCATAGATCCAGTGACTGGCTTTAAGAAATGTCTAATATCTTGCCTGTATTAATCTCTCCCTCACCCTGATTTCTGATAATCAGATATGTTATCACCTCCCAATAACATATTGTTTAGTATGGGCATTTGATGAATAAAATGTTCTACAAAGTTAAAAAAAAAACTATCAAAAATAAGATACATGTTCTGGTAGCACGGATTTATACCCACACCAGCCATCACACTTCCTGGGTCCATAAAGTGTTTTTGCATATAATTTGTTTACTTTAATGCAAATTCATTTTGAATTGTTTGCTTTGGATAGCCACTTCTGTTTGAGTCAAACAGATGAACTTCAAATTCAAGGAAAAAATTCGAATTTCAGTATCTGCCTTTATCAACACTCTGAAAGTGCAGCCAGCATTACTGCCAGGTAGGACTTGATGCATTTTAATGTTGATTTGTTTTGTGTGTCAGGAGTGAAACACGTAATAACTCAAAAGAAGAACTTGAATTAAATACAGTTAACATTTTTATATAATGCAATAATGCCTTATTTGAGAATCTTTTAAATACAGTTTACATTATTTTATGATCAATAAACCAAATTAAATTTGGCATATCAGTATTTAACAGCTATTCCTCCTCAGTCTATTATTTGTCTGCTTTGCACAAATAACAAACCATTGGGTTGGAGTAGCCACATCCAGATTCTACATTTAATCTCAGAGACTTACCTCAGAATTCCCACTTTTTTTTTTCTCATTATAACAACAAAAAACATTGGAACATATTTATTTATTTTATCACTAGTGGCTCTGGGATTCTTCCATAAGTTTTACAAAAATGTCAAGGTTTACTCCTCAGCTTGTAATTATTTCCACATACTTGTCTGTTAATTTGCATTCTAATGGATTTTTCTACATTTTAGAGACTTTCTTAACCCCCCTTATATCCATCCGTTTATACCTATTCTTCATGTTCAATATTTTACTGTAAACTCTGGGCGCCACTTTGTGTTGCTATTTGTATGCATAGTGCTTTACAAATCCACTGGTGTGTCCTCATCTGCTCTCTTGTAGATGCTACCATCTTTGATCCATTAGGTTTACTGGATCTAAATGTATTCCTCACTGATTCATTATACTGTTAGAAAATTGTTTAAAAAAATTGTATTTGAAGACTTTTATATATTCTGTCCAGCAGAATCACTACACAAGCCTTCTGTCTTAATGCTTAACAAGAACAGTGCTTACACTCGGGTATTTGCCGTGGAACCCATGCAGAGCAATATCCTAGATTACACAGAAAAGTCATTACTATCCTCATCTCGCCATAGATTAATTCAACACAGAGAGTGATATGAAACCCTCGGGTGGAGTTAGATTACAAGGGCACCATCGTATGAAATCCCAAACCAATATCATATTTTAATTTGACATGTTTGCTGATGTGAGATCTGCATTCTGAGTCCAAGCGAGCCACCTGCTTTTCACAGAAACCTTTTCTGTGTGTATGATTACAATCTGAGCAGCAGCAAAAGAGCCATGTGGAGGGCTACTGAGTGTGGCTGAACATGAGTTCCAAAATTAGAAAACGAAATTTAACAAGCTCCGTGTGAAGATGGGGATGATGTAACGTTGCACATGAAATATGCAACACTACACCTGAAATACTTTGTGAGTTATTATAGGCCTACATTTGGGTGCAGACTTTTGACTTACGCTCTCAGTTTTGCTTTGATTTCTCTCAGACAAAATAGTGTTATTTGTTCAGGTCTGACAAACAGAAAAGACATTTATTATTTAGCCTCTGCGCGTATTACATCAAAACAGTCAGTAAAGGATCTAAAATAAAAAGGATTATTTGTCACCAAAAATTGTGTGAGTGGGCCGATGGCAGGCAAACAGCATCCTGCTATTTGAGAAGTTAAGTCTGTGATTAACCTCTCTCTGAGAGCATTTCCAGGTCCTGTCTGGATAAACTGTATCTGAGGACAGAGGAGAGATATGATGGATGAAAATTGATTTCCATCAGTCTCTGTATTGACCTTTCAATTCCTCACTTCAGAAATATATCACACTTTGACAGACATGCTGTCAACTAAGGCAATGTTGTCTCTTCTTTTTTGACTTTTGACTTTTGGAAATGGACAAAATATGAGTCAGATTTCAACCAAGACCTCAACTGCACCCCTCACATTTGCACCCAAAGAAAATCAGTGGTTTGCCTGTCAATGATGAAATGGGACAAACTGTTGTTGGATTACTTTGTACTTCACTTTTTACTTCACATTTTCATGAAAGGTAAGGTTACATGAGGTGAACTGGAGAACTATGAGGATGTTTCTTTTTACGGTTGAATGAAAACTGTATGTGAGTAACTGCTGGGTTTTCTGTCTTGAGTTGTTGGATTGTATACTTTTTTATAATTTTCCCTCCTTCTTTTTGTTTCTTTAACCTGCACAAAGTGGGAAACATTGAGGCAAGAGTGGAGGTTGGGTCACTATGGGAATTACAGCCACTGACCCTTTTGTTGTGGTTTCATACAAACAATACTTAAACTCAGTGACAGAGGGTATTTTTTCTTGTTCTTAAATAAAAAAAAATAAAAATAGAAAAGCTGGAAACAGGTTTTGGCTCAAGAAGGATAGGTTTCACTGCATCCGCTCCTCATGTTACACAAGAACTCTTACGTGAACACAACACACATTAATAATCTGAATATTTGTAATGGAGATGAGGTTTGCATGCACCTTGCACCCCTGTTCATATTCAAATTGATTATATCTTGGTGGAAAGATATTTGGCGCATACAATGACTTTGTGGAACCTTCTCTGTATAATTCAGAAGTCATCTTTGTTATTGGTCTGAAAAGAAGCCATTGCCTCTGCACTTTGTATGCACTAATAGCATGCATTCTATCTAGTAGCTAAAATACAACTAAAAAGGAAAATGATATAAGTAAATAGGACCACACTGCAGTCTTTAAAGAGTAATAAAATTGTAACTTCTGACTATCGATACAGTTTGATTACATTGCTTGCCATCCTTGTGAGTATGAACATCCAGTTTGTGACACTTGACTGACTGCTCCTCTCTGTGCGTACTCCATACGAAGAAGTCTGACCAGGCATTATACATTTTCAGCATGGTTAATGATTAGGGTTTCTGAAGATCAGCAAATGGACAGCAACATGTTATTATCTCCTACCACCCCCTTCCCACCCCCGCCCATATGCACACATTTTACACCATCAAACTATATCACATGGTAGATACCCAGCAGATTTTTTTATGGTCTTTTCAAACCTCACACCATCATAACAACATTTCCTGTATGCACCTTACATTTTGCTCCTCTGTGAGCTGTAACCACCTCTTAAAGCTCTAAACACAAATTAGATTGAGCGGTAATCATGGCCCCTTCATCATGGCCTTGTCCTTTGAACACACGATATTGGTGTTTGTTGTCAGTTCTTTTTATGTATGTGTGTATGTGTGTGTTAGTGTGTGTGTGTGTGTGTGTGTGTGTGTGTGTGTGTGTGTGTGTGTATGTGTGTTCTTCCCAGTGTAGGGTAAATTTATTGATATATTTTGTGATAAAAACTGCCACAAGTCTCTCTGTAGTAGGTAAACGGTAGTGAAACTAGTAACATCACTAAAGTAAAAATGGTTGCCATTATACTTCCTTTGCACCAGAAAATAAATGTATTTATTCCGCAAACTGGAGCACTGAAAATGAAGCCTTGGTTGTAAGCAGTAACTAAGTATGACCTGAGTCTTAACATGCTGAAGAGAACTTGATGAAAAAAGTTTTAAGATTTAAAAGGTGTGCATATTTTACCAAAACTAATTTCCTGTAACATCCCAAACCAAAATTCCAAATCTTATCAACAAGTCACATAACCCTTAATGAATTAATCTGAATTACTTTAGATTTTCACCTCTTCACTGCAAGTTGTCAAGAGCAAAATGAAATTTCCTCCATCATGCCCTTTTTGAGAATCTGCATTTGCGTGGGATGCCAGGGCCAATACCATCACTTGTGTGACATCAATTGAGAGAGAGGAAAGAGGCATACAACAAGCAAACCTGGTGGGGAAGGTGATAAGGCTGTTTACCAATGTTCAGTCCACAGAGAGTATTTACCTTAGCCCACAGGCACTTGAAAACGCTGGCAACATGTGTCTGCACTGAGGCTCTTACTGTGTCTTTTTGGCCTGAGACAGGCAATAATACGGTGTTCCTGAAACACTTTCCAGTACAATCTCACCTGCCAAATGGTACAAGGTAAAAACAACCCCTGTGACCAATGTCTTTCGTTCTTGCTGCCTCCTCAACATCTTAGGGAATGAACAAAAATGGTACATGCAGTGGAAATAAACCCTTTAATTTTCTAGTCCTATGCAGATTCTTTGGACTTCGCTTCAGGTTCACAGAAAGTATTGTTGTTCCCAAAATGCCCACTCCAGGTATGAAAAATACATAAGTTACTTCAGTTTCCACTTTCTTTTATCATGTTTTACGAAAATGCTATGATTCATTCACTGCCTGCATGGAGCCTGTATTTGTGCCCTCATTTTAAGATTCCCTTTAATGCAGTGCGCTCTCCTTATGTTGTTATAAAGTACTTGCATTAACTCTGTCAGCTTCATCATGTGGCTCTGAAAGCTTTTACTTTCCTACTTATTGCTTTACATAGTCTGAATCTGAAGGGTGACAGCATAACACTTACTGTGTCACTTATGACCAGCAGTTGCATGTATCCTTTAGCTGCATTATACTAACTGATGGAAACTTATAAACACCTTATAAAATAGTTTAAATGCTCATGAGGCAATACTTACACATCTGGCAAGGCCAAATCCAGGGTGGCTGTAGCTTTGTGGTAGTCAGTTTTCCCTCATTCTTGGAAATCAGTCCCGACTGATACAGAAGGAAAAGGGTTTTAAAAATGCTCTCTCGTATTACATTGTACAAAATCTGTTTTCAATTACCTAAAACTCCATTTATGCAGGGACAGGAGACAAAATTGCAATAATTACTTTTCCATAGACATCCACAAGCATACGAGCAGGGTCTTGGAATTAACTCTTCATGTTGCTTTTGATTGCATTAATCTATCATGATACGTCTGCTACAGGTAACAATCTCTGTATTTACAAGTACATAATAAAGAATTACCATTTATCCTACATTAGCCAGAGAGGTTTGCTTGTTTTGACAACACAGTATTTAATCAATTGACCATTACCCAATCAGCAAATAAGGCAACACTCCGAGACATTTTTATTATTAGCATTAATTGGCTGCCTCGTCTGTAGCATGACGGAAACAAACATTCGTCAGTGTCTGTATACAACACTGCATATATTATTACAATGTGAACGGTTAAGTTCCACAGGCATCGCATGTGGCCTTGTTAATTCAGAATACACAAGACAATTTGCTACACCTACAAGGAAAAAAAAAAAACATGTTGACTGACTTTGAGTTCAACAACCAATGTAACAGTGGTGCTTTGTACTATATTGATGTAAAGTCGACAACAAGGGTAAGCTTTTCAGTTTTGCTCTGTATAGTGCTGCTTTGGTCTAAAATAAAATGCACAGCCTAGTGGTTAAACGTGACTCTCATACATTGTGACAAAGTCCTGGGACCCTTAAAGAACTAGTTTTGGGATAATTAGAAATATGTAGTGGTTAGCTTTGGCTCTTTTCAATGTCTCCTCAGTGTCTCTTCATGGTATTAGAATAGCGTCCTAAAAATCTTCTTCTGATTTGATCGTTTTCTTACCTACTTCCGACACAACTTTACTTCAACTTTAATCTCATAGTAAAATAATTAAATTTGACTTTATTCATGTAGTATAATAATTAAATTTGACTTTAATGTCGTAGTAAAATAATGAAATTTGACTTTATTCTCCTAGTAAAATAATTAAATTTGACTTTAATGTCGAAGTAAAATAATTTATTTAGACTTTAATCTCACAGTAAAATAGTTAAGTTTGACTTTATTCTCGCAGTAAAATAGTTAAGTTTGACTTTATTCTCGTTGTAAAATAATTAAATTTGACTTACTTCCTGTGGTAAAATGATTAAATTCGACTTTATCCTGCAGCAAAATAATTAATTCAAAATAAAAATAACACACCGTCATTTTTTTTTTTTTTTTTTTTTTTACCACAACACAATTTAACAGTGGTGTCACCCATTCCAATTCCACAGTCCAAAAAGGAAACTTTATGCTAACGCAGCAATTCTGTGCAGAATTAGGGGACCAGCACCTGTGAGGTTAGGTTACATTAAGCTGGGCCTGAGAATTTTCCCTCTCCTAATAAACTATAGTCTAGTGTTATGACAGCTCCAGTCCCCCATCAGTCCTCAGTGCCATACCTGCAGTGTGGGTCAGCAAAACAGTCAAGTCTATGCCGTGGCCCTGCCTCTGTGGGGAGCTGAACTTTCCTACCAACGCAGCACCACTGATTTTCTCCTCAGCCAAGAAGTCAACTTCATTCGCCTCCTGAGTAATTACACACATTATCTTCCCAGCTAGTGACTGGATGGAGAGAACTGTTTTGATGCTGTTATATAGAGGTTTGGGATCTAAAGCCGGGACTATGGTGTATCATTCAAAACAATTAAAGTGTCAAGTTCCCTGCCACCTGAGTCCACGATATTATGACAAACTGACAGTGTCATTAAATATTCCTGCAAAAAAGGGGATGCTTACCCACAAATTATGGATATTTTTAAATGTTTGACTTGACAAGGATAACATGATTTCATATTCAAGTTTTTTCTATTAGATCCTCAGAGGCTGGCTTGTATTTTTCGCTTATAAATGCTCTAAATTGCCATCTCTGTCCTCAGGATAAATGAAGCCTAAGCTGAAATACCATCACAGTAATAGGACTCTGGAATAAACTATGAGTATTTTACTAATGTCATTTACCATTTCCATCACCATTTCCCATTAATGACCAGTGTGGAATATGGAGCTGAGCTGAAGGGACTGAAGTGAGGTGATGATTTCCACTTCCTGACAGTATCCATGTTACCGTGGCTAATGCCTGACAGCCTCGGAGCCCAGAGCAAGTTGTGTTACACAAGCACTCTGCCATGGAAAGAGAGAACTGCTTTATCACACTGGAAGCGGTGTGGAGAAGGGGGCCACAGGAGGAGTTTGGATTCATATTCTGTACATTGTTATGAGGGAATGCAGATGGGGCTCTCCCTACACGAGGTGTGGTGAGAGTAGGATTTGGCCGGCATTTCCCCACCTGGACTGATCTTGTATCTGTGAGGCTTTGATTCCTTCTGTATCTGTTATAATGTGAACAGGTTCATCCTGCTCAGCATTGTAACCTTCACCTAAGGTCTTCTTTCATTATTTTAAATTTCAGCTTCTTCTCATCTTTTACATCGGTCAATACTCTGGTACTATGTACATATACAACTACACCTCCCAACCGTTTTTCTAAATTGATTTAAAAAATGAAAGGAAAACAAAAGGAAGATGGTCCTTTATTTAGTGTCCTGGTGTTCAAGACAGGAATAAGCACAGAGGAAGTGGAAAAACTTGTGGAAGACTTTGCCAAAAGTTCTCACACTAAAAACAAAAACCGACTAACTACATTTTTGGCACCTTTCAAGGAACACGTAAAAAGAAGTACAGCCAAGATACAGGGTACTTAGACACTAAAGGGATAAATGCTGCCCCGGTGTGCTCCTTGGCATAGCTATCATCCAGAAATAGATCTGTATCCTGCTGTCTCACTCCTCACCCCAGCAGACTAATGACAAACCTTGCCAGTTCAATCAGGTCTAACCTGGCCCCAGGCAAACAAGCAACCTCATGCAGCGCAAATATTGGACAAATTCCAGGTTATCGACACTGTGGGCAGGCTATCAAGTTTTGTTTGCTTAGATTACTGGCATAGTGACAAAATATATTTGGACCTTTGTAGTAGCAGTCATCCTTTTTTAATTTCCATGCAGATTTAAGAGATTACACTGATGCCAAGAAACTTTTTTTGTAAGTTTATTTTTGGGCTTTGATGTTTTATTCAGAGAAAAGGACTGTGGATAGAGATGGGACCTGGGACTGAATAAGTTGGGAGTTACATTCAGTGAAGGAATGTAGGATGGCCTCTCATTCAAGAACTATAGCTTCTGTGCACGGGGCATCACAATCCTGCGACTAGAAACTCTGAACATGCTTCAAAGGGATGATCAGTTTTCTTTTGCATCACTGACATTTTTGAAAAATGCATGAAATGGGCACACAAAGAGTCATTTCTTCATCAGGATGTTGCATGTTCTGACTCAAAGATGCTGGGTGCGCATCTGCTATGAAAGTAAAGTTAAACTGGGAGAAAAAATTACTTAAATGTATGTAACATTACATTTGGTATCCAGGGGTGCTAGTTGGTGAAGCAGGCATCCCATGTGCTGATGCTTAGCTCTTCTTCACACTGGTTGTAGGATCCATTCCTTGGCTTCTTCAAATGCTTGATTTCCCCTCCACCTCACACTTGTCCCCTTTAAGCTGTAATATCAGAATAAAGTCAGAAAAAAGTCATCTTTTAAAAACAAGCGACACATGGTTGAACTTTCAAAACAATTTTTCATACCTCAAGAGTGGGAAGCAACCTATTTATTAGTGCCAACAACAAAAATCCCCTTCTGACCTTTTCATTCTACCATAGGCTGATCTCAATTATCATATGGGGTGTAGCAAACACGATATTAAGTTAAAAAAGGGCAAAAACAAATTGAACTTACAAACAGCTACACATTAAAAAAAAAAGAAAGAAAAAGAAAAAAACATTACAGACTTGACAAGACAAAACATTTTCGTCAGTGAAACCCCACCAGGCTAGATGGTATAGTTTGTATTTTGAATGCATCTTGTATGGAAATAGATGCAGATTCTGTAGTTGTACACATATTTTGATTAGTAAAAAGCTTGACGATATGTTTTCCCTTTCACAACAAATGGGGAATTCAAGGTACAAAATGATTAATTACCTCAATTAAGACTGTTGTCATACTTCCCTTTTTATGAGAGACTTTGATGGGATTTGGTGAAAACAAACTCAGTTAAAAGTCTGTTAAAAATGTGTGTAGTTTCTTAAAATGGTCCAACTGAAGGACACATGTCCAATCAAATAAAAAGCAGTGCCTCCACCCCTTGTGTCACACAAGTGCGCAATGTCAATATGCATAATTATTCTGTCTCTACGATGACAGAGCCAAGACATAGTCACATTAAGAGATATAATTCACACAAGTGACCACACAGATCATGTTTGGTTGGAAAATAACATGGCACTTTAATTGTACTGAGACAATAAGATAAGTAGCTTAGCGGACTATTATGCTGGGTGTTCATTGATTCTGTCAGTCATAGCTGCACGGTGGTTAATGAATGAACAATAGGATATCAACATAAAGGTTTTGCTGTCATCTTATCCAGCCAAATATGAAGACATATGTCCCTGATGAATGTGGGCTGGACTGCTCTCACTGTAAGGGGCAGACACACTCATGCTTTCTCTGCTTCTATTGTTTTCTATTTAGCCTGGCAGCACATGCTCGCTCTGTTATTGTTGAAGGACTCAGTATTAAAGACTGTTTTTGTTTCTTCCTTGGATGTGACATGTTTGAAGAGGCTTGCTTTTCTCTGAGTTTTTGCCGTCATCATAGAAAAGCTTGACCCTATTGTCAGCCTCACTCTATCCTCATCTACACCTGAATTTTTATTTCTCTTTTCACAGTATCTATTCATTCCCCCATTATTCCATCTGTCCTCCAATTTTTTTTTTCACATCCTCTCCCTTTTCCCTCCCTCTTCTGCCATTCATTACTGTTCTCTGTGACACTTTCTCAGTGCTCGTCTCTCATCCTCTATTCCACCGGGGAAAGGAAAAACGACCAAGCCCAGCATGGTGGGAGCTGTTTTTCTGTCTGTGTGCTCATTCATTCACATTAAATCACCCACAATGGCACTGACCCTCATTCCCAATTTCCTCAGTCACTGAGCTGACACTACAGGGAGAGTAAAGCTGCTGCTCTTTGCATGCTGATAAAAAGACATTACAAGGCGACAATGCCTTTTTCTTTATAATGTCTCACTTCTCCACATGTACTTGAACATAAAATTCATTTCCCACTGAGGTTTTGCAGCAGAAATAAAAAAAATCCCAAAGCAACACTTGGAGGCTCACAGTATATTAGATTTGGACTTTGCATTGCAAGACTTTATAGTGCACTCTGCAAATGTACAGACAGCCATACTGTGAGTTTGCTTCTTTACCTGTGAAGAAATAGTCATTTTCAAATTGATATGAATGTAAATCTGCCTCATCATTATTGTACTGGATAAAAGATGCCCTCACTTTTTTTAACCATGGTGAGAGCTGATTTGTACAGCACATTTGATTGAAGCTATCCAGCCATCTCACTGTTCAAAGGTTAATTTAAGGTTAAACAGATCTCACAAAGTGAACTGTTAAAGGTTACAGTGGCATCATACAGCAAATGTCATGGTCCCAAGAGGAAGAATCATATCGATTGGCGGGTTACCCCTGAATTTTTACTCAGACTTCTTCAGTAAGAGTATAACAGAGCTATATACAGAGCTTCATTCTCAAAATATGTGCCATCTTGTATTTATGCTATCTTTGCTCAGAATGCTGCCCGCCAAACAGCAACAGGGAGGCAAAACAGCAAATTAATCTCTGAGGAGTACATATCTCACATCATTATATCTGCTGCTTCTCCTGAAAATCTTTATTATCAGTGGTAGCAGTTATATTGCTATATAGTTCTAATATTTATGAATATTTAATGGAATTTTCTGTATCAAAACCCTTACCAGTTAGCAAAGTGTTGCAAAGGAGAACCAAACCTCCAGTCAACACCTGTCACCACTTGTCAAAACAAGGGTGTACTTGTAAAAATAATCAACACTGGACCATCATTTATTTAGCCCACAGGTTACAGAGTCAGACAGTAAAGGACTCAGTCCAAAATGTAACAGCACCAGTTAGAAGACAGGGAGTTTTGAGTTTCTACCACTTTAATCTTAACCTTCCAGTGAATATTTATGCACCAGCTTGTGGAGAAGAATTCATCATTTAGAAGGGAAATACAAAATTGTTTCTTATTATTGGTGAAATGTCTCCTGTCTGAATTCAGACTCTAGCAAGACTTGAGCTCTCTTTTAACGATGACAGTGACAGTTTTATTTGAACAGTCATATTCATGCTGGAGGGAATGAGGTGATCTGTTGTTTTATTAGGAGGCAAGGAACACATTTCATTTGGTACCAGGAGGATCATTCGATTGATCAGGGAGTAAATTATTTTTTTATGATCTTAAAGCTAATAAACATTATGTGGTATATAAAGAAAATGTATAAATACTCCAGGTGTAGGCCCCAATGTTGCTGATGCTTTTATTTACCATTGTTTACAAAAGTGAGGGAAAATGTAAATCTTGTTTTAGTCAATCGCTTTTTTTTTAAATCTATTTTGAAGTTATTTGTAGGGCTTCTTGCTCTCTGATTAGTCATTGAACATATGACATAATGCAAAGCAAAGAGCCTCAAAAAAGAGGGTCACTACTTGTTATTTAAAATGTAAAACAGGAAAAAAAAATGTCTGGCAGAAATTCAGTAAATAGTCAGCTGTTTGGCCAAATGCCAGTGCTTAAGGAAACCCCAGCATGTTTTCATTACATTCATTAAGCAGGCTGTGTTTGTCTGGATCTTAAAAGCTTGTACCTTAGAATCACAAAGGGCACATGAAAGAAAATATCCAGTGATAAATTAACATAACACAATGAAGCTGTTCAGTTGTAATGTGTAAACAGACTAAGTTGCAACCATGTAGGAAAGTATCTCAGTGCACTGTATGTACATTTCTGCTTACACTTCTTTTGGATGTTATTACTCTGCTTGTAGAAGTGCTGTTTGAAGTCAATGCAGCATTTTGGGTCAGAGTATCTTAATAAATATCAACACAGCTGGGATTACTCTTGACTTTATGTCAATGAGCTAGTTCAGTCCATCACTCCCTCTCGCATCATATAGCTTCAACATGATTCACCTTGGACTTAACTGTATGTATGGGCTCTGCTGTTACTGGCTGGTTTATCAGTCATAATCCCCAATACTTGTTAGAAAGAAAGTAAGTGGAGATTGGATGAATTCCATCACAAGTGTGATATCCAGTGTCAGCATTGCTCTGCAGCCAGCTTCTGAGTAAGTCACCATTATCAGCAGAAAGAGAGTGATTGAATCCACAGTGATCAGGCTGGATATCTCCCCAGTTTCAGGTGTATGATTTACACTTCCTCCATATGGAAAAGCCTCACCCTGATGTTATACCTTCTAAGACTTATACCACGTGAAGTACCAGTGTGAATGTTCATGACATGAGCTTATTAGCAAGGGCATCCATTGTTACTTAGCATATATTCTGTATCTATGCCCTTTGTGTCTATCAATACACATTTAAAAGAATGCATTCTCAGTTGGGAGCATGCCTTTGTAGTGTACACATCTCTGTTGTGAGCAAAAACAAAAGAAAAACAACATAAGTACTCATGTGTCTCTGTCCATTCTTATGTACAGGGCCTTAAGACCTGCTTGGCAAGACTGTAGAAACATGTTCTTTGTCCTTTTCTGCTGTTTACAGAGCAACAATGTGATCATGTCAAGGGTATTTAGTGCACACTTTTTCTTTCTGGAATCCCTATGCATGAGAGTCAAACAACCTGATATTGACATAGTGTGGCATAACTTTACCCCTGACTGCTCCCCCTTGACCATCAATCACCAAGACGGCCAATTCATCAGCCAGGTCCGTTGGTCCAGCCCCCTCGTGACACGCAAACGTTTTTCCAATTTAGAATCTGATATTGATGGAGCACTGCGCCCTGCTGCAGACTATTTGAACCTTGCTGGGCCCAATATCCTCATCCATATGCTTGCCCACGTCTTGTGGTAATAATTCAGGACACAATTTCTTTACAAGGTATCTTACGAGAAAGACATCCATGCATCGGCTGAATATTGGGACTCAAAAAAACAGCCCCAAATATCAAATGTAACTTTCAGATTGATTGCCTATTTCTGAGTGCAGTTCTCAATACTCTTTTTATAAAAACTCTGAATTTGCTCTCAGCACCTGAATAAGAATTGCTTCTGCATGTGGTGAGCAAGTACCCATTTTCCAAAGTATCCTTCAAGGTCAGTGTTAAGTTTTTGAAATGAAAATAATTCATGTTTTTTGCATAGTGAGCTGAAGGCAAAAAGAGAATCTATTACATTATTAATTTAGCATCATATGTCAGTTGTGTTTGTTCACCAATTTGAGGTTTGGACATTACAATCAACACACATGGCACTTGTGACTGAGCACTGAAGAACATTTTAAATGCAAGTTCTGTTATTTTATTTCAACATAAAAATTGTAATTATACTTTCTATTTCTTTGGTATGCATGTCCTTTTTAAAAGGTGACCTGTTAAAATTCTGGTCGAAATAATAAGGTTTTTTTTTTTTTTTTTTTTACAAAATAGATTTAAATCAAAATGAAGATTTTACTCATTCATGTATAAATGAGATGAGTGTTTATTTCATATGGGTACATTTCATTCCACATTAGAGCATTTGTTTATCACATTGGTGCTTCCTTTATCCCCAAAATGAATTCTGATTGTAAGAAGTATCTGACACGTTGTATGCAAGTTAAACTTGAAAAGGAGCAGCACATTTCAACTGTAAAGCTCTGAAAGTTTCTTCTGGATGGTAGACAGGAGTATGAGGTCTCTCTAATCAATGTCTTGACTGTGGAACTTCATTGACTTCAACAGAAAGAAACTTGTGAACACTGGGAGTTTGGATCACAAGAAGGGCTCAGGAAGTAAAAAATAAAATCTCAGGACTGAAAATTTGGAGTAACAAGAGATTGGTGTTGAACAAGAAATGATGAAGTGTTGAAGAGTTTCAGCCAGAGATTGAGTTGTTATTTATTATGTAATATACCACAAAATATTTCATCCTGAATTTTGATTGATCACGCCTTAAGATTCAAACTGATGATAGTCGTATTTTCCTTCTTTAAACAGCGTTGTTTCTTTAATTTAACAGTTCTTAATTTGAAGTTGTCAGTAATTTGACCCCCACAGCCTCTGTGACTCTACTTTTGGCATTACACAAGCTCTGCTGGGCTTTCAAGGCTACTTACTGCTCTTAGCATGACATCAAAGTGAAGGAGGCTGTGTCAAGATCAAACGAGCCAGGAAATCAGCGGGGCTAAGAATGAAGTGTTCGGATGTACTTATCAACAAGAGGTTGGTTGTAAAAGGAATATATTCCTTTTTTCATTCAGTCATTTTACATATATAATTTTCCACATGGGTAAATTTATAACAAAGTTGGCAGTAATGGACTGTACTTACAAGAGCTTATAGAGGTTATCAGTAAGGTGGCAGGCTGAATAAAGCCAGCAACCTCTGAGTTTTCTATCTGGAAATGAGGATGTGCGATGTAACTGCTTTGATGAAGTGCAGATTTCAGTGAAGTGTGTGTTATCTATCCGTGCGTCCATTCGTCCCACATTGTTATAGAATTGAATTATTTGAAGGCATGCCTGAAAGATTTAGTCTTACTCAAAGTAACCTCTAGGATGATCACAAATCATCACTAAGGACCCCTAGCTCAGAAAGAGATGGACAGAGAGGTGAGACCATGTGAATATGTGCCAAGTATCAAAAAAAAGAAAAAGAAAACATCTTGTGAAACATTTTCAGCTGAACATGTTTAGTATTCTGAAAGCCTTGTAAATCCCTACTGTTTAGAACAGTCCAGACCAATGAAGCAGCTAAATAGACTTAAAGAGAATGATTATCATCTAATAAACACAGGACTATGAAACGTGATGCATTTTGGCATCAATAAACAACATGCTGCATACAAATTCATATTTCGAACTCAGTTTCTCACTCATGTCTTATACAGGCCCCTACAATAGACCTGTACTATAAATTATGAATGTGTTGTATGTGGAAAAAGGGTCATCTTAAGATTGTTTATGAGACAGTTTCAGCCTCTAGTCACTTACTAATTGAGAGAGGTCTGAGGTATCTGTGCAGACTGCAGCTTTGAGTAATGATGACAAACAGATCAACCAGTCACAGCTGTGTCAGATAAACAGGTGCAGGAGAGTTTGTATGCTCTTTGATATGATGTTTTTGCATTTCTCCAATAAGATATATGACACTAATAAGGAGTGACTGGCAATGTTATACAAGCAAACAAGTGCACTGAAATCTTATTTTTAATCCAAAATATCCCCTGTTCTAGCTGCTGTAAGCCAAGCCTGAGCATGTCCGGATTTTTTTTTTTTTGAGTCACAAATCTTTTTAGTTAGTTGAAAAGGCCAAAGCAATTTGTTTGTGTCTTTATTTATTTATTTTTTTTTTTAAATATGCGACAACCAGAAGATTGGATTAAGGCCAGGACCTAAGATCACATTTCTGAGGCCTTCCATTGGACAACAGCCTTAATGGACATGAGCGACATTCCACCTTTAAGTGATTTGACATCTTGCTGCCATAAATAAACTCTAACAGGGATGCTGTATTTGGCCAAATGAGGCTCTGTGTGTCCCTTCAAAGCCAGGAAGTGCTCCCCTAATGGTACACTAATGCCTTTATTGGATTACACCAACATCTTCTGTTTCAGTGCGTCACAACTAGAGCGTTTTGTTGCATTTGATGGAATGAAGATAGGATGGGGCGGGATTGATATCACCCTGTTCCAAAATGTCTGTAACTAAGAGCCTTCCAGCTAAAGATTATATTCATCTCCAATTACCAGATTCTTTTTTAGCCAGCAGACACTGTTGATCATCTAAACATGTGGGACTGTTTTCTTAAGATGCTTACACTTTCAGAGTTGACAGCATGTGGTCATAAGATTTACATAGAACTCTCAAGACCGCTGCTTAGCAAGTCAAATGAAGTAGTTGCTTTGGATGACAGCAACATGAAGAAAAGCATTAGAGCAGTTCCATGGATGCTGTGCCAGAACCAGGGAGAAAAGAGGGTGAAAATAAGGTCAAATCAGCAAAACATTCTTGCCTGATATAACATTGATTTTCATTAAATCCACACACACTGGTGCATTTGCAGAGATAAAAGACTATGATCATTTCCCCATTACTTGCACTGCCCAGGAGGTTGGAGATTCTAACCTGCAGACTAAGGGAGCAATTACTGTGCAAATAATGCAGATGGTGCAACAAAGTACTTAAGAAGATGTTTTTTTCTTTTTTTTCTTTCCATTAGACGGACACTCAGCTCTCAATAAAGACCTTGGCTTTTGTGAACCCCTTTAAATTATATGTTAGTGTGTGTGAATCCCTGTACATAAGGGATTTTGTTTGTGCATGCACATTCTGCGTGTGAGGCTATTAGCGACCCGTCCCCTGGGTTTATTAAAAAGGAATGTTGCAAAGCTCCTGACAGCTTTTAGGGGAAGGTTTATTGACGACCTGAAGGGACTGTGTCATATAGATCTGCTACACTGTTTCCCATTGGTGTGGACAAACTTAATATTGCATTTCTCAGCACATGCTGTATAAAATGTGATAACCAATACAGAGAAATAGATACAAGGCCATACACACGGACGCACACACGCTCATCCCGGGCTTTTTACTGTTCTCATCTTGCATGCTTAATGCCCTGCTAATGGATCCATTGAGTGCCCAGTTGAGTAGGCCTCTCACACCCAGAGGAGTTTGTTAGTGCTCGTAATGTCAATGCTGGTGGGGGCAGTTGCCTTCAATATCTCCTCACCTCCAGTTATAAATCTATCCATACTAAAAACAGCCGTCATTCACTTGCCTCTCAATATCGCCACTCAACAGTTTGAAGTGGTGAGATGTGTGTCACCTTCAGCAGCAGAACTTTTTTTTTTTACCCTCCACAAGTGCTCCTTAATTCTCCCAAGGGTCTTTTGAGCCACTTGACCAAATGCTCATGTTTTTGCTGACCTTAGTTTCACAAGCCTGTACAACGTAGTGCCTCATTACCTGTTTATCATCAAACAATGACCTTTTAGACCGGGAATGCAAGAGGTTGTACTCTTTTAAGTGGCACCTTGAGGCTCCAAAAGCAAGACAGTTTACTGGATAGGCACAGTTTACAACATCCAGCTGACAGCAGACATAAGAGTGTTTATCTACGTTAAGTATTTAGACAACTTTTATGAGTCACATTTTTGGACATTAAAAAGATTGTATGTGTGTGCTTCTCATGGGCCAAGCACGGAGCAACTGGCTGCCTTCTTTTCAGTTGTCTACAAAAGCCTCATTGTTCCAATCAATAAACAACTCTGGTCTGCTCTCATAGCCTGCCTGGTTACTCAGCTGTTATGCCATCCAATAAATTAGTTACCAATGTTATAGCTCGTCTCATTCATTTATCAACCCATTCATCCTCTTAGCCCATTCATACTGGATGCAACATTTACACCTTACTGCCAGCATTCAAGGTACAAGTGCATGTTGCATTAGGTCTAAATTGGTCAAGGGCAGAGGAGTGAAAGTTCAGCAAAGATGTGAAAAGTTCTGATATTGATTTTGAACATGAGCAGTTGGAAAGAAACAAAATATGATGTTATAGTGGCTACAACTCCATGGTTATACATCAAAAATTGCCCTAAATTCTCAGGGACATTTTCACAACATATTTAATTACTAAATACCAATGTTTTCACGTCTTCATTCTAAAACCAATTTATTTTTTATCCAGAATTCAAGGCCAAAAAGGTTCCTTAGACTGTTTCAGTGCTTTTAGTTGAATCACAATCACTCACAGGCAGCATCATGAGTAGTCCTATAGACTTGACCACAACTCCCTTCAGCAATGTGTATGTGCTACTACAAGGCCGACAATAATTCACCGATTCATCCCCTGCAAAAAACAGACATTGAACCCTAACCCAGTATTCACTGTGAGGAAATGACTTGCATTTTTTCTGACCTAAAACCTTGGCTTGCCTTGTTGGGCTGATGAGGATTACTCTCGTAAACATCTGAGGTCCATCTAGTCATCCGAGAAAACAAGAAGGCCACAGCTTTGTGGAACACAGTGTCATAATGGAGAAAAAAAAACATGCAGCATTTTTCTTCCCTTTTCACTCAAAACTGTCCTGAATGGTCGGACTAATGCATGCAATTTTCTGTGAGCTGCTTTGCAGGGCTTGGTTGACAGGCACATGTAGCCTTTTCGATTTTCCTGTTTCTGCTCACATGGCTGGATAATATATTTTCCCTTTGTGTGATGAAACTAATCATCTGCAGCCATGCACGTGGCTCTGTCAATAAACAATTACGATATTTTCATATGTTTGTGCTAAATTATAAATCTGTGATGTTATTCAGTATGTTAAATGCTAAGTACTCTGGCATACATTTAGCTAATGGATGGACTTGTTTGGCTGCAAGGGGATACAGTGGTTAATGATGTTGCCTTACAGTAGGTTCCTAGTTCTATTCCCAGGTGCCCTTCTGTGTGGAGTTTGCATGTTATCTCTGTGCATGCAATAGTTCTCTTAAAACAGGCTCGGGAGATGGTTTACGCTAAAGTGCCCCAAGGTTTGATTGTGTGCAAACCCTGCAACCGTTAGAGGGAAAATATGTACGATAATGGATTAGGTGGTTGGCCTTTTTAGATTTCAAATTTGTAAGCAAATAATAACAATTAAAATAAATGTTTAACTCATTGGAATAAATTGTCATAACATTATACATTTACATTTACATTTTCAAGTATGGCACCAAAGTGTTTGTATTTACATACTAAAATGTTAACAAATAACCTGCAGCCTGATGGATGGATGATATGTGTAGTGATGGCCCCACTTTGATCTTATTTTTCAATGACCTACTCCAGGATTTGGGGGTAGTCATTCTGTGCTCACATCATATTCATAAAACCAGAAGAAAAGAGTCATCCTATCACTTGCCCTATTACCTATCATGAATGAGAGTACAGTAAGCTGCTTGTGTATTTCAGTTTGCAATGAAAAAGAGGGCAAGAAAGGGCAGTATGAAAGTGTCTTGTACCCAAAAGTCCTCCAAGGGTTTTTGGGTGAAATTGTGCAAAATAACTGACAGAAGACTGATGGATGTACAACAAAGCTGTGACTATATCGGACACAAGGTGACTCCTGCAGGGCTATTTTCACAGGTGTATTCTCGTATCAGGTTCATCTGTTGGACTGAGGAGATGAAATCTCTGAGAGAGCTGTCCATAAATGGCACAAGTGGAAGATTGGTGCTGAAGATGCTAAAGAAAAAAAATAGAATAAAATCAACCAATCAAAAAAATTGTAGCCAGCAGTGTGAGGCAGTGATTGGCTCAGAAGAACACTTTGGTGAGCGATGTTTTCTAGGCCACTGAGCTGCCACTGCCTTGCTGTGAGCACAGGGGGTTAGTGTTTCTCAAGGGCTTGCATGCATGATAAAAAATAGCTCTCTGTTGAAACTAAGTTGCTCATTAGACTACATAAGCACATCGAGGCTGGATCCTAATTGAATTATAAAATGCTTGACAGTCTTTCTCGACACCAAACAATAGACAACAGCTACACAGTTACTCATAATGCATCATTGTTCTTCTCGGTCTTTTCAGACATGAAACAAAATGAATCTCTTAGCAGCATTATGGAAACCAGAATGTATTGCTCGAGCTACAAATGCGCAAAACAGTCAATCCTCCCTTACAAAACCCTCATTTGCAGGAAAAGTTCAAATTAAGCGTTGTGTTGAAATCTCCTGAGGTTTTCTGCATGATTACCTCTCACGTGTTTACCCTTTACTGTACGCGTTGCAAATATCCATCATCATTCCATAGCGTCTACATTTTCCCATCTTATTTGCTTTTATCCCTCACAGCGGGTCAAGAGAGAAAAGCAGAGCACAGGGAGAGTTGAGGGAGAATAATGCCATTTCAGGATAGGCCTTATTTAATCTACTGCAGGTCGATAAAGGTTCTCCAATTGCCTCTCCCGGATTAATAAGTAACCCACATGCGCTGTCCATCACTGTCCATCTCCCATTAGGCCTCTGAAATGGGGGCCCAAATTGCCTGGCAAGGTTGACTCTGATGGAAAACACACTCTCTCACTCCTTTTCTCTCTCCGTCACCATCCCCCCCAACTTTTCCCTTTAAGCTATCAGGTTTCATTTCTTGAAAGCTGAAGAGCAAAAACAATCAAGCTGTACTAGAATACATGAACACTTTTGCCTTGTATCTTAATTTGCATGGTGTAATGGGTTATTTTTGGCATTGAACAGATCCAAGAGCAGTGGCATGCTCAAACTGTTTGAGTGGCAGAGGCAGCTGAAAATCAAAGTGCAGGACAAACTGTATATAACCTATTAATACTAGAAACTGGCCTGTTTATTACATTATGTCTGAAAGGTGTATATTCTTTCATCACATTTGTGTTTTGATATTTTCTTTTCCATACTTTAAACAAGAATATGAAGTAAGATCAACATCCTAACGTTCAAACCACTGTGTAAATTGCTTAAGACAGTTCATTCTAAGTGGACTGGCCAATCAGAGGGAAGGAGATTTTTTGGAGCAGGGAACCTTAAAGAGGCAGAGGCTTGAACAAAAGTTTTCTGCGACAGCTGTGTGTGAAAAATAGGCACTGTCTTGTGAAGCTTGGAATGTATAAGGCTACTATGAGGCACGAGAGGGACAATATCAAATTTTAAAAAAGCTGAATACCCTTCTTTAAAAAGCATCCAGGATCCACCGATTTCTGTTTCATCCACCACAAAGGCATTTAAAGGTCACTTTTTTTTTACATTACACCCCTTTGAAAAGCATCAGAATACATTCTTATAACATTTTCCCACAGGAATGGCATCTAGGAGGCACATTTCTAAGGTTTAAACTCATGGGAGAGCTAGTAGATCATTTCCTGTGAACTCCATTGCAAGGAGACCAGAGGGGGAAAAAATTCAGTGTTCTACTGACGACAAGAGCATTCAAGAACATATAAAGCATTTTTCCAGACATAAAAGTATTATCATAGTAAAAACTAAAATAAAGGTCAATAGTGGCAAAATAATTCTCCACAAACCAAAACCCAGTCATAACAACCCCACAAAACCTAATAATTCTACCCCTTCACTATCACCCATTCTCTTTCAACATAGCTTGGCTTCCAAATAGTCTTCACTGCTCTTCCTTTGCCTATAAATACTCTGGAGGTGTTTGGATTTTGAACTCTGGGAGTAGCAGAAGCTTTTAATGTCACTCAGGAATGAATATATATACATATATACAATATATAAGGTTGGGTCATTTTATGTGGTTGATCTGCCATGTCATCACTATGTATTAAATCATCTTTATGCTGAGTTTGTAAACAAAGTTGAGATTAATACTGGAGATAAAGTGTTATATAACAATACATTTTAATTTGTTACTTCCTAAACCCAATAGATGACTATGGGGTGGATTTATGTAACAGGGAAACAAGGTGTCTTGGCTCGGGTTCCTGATAATCCAGCAGTGAGCAATGCTTGAGGATCTGAGCGATGATAACGTATTATCTCCCCACACCAGCTGAGCTCAATGAGAATTCTCCTCCGGTGTCAAAGATGGAGAGACCGAGGGGGCAGATAAAAAGACAGAGGCAAAACACGGCCTCTTTTAGGGGAGATTGCCCCCTGCATGGAAAACAACAGCATGTGCTGTTTGTCCAAGTGTTTACAGTGGCCTGTGTTTACATTTTCTTCACAGCTTACCTTATCTAGAGACTATGGTCTGTCAGTCGCAAAAGCATTGTTTTTGTCAAGTAAAGACAAGCTGTCAGACAGGAATAACTTGAAACAACAAATGTAAGTGACACCTGATACTTATTTCAATGATTTTTCTCTCATTTTGGTAGAAAGGACTTTCAGTCAAGCAGATCACATCGTACTCTGTTAAAGGCTGTAGCTCTTCTTCATTTCCTCACAAAGCATTATCTACTGAATAAAGAAATTTACAAAAAAACATCTTTCTGGTACAGAACATATCGAAAATTCACATTAGATTTTCATCTTCTGTAATATATTCAGTTTTACATCATATTTGACTGAAAAGCTGCAATGATCACAGACTTATCTTTTAGTCATCCTCTTCATACAGAAACATGGACAACCTTGTAGAAAAATGTGTGTTAAGTTCCTCTTTTTGCATGATTTTCCTTGAGTAGTATTTTACAGACACAGCTGAACACATATGGAACACCCACTGATGATATGTTGGAAAAATGTATTTCTCCTGTAAGTCTCATAGCAGATCCATACAAGATGAAGACTCGTTGTACCCTTTCAATGAAAATAAATTGCTAAATAAATCCATATTTAAATACAAGGAAATGAAGCATAGTCAAAGGATGACTTAAATGTCATGGTCATCTGCTCATTGTTTTCTCCACAAATGTAATGATACACTCATCTTACACTATCATTTCTGTGTTCACATTATGATATTATTAGCTCTCTTATTTTATCAGGGAACAAGCTTGAAGCGAAATTAAATGTGAAGTTTCTGAAAATCCAAATGCTGCATATAATTTAAACGCAATCTCTCTTGACAGAAATTTATCTTTTTCTGTGTTCTGATAAACACTTTCCACATTTCATTCTCTAATAAGGGAGAAGTGAAAGTTAGAGATCTATTTTCTGCCAGGGTGACTTTGTATAAGACATTATGTCTTCCCACTAAAACTTTTACAACAAGGAGAAAAATCTTGGTGAGGAGCTTTTGGTGTCACAACCTCGACAGAAGCCCTTTCCATACTGTCAGTCCAGGACGTGATATTTACAGCACTGTTACATCTCGCCCTCAGTATGAAGGTCTCACAGGGTAGAAGAGTACTACACATGTTGGATAGTGTCTGTATGTGTGAGCGGTCTTGAGTGTGTGTTTGTGAGAATAGCTTGCAGTGTGTTTAGCTCAAGTGCCTCAGCATCGACCAATCCTGTTTTATCTTGAGGGCTAGTGGGGCCATTTGCACCAAGATGGTTTTTCAGATTGTTAAGTTTATCAGTCTCCTGCCTTTGCAGCCTTTTTTTTTCGTATTTCACCCTTTCAATGCGCTCCTTCAGTCCTGGGTTCATACAATGCTGAAGATTCCTAGCGTCAAAATCTTCACCAACTTCCACCATGTCAGTTTGACTATTAAAAGAGGAGAAATAATGCCATCTAACAAGTGCCCTCACTGTGCTTGCTTGTTTAAAAACAGCATTGGAAAATCTGTTTTGTTAAATGATTTGGATTGTCCCTTAATTAACCAAATTGTATTGTCAAGTTTTCTCTCCTCTTGGCATACTTTGTGGTCTCTCACAATTGGAAAATAGTCGGCAGTTAGATTGTTATCTTTCACAGTGGTTGTTTCTAACATGAAGGCTTTCTTTTGGCAGTGAAAAGTTGCTCCTTTTTCAAAGCAGGAAATGATTTTGCCTCTTGTTTAAGCTGAGATGTAGGAGCTGTAATGAAAAGTCCCTCATGTTGTTTGCAAATCAGATTTATCATTTGTGAGCAGAGTCCTCACTGATGCTCTTTGGTTTAGACATTTTCCCATTATGTGAGTGCCAGCACACACTGTGCTGTTTTAATGCGGCTGCCTGCAGGACTCAAAATAAGAAATGCAATATCCTCCCTGAGCCCCTACAGATAATCAAGCCAATGTATTGCAGGCTGTAATTTGACAGTATAACATGCGAGTCCATTATTAGTTGTGAAGAGATTGTGGGAGTGCTGGATTTATGATTGTTCAGTCCAAGGAACAGTGCGACATTCCAAAGCATTTCCTCTTCTACTAAATAAAGATAGAGGAAGGCTTGTATGGTTTTACAATGAAAACAACCACCCTGCTGTTTCAAGATAAACTTTTTGTCCAAATTTGTTTTTACAGATTTCGTATTGGGTGCATGAAAATTATCCTCACAGCATGTTGCTGCCACCACCATGCTTCACTGTAGGCAATAATAGTGGCCAGGTGATGAGTGATACCTGCTTTCCTCCAAACATGACACTTGGCATTCACTCAAAATAGTTCAAGCTGCGTCACATCACACCAGATAATTTTCTTTCTTATTGTCTGAGAGTCTTTCAGATGCCTCTTGGTAAACTCCAGGTGGGGAGAATTTTGCCTTGGGGCAATCCTGTCTCAAAGGTCTACACACAATTCCTTTGACTCGATGCTTAATTCTTGATCTGATATTCACTGTCACCTGTCGGAGCTTATATAGACAAGCGTGTGCCTTTCCAAATCATGTCCAATTAACTAAATTTACCACAGATGGACTCCAAGCTGTAGGAACATCTCAAGGATGATCAGTGGAAACAGGATGCACCTACATTTTTTTTATTTGTAATACATTTGTGAACATTACAAAGAAAACAAAAATAAACTTATTTTGTTGGATAACAATTTTTATTGAAATAATGCTCTCCCTTTGATTACCATTGTTTTCGAAAAACACTTATATATTTTTTTCCACTGTTGATGAACTTGCATCCGCATAGTTACAGTTGTGCTTGTCATGGCGTTGGTGATACATACCTTGAGATGATTTTTGTTTGGTATCCTCACCTGATATATCATGGCCTTCAGGTGTCCCCAAACATAACCAAAGATAATCAAATGCATCTCTTGGGGTATCTGAATCATAAAAAACATACATTGTACATTTTCCTATGAAGGGAAACTTATGGCCCACCATAAGTTTCAATACATCTATTTTGAATGAGGCTGGAACATAACAAAACGCACGAAAAGTGACATGCTGTGAATAATTTCCAGATACACAGTATAAACCTGTTGCAGTGACTAAATGATGCATGACATGCTCTAGTTTACATTCATGGTAGTGTTCTTCACTGATAATTTTGCATGCTGGGCTGTAAAAGCTCTTCATGTGGAGAGAAAAAGGCTGAAAGTGATTTGCCACTAGCCACTGGCTGGCCGCATCTAAGGCCCCATAAAGTTGCCTGTTATTCCCAGAGGCACCATTATTGTGGCTAATTGGTGCTGAAATGATACAAAGAATGTTTTATTCTCTTTTTTAGCAAGCAACAGCACAAATTCTTCTGTTAGTCAGTTCCTTTCCTGTGGCTACAGGGAAAAAACAGCATACATCGTTGTGGAGACATGGAAAAACAAGGGATTTATCATTCATCACTTATTGACTTCTTGCATAGTCTCAAACAGAACTAGTTTATTTATAACAGTTTGAAGTAGAAATGGACAAACATTATCATCATTGAGATACAAGACTGGACTACATAACATAGTGTACATCATTTATTTTCATTACTTGTCCTGTCCAGATTTCTTCAATTAAATCTGCCTGGGGTGTGTTTCTGTCCGGTGAAAAAGATGAGTGTGGGCGTAAAAGATTGATTAATGGATTCTCAAGTCCTGGTGATATGGCAAACACTTTCAACAACAGCTTATGTAACCTGTTTAAGAAATAGAAAAGTGCTATTTATAATATAACTATACAAAACTACAACTGTTTTAAAGCAACTGACACTTAACCCCAAACTGCAAGGTGGTGACATGCCATTGGTGAGAATCATGCCTTAAGTATATGAATCTGTGTTATTGTGACCTGTTATTTAAAAGTTTACATTGCATTAAGAGGTATGCATAAAGAGAAGTTTTGTTTACAATAAATACAATTAGAGTTGCATGACATCGCTGTATGACATTAGGATGGAGGTAGTGTACCCAAGGCCGCACTCTGACTAAGATGTAATAGGAAGTGAAGTGTATCAGAAGTTTGCTGTCACATTACACCCACAAAGCATTTGTTAAAAGTGTTTTAAAAAGGTCAGGGTGTGTGCGCGCAGAGTTTGGTTCAGTGTGTCGTGCTGCTCGGCAGGCCAACAACCTGTGAACAACAGCCTCAGCAGCCAAACCTCGTCCCTGCAGAGTAATCCTGAGGTCAGCCATGCTTGTCCTGTCACAAGTTGGGCACGTCAGCTGACCTCACTATCTTCAATACGCAACCCTCATCCAAGTCCCCCGCGTTGCCTCCGGGAAATATCGAACACTTAATAAAACACACGCTCTCAGGCTCAAATGTCATGGTCCTAAGCAGGGCTCCGTCAATACCTCTGTGACCTTTCTCTGTGTTTAACTTTGTAGGAGATCAGGCGTGGCGGTGCAGCAGAATGGGAGGCATACAGAGGAGTCACACTGTGCAGGGGTTGGGGTGGAGGTTTGCACAAGGTGTGATATAAAACATTGAAAGCTTAGCCTTAAACTGCGCACTTTGAGGACAGGCAATCATTCACCCAAAGGCTGTGCCAATTTTAATACTCAACAAAACGCTGCAGGCATTCTATTTAGAAATTATTCCAATATCGTCTCTTTTTTCCCCAGGGCCACTTACCTTGTGACGTCAATGCTTCCTCATTCATCACTTTGTCAAAAATTTCACAGCAAACAAAATTCTTCCAGATGTTTCTGTTGCTTTATAAGCAGCAGAGTTTTAGCGGCAAATCCATTTCCCCAAAATCCAATTATCTAAAATGAAAATGACTGACTGCTCCCACCTATTTTCATGCTGCAGAAATAAAATACAAAATGAAATGGGATGAGGAGGCTTATCTTTTTTCTCTTTGGGAGATGAAAGAGGTCTCACTCTGCTTTTTTTCTGCTTCTGTTTTTTTTTTTATATTATTTTAATTGTGGTTGGCTTAGCAACAGAGTCCTGTCAGTCAGGATGTCTTTACCTCAGAAAAAAAAGTATATATAAGGAAAAGATCATCTGCAGGTGGCACTGGACATACTGACTCACTCACACACTCACTCAGAAGAAGGAAATTAAGTCACATTAATATATTTATTTTCTACAGTCAGTTGTGTGCTGTGTCTCCATGACATTTAAGCAGCAGTGCTCATTTAATAACGCATGAGAATGAAACTGCATTAGGTCAAATAACTATCTCATTACAGCTGTTTTTTTCCCCCTTCTCAATGTGGTGTCATATCCGCGGTGCATGAAGCCTCTGTGGAGAGAAAAGTCTGAATGGCAAATGTAATCGATCTATCTGTGGGAGGTGGAAAAAGTGATATTAAAATGTCACACAAGAAAAAAAAAAACTTCCACTTTAAAATAAAAAGGAGACAATAGACACAGCCTGGTGCAGTATGTGAGAAACGTTCATTTCTCAATAACACAAGTTTGTGTTAACAGCTTGTACACATGCTCTAGTCACAGACAGGCTTATGCTTTGCTTTACCTGACCTTTGCATAAATCTAAAACTGGGTTTATGAGAATTGTGAGGCTTAAACATTTTAAAAATCAGAACATTAGTTCCCAAAATAACATTCCCATACCTACCCACTTTCCACTTTTTTTTTTCAATTCTATACGATTAAAAGATCTGACGTCAGTCTGAGGCTGATATGAGGCTCATCTCAGTCTCAACCAGATGCAGCAAGCTGAATTGACCTGGACAAAGATGTAGAGCTCTGTGGGCCTCGCTGAACTTGAGTATCATTTGAGCAGTTGGTCAGTGGTTCCACAGACATACGCCATAGTCAGGCCTCAAGTGTATGTGAGGTGTTAGAAGTTATTTCTTCATAATAGAGCACAGTGTCTCATTCAATCGATCTTGAATCACCGGTAACCCACATTCATTTTTCCCACCTCTTAGTCACCTGACCACTGACCACCTTCCATTCAGCTGCTCTGTTCAGTCTTTTGCTGGATATGAATAGATAACATTTCACCTTCTGTCTGAGCTCTTTCTGCCTACATCCTTGGCTTGTCAGAAGATGTTTTATAAAACATTGCTGCCCCTTTTGTATCTGTGCTGAGGTATAAACTCCTAGGGCAAGCTCTATCTCACTGAACCAAAAAACTCATAAAGCTGTTTTGCAGTGCTAAGATAAAAAGTCACTGACGTACCTGAGGACAGTGAAAAAAGAGCCTTTCAACGTAAACATTGAGCCAGAGCTTCATGCCGTAGTTTAGCCAATTGATTCCACGCTACCTCACAACAATCAGGCTTCAATTACAAATGCTTTGTTCAGGCGCTGGTGGCGAGATAGCAAGATAAAGTGTTTCAGAGGTCTCATTATGTTTTAAAAGAACAAAAACTATTGTCTTCATCTTCTCCTCTGTCTCTGTCTTTCCTGGTGGCATCATTAAGATAGTGCAGATTGCAGCAGGGTGGGATTAATGGTCACTCACCACTGTAGAGAACAAAGCTGGTCCAAGCACACAGGATCACAGGTAATGAAGATGCAGCTTGAGTTATGGCTTCCTGTGGAGCCAGGGAGATCCATTTGGTGTGAAGGCGTAGTAGCTGCTGACTTATCACCTCTGTGGTGATGGCTGAAGTCCCCAACCTATCTGCTGCTTTGTTACACTTGAATTTCTCACCTCAGAGCTTCATGGCTTGAAATTTTACATTTAACAACAATTTAACAAAGAATTTGTAAAATGTACTTTTCTCGCTTTGTCATTTTTCCTTGTTCCCTTTTTTTTAAGTGTCTAATAAGAATTTACTGTGTGTGTCCGACACAGTGGATATTCTCAAGTTGAACATGCTTTTGCAGTTTAAAACACCCAGCCTTGAACCCCAGTTGGATTAAAAAGCTCCTTTTTTTCTTCAGGGAAAATACTTTTTTAAATGTTCTTCATTTCTTTCTTGCTGGAGTTTTACACTCAAATAGGAAATAGTCAGCAAGATGAAGTTATTTAGCAAATGTCAATATTAAGTAACGTATATTATCACCTTGTTGCAATCTATGTTTTTAATGCACAAAACCAACACATAATATTTTCTTTATGAAATATGATGAACCATGTGCTCTGCTTCCAGTCATTATGTTAGCGAGGCAGATTATAAGAACAATTATCTTATTATACAGATTTTCAAAATTTCCTTGACCAAATCAAAAGACACACGTTATGGATTGTGTTAATAAATCCTGATTTTTTGACAGTGGCTGCTCATGATGATTTAAAAGTTGCTTTTAAAAGCGACCTTCACCTAATCAGACAATGATAGATCTTCTGCATGATCAACTGAAAACACTTCTATTTATCAAAAAGACTGTCAACATTCGACTCAAAACAACCCAACTGGTGTTTTGAATTAGACTACTGCCACCTTTGGACTGAAATTCTTTGGAGCCTAAATATTGTCTCCCTGAACTGGTACAAGGCTTTCGTGTCTCTCCTTGCATGTAAACAGAAACTTCAATTTTGAGTTCACAGTACTCCTAAGACATGACAATGTTTAAAGGTTTGCACCTTTTAGACATACAAGTTGTATATCCATTGGTAACTTTTAGTTTGTGAATATCAAATACTAGCAATGTGTACCTATAAAAGCATACTATCACAAGTGATCTAATGATTTGCTTTTACTTGAGTAACATAGCATTTTAGTACAGAAATTATGTGAAAAGGAGCTAAAATCTACAAATTTGGTGAACATATGTTTTGTGTCCTAGAGTAATACTTCTGTTTTGAGATTTTGCCCTTCACACTCAGAGTTGCTCTCTGTGGGTTTTCATACGTGTGAGAGTGAGTGAGTTGGCCCTGCAATGGACTGATGCCTTGTTCACACTGTCTTGGTGCCTTTTGCCAAGTGCATGCTGGGAAAAAGGATGAAGTGTTGTTTTGATTTATCAACTGTCACTACTCTGAACATTGACACTAGTTTTTTAAACCGTGAGGAAGCCTTGTCTTTGCACTGCTGGTATAGATAGATCAACCAAAAGCTGAACCTGTCCAATGATGTGACTCTTTTTTTTTTTTTCTTTTTTAAACTGGATTAAATCTTAACACCTTGTTCAATCGAAAAGGTAAAATCAGCTGAATGACTCCTTGCAGGTTGAATTTTTTTTGGGATTATGGGTTATGAGGATTACTCCTGTACATTTGTGACACTTTAACCTTGTTCTGGTCATTTGAATGTTTGAAAAGAGAACCATTAAACTCTATAAACCCAAGATTTCATGTCTGTAAAATAGAAAAAAAAGTCATGTGGCTTCTTTAGTTGAGCTTTTTCTCTTTGAGGAACATCTTTTTGTTTGCCTGACAGTTTGGGTGGGTGTTAAATGTTGCATGTAACACCCTAGAGGAGTGTTTTGTCAGGACTAGTGAAAAATCTCACATTAACACTAATATGATTCCAATGTGTGAATGACTGCTTCAGAACTAATTGACATTACAGTGCACGTTCACACTGGAATAATACTGTTATTAGCGAGTTTATTAATTACACAGAGTGAAATAGGTCAATATAGTTACATTAAACTGATTAGTCACTAATGCTTATTCAAAGCCATTACCCATTCCCCTCAGGTAAGCCCACCAGGAAGTCACTTTAGTAGTAGAGGGCACCGCCATGTCACATAATATGACACAAATGAATTAATGAAGTGCTTAATGAGAAGGCAAACACCGCTAGTATTTGCAGGGGTAGAGGCAGTCTCACACTTATGAGACACCTGACAGACTGTGTCCTGGTGAAACAAGCCCTGAGGAGATGGAGCATGACGGGCTGTGATTCTGTAATGTGCTGCATCATGCCAAAGGTTGAGTCCCCTCTGTCCTTGCCAGCATCCTACGTGAAGACCAAAGGAGCCTCTTTGTGTTTCATGTGGAGCAGCACATTACACGGGCCATTGGCTTTGTCTCAACAATTCTATGTTATGTTGCCCTGTATTTTTTTGCAATTGGAAGTCTTAATATTGTTTGTTTGGCAAGTTGTAAATATAATTCTAATGTATAACCTAGTTTTTGAATTTCAGCTTTAATATAGAGGAACAATGTGTTAAACATATTGAGTATCTCGTCACAAGAAGTTGTCTTCAAAATAACAGATTACAGGCATCCCATGTTTCAGATACATGTGATGCAATTTGTGAAGGACAAATGGTTACCTCTGGTCTATAAATATAGAGCCTCTGAGAAAGTGCAAAAACTATAACACTCATTTAATAAGAGATTGGAGTAGTCCTTTCACCATGGCTGTTGCTAACAGGATATGAAACAAATGAGTTGATGAACGCTGTTTGACATAGTAGCCTCTGCCGTTAGTGTGTGAATGTGGTTTGAATGGGTGGTTATAAGATGTTAAGGAGCTTTGAGTGATCAGAAGACCAGAGAAAAAGCCATAATAACAGTCCATTTACCATGACATACAGTCAGTAAATAATCTTCAGCTTCAGATGGATGTACAATGGTGAAAAACTGGGTGTGGGGTTGTATGGTGCGGAAGAGAAACACAAGCAGCTACACAGACATAGAGGCAGTTAGAGAGCAGCATGCAGCAGCCCTGAATGCCAGAGTGAAATGTCACAGTATATACATTTGATACACAAAAGGTTATTCTTGGTGTTTGATGCTAGCAATAACAGCTATGGGATGGTGTAAACATTAATATCATCTAGCGTCAAATGTACTGAAAAAAAATAAAATAAAATAAAAAAACCTTGGCAGATTGAAAACAGTTGCCAACCCAGTTGCCAATTATTTATGTAGCTTGTTGTTATGAGGCAACATTGGTATACATCTGACAACGACATGATTGACTCGTGTCCAATATCCACTCTCTTTGAGCCCTTCATCTGCCCTCTCCCAGCACCTAGAGGAAATATCTGACTTTCTAGAAGCTGAAGGCTTCTTTGTGTTTGCCAGTGACTCCCTGTTGTGTCTGCTGCAGTTTGGTGCATCTTATGCATTGAAGTGGGATTTTACAAGTCCTTTGCTGCAAAAAAGCTGCAGCCAAGAACAGCAGTATAAGAGCAGTGGAAGTATGCAAAGGTTTCTTTTAATCTGCTGGTTAGCTTAAAATGTGAAGATTTTTTTGAATTTGCAATATTAAGTGAAACAAAAATGACTGATGAGGTGGTGACAGGTGACATCACAAAATTCTGCACCTGTATTCTTTGCTCATAGGTGGCAACTTAGATTCAAAACACATAAGTGGTATTCTAATACAGCTTAACACTTCTCAACTGAGCCTTCTTGGAGTTTCTTAATGTGAAATGTACCATTGAATAACACACTGCTGTTGTCATTTCCCAACACAGAGACAGCAGGAAGTAGAAGATACTTTTAATGTGAAGGAAAAAACAAACACACACACATGAAAAACCTTAAACAATCAAAAACTGATCATTTCTAGGTAGCACAAAACACATTTTTGCTTTTGTTTGCAGCGATGCCCCAGTGAGAAAAGACTGGTATTGGGATGTGAGAATAAAACCAGTGACATCTCTAACTGTCCAACTTTTCACCGCAGCATGGTGTTTTTACTGAAAATATCCATCACCACCATATTTAATGTCAGCTGTCCCAGCCATGCCAGCACTGGGGTTGTTCTTGCAGATCCACACATCTTGTTTTCTTGATTGACTCCACTCGATTTCTCATTTTTGAATGCATCCAAGAACCCTGTTTAAACAGCCTTCATAAATAATCCAGTTGAAAGTAAACTGTAATTTCCTGGCTTGAAATTTGTTTTGGATAGGTCGCAGCTGTGGATTCAGAGATGTATAATATTGATGAAATTTCAATACTCACCAAACAGTCCTCCAATCAAACTCTAAGTACTTATTTAAGCTTCATGAGATGAGACTAAAATTAGATTTGACATTTCTCGTGTCTGTGCATTAGCATTTAGCCAAACCCTAAATCTCTGTTTTGGCAGCTTTGATTTTCCCTTCATTCTCTTTGAATAAGCCATCTGCAAATGACAACTTGTTGAATAAATTATAAGCTGATTAGATCACTTCATTGATGCAGACACGCCGTGTCTACCATGTGTATTTGTCGGATGGTTTCAGTTGTTTTCTCTCATTAACCTGTCAGACCTTAAATGTTTCCTCTTCAAGATCTGACAGCAATCAAAACACTTAGAAGTGTCATGTTTTTTTAATTACTTAATTCACAAGTATAAATTTTGCAAACAGGTGCTGCACATTTTCAGTATTTCACAGAATATGGATAATCTACATTCAACTTATAGGATATGTTTTGTGCCTTTTCAATGTAATGCAAATTAAACATGGTAAATATGGAGCTGAAAATAACCCTATTAACTATATTCAACGAGTGAAACATTTTCAAACCAAACATATAAACAGCTTCATGAAGGGAAACTATGGGGCCCTAGAATTTATTTTCAATTAACATTATGTAATTAATCACTCTAATTTTACATCATAAAGCTTTTTAAGATCTGACCAGCAGACGCCCCAAATTGCACAACTTTTCAAACACTTGATCTGAAAAAAAAACAAAAAACGGTAACAGATCCTTCAAGTTTAAAAATCAGGAACCGTCTGCAAATAGAGACTGTGTGGCATGCTGCAGGATTGAAAAGTGTGAAAAAAATAAAGACATCAGAGAAATAAATAATGCTCACAACCACCGACTATGAGTTGATAATGTACTTTTATTCAGGGGGAATCTGGCTGGTGGGGTCTATGGACTGACATCACACTCCTTCTGCTCACCAGCTTATCATTCACTGTTGGGTTGGGTTGTTGTTTTTTTTCCGTAATTCATATCATAAAAGGACTTACGTCACTTTTTTTCATAACCATTTAAAAAGGAAAAAAACTCATTTAGTGTTAAGTACAGCAAGAGCACCCATGATTACATATCTGTGCGAATATTGCAATATAAAAAACATGCTGCGTATTCAGGTGGACTCAACTGTATGATTTGGCTGTAACGGTTGCATTGCAAAATGAAAATAACACTGCTATCAGTGAATCTCTATCTTACCAGCTCTTTTTTAAAACTAAATCATCAGGATAGATGGAAAACAATGAAGACTCAGAAAAAGTTTGTTTTCATTTCCATTGACCCCCTTCCCAACCTCTCCCCCCCTCAGGTATTTATACGGATTTTCCTCAAATCTTGAAATCCACATCTTATCCTGAGAATAAAAGGATGCTCAAAATGTGTTCACTCTCTGCAGTTTCCAGCTTTTAAAGGTTAGGGGCAAGGGCACCTCAGGGAATAAGGGGCCCAGTGTCATATCTCATCAGCGCATCCAAAAGCTTAAGCTGTCTGGGTAGTTCATTTCCAGCCTGGACTTTCATTGCACGTTGACTGCCTTTATTCCAGCAGTCTTCTGTTTTAATACTCTCAGATCCCTCTGCCCTTCATGCCTGAGAAGAGAGAAAGAGCAGGTTAAGTCATCGTGATCATGTAGTCGAGTGCAACTTACTCCACTGAGAGTTCCCCCTCCTTCCATTTTAAATGATGTTAATGCAAATCAAGAGGGAGAGGGGAACTAAGTGCAGGGATGTGAGATGAATATCAATATGTACCGTTTAATATAAAAAGCCTCTCTTTCTTTGAACTCACCAGGCTGATGGTCATCTACAACCTGTGAGGCAGACTAAAGGGCTTTTATAGAAATCTATTCAGCTAACAAAGCCAGCCAATGCAAAAGCAATGTAAGATCAATGTAGAAACACTGAGCATCATGTCAGGATGGTAGGAACCTCAGCTGTGGATGGAGAATGCAGTCTTACAATGCCATTTCAATCAGGTTACCTCTTAGAGATCAATCTTTCAAAACACTGTTTTGTCAGGGGGGTGTCAGCTCTGTGGTCCGTTTTAGATGTGTCACCCCTTTGCAAACACAGAAGCATCTGTATGATATTCTGTAAAGCAGAACATTTTCTCCCAGAATCATCCATCAATGTTTATAAACCCCAAGGAACAGAAAAAATAAATCTAAACAAGCATTTATGTCTTACAAAAATTGTCTCACTAGACTTAATATGAGCCACATCAATCTGAAAAGCGCAAAAAATGGCTTGAGGAAATTGTTGGAAAAGAATCAAGCAATCTACCAACAGGTTAAAAAAATGTTTGCTTGTTTAGTTTCTTAAACTGGGACTTAAATCTATCCAGGCATCATCTTTGTATCACTTGACACAGGTCTGCCTTCAGTCTGAAGAAGAGTCAGACTCAAACAGAGAAACGGTGTTCGGCTTTTATGCCCCACATATCAGGTTTGCTGACACTCTCAGCTTCTTTGAATCCAGGTCGAACACTCATCTTTTTACGGCTGCCTTTTATTACAATATTTTAACAATTCGTTAAAATATTTCTTTCATTGTACAACTCTGCACTGCAACTTTTATGCTTAAAAATCGGTTTTAAAATATTTCAACCATCCTTCTTGCCACTTGATTCCATTCTATTTCATTTATTTTTAACTTGAACTAAAATATTCTCTTTGGATTGGTTTTCAATTCTTTTCTTCAACATGTTTTGCTGACCTTTTCAACGATTATTTGTATTTCTGCGGGAAGCACTATGAATTGCCTTGCTAAAATGTGCTATAAATTTGCTGAGTATTCTCATACCCTGAATATGACATATTAAGTCAGTTTTCTGCTCTCATCAGGTGAATGAGGCTAATTCTAAGTCTAGTGAGACAACTTTTGTTAGATATGAAATATAAAGACTTGCTTGAAGTTTGATTTTGCTCTGGAGATCATCACATTTATCTTGTTATTAAAGCTCCATTGACTCATGCCTGTGTTGCACCCCCTGCAGGCAAATCAGTAACTCTTGTCCTGTTGCCTTTATGAATGTGTAATTTTTCACTATTATTTTTTTGATAATAAACTCTCATTCTTCTGTTTTTAAAACAGACATATCAGTCACAGAGTCTTAGCAAATGAAGATAGCAATAAAATAAAATAGAAATAAAAAGGCTGTCTCTGAAATATGCCAGTCTTCCTGCCGACACATCCCCTCAGCCTCAAGTAGTGCCAAGCTCAGAAAATAACCAAACAGACGTGAGCTCTAACAGTGCACAATGGTCTTGCTTGCTTATGAAGGTCATAAAGCTGCATCAGTTTTAATTGCAAATTAGTTTAAGAACTTTCAAATCAGGGTTTTCTTTTACGCATATGTTTGTATTTCTTTAGGCTTTGTGTGTTTTCCTCTGGTATTGAGGGGGATTCTATTGGGTTTTGTATAGTGTTTTCCAGCATTGATACGAGTCCTCCAGGATATTTGAATACCACCTCTGTGACTAATGTTCTCTCAGCCACCTCTCTTCTGGCTTGACTGCTTCTCAACAAGGTGCTTGCCTGTCCTCTTCCTGGACTGATCTGGGCTCTATCCCATTATCCACACTTGATGAGCACTAGAACGCTTAGACAGCCGAACACATCCACCAACTGAGTGCAAGTGAGTTCTTTTCCTCCGACAAACTCCACCACTTAGAGCAAGCAATACATTTCATCCACAATTGAACTAGTACCGCTGTGTAACTGTGCTTGGTTAAGCATGTGACAAACAATAAACCATGATGTTGGCATAGCATTTCTCAGAGGCAGACTATGGTAACCATATGGTGTTCTGTTGATAAACAGATACATTCATACATTTTCTCAGACCCTCCATGAAATATAAGTGTAAAAAGTAAATGCACTACAAAGACATAGGCAGTGTACTGGCCCATTTCTTGCACAGTCAACCAGTTGCATGAATGTAATACTTGTATTTTTTATAGTTGAAGCACATTTGAAAGTTCAACAGTCTGCCTCTTACTATCCTGCTCTCATGACCTAAAATATGATGTCTCTTTTTTTTGAGTTATTATTTTCTTCTTTTGATTGTTGGCAACAATTGGTAAGATTCTATTTTGTTTTATCATGTCTTTTAAAAGAGACAAAGTCAATTTCTCTGAAGTGTGGGTCCTGTATGAACAACAACAATACATCTTAGCTTTAATTCTCCAAGTCCCTAACACTCTACTGGAGGGATATACCCCCATTTTTTCCGATGGATATTCACATGTTTAGTATTCGATGGTGGGTTGGGGAGAGCCCTGTCTTATTTATCAGTCCAAAGTGTCCCAGAGCTGCTTTGTCCTTACGGTTTGTTATCTCGGGAACCAATCCCCTCAGGCCAAGAATGTCTCATCATACAATGGAAACACACTCTTCGTATTGATTTGTGATGGCTCTTTCCTCCAAGGGGACGAGTGGACAGAGGCACTACATGAGAGCCCAATATGTCTTGGCATTGCCATACGCAAGTCAGTGATGGCCCAATTTCAGCACAGAAAGCCTGGAGGTGTTTACTACCTTAGAAAGATCCAGAGAAAAAAAATACTGCTGCATTAATGTTGCGTCCAATGATTTAAAAAGTGAAAATTGTTTGCTCAAAATACCATTGACCTGAAACCTTGAAATGAATCCCCTTTTATGAGCTACATGTTGAATATAAGTGTTACTTAGCTTAGTTTATGTCCTTTAGGGAAACATTTGGACTTTCTGATTTCAACTCAGCTCTGCAGATATAGTATAAAGTAGTTGAAAAGAACCTTATTAGAGTCTTAGTCACAATCAATATCTCTTGATCCCAATCGCATCAACATGATACAGCTTGACTAGTTCACACTTATCAAGAGTCAGCACTTCTTAAGGTGTTGCCATCCAAACAACCTTTTTCTGTTGTGATTGGGTCTTGCTGCATCATTTACTGACCTGGGTTTGCACTGCCATATTGTTAGAATCTGGCGTGGGTGGTGTGCAGGGCATTGAGCAGCTGTGAGTCCCATGCTGCACAACAATAGAACAACATTCATTATCTGAGCATCTGTGCATGGTGAAGCTGCATGGTGGATCAACAAAGTAGACCAGGAAAGACTGAATATGAAGGTTTTTATTCACTCTGGTTCTTATAAGACAGTAAATGATGTTGCTTTTTTGGCGCTGCTACTGATAACAAATCCATACCTGACAATTGATGGACTATATATTGTTTTTATATGCAAATTTTATAAGTATGGCTTATTAGATTGCATGGGTTAAATGGCAGAACGTGGATCTTCTTGTGAATTCCTACTCAACAATGAAGGACAAATTGCTGTTGCTGGCTGCTTGAAAACAGACTTTCTTGAAAAAAAAAAAAAGATGCAGAATCCTGATGTAGTGGTATTGATGCATTGTGAGTATTGTGTATTGATTATTGTATGAAACCTTTACTGAAGTTTAATTTCCAAAGATGATCCACAGTCTGTTTAAGATGCCACCCGTCTGCACTTTTGAATGTCACGTGCTGTAGCACCAAAAGGCCACTCTAATTCATCTGATTTGTATACGTGTGAATCAGCCGCAGATGTTGAAAATCATCTCCTAATATAAATGTGACACAGTTTGTAAATGCTATATTGTCCTGTCAGGAAGCGTCAGTGCTTTTCAACAGTTATTCAAATTTGAATAATGCTGAATCAATTGCCTCTTTACATTTATAGGGCTCTGTTGAATTACCTGTTAGAAAGAGTTGGAAATAATGTTTTTAAAAAGAGTTAACATATGATATTGTTAAGAATTATGAATTAAAAGCTTTAATAAAACACATTGAAAACACGTATCTGAGGCTGGTAAAAGACAGTAGCACACTGTTTGAGCTGGGAAACTTGTTGTTTCTGAATGTCGATCACCATGCACCATGACATTGACATCTTTTTCTCTTTCTAGCATGACTGCTTTCGGAAAACACTACTGCACCGTTTCAGATGTGTCCTTCCTATGCTCCTCAAGGAAGAAATCACTGAGGCCTTATTTTTATTCATCCCCAAAGACACAGAGAGACGTGATGACCAAGTGACCTCAATTATCCCGACCAGTGATGTCCTGTTAGACTTTTCTTTTTCATTCTCCGGGTCTATTGATCATACAACCACATCGGAATATGTGACAGCTAATTGGGCTCCAGAGAGTTTTCCATTCTCTGTTTATAACGTTTAAGCTTATTCCCTTTTGCTAATTGGCTTTGTTTCCATCATCAACATTGATCGATCAAAAGTCCTCCTGATTTAACTGAAGGCTCATTTATCAGGGATGGAGGCTTCTGCAGGCTACTGAAGGACTTGAGCTCTTTCCTCTTTTGGCATCATCTATACTTATTGATCTTAAAATAACCAGTAGCGCCTAAGAATACAAATATTCATAAAACAAAAGAATATTAAACCACAATCTTCAGATTCCATCTTTTAAATAAAAAAATAATGCAGTCCAACAGCTCAAAAAGTGTTCTCCTTCTGCTTCCTACTATCATATGCAATTTGTGGCCGTAAACTGTATTTACACACACTCAGAAACACACATCAGTTCTCATGAGGTTACAAGAAGCAGCAAACACAAATATCAATTGCATGGATTGGACTACGTTAAGAGGGGTCACAGACAAATGTCCTCCATTTTACACATGGTTGATCTTAAAACCAAACCACAAGCCGCATTTCCTCCTTTTCCAGTAGATTACCAATCACCACAAAGACTCTGTGTTGACTCTCTCATTTCACATGTGTGTGGCTTTAATTGGTCAGCAAACAAATCAAACAACATGTTAACATTATGTTTGAAAGAGGATTGAGTAATTGTTATATACAGGAATTAAAACGTGTGTCAAAGGTTGAATAAGTTTTAAAAATTTAGCAGGGATGTACGAGATTGGATTTTTGTCTGATATCAGATATGCCAATATTTTTATAACTCATTAAATGATTATGGATACTGATATACATATATATATATTTTTTTCGCACCTAACTACAGAGATCATCAACTCTCTCCTGTACTGGAATGAGTGTGCAGAAATATGGTACATACTCTTATCACATTTGTTATATTATTCATCTTCTGTTCAAAACAGTAATATCTTTTTTACTTTATGCTCTCCCTGAGTCAATTATTACAACACCTACAACTGGGACAAATTTGGCCAATTTCGCAATTGACAGAGTGAGGAAAAATAACCTCTGGAACATGCTGTGCAGCACGTCGTCTTTGTGCCAGGGACATGGCACTGAGGTCAGGCATTTAATCAAGTTAGCAGCAGCCTGTTATATTATTTCAACAGATATCAGTGTGTTGTGGCTGATAACTGACTGTTTAGTTTAAAATCAATATCAGACGGTATACGTAACAAACTGATAATTTCATAACACATTCCTGAATATTTGTAAGCAGTTCACCTTTGCATTCCACTGTTGTAGATTGTCTGTGTCAAGTGATTCTCTCTCTGCACCTGTTAGAAATACTCCTGATTCCCGTTCAATGAAAGTTTGACTTCCACTTCTTGGAGACAAAATGTGCAATCTGTTTTGCTCTCATCTATCAAAATGGTATTCTGATAGTATTGCAGGTTCGTCTTGGATACTCTTTTCTTGGTGGTGAGGTCAGGGATGTGGCTCTTCAGCATTTTGATGTATTCATTTACTGTCTGTTCCCTTACAAAGCTCTGAAAACATAAATATGTATGCACCACATTTTCAAGCCACAGGTTGCAGAGGACACATTGGAGTTTGCAAATGTGTGCAATTATAAAACAAAAAAGTGTTATGTCTGAAGTGGGTGTGTGTAAATTTGAGGGTGTAAAGTGGATGGAAGTGTCTGAAAGCATGTGATGTGTTGCTTGTGCTCTTTTACAGGCTCAAGGATAAAACTTTTTATTCAGCAGAGACACAGCTGGTTTGTCTGGGTCAGTGTTGCAGGCTGCTCATATGTTTCAAGTCGCCCATCCTGCCTTCTGGTCAAACAACATGGCAGACTTAGATTCAATGAAATTCCATGAAATCACTTAAACACTTGAAAAAATGGTACAGTTCTTAGAATCTGCTTGATTCAGTTGTTCTTTTATCCCCACATCACATCAATTATGGTGCATTTTTGAATGTGCCATCAAATACATATAATTAATCACACTTAAAGCTGACTTCCACTTTAAATTTCTCCAGAGAGCTCATGATCTTCAGTAAAGAAAGAAACCTTTCTTTTTGTTCTTTGAGTCATTCTTTTTTATTTTATTTTATGTATTGTTGTTTTCATATTTAGCATTAACATGAGAAAGCCTAATCCTCGTTTTTAATTTAAAGATAAATTAAGTTATGAATGAATTGTCTCATTCCTCTGTTCCTATCAAGACAATACAGAAATAAGAGAAAGACAGAGGGAAATAAAGACGACAAGATGTTCCCTTTTCTGCCAGCTAAAGTGCCTCCAGACAGATTTGTCCTGGCATGCAGGAGGTTGAGATACATTTTCAGCCAGAGACCCACAGGGCTCTTTTGGGACCAAGTGCCACTAAAACAGAGGGGCTCAGTAACGCAACACTTTGAAAATGGCTCAGGGTGACAGAGCATTGACATCAGTCAAGAAGAAAACAGAACCTTTGTGACCTCTTGGTGTTAAGCTGGAAAGTGAGCATGCATGTGTGCTTTACCGCTGACAGAGAACACATGAGCCACAGTGTTTGGTGGCCGTGGGTGCTCTTGAATGACTGCCAGCCGCCACTTCTGTTATCCCTCATAATGATTGCAAAGGAAATCTTCTGGAGAGTTCTTCATAGATTTTTTTTTTTATCACCACAGAGGGTCATTGATGCTTATGAGCATTGTGCAGGGGGCTGCACAAAGTCATGAAATCTCAAAGAATTATGATGCAGCTCTCAGTCCTGTGTCTAGTTGCTCAGTTATTCCATCTCACCTCATTTTTTGGATCTGTGGTCTGCCTTTCATGTCAGACACATTTGCTATTGCAGGAGGCAGTTTTATAGCCAAGCAACAGAAAGCAGACAGAGGAAGTTAGCTTATGAGAAAATAATGCTTTTTTTGCCCAAATGATGTGATAAGATCCAAATATGTCTTTATCACAGTTTGGGTACCAGTTAAATCTGTTGTACAATGATTTCTTTGAGAACACTTTGGAGTATGATTGGCAAAGATGTATTCTGTGATTTGGCTGTAAAACAGGATTCTTCTCTTCACTATAACTCCCTGTTCACTACTTGGGCACAATATTAAATTTGAAGACATGTAAAATTAAACAAAATTACAAAGCAACACTGCATTTGTACTTGCATCTGGCTGTAATTGTGTATTCAGGAATCATGTTGATCTAGTAAATCTTAAGGGTAGGGTGACAATGTGACCACTTTTTCTTTTACATCTTATCCTACGTTACCATCTGATAGTCTTTTATGTTGCAAGTAGGGACACTTGATTCATCTAATTGCTCATGTAAAGATAATCAATCTGATATCTTTAAGCCAGTTCATACATGCTGGCTATAATGTTAAATAGTTTGACCCTCTGAGACATTAATCATTAACAAAATCAATCATAACTTTGAATAATGAAATCTTGATTCATTACAGTGGGGTTTCAGTTTAGGGTTGCGAGGTCTGTGGTTTGGGACACTATTTGTGTGCTGCAAATGTGGGTTGAGTAGACCCCTTTCGTGAATAAAAAAATATGAATAAGTAAATAGACAGCGCACAGATAATCAGTTAGACTGTGCATGGAATACGTCACATAATATAATGCACATGCACATTAAGACCCACAGTCCTGCGAGTGGGCATGCATGCACAACATGTTTCCACTTTCTATCTTTAACATCTAAGAACCCAACAGCAAAAGTTTTCCCTTTCTTAGTCTTACAAAGAATGCAATGGAGTGGGATTTTACTGTTGCCTGCAAAAATCTGTGACCAGAAAAAAATGATTTTTTTTTTTTTCTTAGGATGAAAGTTGTAGATATAGATGATTGAACTTTTCATACATAGACTTTATATTTATCATGCTTTTGTACGTTGGTTATGGTTATTGTGAAGTATATAGGACCAAGTTTTCAGCACCAGTTCAAGGATCTGGGTACAATAACATTTTTCAAACCTAAAGTCTGATTCAAAATGAGAAACATCCTTTCACCAAACAATAAAAGAATTCAGTCACAAAGACCACAGTAACACTTCCAGTATGTCTGTTTCAGTGAAAACAAAACCTGATTTTTCTGACAGAGTACGTTTAATTTCACACTTAATTTCATGCTTAATTTTTATTCTGATACGTCAGAGGCAGTTGTTTGGTGAAAGACGTAACTTGAAAAATTCTTGCCAAGGTCCTTGTTAATTTTTTTTTTCATAAAAAAAATTATGAACCATGCAAAGCTGTGTAAATATGTAGTTGTCATACACTTAAACAGTTACGTCAAACACACTGGCTTTTTGAAGCTTGCCTCAGTGTTCAGTGAAATTGACTGAAAGAAACAGACGCAGATCTATGTAGGAAGTGCTTTAAACAGACCTCACATACTTTTCATTTCTCACTTTACTTTGTTTGACAACAAAAGCATTAGCCTTATTCTGCCTGACATTAAAACCCTGCCATATGTGAGCTAGCTCCTTCTGCGACGTAGTTGTCTGTTGGCTGAAACAAGAAGCATCAACTCACATTTCCTCTGGGCACCAGCTTTTACTTATGTGCGCACACACCCACATGCTTGCTTGTTCCGGCACTGAGCTACATGTCCAGCGCCCGGTCCTCATTAGCCAGCTTGCAGGTCAGTAGCAGATGTGTGTCTGAGATTTCTCCCTTTAGGGCATGGCTGAAGAAGTGTGCGTGTGGGGAGGGGGGATAGATGCCATTTGAACCCATCGCTTCCTCGGCAGCAGCAGCCACAGCCATGAGCAGCAGATAAGGTTGTTGTTGTAGATGTAAATCAATGCCATCTGCTGTGCTGGGGAAACATTTTCCCAAGATGGGAGCCATTATATTCAGCCAGGACTGTGAGGGACATTATGAAGAAAGTTTAAAAAAAACAGTCTGTGCATGTTTGTGCATGTGTGTGTTGTAGCACTACTGAGGCATCCTTTTTCTTTTAAATAAGCATTTGGCAGATATAATGCTCCATCACAGCAAGTGGTAAGCATGCTTCTCTGTCTTTAAAGTAGATAGCTCCATATAGTATGATTTGACATCATCTTCTTTAAACCTGATTGGCAGTAAACATGCTCAGTCTGAAGACTCTAGCATGAAAAACAAATGTCTGACATCAGGTTTATTGATCCAGCGTTACTTATAGCTAATTCATTGTCACTTGCATGCATCTGTAAATGTATTCTGCGCTCCAGGCCTCAGTATTATTTAGCTTGTTCTGCAGCGTCGAGTGGGATGAAAAGGTGTTGCAGAGTGATAATTCTCCAACAAATTTTAATACACAAATAAATATGTAGAAGCATATGGCTGGGATCCCTGCATGCACTCCCTGCGGCATTCACACTGGTATGTGTAAATGTGTGAAGACTCCATACACATGGACCTTTTGAAGTTGAGCTGAAACACCGACATGGGGGTGTTCTGAGTACATGGTGTTACATTTTGAATCCCAAATCTGTTTGCTCAGTTTTTGTGCTTACTCATCTCCGCCAATTCTTTATCTCCAATCCAAAGTGTTGCCAGAAAGCTTCAAGCATAAATCCTCTGGAAGAATGAATAACCGGCTGTTAGTGCGGTGTAACTGTCCAACAATCCCTTAGGGGGGCTAACTCAGGCTGGATAATATATCTATTAAGAGTCATATCAAATAAATGTCAGGACAGTCCATTGATACTTCAGGCTTTTGCTCAGTTTTTAACACAATGGATTGACAGAGATTTGAATTGTGATACAGAGCAGGAATTATTTCTTGATAAATCCCAACTTAATTTGGTTCCCCAAAGATGCACATAAATGTCTTATTGTTTTGTGTGGAGTTATGGGCTGTGTCTGAAATCCCAAAGTCATTTAAGTCCTCCTACGTTCTACAAAGTGTGATTGATGTAAACTACTTCCCATCTTACAGAATGCCAATAATATATTATAAATACATACTCCACAAGGAGGGTTAGCCACTAAAGTTTATTGCTGAAGAAGCTGGCTGTTCGTAGAGTGCTCCACCCAAGCATATCAATGGCAAGTTGAGGAAGGGAAAAGTGTGGTAGTAAAATGTGCACCAGCAACAGGGATAACCACAGCCTGGAGAGGGAAGCCAGGAGGAGCAGAACTTATTTAGGGGAACTTTGCTAGTAGTGGACTGAGACTGGAGTCAGTGCTCTACAAGCCACCACACACAGACATATCAAGGGATTCGTCTAAGGAGAGAAAAAAATTGGAGAGTAATCTTTTATCATCTTTGGATATCAAGGACCCAGAATCTGGAGTGAGAGAGGGGCAACAGGGAATCTCATGTGTCATGAAGTCCGGTATGAAGTTTCCACAGTCAATGATGGTTTGGTAATGTCATGTGACTGCTGGTGTCGGCTCACTGTGTTTTCTGAAGGCCAGACTCATCTCAGCTGTTTACCAGGAAATTTCAGAGCATTTAATGTTTTCTTCTGCTTTATAGATATACTGGTTGAATTTTCCAGTAGTTCTCATCACCTGCCCACACTGACATGTTGAAATTACATGTCAACAAGAGGTTAAATATTTTTTTTTTCTTTTCTTTTTTCTTACATTCTCATTTTCTCAGACCTCCCTGTTATTCAAGTTATTATTGTTATGTCTGTGTGAGTGTTTCTTCTCTGGTGAAGTCAATTAGTTATTCAATGTTGAAAAGGTTATTTGTCACCGTTTGTTGAAAAAAAAGTGGATTTCTTGCAATGCTCTCTCCCAAATTAGAGGAGCAGGAGATCAATGTTGAGAGAAAATGTGACTAACAAAGGGGCCACTGAATTTTCCTCAACCATAGGTGTCCAATTTAGATAGGTTGTGCACAATGCAAAGTGAGATACAAAGGAGGAAAACCATCAGTTATAATAATTTGCACTTTTGATTTGTTATACCCTCTTTATGGTGCATCTTATGATAAGTAAATAGTACTTTTCTGACAACCATGAGGAAGTGATCCATAGCACTGGGACCAGTGTGTTTGTATTATTACTTTTGTAAAATGACAATCACGGGGAACACATACTTAAACTGAATTGCAGTCTCATTAAAAGAACATGAAGCAATTTGGATCAAAACTAGACAAACTGTAACATTAGTTTGCCATTCAGGGGCCTATAGTCATCTCGTGCGTTGTGCCGGGCCAATCTTCTACATGCCCCCAACTGTGTAACTGCATCAACTTGGGGGCAATTCAGCCTTTCCTCCACAACGATCTAATCCTCATATTTGGGGATAAGATGAGTGCTTCTTCCTGCAAAATGTAATAAGCTGTGCACTGCTCTAAGTACTGCCAAGCCATGGCAGCAAGTTTAGATACAAGACCAAAGAATGATCAAAGGCCAAGCTTTTGAGAGTTCCAGGGAAAGAGGATATTATGCTTGAGCTCGGCTCGCTGATATCTGTATCTGTATCCACATCTTCTTGACAATGATGTGATCTTTTATCATCATAGCTCTTGGAATATGTATTTAATCATTGAGGGGGCTGAATTGTAACGTATGCTTATCAGGCCCCTCAAGTTGCTGTCCTGACATTAATTAAAAACTCCTGAATAGTCATCTCTTATCAAAAAGTATATCCCCAAACTCCATTCTTAGAACTTTATGTAACCAATTTTTGTATTTGCTTGTATGTAAACAATTTTTGTATGTGACATATGACTATTCTAATATTACCAGATCTCCACTTTGATAAAATGATGCATAGTCTACATTTTGAATTGTGTGGTGCTAGAATATTCACATAGGGCTTCTTTGGAACCTCTTGCAGGATAAGCTGTGTATGGTCTTGGAGTACAGTACAGTACAGCAGCCATAATAAGCTTTTGTTTTTGTTTTGTTTTTTAAGAGTGATAAGTAATTTAATGCACAAATGATCCCAATGATAGCTCGAATGTGCTCAAAATGAATTGCATGGCTGTTGATTTCTTTGAAATAAGTTTCAGCCATGTCCTTTAACTGTTTAAAAAAGTTACTCTGCATTTTTCAAAGTTAAGACTGACTGCTCTTTAGAGGGGGCTTTTAAAGTAGCTACTCACTTTGGAGAGAGCTGTGAGAGCTGAGTGTCAAAGCCCTGTGCCTGTCTCTTCATCAGCTCACAGCAGTCTTTTACACTGAGCTGGGGATCTGATTGGATCGTATATCTCACAGCAAAATAAACTGTTGGTGAAAGCTGTTAAGAACAATCAAATTGCCGGATGCTCCATGATGCTCTGAGGTAAAAACCCTGTGAAATGCTTTTACTTTTGTTCTCTTTTCTGTCTCACCCACCCCTCGATCTCAAATCTCTTTCCCTTTTATTCTTGCCACTCTTTCCTTATTCCACCTGCCTACCTCTCCCCATTTTCACATTCTCTTTCCCTCCTTTTCTCTGCTCTTTCTCATTATCGCTCTCCTGTGCCTTGACCTGGAGTTGTTCTCACTGTTTTAGTATCGATTAAGGCTCTCTCCTGGGTGTGGGCCTGCCTGTGTCTGATCTAACGGAACTGAGATTTGTTCACATTTCTCTCTGAGCCTGACGGGATTTTCTTCAAAATGTCTCGGCACCTGATGTTGAGTTCCCCCTACGAACGCCAAGAACCATCTGCTAACTTTCAATTAGACACGGGAAGTATGGCATTTCTTTCACATGATTGAGCTTGAGTGTGTAGATGGTCTGCTGTAAACTGAAAGGAAATATGTTTATGCTCTTTGGCTATAAAAGAGCTGAATGTATTATCACTGTGACTATCATCTGCTGCCTGCAAGCACATTTCACTACCCTTATGGCATACCGTGATAGATTCACCTGTCTGTACTATGGTGACTAATGCTTCACATTAATTTATGTGCTTCAGGGCCACTGACCCATGTGCTTGTGTTAGCCGTAAGTAGAATTGCAATGGATCACAAATCTCTTGGGTCAGTTTGGTTCACAGGTTGAGGTTCACAGTTTGAAGCATTTTTCAGACAGCTCAACAATGTGGATCGCTTCACTCAGTGATTTTTTTAGCCTTTTGTTTCCTGTAGTGCTTACATTTTGTGATTCTTAGGGTTTGTGACTGTTGTCTCATCTTCCTGTTCCCCCATCCCCATGTTGGCGTGAGTTATTCATGCTGTTCATTTAGTCCAATGCGGACTTCTTGATTGTCTTCATAAGTAGGTGTCATTCACTTGTCTTTACATAAGCAACAGGTTTCAGCAGCTAAGACATGGTTACAGCTTTTTCCTGGTTCATGTGTCGTCTTGATCCCTATCCTGTGGTAGATTCTTGGACCAGTTTGACATGGCATTAGCAACTGCCAGTGCCTGCAGGCAAAATTTTTTTCCCCGACGCCCACTGCTCTGTCGATCCTTGGGTCCTTTACACTCCCCCCTCAAGAGGAAGATGGATCATTGGTCCTGTGTAACTTGTTGCTAGTAGAAATTAGAAGCCATGACATGAAGTGGGCGAGGCTGACACTGACAGGGCAGGTTTATCTGGAGCATGGGCAACTTTTTCAAAGAAACATGAGAAGATGCTTACAACTTGTTAGTACACAGGCTCAAGATAAGTTTTTCATCCGATCAAAACCAAGGTACAAAGAGTTTGGAATGGTCTGAATGGATCACGTACCAACTGTGATTGAGCCATAAGGTTAATTATCATCCAATATCCTTTAGCCAGATGCTAAATTACCCATTTAAACAATATCAGGACTATAACAACAGCCTTTACAGTTGATTGAATCCACAGCTGCCATGCCTTCCACCCTTTAAAAGTCACTTGTATTAAGTCTTAAATGAGTATTGCCCTTTTTTATGTCAATGTGTATTCGTATATGTACTCAAATGAAGCCTTTCTTCATTGATTGCTCCTTTTTTGCTGGTTTGGAGTCATAAAATTAAAGACCTGCTTGAGACAAAATGCCACACCGCAGAGAAAAGTTCTCACGAAGTTAAAGCTTGTGCAGCATGTTTCGATTGTCTTACAAGAACTGAGAAAGACAATAAAACTTCTCTTTGGGTGCGTGCATTGTACTTTTATTGTGGCATAGCATGACCATGCGCCAACATGAGCAATAACAAAGGTGAACTACTGTATCTTGCTTGTGCTGCTGGATCTGCTGATTGTTTTTGACAAAATGTGCTTCTATTGCGCCACGTCTGCAATCAGCAAAAACAGATTCAATATACACCAGATGATCAACTCACCTCTCCTTTGCCCTCTGAATCATTGTGTATACAGCCCCAACAGTTATATCATCAACTATGGGCGTGGTATTCATACTACAGCATTTTTAGTCCCTCAGTGTTCCAAGTTAAACACAACATTTTTTCTTTTATTTTTTTTTCTTTTCGAGATAATGCTAGCGAGACAATTTGATCATTTCTACAGGGAAATAATAACATTAACATTCTCACTCTTGCTAATGGTAGAAAAAGACCTGCATCAGCTAGCAGTGGCAGTCAATACCTCTTTAAAAAAGAAGACTTATCAAGTGTATAGCTGGTTCTTCACCCTCAGTGCTGACAACCACAACTGAACCATCCACAAGTGTGTTGAGTATTTCTGTGAAACTGGGAAGACAATGTTCGCTTGATTTCCCAGAGGAAGTTATCGCTTGTTGATCACCCGATTGACGAAAGGCAGGCTCACAGTAGCTCAGGAACTTACTTCACTGAACTTTTTTTTCCTCGCTCAAGTCCTGTTCTGTGTAGACAAATGGATTTTTTGGCAGTTCAACTTTTTTAAGAAACTTCTGTAAAATGTCATGGCGATAAAGTCCTTTAGATCTAAAACTCTGAAACTGTAAGTTCAGACAGCAGCTTGAAAACTGCTTCCAGCAGCCAAAAGTTGGGCTTTGGTTTGCAATCTGGATACAATCTAACTTTGCAACAAAGGTTTAAAACAACCAAATTGTCCTCAATGTTTCAATCATTCTCAAAACAAAGATCCAGAAACTTATTCAGAGTATTCCCTATCTCTGGTTCAGTGCTCTATCCTCCACAAATAGTATTTTGTGTGTGTGTGTGTTCAGAGTGATGGGAGATAGTTGCTTGACATTCAGTTAGCCAGCACAGTTTTGCAGGCAAATAGGACATATTGTCTGTCGTTGTGAAAAGGTTCTTGAAGTGTTGGTGAGGGTGTGAGGATAAATCAGGGCTAGCAAAGACCAGCTGTAAGTCAGTGGCCTGATTTGTGATCCTCACACTTGTCATGATATCTTCCCCTCTCCTTCTCATTCACACAACACTTTACATGCAGTCTTAAATACATATTAATGGTAATCAAGAAACATGTATACTCAAACACAAAATTTCCACAAAGACACAAACTTGCTTGCACACAGACACAAAGATCATCACTGCAGACACTTCTTTCTGAACTCCAGCTGTAGGGCCACACTGCACTCTGTTGAACTCTCATGATACTTGCAGACAGCCGCTGGGTATCTCTACTCCCCTCCCTTCATCTCCTCTTCCACCCGCTCCCTTCTATCTCCCTTTCTTCCTTGTTTTTCTGCCTGTCAGGGAAACAGATGTGCGCTCAAAACTAGACAGGCACCGATGCCCTCATCATTTCAAGTTATTGAAGATACCCAAATGCAATGAGGATGCAGAGACAATGAAGCATGTGTGTGTTCATGAGTTTTCACGTGCCAACCAACCATCACCGAAACCGTTTATAGCTCAGTCATCTTAGGTCTGAGCTAAATTAACAGAGCAGCTGATACTGAATCATCAGTGTTCGAACTGAAGCTGCAGACCTTCTTAAATGGGAGCATCCACATTTTGTTGATACAAGCTGTGAAGCCTGCCTCCCTGATAAAATAACTTGTTTTGCCAAGCAGGCTATGGCATTCAGCTCTCTCTCTCCTGCATTGCTTAAGGCAGGAAGAAGCAGTCGAATACATGATTTATTATTCTGTTTCGCATTGATTCACGGCATCCATTGACATTCATGCATAATGGACGTGACGGGAAATCAGTACCCAGAGGGGAGAAGAAGAAGTCTGCTATTGTTGGTTGTTTTTTTGGATTTCTGATAGGGGATGGGGTTGTCAATGAGAGGCAAGCATTTAAAAAGGAAACCCTGTAAAGACCTGGGGCTGGCCCAGTGGGGTTTCAGTGGTCCTGGTGTTTTTGGAGGCAGTTTCCCACACAAACCACAGTGGGAGCCATCACCTTGCATTGATTTCTGCGCCCCATGAACTTTATGTTTATTGTGCTTTTTAAGACAACACTTTTTCTACTCACCCGTTTTTGAGTGTGTTGCAGGGCAAAAAAGTCATCAAGTGAGCATTGTGAGGGCTGATTGTGTTTTTGAATGCATAGTGTGTTATGCCCTCCGGGTGATAACATCATGCTGCACCGCATCCACATAATCGTTTATTGATTCCCCTTTTGTCAGCAGAGCCATAAATTCTCCCCATCATGGACTCATTTTGGCAGCGGTCACAGGGGAACGCTGTGATGCTGCAAGAGGATGCATAGAGTAACTACTGTAAATGTGCATCTGCTTTGCATTTTCTTCATCCTATACTGCAGTTTCTCACAGTTATAGTTTTTATGTTGTTTTGACTTTTATGAATGCAGACATGCAGCCGTGGCCAGTTTGACTCCACCATAGTCTCAAAATAAATGCAGTAAAGTTTGAGAAAACTGCAGTATATTCCCAAGTAAACAACTTTTCCCCCGCTGTCGGGGTCAATTAAGTTCACATCCACCTTTATTCCAGCTTTGGGATTTTGAGCAGCAAACTGCAGGTCAGAGATATGGCGCACTGTTTATGGAAATCCACAGTTATCCAGACTTTAGGTGAAGTCAAAGTGATTTTCAGAGGTAAACAAAAACAAAAAAATATTATCAAGTCATAATATTGATTGAAAGTTTGCCTCCTTTAATTAGACACAACACCTGGTGGCTCAGACTTTGGCTCAGACTAAGCTTTGACGGACTGGTTTGTCAAGATTCACATTTAAACAGATCTTTCCAGAATGCAACCAGAAAAAAAGAAAGATGCTAATGTTACTTGGAATTTTGTTTGTTTTACTGCTGGCCAGCCAACAGTAGTGTCAGCAACTGAAATGACTCATCATCAGTGGCTACAACCCAGCAGGAAATTGAACAAGGAATATGAACAGTGACTAATTTGTCCTTCATCAAAAAAAGGCGTGGGACAGCCCTTACTTTCAAGAAAACAATCAGTATGAGACAAACAGTTATTAATATCATCAATAACTACATGATAGTATTGAGTGTGGAAGTGATAGTTATTCCATCAGTAAAGTAGTATCGATTTAAAATCAATTGTGCACTCACTTCAATTCGAAAAGTTCAGCTCTGTGGTAGTTTGACATCAAACCTTTTCAGTCTTCAAGAATAGAAACTCCTTGATATTTACCCAAAGTGCTTTTGGGCATAGACTTGGCAGGAGTTGGACATTGGAAAGGGACATGTGAATTTTTTTCAGGTTTAATCTTGAAAAAGTTGTGGCCAAAAATGATGAAAAAAAAAAGGTTGGTTTCATTGTTTTAATTGCTGCTGATGCAATGCAAATGTAATGCTTTGAAATCCACATCCTCCATGTAGAATTGATGGGGCAGTTGTGTAAAGCTTCCTATAGCTTTACAAGGAGCTTTTGACTAACTTGGCTATGGGACTGCTCTTCAAAATGTTTCTTATACTATTGACACATTTTATGAAAATCAAGTCAGCATGAACCAGAAAAGTCCAGCTCTGGATTTTACGCTTTGCTCAATACAAGAGTTTAAGCTTATATTTTATCAATTATGTCAGATACTGATCCACTCTAAATGGAATCAAACGTCCATCGTATACTGCAGGAAGCCATAGAGATAACAAGCCACTCACATTAGCCACTCCCATCAGGGAGCTGGAAACAGATGTGTTATGTTCCGAAGTCTCATCTATAATAGTTGGTGGGGTATGAGCTGAGTGAGAAAGCCCAGGGCTGAATGACACAGGGTATAGCTGTAGCTGTGTCCTACTTTCTTGTGTTTAGGTTGGTCAACTAGTTAACCACTTTGAAAAACGTGCTTCTGAATATTAATTCGATTAACAGGGGAGTGTTATGTGCATTCAAGGGCTAAGATGGAGCACAAAGCAGAAATGTGCTTTTCTTCTTAGTCACTTTGTCAGAAATTTTAGACAAGTTGATATTAAGTAAAATTACACAAACGCAATTATTTCTCAAGAATACATCATTTTTCATAATATTTGTGCTTATTTAACATATCAGTAAATTTGTTTTGTAGCTAACTAGCAGGAATGATGGCAAAACGTATTATTATTTCTATAATTCATTTCTGGAGCGAGCTTCTAGTGGACATTAGAGACTGTATCATATTTCCCCTATAACATTATCTCTGGTGAAAATTTTACATCTTTATGTTAAATCTGTCAGGTTTATTGTACTGATTTATGCTGCAACCAGTTAGTTTTGTAGGAAAACTCATAAAAAAGAATTACTGCAAATATTTGAACTGAGGGAAACAACTACGACTTGAGGAATATGTGAGACTCTCCTAACTCTACGACCGTATATCAATTTTGTGTATTGATTTTCTGATTAAATACATCCATCGTGCTGCTTAAAACGTTGTCTTTTGTCGACAACATCTAAAAGTGGACATTGAACTGTTAGCGTGATCTCATTATTGGCTGCACAGCCAAACACAGTGTACTGAAAACATGCCCACGATTAGTACTCTCCACATCCTGCTCTTTTTCTGCTGTAGGGCCATTACGCTCAGGAGGAAACAGAGGTCAACAGCATTTCTGCTGAACATCAGAAAGTGGATAACACAGGAGGTTGATGTCAGGGTGCTCCTACCCCGCATGTTGCCTTAGTGTGGCTCACACTCATGCTGGGAGCAGTTTGTTGGAGGTGGAGGTGAGGGCACTCCCAATCGATAAATGCACCCGTGTTAAGCTGGGAACATGATAGGGCTAACGTGGAAATACATACACAGGCAAGCATTTTGAATGGCACACACAAATTGCACAGACGCAAGAATACACTTGCCATTTATTTTTAACTTTCTCCCCCTGGACCTGTTTTTGAAATCAATATTGAGGTGAGATTACAATTATTTTCACAATTGCAACTTTGTATCCCGGTGTACTTTCTTTTACAGGTCAGCTGTGATCAATGTTGTCAAATTCATAATCAATTAAGATTCATTTTCTTTTTTTCACATTGTGCTGTCATGATGATATTTGGGGTAGAACTTGATTGATATTCTACTTTATGTGTCAGCATGATGACTTAAAACTGAAAGCAGACATAAAAAAATAATGTTCATGTTTGAGGAACTGCATGTGGTGCTTGAACTGAGATGGTTAGTTATGTGGTTTTTGGTGGCAATTATGTGATTAACTGAGGGATAATGTGAAATGCAGCAAAGTTAAAGTTAACAGTTGCATTGTGTTGGCAAAACTAAACCTCAGGCTGACAAATGACGGTTAAACATTATCCATTATTCATTTTTTTACTGTTCAAGGTCTGGTGCATACAGAACATATGTCTATCTGTCTGATGTCGTGTAGTGGAATTTTAGTGTGACCTTTTTTCATTTTAACTCATCACAAATTTAGGTTTCTATAGATTAAAGTGCAATAAACAAAGACAACATATAGCTGTCTCCACTATTTAGATGAACCTAATGTTATGACTGATTGATTAAATACTCTGTGCCAGCAGCCACACAACTATGTAAAAACTTTAAATGGAACAAAGTTCTGGTATCACTGTGTGTGCAACACAGCCACCAAGTATAACGAAACATTGGGTGAGAGGTCGTGTCAAGGGTCAGGTTCTTATATCTAATATGGGATTATGGGGTCAAGAGTGCGCAGAAATCGAAAGTGCATGCACTTAAAAATAACCTCATTCTTTTTTTAGAGGAAATCTACAATTCTCACAACCCAACTAAACTTTAAATCTGCCTGTATTGACAAAAAGCCCTAAAATGAATGATGATGCATGAAAAAAACTGCTGGTCGCAACAGCCAACAACTTGACTCTGTGATCCTGAGTTTTGTGGATGAGGGGGTCATTAACAAAAAAGAAGGCAGCAAATTTCAAATCAGTGTTGAAATCATTGGACTCAAACTAAGTCTTCCAGTCCAGTTTTTCTTAGATTACGTGAAGTGAACAAGAGCACACTTGAGCTGTCACCCACACTGCACTTATAGCATTATTTTGATGTCACTCACAGGGATCACCCACATGTTGTTGAGTCATGTCTCGTCTCAGCATTTATTTCTCTAACCAGATAATGTATAAAGACTGAATGCAAGTTTTGACTGCACAAACCAGATCCTTAAGGTCTGACCTCAAACCTAATTTATCCAGAACCTGTGTGACAGTTATTCTTGATACCCGGAGTGAAGTAACAATGAGTTGACTGAGTCACTCCTTGACAGTGTGTCCCATTGCGTTGAGTTTTTCTGACACTTTTCATTCCTCCCACAGAATACTGAATAGAAGTTTTGACTGTCAGAAAGTAAGTCCTTAAAAAATGGTAGCTCAAAAAAAAAACTTTGTAATGATAGAAAGCAGTAAGGGTACAATGGGCTCCCTGGACAGGTAAGATCATGGTATTGAACACAAACTCTCCAACTATTCCTCTATCTTTGACATCATCTCCCCGTCTCACTCGCTTCACTGCCAAGGGAAAAACTCTGAAAGCCAAGAGTGACACATCCATGTGTCTGTGAGCAGAATGGCAGAGTTCAGACTCTCTTGCACAAACGTGGATGCACACACACACATTTACAGACAGAGGTGAGCTGGTTTTCTGGTTGAAAGTACATCTTTACATGGCTGTACTTGCTTCACTTTTGAGGCTCATTAGTTCCTCATGAAAATGCTTATCCAAGTCATTGGTTGTTACTGTCAAATGAGGGCTATTGGGAGGTCTGGCTTGACAAATTAAAGCTCTTTTACTTTGGCATATATCTTGGTTGAGCCCTGAGTTAGGATTGTGGACATAACCAGTGGAATCTTTAAGTTCTGAACTTAGTTATTGAATATTTTGTCAGGTCCTTGTTTGGCTGAGAAAAAAAATAGCACACCTGGTTAAGCCAGCATAATCACACTTCTGGGAAAGTTAAGGCTATTAAGTGTTTTTATTCAATACCCCTCAGGCAATACAATCAAACACCTACATTCTAATAAATTATGGTTTTTGCACAAATGTAAAGCACCTTTAGATCATTATTTGTATAGATTTCTATAAGAACAAAAGAGTTGGCGTAAGGTCTCCTTTAGGCCAAATACTCTGGTGCAGTGTCCTGAGGGGAACAGCTGAACCGAGAAGTGAAGAGTGTGTGAAGGGTTTTCAGTGATGCTGACAGCTTTCCTTTCCGCTGCAAAGCTGGAAAGTTCTCAAAGTTGGATTTGGGTGGTGCTGGTGAGTTTCACTGCGTTATGATTCTGGAGAGATTTTTCCCCTTTTTTGTGTGAGCTTTCACTGGTATTTCCATGTAAAGTGGTGCATTTTTTATTTTGTTGATAATTCTTGCTCCTCATGTGTCTGCTTTAGTTTTACTTAGTTTTCCTGCCCTGGTTATTCCCTCCTGTCTGATCCCACCCTGGTTAATTTCACTCATGTCTCTTGTCACACTTGTGACCATTCTTGCTTCTTTGGTAGTTTGTCATTGAATCTCTATACACAGGGCACAGATGGCCTCGTGGTCTAAGTAAAGCCCTTTGAGGTTTTCCCTCTAGTGGATGGCATGTCTCTTGCCCCCTTTCCTACACTATCCACCATCCTGTCAAACCTCATTAGAGGCCCAAAAGGCCCAAAAGATTAACTTTGAGGGAATGAATAAATAAATTAATAAAACTATGTGCTCTGGTAAATTTCCCCAAATATTTTTGGAGAGGTTGTCTTACTTTTGCTGTTCGGCTTTTGTCAGAAAAAAAAAAATCATCATTGCTTGCACATGGGTGCCTCTCTTGATTTGTTTAATCTTACGTGACAAGAGGTGGTATACATTGTTAAATGCTCAGCACCCCAAACACAAAATAAGAGAAGACAAAAACAACACAATGCAAAAAACATAGAAAGCTGCTCAAGCTATGAAGTGCAGATTATGGGGTAAAACATGCAATGCTCAAAAACATATAAAAAGTGAATAATCTGAAACAAATATACCATTTGAAATGTATTTTTCTTATGATGGGCAATAAGAGGGTGTTGCTTCTATAGGCTCAGGGAAGAAGCTGTTGCTCAGTGTTTTTGCCCAATGCACCAAAGCCGCCCCCCATATTAGAAAACATGAAACGAGGTGATGTGAGGGATGGGATGGGCTGGATAAGTCAAGATTTTTCCTGCTTTCCTGGTGATTTGTTGTTATAAATGTCACTTAGAGATGGGAGAGAGACGCTAATCATTTTTCTGCTGCTCCCATAGTGTTCTGCAGGGCCCTCATGCCCACTGCTGCACAGTTGCTGCAGTGTAAAACGTTGTCATGATAGAGTGGGGGTAGTTGACTTTTTTTCTGCTGCCATACAGTGTTGAGTCTTTCTTTCTTGTTGTTTTTTTCTTTTCTTTTTTTTTTTGGTGAGTGCTGTGGTGTTAGAGGAACACTTCAGCTGTGCCGTTGATAAGCAGAGGACGGTGCACCCTGGCAGCTCTCAGTGTTTTTGTCAAGCTGAAGTCAGAAGTAAGGCCAAAGTGGATGCCAGTCAGCTTGGCCTCTTCAATGAGAGGCTGCTGGGAGAAACCACATGTCAGATGGGCTATATTCTGCAAACAGCAGATCCGTCACATAATTCAGCCAAATTTGACAGACTGTAACTCAAGCAGATATACTGGTTTAAGCTTTTTTCCAGCACTTACTTTGCCTTTTGAACTTTTTTGCTGGGTAGGGAGTGGTAGGTGAAAAGTCAAACCCTTGTGAAACTCTATTATTTAAAACACTATTAATAAAATTGACTGATTATGTTTATTCCAATGTCATACTTCACCAGACCAAAATAGGTTAACCTGCTGCTTAGCCTTAGAGCTGTGTCACTTATGAGATACAAAATACCACATTCTAACACTTTGATTCATGTTTTCACACTCATTTTTATGTCCACCATATTATCAGGGCTGCAGCTGAATTATTATTTCTCAGACTGTCATACACACCACTAGAATAAATCAGAGCAACAAATTAGTCTCAGGAAATTAAAGAAAGGTACTGCAGTCAGATGTCAATGTGATTTAATAAGTCTTACCTTGACTTTGACTCTTTGCTGGGTTTTTTTTCCTTCTTTTCCTCTGGTCTGTCATTCTATTTTACTCAAGTGCATGGATTTGGTCAGATTCTGTGTCAGGGTTTCATGTTATTCAAACATCATGGTTAACTCAGACTCTGTACAGTTTGATGATTTGCCCCTGGCACTTCTTTAAGTTTGCTGCCTCCCTGTTCACATGAAGAGTTGCAGCAAAAACATAATGTTCTTGAGTGGCACATCAATTTTTAACTTATTCCAACCTTCTTGCCTTTTATACAAAACTTTAATGTGGTTTGAGCATGCTGTTAAAGTGATTCAAGGTGAAGTGGTTCACACTGACCAACAGATAATGTACAATCATGGCCAGAATATAATTTTGAGAGTAAAAACAACAACCTCCCATCTCTGGAGCCAAGAGAGATTATAAACATTTGTTCTCTTTTGTTTTTGTTTCATCATTAACAGCAGAGGAGCTGCCTTTTTAGCTCTAACCTGACATCTGAATGCTGCAACACTGAAGAAAAACTAGAGCAGAAAGAGGTGGAAGTGGTTTTGCGTGCATGTTAATAAAAATCACTTCTGTCATTTTGTCATCATAAAAGCAAATTCACAAGCCACGTTTTCCCAGTGGGGGACCTGCAGAAACAATGCAGAGACATTTGACTTTCACATACAAAAACAACTTGCTGTGGGATCAGAGAAGAGCTGTAAATATTAATACTTTCAAATGTTAACCAAGATTGTTTTTTCAGGTTGGCTTTTATAGAAAGTTTTATAGTCAGAGCTCGAGCAGCTAGGCTTCGAGGACCCGATTGATTTTGCAGTAAATCCTTAATTTGGGGACCCTGACACATTTGAAAAGTTTCAAGTTTTGGTGTTGCCCTCCAGCTTCTAAGTTGCAACATGAGCAAGGCCCCATTTATATGACAACGTTTCTCAGCAGTTCACCCTAAATCGCAGGAAAACGCAATAAAAAAATGTCTGTTCACACGGAAACGCTGAGGGACTTAAAACCCTGTAGTAGGAATGTCAGGCCTGGAGATGGCAATATTACTGCAGGAGCCATACACATCACAACAGTATAGACTGTAGACTAAGTGAGCCAATCATCTGGAGTTTTTATTAAAAACTTCTTCTCTAATTGCAGAAAAAGTGCAATAATTGCACATTTTGGTAGAAGGCAGTCAGTAGATTCAGCAGCAGAAGAACAAAACGATGAGTCGCTGTTGTTGTTCGGTTCGTACATGGCACAGTGGAGGTTTAATACGCACGTGCAGAGCTGAGCGTGACATCAGCATTTCACCCTGAAACACCAGCTTGGCATTTACACGAGAACACTGGAAATGGTGTTTCAGAAAAATTTCATTCTGGAGAGCGTTTTCACAAGTTTAGTTTTGTTGTAAATGGGAGGCTGAAACGCATCAATGCTTTTGAGTTTCAGCCTAAAACCACTGTCATGTAAACAGGTCCTAATAAGGGGCACAGGTGGCTACTCAGATTCCCCTCATTTCTCCTGAATCCTCTCCTCACTTATCAGCATTAAATAATCTTTATTTTTTTAAACATTATTTTCTTTGTTTGTATCTAGTTTTTCTTTTCATCTCCCTTCTTCTTAATAAGCACAGTGTACGTAGTTTTAGTCTCCAAATATAAATCTGTTTCATGTAATTAGTGTTCAAAACATATTCATACAATGCTCCATCTATATCTCTGCTTTTTTCAATTCTCTGTAAATTAAGTGTGATTGATTATTTAACATTGCCAGGGTTGCTAAGCTGGTGGATGACATGGGTATAAATTTACTGGCAACAAAAGAAACAAACATGTCTTTTTATTATTATTATTATTTCATGCAATCTTGACTACAGGGTTTCAGTCACAGATCATAATTAATAGAGAAATCCACACTAGTGTCTTTTATTGATTTCTGTCCCGCTAATGTGAAGTTTTCAGTTTTGAATTCAACTGCTGCCACATTGGTTTGTGGGGACAGTTCCCATATTTGTACTGAAGAGTGGTACTGGAGGAGTATGGGTTGGTAAACAATAAATCTGCAGCGTATCCATAGCTTGTGAATGAGCTGTTTCACCCAAGGAGTTTCTTTTTTGTGGCAGAGAAAAATTACTACCTGAAACATACATAATGGACTGTTGCCCACTCACCATAATCTCCTATCAGCAATGGGTGAAAACCATGAGCCTGATAAGTTAATACATGTTGAAGTTGTTCAAATTGGAATTTTTAGTGTTTTGCAATTTTTTTTCCCTTTTGATGCAATGCTCAAAGGATACCAAGGAAACTGCAGTAATTTGAACAAGAGTGCTCATACGTGTCTTATCTATTTTACCATTACACTGTTGAAGTTTCAATTAAATTTCAATTCATAACTACTTCATATATTTTTAATTTGTTGTTCCCAGTTGCAAAATGATTTTATTTGTTCAAAATTTCAAAGCACTCCATCACTTAATTTAGTTGTTGCCTCTTAACTGTGTGCCTATGCTACAGCTTAGCCAGAAAGGTAATTGGGTTTTGCAGACTGAATAGACTCATTGGTAATTGAAAATTAAATGATAAATTCCTGAGGTATCTGCCAGTTGACCTACCTGTCTTTTACACCACAAACATCTTAAGATAATAATGAAAACCAAGCTAAGCCAAGCTAAGTTCATACACAGTGGGATCACACAGCAACCAGGCTGGTTTTTACAGATGTTTATTATTTGAATAAAACACCACACATGAACAGAGTTCAAAATGTCTCCATGGTTTCACTTCAAACCTGGTAACATGAAAGCTTTCTTACATGCATTTGGAGTCTTGCCTGTTGTTCTCTTAGCTGATATACTGTGCTCCCATCAGCCATAATGAGAATTCCTCTCGCATGTGATAGGTGAGATATTCCCTCCTTATCTTTCAAATGTGGTTTCTGATGCATCATAAATTTGATTTCACTTTGTGGAAACCACCGAAGCATCATGAAACATGCAATGAATGTTGTAAATCTAATTTGTTGGATTAATGTCTTCCAGATGACTATCAAAGTTTGATGCTACAGGAAACCACAGAAAAATGCAGCAAAGTTGAAACTCACTCATTCAAAATGTGCAAGGTAGAGAGATCTGTAGATCAGGGGAGGCAAGGGCAGATTACTGAGGTCTATAAAACACTGTCATAGATAACTTTTTTACTCTGCTCTGTCAACATACATCACAGTTTAACATCTGAAACAGCAAAGAGCTATAACCAAATCCCCACATCTTAATCAAACACACTGTATGAAGTACTCAACAGACTAAAGAATTCCAGCAGGGATTAAAAGTACAACTTAAAGTAAGATAAACATTGTGTAAATGTAATACTATACTGTCTCAATTTCAGAAAGGCGTCATGCAAATTAACACATTTGATTCTTGACCATTTTGAAGCCTGCATTTGATTGAAAACAGTGCAGAGACAACGGAATTGACAAAACAAAACAAAGCACAAAAACTCAACACTTGTTTGGATCTTTGGGGTTCCTGAGGAAGCATTGCTGTTGAACCAATATGGCTGTCTAATGGAGGTAACAACTATGCATCCGTGGATGTTGCTTGAAGCAGTACTACAGCATGTACTGCAAAGATGAAACTACATACAAACAAACACAGCAAAACATTCATCCATTCATTCATTTTCTACCACCTATGCTGTTTAGGGTCATGGTGGGCGGAGCCTATCCCAGCTTGGGGCAAGAGGTGGTACACCTTGGACTGGTCACCGGTCAATCACAGGGCTGACACACAGAGACAGGCAACCATTTACACACGCACACATACACACACACATATACAGGTAATCTAGAAACACATTGATCAAGTGAGCATGATTTTGGGCTGTGGAGGGGAAGCTGAAGTACCTGGAGAGCAGTCCTTTCTGAAACACGATCACTACCCAATTTAATTAACTGTTTGCCTGTTTTCTACTTGAGAAACTACAGCCTCCCAAAAGTCCTTCTCACTGCTCCTAACAGTTTTATCCTGTGATGCTCTTCTAATGGCTAAGATGCAATGTACCTGACTTTTATCTTCACCAGGAGAATCTTGGCTCTCAGATGGAAATCTTAGAAGTCATCATGATTCATTAAAATTATGTCAGTTGGAGCAACTCTTATTGGAAGGTTTCATGAAAAAGGCACCTGATTCCCACTGTAAAAAAGGCAAAGAAACCTTGAAGAGAAACACACAGAGCTAAATTAATCACAGCCAGTTGTGGCATATTAAAGCTCTAATGTCCCAATTAAAAGAAAACTTTCTGCCTCATTTACCAGACTCTCAAATCCAAGAAGAATAAAGAGGACATTGTGTTGTTTCAAACAGCAAAATAAAATAAATGATTGGCTTCCTGTTTGTTGGTGCACATGAGACTTAGGCTCAAAGAAACCAAGGTAACAGATGTTGTGTGCCGCGGGAAAACATCCATCCCCCTCCTTTTACTTTCCTCCATGCACTCCTCCAGTGATGTAAGGTCCCCCATGGCATTTTTTTTCAGCCCTGAAATTCACAAACAATGTCCTTGTAACTTATTTCTCCCAGAACTCCATTTTCACCATCTGTTTTGGAGCAGGTCATGTACTGAGAGGAGCGTAAAGTATCGGAGAAAGAGGAAGGAGGAAACAAAGATATGCTTGACGGGCTCTGCGCTACACTCCCAGGCATTAGGGATGTGTTGAGCAAGAGTCTGTGCGTTGTGTCGGATGACAACAACATAAGTGTAGCTGAAAAGCTTCTACTGACAGCTTGCTAGTGCCAGTTTCTATTTGTTAACAAGCACATCAACCTCCCATTAACTTCCCTTTAGGAGACATCATTTTGAGCCTACAATGAAAGATTTAAGACAGACTCTCATAAAAATTACATCAGTTAAGGTGATGTGGTCCACTGAGCCAAAGCTGTATTGGGAGCAATTTTGAGTTTTCCTTAATAGTTAGAGACAGGCAGACGTGTGGAGGAAATATCTGGAGTTTTCTGTTTTAATCAGTATTCTAGAGCGAAGAGAGTCCTTTTTTATAAGACCTCAAATAGATATTTAAATATCTGAACTCTTACCATGCCAGTTTTCTCCTCTCTCCTCGTGTAAAATAAGTTATTCCCTCTTAGCTCCTGACTCTGATTTTCACCTTCTTTCTCCTCATATTTTTTCTCCTTTCAAACTGACATCCTCCTCTTTATCCCACATCTTGCTCCATCACCCACTCCCTAAAGCCTTATCTCTTCCTCACCAGCATTGCCGCACCCTCACACACAAACACACGCGCACCCCTCAGTTCCCCACCCCTGTCTATCAGTTTTTGGTTCCAGGCGTTTGTCGCCTCAGCCTCAGTGGCGTAGCCAGCTAGCTGTAGTTGTCAGGGCCCCGGAGCTGTCTACCTCTGATTATGCTATCACGTTGCCTCGCAGATGCAGTTATCTCCCGTTTGGACTGAGAGGAATCCAGTTTCATATTGGCCATTAATGTTTAACGAGACAGGAGTTTAGAGAGTGGGTTTGGGGAGTCGGTGACCCAGAGGGCTAGATCGGGTTCAGCTTTGAGCCAGGAGGCTTGAAATGGCAGGTTGGAACAAACTGTACAAAGAAAACATAGGCACATTCTGTACAGAGTAGAATACGGAAACATCTTGAGCAGTCCAAGTTGGTCTGCAAAACGAAGTATGCATACATAACATCGAGAAGAGTGTCTAATGAGGCACCCATAATGTCTGAGTAGAAAATCATGTTCTCTTACCAGCTCACATTAACAATAGGCTTATTAATGCAGACAGTTTCATAAAAATGTAACTAAAAATTGATTAATCATTATTGGTATACATTGAGGAATACAGGTTACTAAAACTTGGCTCACAATTTTTGAAATTTGGTTTGAAACTGATTACTTTTTACTTTGAGATTGGTGCCAACAAATAACATCACAACATTTATGCAAGGTGGAAATATCATTCCCCATCCTGTCATAGTTATCAGTTAGGAATGAAACACGTGTGCATGTGAAGATCACCACGCATGAGTCTATAACTCACTTCTTTTTGGCACACTAGATGAGCAATTTTTTTTTTCTATCCAGGAATCTGGTGTTCTATCCAACACCTAGGGTTACACCTACTCTGGTGTCCTCAAACCCATCAGCCAGCTCATACTTATTTTGCTGCCTGGTGTCCCTGGAAATATTGAACATCTTGACAGTTTCTCACCATTCTGGTTCAGAGGAATAGTTTAGAAGCTTGTCTCTTTCAGCTGCATCCCTTGTCTTCAATTTTGGGTCTTGCCAATTAAATCTGCACTCTATACTTTACAGTAAATCACCATTTAACTGAAGCCCTAATTTCCTGATGGCATTATTACAACCTTTAAAAGAGAAAGTAGATGATGTATTCTTGTAAATTCAAGGTGCTGTCTGCATTTTCCACCAATTTGAGCTAGCCCGCATACTAGGTTGCTCTGATTAATTGTAGTTCTGCCCCATTGCTCCCTGAGGATCTTGTTCATGTGCAAATTGCTAGTAATGCCTCCTAAAAACGACATTATTGAGTAGATGAATGTTTTAACCAGCAATGCCATTGGTGTGTCATGTCCACATCTTGAGTGTAGGCATGGTCTCAGGCAAAGACTGTTCTAGTTGGTCAAAAAGAAATTAGAATTCTGGCTGAGGGATGAGAGTAAGAACACCTCAGAAAACACACATATTGGAGGACAATTTGAACAAACTTGGGTTTGCAAAGTATGCCGGTAAGTAAACAGAGTCAAATTTGTTTGCTGAGCGCAGCAATCAATAGCAACAAGGAGCCAATGTTTGTGCTGCACTTTATTCCATACAGCTCGCCTCAAATGTAAACTTTGGAATAATATTATATTGAATGTCCATATGTTGCCAACAAATGATTCTCAGGGTAAACTGCAGATATGATACATTTCCAATCCATGGCCATTACACACATTACTGCCCATTTTCTGGTTTCTGGCTGCCTGCCATTCACCAAGTCATTACAGAGCCCTGGCTGATGAAAAAAGTGCTCTGACAAAGGAAACAGAAAGAGACAGAGTGGAGAGAGGAAGACAAATATGACAGATGTGCCATTCTTTCCACTTCTCATTTTCAAAAGTATCGATTGTTGTTCAGAGCATGCAAAGCTTTTAGTGTAGCAGAGAGTGAGCTGAGGTGATGTTCAGATGAGCACAAGCGGATGAGCTAAAAGCCAGCCTGTGTGTTCCTCTGCTGAGATAATTATTCCAGTGCTAAATAATTAGTGTTAATTAACTGTGGGAAACTGATTCAAGGGCAACTATGTTCTCTTTAATGGCAATATAGAGTTTATTATCCCTCTACATCTTGGCAGGAAAAGTTTTCATAAAGGTCTGTATTCTGAATGAAATGCCTTTTGAACCTACTCAAGATAAAACAATAACTGATCATCTAAAAAGAGAAAGTGGTAGCCTTTGTCACAGTCAGATGCAGAAGCTTTTCACAACTCACAGCCAGAAAAAAACATTATTTCTATGTAAGCTGCTGTCTCTTTGCTGTCTTCTTATCCATCTGGTTGCTCGGCCCTTTGGGTCCCTGTTGGAGGCAGATTTATGGGCAAACCTGAATGTTTGAGGCCTGTCCCTCCTGTGTGTCTTTTTGGATCCTAATAGGATGGCCTCATGATTGTTTGAGCAGCTTACACACAAATTCAGAGATTTTTGCAAAATATGCATTTGTTGTGGTTTTGAAATCGGCACATTATAAATATGGACATCTGGCGGAGCTACTTTACAGGCATGTTTAAAATCAGCATTACACCCCCTCTTTAAAGGACAGTATGTTTTTAACTGGTTTGTAGCCGTTAACTACCCCTAGAGTCTTGAAATAATCAATCAGAATTTAAGACTATGTGGATAAAGATAGACAAGGAGAGAGAGATAAACTATCCACACTGACAAAATATTCTTGGCTTACAGTTTTGATCATCCATCCAAATACAGATCCATTCATCCATCAGGTTGCATATGAATTTGAACTGCTAGAGTGGCTTTCTACCAATACAGTCCAAATTTGTCTGCGAATGAGAGCCAAAATGTCTCAAGAGGTACTGAGAGGTTTGAGGGGGAAAAAATTGGTCCATGCTTTTGGGAGTATACAGGATAGCTAAATGCATATTTGCAGCAGAGTATTATATAACATTCACATGTATGTAGTTTTTTTTTTCCTTTTCATTGAAAGAGAATGAAGAGCAGTATTACATTATGATGTAAAACCTATACAATTTCACCTATTCAATTTAACTTGACTCCCACACCGTTCATTCAGCACCTATATAAGTGCAGATTTTTTTCTGTGGCTCCAACATGCATTTGTTATACGATATAAAAAAAACTGCTCAAAACAGTCTTCAAAGGATTTGGGAGGATGATAACATGCCAGAGAACCTCCTCATAGATGCTACCAGTCTTTGGTCTTTGAAACATTGTATTATTTGCTGGGTTGTTGTTTTTTTTTGTTTGTTTTTTTGTGAAATATTGAAAGGTAACACCCTGACTGTCACCATTTCATGACTCTTTGCTGTATGGGGGGAAATATGAATGTTGCAGATAGAGAAGAATATGACAGTTGCATGAGAGAAGATTACAGCAATATAATTTTGACAGGATTGAAAAGAAGTGTAGAGACTGTGTTAGCCACTTTCAAGACCAACAAGAAAGAAGAAAATAAAAAGCTGTTCAAGCTCTTCATGCTGAGACAAGAGGAAAGGTGGAAAATTGAGTGCCAAAGCCAGCAGAGAGGGTCTCGCTCACCTGGGATGAGTGGACCTTGTGTGACACAGAGTGCCATGCAATTATTACGAACAGGAGAGTGCAATTGTTTCTACAGGCAATTTGTTTTGCATTTCTAAGATTCTCTAAGAAAAATAGTTTTGTTTGTCTGACTTACAGAAATGAAAAAAAGGGCTCAGCATCTTTGAGGTTTGCTTCAGCTGAAGTCCTTTTCAACCAGCCTATTTTAATTTTGATTGTCACGATTGTGGTTGTGACAGTTTCTGCTGATTGAAATTAAATAACTTATTCATTTTTAAGTGCCTCCAAAAGAATGTGCACAAGGATAGGGTTTACGTTGAAGGAAAATGTAGAATCTATGTATGATTCATTCAACTGATATTAAGTTTTGAATCAAAAAGTAAAACACATAGTAAAACACATAGAAAACAGAAATTAAAGGGGAATTGAATTACTGGCAATGGACTGATTTTGATTTTGTTATTGAATGTGCTCGATCACTGTGACCCAGAAGTCGTAGATAGAGTAGCTTCTGTGTCAAGAGAGCGTAGATGAAGGTGGCTCGGTGGTAGATGCACAGGTAAGGATTGAAAGCTATGTTTGATTCAGAGGAGCTAAAGGAGTGATGAGGCCATGAAAACCGGAAAAAAATGAGCAGGATCTTTCAGATGTGTTAATTTCCTTCTAAAATACTCCATGCATGTGTTGATATATAAATGGTCGTAATTAATTGGCATCCAGGAAAAATAAATAAATGAAAAAGAGCAGAAACAAAACACTTTTCAGAATTTTGATTTTTAATTCATGATTGAATATTAATTGAATAAATGATACGCAGATCACGTTGGAACACAAGACCACAAGACTTATTTTGAAAATGTCCTAGAAATGTAGGAACAAAGTGCTGTGGGAGCTTTGGGCGGTGGGAGCACAGACTGACAGCCTGTCAAAGCAGGAGTCTTGAGAATAGAAGAGGACAATAAATGACCCCAATAAAAGACTTCAAGACTCAACCTGGCTTGACCTGTCAGGTATGAGGTGTCAGCCACTGAGTCATACAGCTCAGTATAAAAGCATTACACAGATTTAGTGCAGCAGTCAAGTATCAAAAAAGAAATATATGCTCATTTCTATGTCTTTTGAACTGCGTTTGAAAGAATAATGAACCAAAAACATTTGGCATTCGTTTTACAGTTAATTATCAACAATTTTATGATTGCTCATACAGGTCATATCTGTTGCATACAAATTAAAGTCTAATGTTATTTCAACTTAGTCAAACCAAAGTTGAGAACAGATCACATTACATCACTCTTGGAGTTCACTTTCAGGGACATTTCGTATTCTTCATCACTTCATTGGCTATCCGGGTTCATCTTAATATGCATTATTTCCATTACAGAAGATTTACTGTGTGATATACCATTATTGTGGGCTACATGACCCTTTGAAGTGATTCCCACAGCTGTTTTGTTTTTCAAACACTTCATGCCATATTACCTGCAAACATCTTTTGATCAGATTACATTTGCACATTGCTCCAGTTCCTCTGACTGTTAACAGGTTTAACAAAAGGTTGTTAAAAAAAGGTGTTATTTGAGATCTTTTAAAACCTTATCTATCTTTACTGAGCCAGATGAAATTTAAATGTGTCAGGTCTTGGCAGTGAATATTTCTTTACCAAACAAAGATGGTTCAGTAGGATGAAAGTTTCTTTCTTCTTTTCAGATTTGATATGAATCCGTGTTAACAGTTGGTGACATTTACACTTGCAGTGACTCACCCATTGTTATTTTTTTTCTGGATGTTCTGGATGTCTTGCATTGCAAAAAGAAGAATGTGCATGAACCTCTGTACATTTTATGAGATCAAATACATGAAGATGTTCTTGCAGAGCTGGGACATTGTTAGAGGTGTGTCTAAATTCCTTTGAACAAACTATGATTTTTGATGACTTTTTCAAAGAGTTGGATTTGGTTAGCTCCAAAAATAGCCAGATTTGACCTGAAATTTGGGCAGTGGGGATCCTAATTTAATTGGTTTTGTAGGGCATTTCTGAAGATTTGATTCTTTTTTTCCCTGCTTGTTCCGTGTCACACAATCCCATGATACTTCAATAGCTGTCTTAGACAAGACCCCCCATTACTGGTTTTGTGTTACATGTTCCCAAGGCCTATTGCCCGGAAGTGTCTGTTCCCTTTCTCTGATCTGTGTCTCCACACATATGCCGCTGAGGCAGCATCGGACAGCTCCTGCAGCTAATGGCGTTGACGCTCAGTGGCTGAAAACCAATCCATCACACAGGAAAAGTGGTAGGGAAGAAACAGAGAAGGGAAAGAGGAGAAGAGAGAAAAGACAATGGCGGCACTGTACTTCATGGTGTTAAAAGGCTATTCATCACAGAGGTCCCACTGTCAGGCTCCCTGCCTGTGTATCCATGGGGGCAATCAAGCCCATGCCAAACTCATTTAGGGGCTCAGACATGGAGAAATGGCCCATCATGAAACCACACGGATAAACTACAGGCCTCATGGGGCAGGAAAGTGTTTTGGTTCCAATTTTGCCAAATCCCCATGCTTTGATCCAACATTTTGTTTACTGAAGGTGGGCCAAGATATGACACTTTGTCCATGGGCATTAGAGGACATTCTTGAAAGAAATCAGCAACCTTGAGACACCTCCAAGGTATTTCTAAAAAAAACAAACAAACAAACAAACAACCCAATTTATTTAGACAGAGACAAAATGAATTGAATGGACCAAATAGTCCCCCTTGCTGCTTATCATTTTATCAGCAAGCACATAAACAAACACTGTCCTAAATTTTCTTTAAACACTGCAAAAACAGAAATCTAAGCAAGTCATTATGTCTTATTTGTAGTGAAAATTGTCTTATTGTTCTTAATTTGAGCCACATTTGAGCCCAGACCAGGTCATAAAAATGTCTTATTTCAAGTTTTTTTAAGACAAAAATGAGGTGTAAATTGCTTGTAACAAGTCAAAAAAATCTGCCAATGGGATAAGAAAAATTCGCCCGGGAAGTTTCTTGAAATTAGAAAGATGTCTTAAAACAAGAATCTTTTATCTTATCCCATGCAAGCAGAGTTAGCATGCCTCACTTGGTGTGACAGATACAAGCAGTTACCTCATAACTCAAACATCTTGACTAAGAGCTGTGCACAAACATGCATAATGGAGAGGGTGGGAGATTTGACATTCAGGTGGTTACACTGTGGCTGATTGGCTGATGGCCTCGACTCAACTTTATTACTCCTCTCGATTTTATCAACTCATGAATACCTCCCAGGCCACTGCTGTTAAAAGGGGTATTACATCAACTTGGCTTCCATACCTAAAAGTTGAAGTTGGACACTTAAGTGAGAATGAATAGATTTTTCTGAAGTAGTCAGGCTTGTGGGCTGTATAGTGGGGCAACGGTTAGTGCTGCTGCTGCCTCACAGCAAGAAAACTACCAGTCCAAATCCCGGTTCAAATAAGGTGGGCTATTCTATGTGAAGTTTCCCTGCTACTTGAGAAAAAAAGGAAAAGAAAAGAAAAAAAACTTAATTTTATTTCCAAACTTATGATTTAAAGGACAACAATCAGCAAATCAATCTCACCATGCAGTCAGCAAAGCAGCTTCATTGTTGTTTGCTATGCTGTTTCCTTGCTGAGCTGGATATCTTTTTAGGTACCGCTGTGTGTAGTTTTTATTTGATAACTGATGTATTTTAGCCAATGAGCTTGTTTGTTCAATTTTTGTCATTCATACCTGGCAATCCTGGCCAGCTTGAGAAATGGAGAGTACACATTTACGATCAGCGGCTGGAAATATGCCTACTACTTTGGGTTTGGTTATTTCTCTCAGATATTTTATTTGCATCCTGTAACTTTGAAAGACTTGTAGGCTCCAGAAAACGTACCTCCCACTAATGTCACTTATGACATCCAGTCAGAGGACATGTGCCAACTCAAAATTGAGATTATAAAGGACAATTAAAAATTTTGTGGGGTGTAAAGATAAGTAATATAATCAATGGTGCAACATTACTGTTAAATTACATCTAAGTTTTGTTTTTTCCTTGTATTTTATTTATTTTAATTTTTAAAGTGGTGAAGAATGCATTGCATTTTTTTCTGTAACGGACCCAAAACTGCTTGTCTATTTTGGGAGTCACAGGGTGGAATTTCCAAAACTTCTTCTCAAGGCCTCTCAGTGTCTTATGCCCCTCAGGCTAAACGTCCATGGTTTATTAAGTCTTCAGTCCTCAGGTATCAGTGACTTTTAGTGTCACTCTTGTCACTCAAGGTGACCCTTGAAAAATTTACATTAACAGATGGTTTTGAATACTAAAAAGCAAAATAAATTAATGTCAGCTAGTGTTACAAGATGAATGTCCCCCGTACAGCAATATGTACAGCAATGCACAAAGGAAGACGGTGATCAAATTATCATGTCAAGCTAAATCAGTCTAAAGAAGATTAATTTAATATATAACATGGAGATCATGAATTAAAAAGAAGAAGACATATTCTAAATGTCAACAAAACTAAATGTTTCAGAGAGATGAACGTTGGACGTCCTCTTCACATTCATCAACAGCAAATATTCCAGAGTTCAATTTTGGAAGAACAATTAGTATTAAAGAGTTCTCACCAAACTTTGAATGATGAATGAATAAATAGCAGTACTATACCTTGCTTTAAGGCCCAGGAGGATTTTTTCTGCAATTGAAAAATACTCTGCAACAATCTTTACAGTAACAACAAAGAAAAAGAGACCACCTTACAACATGCATGACAAAATACACAGGAAGCTTGTCCTGAGTCTTTCTCATAATTTTAACTTTTTTTTTTCTTCATCACTTCCTGTTTCTCTTTTTCAATATGCCAAGTGTCATGTCACATGGACTGAGATGAAAAAAGACAACTCAAAGATATGAGTTGTCAGTAGAAGGGAAAGAGCTCTTGCAGAATACAATGTTTGCAGTAGTACCTCAAACTGAGTCATGATCAAACTCCTCAGCGTGAACCATAATGTAGCCTTCCTTCTGTAAATATGTATCTAAAGCTTCCAAGAGCCTTGGTCAACAGCTTGAGCTATATTTATCCCCAGTATCCAAAATGCATCAAGATTTGGGCATTAAAGCACCTTCCTGACAGCAGGGGAGACAAGAGAAAAAAAGTAGAGAAAAGAAAGAGTCACAGTAATCTGATAAGATGAGAGCTGCATGTGACAGGCCTTTCTTACATTCTTAGAGAACATCAAATTTCACACACCACACAGAGGGCTAAAGCCTTTAGTGTGTGACATCTTTGTCATGGTGCAGGGACCTTGATAGTCCTGTCATATGGAAAATCACTCACAGCAGGATCCCTATATGTGAAACCTTGTCACTGTTACTTCACCGTGACAAGAAATCTGATGGAGCAGAGTAATGAAAGTGAAATGATGATTAAACTTTGGGCATTTTTTTAATAAAAATGCCCATCCAGAAATTAACCACTATCTTGTATTATCTCTGCTTCCTGAATGTGGTTGGGGAAAAATTGGCTGAAGTACTTTACATGACACCTTTAATGGTAGCGTACTCTGTGTGGTGATGGTATTATTATTAGTACTTGTGTATAAACACAAACTCCAAAGCTCTATTTTCTGTTAAATGTGTTGTGCTACAAAAGACAAAAATCCAATATGTTACACCATCTTGGTGTATACACACATGCTGACAGATTGAAGAATGGACTTCATCCCTTTAGTAGAATCTATGCCAGAGTGCATTAGAGCTATGTTGGAGTCTTGTAATGGCTGAGTTCTTACAGTGGACACTTTGTGATGGTTTTTCTTTCAATTTGTCAGCTGTCTTTAAGTACAGTATAGGTCTAACTAAAGGTCACTCTCTCGAAAGTATAGCATCAGCAAAGCCAGGCAAAGTGTTTGAAAAGTGGTGTCAAAGAAAAGCTGCAGGAAAGTCGTACTTACTGATCACATCAACGTGCTTTGTGTTTAAGATCAACTCGTCAAAGCCCTGCTGATTGATTGGTTGTAACTGCTGCTTCAAGCTACAATCTTCATACAGAAGCTAGATGTAGTTTTCAAAGGGATGTTGCAGTGACAGAAACCTTCAATGTGCTAGACTGGTTCTAGTCTCATCAAGAGAAAACGGCTGAGGGTATAGAAGAGGGCTGTCAGCATATAATATCAATCACTCTACAATTAGAATTCATAATGTGCTCTTCACTTTTTAAATGATTTGTTTCTCCATGCCCCTTCATCACCCTGCAGTATGCTATCACTTCCTGCTGTCATGCCACAAAACTCAACAATATCTCAGTCGACAAGTCAAAAACAATATGCACTTTGTATCAAATTAATGAAGTTGAACATTGGAAGCTGCAAGGACGAACAACAAATTCGTCTTTCTTCACGACCTATGTAATAAGGTGCCATAAAGGATATTAGTTTTGGGCTTAGTTTTTGATTTGGGAGATAAATGTCAGCATAATTTTGTCACAACATTGAGAAGGAACAGAGTGTTCTTCAAACATTAATGCTAGGGCTTAACCACCTGATGAGCATTATTACTTTATCCTCCAATTTTATAAATGAGAAGAAAAAGACCGCCTATAGCTTCTTACCATCAGCAACACAAGTGAAAACAGAGCCAAGAAAATGAGCTTTTTTAAATGAATTGGGATTAAAAGAGAACTTAGCAACTTTCCGCCTTGTGGAAGTTTGTCAGGTGTAACAAATCGCCTTCTGTGGCATTACAATATCTAATGGAAATTTGAAAGCAGGGAAGAAATGTAATTTTCATCCACTTGGATTAGTAGAAGCCTTCTTCATTAGCCAAGAAAAATGAAAAAATCCATGGCTTGTTTAGCCAGTTTTCACTTCACTCTCACTCTGCTTGCCAGCAGGTGTCTAAACAAAGCCGAGGCATTGGGAGTGAATGGAGTGTAATAGGTCTTCAGCTGTAAATGTTGAGTTTGAGGCGTTGCAAGTCCAAGGAAAATCAATTTAAAGGGTTCTTCAAATGAAACGGATTTGGAAATTAATTGAACTCCCGCTGGCTGAACATGTTGAGTGTGTTGGCTTTCTGCATGGTCTGATCAAGTGCAACCAGCTGCAGGGAGAAAAGGAATCTTGCCATTATTTTTAATTTGTGTCTTTGAGTCTTTTCATGAATGCAAGCTCATTAAAGCTCTCTGTTTTACACCCTTGCTCTCTGTTTACAAGTGCAATGACTCACACTTTCACTGCATGGCAAGAGCCCCTAAAAGTTTTAACATAATAGATTAAAAGATTTGTTTTTGGAAGATCATTATCATGCGGCAACCAGTTTCTTGTACAATCTGCAACCCCATGGTACCAATCAAAGGAAATAATCTTTTCATGGTGGACATTCTGATCTGTTATGAAATGAAAAGCACGGATGAAACTATGTAAATATCAGCTGTATTTCTGTGAGCCAGTTCATTGGCTCTGGTTTTCCTGCTGGCTCACAGTCCTGGCTACTGGAACATCCAAATGGAAGGAAGCCATTAATAATGTTATCACTTCCACCTTGATGTTATATGATGTGAGTCAAATGCAGTAAAAAAAAAAAAAAAACAGCTACATGCTTCATAAAATAGTGATGACATTTTTGTTTTGCAGTTACAAAAAACAGGATGTCTGACACTGAGCAGAGTTTGGGACTTATTCTTAAACATTGTATAGTGTGTGTGGTGCTTCAGAGCAGTGAGAATAAAGCAAAAGAACCATCAGTTGTATCACATCGACAAGAGTCTGACATGTTCATCTGTTTATCAGATGTGTTGCCACAGATGAGCTGTCAGCAGGTCCTGACATCTCTGTCTGTGCTGACCCCGATGTAATCACCCTGTGGACTTTCTTTTATGGCCACAACAAGGTGAGTAGCCTTGAGGGGGGCTGGTGCTGCCAGAAACTGTATATCAGCATTAGTGATACTATACCATAAAAAAGACTGATCACAATATCTCCAGCTGCCTCTCAAGATCTTAAATCACATTTATGATTAGATATAATATGACTGATCTATCTACAGAGGAGCTCACAGTGATTTCTGTCAGATACAAGTGAGATGACTCTTGCAGGGTATTTAAAGCAAATCCAAAAATCATTTAAGCAGTGAACCATATGTTACACATTCTTTATTTCTCTACTACTGTTATCACACTGCAACCTGGTTCAAATGGCAACTGGGGGTGTTCTGAAAGCAGGGCAGCAAAGACAAATTGCACAGACTTGCATGATTACCGCAACAAGTCAAGAATAACTTTAATCATTGGCTCATCATTACCTCATGGTGACATGGGTAAATTCTAAAACAGCGGTCAAACGAAGTAATTATCCCAGCGCCCACACGGGTCAAAGTAATAAATTCCCTTAATCCCACCAAAAGCGGTTAAAAGGGCAAACTAAAATGAGATCAGCTCCATGTGAAAGTATCCGCCCAACGTGTCTCACAATGTCTCTCACCTTTCTTGTGATTACATCAGCTTCTTGAGACCCTGGGCAGTGACTGAACAGAGTAACTTAGAGTGAGAGAGACCCACTATGGAGCACAGGCTGAATTACAATAAAGACTTTCTTGTTGTCTTGCTGTTTTCTAACAGAGGCTAATCTCTTCCCTCCGTTAAGAAAAGAGACGTGCTGTGGTGTTACAGTAGTTACAACCTCTTTTCCTTGACCATTTTCACAGTGATTCACATCTCGAATGTAAAGGACAGTACCCTCACCCAAGCCAATTATGATGTTATTGGGGCGGTAACTAAACTGAACGGAGCTAAACATTGATTGCTCGCTAACTTTAATAATGGGATACGATAATGGCTATGTCAGTGATTACCAACCTGTGGTCCGTGGCCCCCTAGTGGGCCGTAAAGGTATAGCAAGTGGGCCGCCAAATCATTTCCAAAAAGTATAATTTTTATGTGAGTGTCTGTGTGTGGGGATGTAATTACATAAAGATAAAAACAAACCATAATGTTTAAAATGTAAAGAAAACGCAGGAAAGACATAGAATAGTGTAGTTTTTTTTTTTTTGTTTTTTGTTTTGTTTTTTTTAACCAAATTGAGTGTGAGCAAATGGTTGATTTTCTGGAAAATTCAAGAGGACATCAGACTCAAGGTGACGCTGATAAACTCCTCTCTCCTTTTCCACTCCATTAATGAATATTGTTGGTAATGAAACCTGAAAATCTGACAATTCCGCCAGGTTTTTCAGGTTTTGGATTGGACAAATGGTTTATAAATGCCAGTCATTTTAAAATTAGTGTTATTTTTCTTTTTCTGTGCCCCCAAAAGGCATAATAAGGCCTCTGTATGTATGGGATCAGAGTTGAGCTACGAAAATGTTTGAGACTTTAAAGTGGGCCCTGAGTTGGAAAAGGTTGGGAACCATTGGGCTATGTTATTGCCTGGAATGAGCCTGTATAGATAATGTCTATATTTTTGAAACTATCATCGCACTGGCTGTTGTGAGGCAGCTCGCTTTCACTCTCCTGTTTCCTTTCTACTGAATGGTGACCAGATTTAGGTTTTTGACTGCTGTATTCTGTCCGCCATGCTCTGTTGCAATCAAAAATAATGAAAAAGGCTGAATATGCAGATATTTACCCAGAGAATATTCGCTGGACAAATTAAATCATAGACTTTTAGGAAACAGCTTTGAAAATCATTTTTCAATGTCTCACCCAGTATTTTAGAGATTAGCCTTCAGTGTCATCACTCCTCTTTGTTTAAAAGGCTTCCAATGTTGTTTCTGATATTAACTGGGATCACAGTGAGTTACAAATCTCCATTCCAGATAATTTCCCCATGACAGTTCTGCATCACTGGTGTCAGCCCTTCTAAAAATAGAAATCTGCTCAATAAATACAACCCACTGTCTTCTCATACCCATATCATTTTGTGTGAAAAGCCAAGTCTCTCCAGCTCTAAGCTTGTCATGTGTGGAGAAACTGAGGTTTAGCTGTGTTCGAGGGATGGCCGTAGAGTGGGAATAAACAATTGTGTCATTCTGTGGCTTGAAGGTGTATGATTGGACACGGCCTCCTCTGTTCTTGCAACTCTGACAAATACCAGATTTGAACCTCTTTGTGAAGAGTGCTTGACTTAACACACAGAACCTCTGCATAAGCTGAGTTTTGTCTCACAGTGGCCCTTTTCCACGTATGGGATTTGAGCAGCATTAAGACACAAACACGAGGGGGTTGACCACCTTGTGCTGAGGCGCCAACCGTTTCTGCCAAGTAAGAGGGGAGGTTATTATATACATCCTCTCAGCTCTATTTTCTCAGTCACAGCTATTTACGCTTCCCTGGTTGGTCCTTCAACATCTTGACTACCATAACAATTCGGTGTCTGCCTATGCAAGCACATACATATTCTGCAGTGGTTCTTCACTGCTGCTTCTTGAGAAGATGGGAAGCAAAACCCTGAATGGTAATATGAAATGTTTTCCTGTCAGGGAATAACAACAAAAACAAAACAATTCAGTACAGAACAATGAGTATGCGGTCATTAGCATTTAGTTTCTTTTAACACTAGGCACACGACTCACAGACTGTAAAGATTTTATATTTTACAAAAGCAGTACTTTCTTAACAACCCTTACAGATGATAGCAAAATAAGTTCACACTAATATGCAGTTTACACATTGCCAACAAAACTGCTAGATGAGTCGTAGTAGAATCATTGCTACTGAAAATGTATGCTTTGTTTTCATTGGTGTGTAAGCTCTCATGGATGCGGTCTCTAGTCTCAGGTCCCTCACTTTGAGGAGCAGGGGGGCGCAGTGTCCATTTCATTTGGACAACAGTTAATGGACATAAGTCTCAGTGGGCATGACATTAAAACACCCTGCAGAAGTCACAGTGCAATGCATATGAAATTAAAGTGGGCTAGGCAACAGAGACGAAAGCTATATGGACATATACATATTTATTTTTCCATTTCTATTAATGCTATCTAGTTATGCTTCTGCACTGGTTTGATGATGTAAACCCCTTCACCTCCATCCACTCACTTGAGGTGAATTTTCTTCATAACTTCCTGTTATATACGACTCTAATGAACTAATAACTCTATGGTAAAGGGTTAGGTGTTAGCTGAATGCCTTTGAACTGTAATGAAAGAAATAACAAGTGGATCATTAGATTGCATCATTTTATTCTATTAACCTGGAATGTGGTCATATTACCCTCTGGATTTTCCATCCGTCATATCCTCAGATTCTAATGAAGAGGGAGCAAAAGCCCGATGAGATGTCAGATTCCTCACATCCATGTGAGTGGTGAAAATGAAACACTATGAGTTTATGCAATCACACCTATTAGTCCAACACTTGATTGTGAAGCCAGAGGATAATGGCTGCCTTGAGAAAATTTGAGGAAAATATGGTGTGCATTATCTGTTACATATCAGTATGAGTTATTTTTCAACAGTAAATGGAAAATTGCTTGTTTTGTTTTAAATTATGTCATGATTTCTGATTCACTCTCTAATACACTGAATGATTCAGAGGAATACTTTGAAGTGCACCGTCCCACGTATGAGGGGGAGCCCCTCCTACATGGAGACTGATTAATTTGTGAGCTCTTGTTTTAAGAGGATGATTAGATCTGAGTTGCTGTCATATTAACTTTAATCTCATTATATCTTATCATTTATTTTTGTATTTAATACTTGCATTTATCAATTACAGTGATTTATTAAGTACAAGAAACCTTAAGTGAAACGTTGTTACTCTCTCTCTCTCTTCTTTCTTTCTCTTTTTTTTACTATATTCTTAATTCCAAACAGTGAATTCAGTGACCGTTGTTCAGTCCTCATCCAATCAACAAGCTTTCAAAATAAAAGTCCTACAAAAAATGGCGCCGTGCCAATTTGGCAACTGGTGAGCTTTGAATTTGAAACACCTGTGTGATTATAATTGGTCAAATAGATGTGATTGACAGTGTTTACTGATTTATATAATTGGTGGTACTTGTCTTGATAATTCCACACTACATACTCATCTAAATCAGCACTAAATGGACTCAGCCTCTCTGGGTAGATGTGTATTATTGTGGAAACTGGCATGCTCTAAATTTTCTGTGAAACTACAGACATTTTTGAAACAGTTTATTTTTGTTGTTGTTGTTGGGTGCAAAACGAAGTACACCTTGTTATTCTGAAGGTACTGTATCTTAAGTGAGTCACAGTGAACCCTCGGTATTACTCTCTGGTTATAATGAGCGTTGTTAGAATGCACATCTAGGTACAGTACTAGATGTTCTCCATGATTAGATCTTTTATTTCAGGCCCCAGGGTTCTGTTGTAATGTGGTGTTTTTGGCTGACACGTTCAGGGGGGAAAAAACTGAAATTTTGGGTTCTTTTTCTCTGTTTAAGGCTGTTGCAGAAGAATACCTAAATGACAGATGAATGAAAGAAGTCAGACTTTTAGACTTCCTGCTGTTATACCAACCAAGGTAACACTTGGTGTAAATCTTCCAAGCCATTAAAAGTCACTTTTGAATCTGTCCTGTTTTTAACCATACAACAAAGAGGCTTTTATTGTCTTAGCTGTGTATTAGAATAGTCTGGTATCCAGTCTACAATTCTCTCATCTCTGCAGCCTCTTGGGGAAGTTGTTCAACCCCCTGAAGGCACCATAAAACACCTATTCAACTGTCTGAACTGCAGATCTTGTGCTTAGCTCAGAGAACGACTTGCAAGACCACAAAACAAAGTCCAAGGTAAAAGTTTCCCAGTCAATTTCAATTAGTTAAATGTCTGGAGAATTAGCTTTTAAACAATATAAAGCTAAGTGTCCCATAATGCACAGCAATATATCATTGATAACGACATTGATGGATGAAATTAAAAAAAAATACTGTTGATATTTAAACTTATCACACTTTCATGTGACATTTGTCATCAGATTCTTCCCTTGGTCACTGGCCAAGAGCTCAACAGTAACATCCAAACGCACAAAAACAGTTGTAAAGCAGCCTTCTTCTATTGGCCTTCTCTGTTCTCTGCATATTTTACTGTTTCTGTTAGTTGCTGAGTCACCTCAGCCTCCATGTGTGTTGAGAATGAACCACACTTCATTTAACGTAAGCAGAGTTTTGCTCACAAATGTATTTTAATGCTAAATTAGTCCCCCTGGTAAGATCTTCCTGTGTGCTGAGTGCTACCTTAAAGGGCACAACCTTTTCCACCACTGTATAACAATTTGTAAACTTTTTGGACACAGTGTCTAAAACTTGCTTTTAATTATAGTCAGTCGCAAGGGTACAGAGTACATTCTAATATTTATTCAGTGATTTCATTTAGTTGAGACTAATTAGTTCACCTTCTATTCACAAAGTTACCTTTTCCTGAGAGAAGCAGTAATGTGATATAAAAAGGATACAGCCACTGTGGTTTAAAGAAATTCAGCCCAATTAATAGGCAACTGAAACAAGCTGGTCTGAGGCCAGTTTCACATACAGTCGAGGTTATCACAGCGATGTACCCAAGGTTTGTCAAAGCAAGCTTAGGTGAGCAACAAGCCAGAGGAGAGTCCAATGACAAACAACACATTTACAGTGCTGCCTTGAATCTGAAGTAGGGCAGTAATTATGTAGGGCAGTGCAGTTGAGGCTGCAGCCAGCTTAATATGCAACTACATGATGCATTTGGAGGACAACAGCAAATGTTAAATATCCATTTTGTGATGTTGCACTAGAACTACAGGGGGCACTGCAATTGTTTCCATACTGAGCAAAATATATATCTTAGCAAGCTTCTTTGGGCTGTTGTTTTTCAAATTAATTATTTTGATCAGCTGAATTTGGAAAATAAGAATAATTAAATTCCAGTGTATTTAGTCCAAAGAGAAACATAGTAGAAGAGTTTGGATTGGAGTGGGGATTATATTAAATTCCTTCATTTACAGTATATTAAGACCCCCCTGGTTACCTCGTATTAACTTTGCTTGATTTACAGATTTAAAAAAAAAATCTGTTTGTCACACTGTTGTTTCAGAAAACCCCTATTTCAGTCTTTGCCTGAAATCTTCCATTTTAGTCAGCATTTCAGCATTTTAAGGCTTCACAAACCCTCTTCCCTCTGACTGGTCAGCTCCCTGAAGGCCTGTTGTGGGCAGAGCTTTGGGTAGACCTTGGTGTATTAGACCTGACCGTCATAAACCAATTAGGGTAACACTGTGCAATGACCTCATCATATCAGATGTAAAACAATTGATTCAGTTCAAATCAAAGAAATGCATATTCTTTGAAACACCAACTTGTTTGAAGAGCAACAACAAGGGAGAATGATATAATTTTGCTTTGTTCCGTCTGTGCTCTTTTCATTTGCAGAACTGATTTATGATTAATTGGAGGCCCCAAATTCCCTGGAATAGGTGTAAAATACATGGGAACAGTCTCTTAATGATTTTTCGCAAAACTTGTAACTTCAGACTTATCATGATATGTGATAGGTGTTACATACAGACACCTTTAATGTGAGTCCTCCATTTTTATCACCACAAATTTTAGAGATTTCAGAGAAGTATTGCAGCCTTTTTGCCAACCATTATAAGGTTGAATATGCTGATATTCCTGACAGCTTCTCCTCACAGGTACAGAATGGCAGTGAGTTCACAGACAGACCCCAAAAGTGCATGTTTACCTGCCACTGCTGTGACAGGCTCTCATAAATCACCGTTATCTCCCACTGGTGGCACTCGCCGCTTTTGTCCTTCACACAATGAGGGCTTTCCTCCATGATGGCTGCAGACAGTGTGTGAGCAGTGGGGCAGATGATGCTTATGCACAGCACTTATGTAGAGATGTACATGGCACATTACACGCACATACACACTCACATTTTGAATACGAAATAATCACAGCTCATATGACACTGCTGACCTTTCTCTGCAAATCATAAACATCTGAACATGTAGTCTTTTTGCATCAAAACCTACATAGGTGGACAAGATTGTTGGTACTCATCAGTTAAGGAGTGAAAGGTTAATTCATTAAATAAATAAGATAAAATCAATTGATTTCCGTAACTTGTAATGAAACTTCTGCACCTATTGACAGGTATTTTTGCCCATTCCTTTTTGAGAAAACAGGTTGGTTGTATCAGGTGTAAAGGGTGCCTTCCTTAGACTGTGTTTCAACTCCATCCACTGATGTTCAAAAGGGTTCAGACAAGGGCTCATTGAACGCAACATCAGGAAAGTCCAATATTCTATTCTTGGCCTTTCTTTATTATTTTTAACTGTGTCCTTGGTCATTTTGCTGTAAGAGAAGCCATGAGCTGAAACAAAGCTGATGTGACTTTCCAAAAATCTCCAATGTCAAAAAGGCATTTTCTCAGGAGCTTTGTGGCATCACTGGTGTGATTTGGCAAATTCAAGTCTCTGTGTGTAATGCTTTGGTGTCCTCCTTGGTGATCTTATATCAAGTCCTTTTGGCTCAAATTGTGATGGATGTGCAATCTGATAAAGATGCTCCTTGACCTCAGACTATACCTCTAATCTCTTGGGAAGTTGTTCTGGGTGCTTTGGTTACAATTTGCATTAGCCATCTCTTTATTATGTCATCAATTTTCCTCTTGTTCAAGAGGTTGGCTGCTGTCCCATGGACTGTAAACTTATGAATAATATGTGCAAATGTAGTCACAGGAACATCAAGAATAGCCTTTACCTTTAAAATGCTTGCCTCTCATTTCTAACCTCCCGAAAGGAATCTATCCTCTACTAACTGTGCTCAATGTGTAACACAACATGATTCCGAACAGCAGAGTATTTACTTTGCACCCTTTAAATTGGCAGGACGTACCTCAGTTAAATGTGTCCCCATGGTCAAATAATTTTCAATCTTCTCTATGGGATCCATCATTTTTTTCCCAGGCCTGTTTCACTTGTGATTTTTCTAAAATATCTCATTTCTGTTGGCTAATTATCAGTAAACCTGTATTCATTCATTGTTGGTTGGTAGCTGACAAAAAGACCATCTGAGCACCAGATTTGTGGCTTGTATATTTGATGAAATAAGAACCTTTTTGTCAGTTCTTCTTGAGTGTACTAGGCAAACAAGCCTGGAGTAATACTTTAAGTTCCTGATTTTGTTACCCTTTTTCCAGCTCCACATCCAGCTTCAGCCAACAAACTTATTTTTCCTTTCATACAAATTTGCATTATGTGTGCAACAATGTATTTTCACTGTAGTCAATAAGAGCCCATGCCTGCTTGAAGCCTGTATATACAGTGATATATTTATTATTTCACTACATATACAAAGATTTATACATGAGCTCAGTTATGTACTAACTTGGAAAGAACAGGAAGGGTTGGAAGATTATAAGTGACACATTATGTTGATATAATTACCATCTGTCAAGCAGATTACATTCTTCCAATAACAATGGAATCCATTTGCATCACTGCCGGAGAATTTAGATGTTCACGGTGTCTGAAGGAGGTTTTCATACTACCATATGCCTCCATTAACTTAAAGGGCTGTCAGTATATTCCTTCTTTTGCTCATATATGCATTACTTCTTTGTGTGTGCGTGTCTTGTTCATTTTTTTCACGATAGTGGTGTTATCAGCGCACCACACACCAAGGATCCATTGACATGTAGATTCTGCACGTATGGTTATTCCAAACGGCTGGGTGAAAGACTGACACTTTAAAATGACTTCTTTTATTGGCAGCAAAATGATGTTATTTCCATTTTTCTTTGGCTCTTTTTTTGTTGTTGATAACAGATAAAATGGGTTATTATTAGTAAGATAATTAAAGATACAGGCAATATAGGGAGCCAACATAATAGTAAAATAATTCTTTTCAGGGTAAGAACCCTTTTTCTAAATCAAGGTTATTTGCAACTTTAAAAAAAAAAAAGGGAAAAATGGGGTCTGAATCAAAATTGAGACTGATGTGCCAGTCATTATTAGTTACAACTGGGCTAAATGTTGCTGACTCGTGACTACGTTTGAGTCCGATATGTAACAACAGCAAAGTATCCTGCATATTTCTGATTCAGTTTATCTACATAATATTTAGATAATTAATTGACTATCTTGTATCAAACCTACCAAACAGATCCTTCTATGCCTTGCTTGGTGATGCCTCCTCCCCTTGTGCTCCTCTTTCCGGTGGGGTGCCTCAGGGGTTCATTTTGGGTCCCCTCCCATTTACTGTTTATATGCTCCCCTCAGGGCTAATCATGCTAAATATTTCCATTGTTATGCTGATGACACCCACCCATGTGTCGGTCTAAAGCCTGGATAAGCTAATGCTCCATGAAGTGCACTAATTTTGTCTTTCTGCAGTTTTTTGAAAGCCTCCTGGGCAGCCTCAACAGCTGTTTTTCCTTAGTGCTAATTCAACTGGCTATTGCTGCTTCACATTTATCAGCATCTTTAAGGCACTGACAAGTTTTCAGGGCACTTAAATTATTCTTTGTGTTCAAGTTAAAGACCTATTTTCTTCAAACTAAGTGGTTCAGGCAGCTCTCATTTAAGATTTATTCAATTTAGTTGCAATTTAAACAGTACATGTATTTATCAGCTGGTGCATGTACTGATGGAAATTATTACTACAGCATGATTATCTTCAAGAATCTCATGAAGCTTTCCATTTCAGGTGATTAGATATTGAGCCTAAATTCCTGGTAAAAAAAAAAAAAAAGGGAAACTTGAGCATCTATGAATAAACAAAAACACTTGTGGCTATCTGTTCATAAACCAGATGAATAAGTGGGTGTAAGTGAGCATACTGGCGACAAATGCAAATTTAGAAAAAGAAGAGCCTATGATATTCTTTTCTAATCTGCTATATTATACAGTTTATAATTTCTTTTTATCTTTTCAGTCAAGCTTTGCTCAGATTCATAAGACCTGTGTTCTCTTTGACCATGATGTCAAATCCTCCATGGCATCAGAAAGATCCCATGCTATACAAGCTGGAACTCAGTAGAATAAGACACACACTGAAAAAATGCCACCTCAGTTGGCATGGTTTCACAGTTTACTTCGAAAGCCATTTGTTTAAACATAGATTAATGATAAACAATGCACTTCATCATCAAAATAAAATGACAAACACAAGCTCAAACTGAAATATATAAAATAATTGTAGAGAATTGTTCACTTCTTTTCCAGTAGAGCTAAATTCAAGCCATAGCACCGACCCGTGTTCAACATGGTACTACTCACATCTTGGAGATGTCTCATGTGTCTTACTCACTGGGTGACATTTAAGCTCTGAGTATGACTCTCAACTTGCCCACACATTAGGGCCCACACAAGGAACTGTTCTTCTAAAATTGACACTACAGGCATGAATGCTCTTGGGTATCTGGCACTTGAGATCATAGAAGACAAAAGAGGAACAAGGGAAAGGCATATGATGCAAGTATCTGTTGTATTTACAAAGTATATTATCCATGGTGTTATTTTCTTTTTTCCTTTTGAGAAGTAATTTCTTTTATCCTAGATTCCTCTGCATTTCTGTTTTAAGCGTCTTTTATTGATAAAAGCAGTTATGTGGCACAGATGAATAGATATTTAGATGTTTAGAGGACTGTAAGGTTTGAGGACAGTGCAGGCGTGCAGTGCAGCTGCTCTTCCTTTCAAACAGCATCATAGTTTGGACAAGTTGATGTCTTTGAAACTGAGAGAAGCGGCTGAGACTGGGAAAGAAGAAAAGGAAGGAAAAAAAGCCAACAACAAGCGAACAAGTGCAAGCCTTTTTAGCTGTTTAGTATCTATGTACAAATGTGTATATGTGTGCCTGTGTGGGTGCGTGTAATCAACTTACATATTTTAACTAAACTCATACTAGAAACAAACAAGTTTATAGTCTCCTGTTTCTCCTCTTAATCACTCATTTCACTATCTGTACACACTTTGTAAGGGGGAAATCTTTATCTAGCTTAAAAGTTTAGAAGATATTGACATCATAAGTGTATTCAGTCAGAGGCACAGCTCAGCTCTCATTACTGACAGGTGTCGATTCCCTGTTGGTGTTGAGACTCATCACACGCCTTATTTCCAATATGATCCCACTGGACATTTTGCTTCAAAGCTTCAAAAATAGATGGGTGACGTCAGAGAGACTGTGCCCTGTACAGTCTATGGTCTAAAACAGTGATGCAGATGATGCTCACACTGTGTCAAGGGGTATGAGCATCATTGACATGTCTACTCTTTGGGCTTACTGAGGTTTTTTTTTTTTTTTTTTTCTCCATAATTTTGATGGAACCTATCTAAAAAAATTTGGCTTGTGTTGGTAAAAACATAAATTTTCATTCAAAATCAAGGTCAATAAACCAGAAATCTTACCACTTTAGTGACTTTCAAAGGTTTCCTCAGTACTTTGAATCAAACAGGCTTGTGTCAGAAAAGAAGAAGAAAAAAAATCAGTGTGATCCTACATCTAAAAGGTTGCCTCAGGAGAGGCACTGACAAGCTCCCCTTACTCTACTGCTGTGTGTCAAACTTTCAGAACAACAAAGTGTATGAACCTTAAAGATGAAGCTTCACTGCCTGCAGCTGACTGACCCGATAAGACTTAAACATAGAGCAGTGATTGAATGTTTGATCTTAAATCATTTCTGTATAGGACAGTCCTAAAAGAGAATTAGAAATTATCTAACCACTCACAAAGAGTAAGCCACTATGTAAAGGAATACATAAACATCAATGATGCACATATCAAATATTTCTCTAATCCAGCCTGAATCGTATGTCCCATTTATGTATAAGTTTACACACGTTTCAATGCTTCCACTTAAAAGTTTTTGATTTTCCCGAAGAAAACTGGTTAAAAAATATTCATCTACCACTGTAAAACCCCATTGAAGCCAGTCATTGGCTGACTACTTACCTGCAGTTTCAAACTTGCTTTTTGTGCATCCTCATTGAATTTTCTCTTACTCTTTGTATAGTTGGTCTCCAATGTACTCTGTTTTTGGGGAACTTAAATCAAAATGAGAAAGCAATGAGCCTTTACAACAGTAATTATTTTTCATAATTACTCATCTTCTTACCTAATGAGGGGAGCTGAGGCACATGAGTTGGGGAATTTGTATAGATCACACCCTATAAATGGAAAATAAAAAATAAAAAAATATTGATGCTTTGAAATCATTCATGTTGTCTAAAAAAAACTCTGCAAGCTGATTAGCATACAACAGGTTGCACTAACTACCAGAGGTACACAGAAATCATTCACAATCAGAGGGACACCATGAGCATTTACCCTTGTCAAACAGCCAGAGGCCCTGTATGGGGGAGGGAAATTCATGACTACCAGGGCCCTTGAAAGAAGTCGAACATTTTAAGTGATGACTGCTAAATAAGTTGTTTTTTTCATGTGCTTCAAAATCTCTGGTGGTGCATTCAACACTTAAATCTCACAACCAAGAAAAATGTATTGCCAAGATCCATTTAATATTAAGTGTCAGGGGTAACATAACAGACAGGCAAGCCATATTTGAACTGTTGCTGTTTCCTCCACTGGACATCATAGTAGCAGTTATTATTCATATTTTGCAGTCTTGATTGTTATTTTTCAAGGCCTATTTTAAAATTTCACTCCAAATAACAGAGGATGGATGCTTTCAAGTGGTTGACAGAGATCAGAAAAAGACTGTTGCTGATTGAGCTTGGCCCTACACAGCCTCGATCATCCATTTATTCATTTATCCATTTTCTGTTCTTAATGTAAGGTCAGGTCTTGATAGCGGTATGCCAAGTTAACCTGGACATCCCTCTCTCCAGCATTGTTTTTGTTTTTGTTTTTTAAAGCAGCCCCTAGAAAGCCAGGGATTCCACCCACGCGTGATATAATGGTCCTTACTCCCTGTTAAACAATTCATAATAGGTAGATTCAGACAAGGACTGGTTCCCATGGACCATTGCTATCTTTGTCAGTCCAGAGCCTGACCCAGCTCTTAAGTCAGCCTGAGCCACAGCCTCTGGCCAACATGGAAGATCCTGCTGCTGTTCATTTATTGGCATCTTGACAAAACTCCAGAAACCCAGCTGCTTCTTCATTGCGCTCTACCGCTGGATCTTATTTTGCCAGCCACCTTTACTCAACTGGAGCCTTCTGGCTGCCCTGCTCACAGACCCCCTCCAATATGTATTCTGCCTCAAGGTCTGTGTCCCCAGTCACTATGCTGCCCTCCAACTCTGACCCTGTTCCCTTCGACCTGAGCTTTCTGACTCACTGATTTCCGCTGGCCAGCTAATTTCCATTTCTGCTTGGAAAGTCTGCAACTGCAGATGGAGAGCAAGCACTCACACACAGACACACACATTTTGAGAATTAACACAAGGGAGTGCAAGAGTCTGATGCCACCTAATGATTAGTCCAGTTCGTATTCACCCTCCATATGTCGCCACAACAGCCAGCTTTGCTTTATTTGCAGCATCGTCTTTGTTGTATTTGTGAATGAAGGTAGAATGAGCTTTTTTCTATTTGCTTTGTTATTCTTCTCATGCATCATGATGAAAAGCACAGCTGTCCAAAAGTATGAGAGGAATTTCTCTCCATGGATGCACTCCAAATGCAGGGCTGATTTGGAAAGCCATTCGGTGTCTACTCACACCAGATATAGCCAGTTGAGCCAGAAGCTTTTCACCCTGCAGAAAAGAGAACTTCTGGTGGTAAGGCAAACTGGAAAAAAACAATACAAGTCAGCATTTTTATGCCACCTCTGTTGCTTCTCATTTTGTGATCATATCTCACATTTTATGATGAAGCTTTGACACTTTTGATTCTTTCTTTTTAAATTCCACATTTCCACCAAAGGAGGTGAAAACATGCCTCCTTGTGGCTAAACATCATTAAAATGTGGGGACTTAACTGAAGGTCAATTAAACCTTCAGGAGGAGCAGCATGGATTATGTAGGAACTGCTCATATGTGTCTGAGTAAGACTAAGCAGCTTCCACAGGACTTTGTAAAATACAGTCCCTCTGAATTTGAGAAAGAGAAATATAAGAAGTGCTGGCTCTTTTGTACTGACCACATGCTTTTTCAGTACCTCAGATACCTCAGGCTTGCTGTGCTTAACTCATTTTGTAAGACGGTAGATGGATGTGTGAACAGTGGACTCATTTGAAAATGAAACTGCAACTGTAATTCCAAAAACACTTCAAGGCATAGTGCAGGATTTCAGTAAAATGTCTTTAATGCACCTGGCAAAACATCTGAAAAACAGCCATAACAAGTGATGTGAATTCACCTCCTCCAGCTTCACGGGAGGTGGTGTTCTCTCACCCTCCCCATGCCTCTGAATCCTCCAGTTTGATCATTTAGTTTCCCACTCTGCCTGCATAAATTTCTCTTCACCCTTTGTTCCCCTGCTCCTTCCTTTTCCTCATCTGCAACTGTCTGGGCGCCTGCCTCCTGTGGTGCTGCCCTTGCCCTTGTTCCCAGCAGTCCCTGCTCCTGACAGGTGACCTCATACAGCATCGGTTTCACACGGCTGGCTGCGTCCACACAGATGTGTCCCCTCTCGTCCTTTTCTGTCCTGCATCAGGTGATGCTGGACCTTAGCTGTCTACGTGATGTTGCCCTGTGGGTTTCTGCCCCTCTTTAGTCCTTTGCTGTCGCCCTCCCCCTCCTCCTTCTCACATCTCCGCTCATAATTTCTTGTTCTCTCTTTCCCTAACTTTCTGCAATAAACTTCTGATCCCACAGCTTGCATGATTTTTTATTTTTTGCTGCCACATCAGCTTCTCAAGCTTACTCTCAATCTTTTAATCATTTTCATATCTCATCCATTCCTATTCATTTCTTGAATTTCCATTGTTTCCCACGTCTCTTTAGTGTTCCCTAAGATCTCCCTGCCGTTTTTCACCTGCTCTCTCCTTTTTATGGTTTCTTGGATATTTTATTTATCTCCTGCTGCTTGCTGGCTCTTTCCCTCTCATTTCCAACTCCCTCTGCCTCTCCCCCTCTGCCTGTTGTCAGTCTCTAGATGAGCATTTGGCAGGAAACAGAAGAGAATTTTCCTTTCAACTTATAAAACATGAGAAAAGTTCTGGGAAATCTTACATTAGGTTACTCTTTAATAGCCCGTGAGATTTTTGAAGAATGAAAAGCTGCTAAAGTGCCTTAAAATCTGCAAAGAAAGGCTCAACGTGAGCTTGACAGTTATCATCGTACCTTAATCAACAGATTTACCCAGAAATCCAAAGCTGATACAAGGTTCTTTGTGCACTTGTTGTTCTAACTTGCAGATTCTTTTGTTATATCCAATCAAAGATTTAAGTAGGACAAGGACACATTTCAGAGTTAAGAGGACACAAGAACTGTCTGTATTAAAGTTAAAAACAGCCTGAAGCCAGATTCAGATGCTGTTTACAAATTTATGCATTCCATGCTCAGTGTCTTTCAAAGTTTAAAATCTCTGGCATTATCATTACTTGGTGTGGGCACTTCTCTTTTTGTCACTTTTTTTTCCAAGCAACTTTGGTCTACAAGACTAAAGAGAAAGTTTTTGTTATTGTTCATATCTTAGCACTGTGGGAAATGTTTAGTAAAGCTCTTTCAGTCTGCTGGGAGATCTAGAGATGGCTGTGGCTTGTGGTCTGTATAATCATCAGATTGACATTGTCTGGTCCCTTTATGTTGTCCTCTGGCTTTTTCACGTTGATGTTTAGCATATTGTGCAAAGTTGAAGTAGGTATACGTTGATGTATATCATACAACAGCTATTACACAAAAGGTAAGATAGGGGGCATCTTAATGGGTGATACAGCTTGGAGAAGGAGGTTACCAGGCTATATAGACCTACGAAGTCACTTTGATGTTGAGTTATAAACCAGGCTTTACTCACTAACTTATAACTCATTCTGGTTCTGGGGCTCAAGCACCAACTGCATCAGGCATAGATTGAATGGAAGGCTCTGACTAATTCATCAACGACTGTTGTATTGCTTTTGTTAGATTTTTTTCAGGCCCTGATAAATTATGTAGTCTCGAGCAAGAGCTGGCACTTGTGTTTACTTTCATGCTGCCTGGTACTACTACTGTTTCAACCAGGACACTTATTTCAGAGCTTCAAATTGTACAATTACTCTCAAAATTTTACCGTAACTGTGTTGGAAGTTGAGCAGCACGAGTCCTCCCACTGAAGGAGTTTCTGAAATCCACTTCATATGGATTCTCCTCACAGTTCTTCTAAAGGTCTGAGCTGGACTTCAGGGATTAAAGCTTATTGGATACCTGCAGCGACCCCACAACAGCAGAATCAATGAGCTTGTCCAACCATCAAGAAAAGCAAGGTCAGCATTTATGCCTGAGACTTTGAGATTAATAATTGAAATCCAACAACATACTGAAAGGATCAGCCAGGGTACTATAGTATTAAATGTTTAGTGTTGTTGTTTTTCATTTAAAAAGCAAGTGTATTTATTTACTTGGAATCATTTTGGTTAAAGCCCATCTGAATTTAACCACAAATCTTTCACTTGAAACAATAATGAACAAATAAATCAAAATGAAGCGCAAGACAGGATTGGAAGGAAAAAATATTAAATAAATGCACTTGTCACTATCAGAACTATGGGTAATATCTATTGCCTGAAAAATCTTAATTACCCTTTAGCTGTTGGAAGTGATTTACACAAACAGGATGATAATCAGCCTTATTAGTGCTCACACTACAGGAGGATTTCACACATGCACGAACACACACTCCTCCACAGGAAGAAGTGCAAACAAAAACACACGCGTAAGCACATTTCCTCCAACCTCCCTCCAAACACTACTTTTCTATAATTAATACTTTGATGCCAGTTTTAACAGTCGCCCATGGTAGTGGCACGGAAGTCTAATCTGATGAACAAAGAAGAAGACAGGCTTAAGATTTTAACCTCCACTGCTCCAGTAAATATCCAGTGGCATAAACACAACCTCTCTCCAAAACAAATATTGAACCCAATATCACCATGTCTAATTAAATAATACCACTGAGACCAGAGGCAGTTCACTGCTCAGACTGAGATTTGCATTTTAGAAAAAAAAAGTGTCTTCATAGGAGTTCCCAGGTAGGATTCAGAAAAGAAGGGAGATCTTAAGCATTTTTTTCTGCCTTCCAAAATCAAACACTTAAAGAGTGAGTATGATTATCGTGTAGTAGATTGAAAGAAAGATGTGAGAATAAATTTGCTCACAGAAGTCACCCCAGCCTCTTTTATTTTCCCTCACTGCCCCTTCTTCACAAAGAAAGACAAGCAGCAGCAGCAGCACAAGGTAACCTTTCTCTAATTGATGTCTGTGTGTGCCCAGCTCACCAGGCAGCCATATTCAGAGGGAGTAGAGAGCAGCTCAGACCTCAGCATGTGGCGGGGTTCGACAGGAGGGGGGTTGATGCAGCCGTGCAGCTTGAGTGATGCACCACAATCACACAGAACTGAAAGAAGCACAATCTGAGAGGTGGCTGTAATTTCTCTGCTGACTGAAAACTTCAAACATTACACACTAGCTGCTCCCTCAAGCTAATATCAAAAGTAATAATAATAATAATAATAATAATAATAATAATAATAATAATAATAATAATATCATTGTTGTTCACTTTGTGTGTGTGTATGTTTTTGCATCTATGTTTGTTTCCCAGAGCTCACAATGTATTTGAGACTTGTTGCTTTTTCTTTTTGTATTCTCTACTGATTGGGAATATCAAACTGTACCTTGAACCTTGATGTTTCACCAGAGAAACAAAGTTTGCCATCAGCCTTTCAGCAACAGTTAAAGTGACATTTTAGCCATACAACTGTTTATATGGTTTATATTCTACCGGTGTATTCATGATAAACATGCTTCAACTCTTAAAACATGACATCTTTGAATACTCAGACTGAACCAGATGCTGTTCTGTTTTTGAGAAAAACACATCAGCAAGGGTCAGTTACCTAACAGGAAGTCAAAGCATGAATTCTTTGTGCAAGGTTGCTGCAAAAAAAATGAGACAAAAAATAAAGTATTTTCTGAAAGACTTCTCCTTGAGCTATTTTTTCCGCAATTTCCACATTTTGAAGATCTGATAGGAGCATGCTGACCTCTATGCATACTCACAAGAAACCAGACATTTGAACAACAGGGCATTATGAAAAGAATCCTTTTCTCCTTTTTATGTGATTATTCATAAAAGAAATGTAACAGCTATTATTTAATCAGACTGTTCAACCTGTTTTTACATTCCAGGAAGGCTGACACTGGTGTATTGCAAACTACACTCTCACCAGCCCCAGCACAGACTGCAGCTCAACAGTGGTGCTGTCCGTGGTGCTGATCTCCTCTGTGGATGATAGAGTTCTCCATGGTCCTGAAAAAGCTTACTCCTTCATCAAAGGTAGTGTGCCTGCAGCCTGCTCTGTGTGTACATGTTTGTGTGTGTATGTGTGTGTATGTGTGTGTGTGTGTGTGTGTGTGTGTGTGTGTGTGTGTGTGTGTGTGTGTGTGTGTGCATGTATGTGTGTCTTTTCAACCACCTCTTTTTTTTTCTGAAGCAATAGTTCACTAAATGTGTTTCTCTCATGCTGAGGCTGTGATGTGTTAACTGCAAAGCCACTTCAATTTTATTTAACCAGAGACGGTTTGCTGACTCTTTTCAGTAAACACAACACTGATGCAGCATCCACACCATCAAACCTTAAAGCATGTCTATTTATTTAACATGTTATTCTATTTTATTGACTTAGTTATTCAACTGCAACATTTATTCTTTCCCTAACAGCACATTGGTGCAGTTGTTTAAGGGTAATGCTTACTCATTAACCCAAATTCTCATCCAGCCTGAAGATGTAAATCAGCATTGCCCCGGTAACGAACCCTGCTTGTGTAACAGACAACTGCCAGTGAAATTACTGCTTTGCTTTTCCTCTCCTACTTAAAAAATCTGCTCATGCCAACAGTTTCTAATTTTCTATTTAAGTAGGCTACATTTTAATGGGTTTGTGAAAGTGAAGTTCCAAACATAGAGATATAAATGTAGTGATAATGGCAGTCGAGATATACTGGATTTATAAACATCATCATCTCAAAACATCCTGTATTTAATTTTTTTATCTTGCCGTGAACGGTGAGAGACTCCCATTGGATGGCTGTCATCAGTACACTGTTTCTGTCCCTAACAAATGAACCTATAAAAAAAAACATACAGTGCTCATATCATTAGAATCTAATAGAGTGTGACAAATGCCAACAAAGCAACAAGGACAATGTTATCTGAATAATCTTATTAGTTATTACTCTGCTGTCATTTTAATATGTGCACAAATGAGCATAGAAAAACTGTGAGCAGTCATGTGATTAAATGTCTAACCATGTGATTGCCCTGAATAAATTATATACCGCTGGAATCTTTCCTGTTGTTAGCAATAGATTGGTTGACATTTGTCTTATGTGAAAAGGTTATTGCTGTTTTGTAGTTCTACATTGTGCAGAGTAGTATTAAAGGAGCTATATTCGCAGCACACTCGGTCATACTGAAGGTGCATTTGATGCATGACTCGTACCTCTGCAGAAGACTCCTCATAATGATCCCAAGAATGCTTCCAATTGAAACCTGATTAAAATTACTCTGAAGACAGTTTTAGTTTACTGTTCATTATTCAGCACACTAGAGTCTGCAGTTAATCTTTCATTAAGTTCTGTGTTCAAATTACAAATTTGTATGGCACCATTGATCTTTAAATAGTCAGAATAACTTCGTTGGCTGAGTTTTGGTGCTTCAATTTTTAAACTAAATCTGCTGGGGGGGTTTTCTCTCTGCATGCAAACCTCTCTTAGTCGCTTTTTATCATGTGACATGAAACCTCTGAATTTTTGGATCAGCATTCTGGTATTGTGCTTCTCAGATTATGTGTCACTCTAAGACAGTATTGTGCTGTTTTACACTTGTGTTGAATGAACGATAAAGGGTTCAGCTATAACATCATTAAAGTGCTGTACTACACTGTATTCAACAAACCTTTTATAAATGTCTCAAAAGTGCAACAAAACAATGATGTGAATTCAAGTAGCGGGCTAGCTGTGCCCAACATGTAGTTTTTGCAATGCACTAGACTGCAGAGACTTGACAAAATTTGAAACCAGTGAGATTAACATAATCAGAGTGATAAAAGATTCACTTTCAAATTGGCACTGTAAGTGAAAGTTTAGTAGTTGTGACATTGGGATGAATTGTGTGACTTGGGAAAGGTCCCCTTGAACTGTATGATATACCATGTATGCATTTCACATTGTGTAAGAGATTAAAATGGGTGGAAGATTGTCTAAGTGCAGGTTACAAAGAAGACAAATTATGTATACTATCGCCCTTGGTAAGCCCCTTCATTAGCAAGCAGCTAACTGTGCACAACCATCTGAAACAAATAAACTGTGCTGGAGTTCAGCAGGGCCAGAGGACAGTTGCTGCACAATAACTGTAGAAGCATAACATCTGACACTGCCACTGTTTTTCCAATTTAGCATCTGATTTATTAAATCTAGTTATGCAAATCAACTCAGTCACAATGTGGCAATTATCTGAGAGTCACTGGAGAGTGCATGTTTACCAGCTGACAGATGTATAGCAAGGTGTTGAAGCAGTGTGTAGTTGTCAGCAAGGCATAAGTCTTCATATTGTGCTCGGCCTGTCAGTGGTAGGAGGCAGAATTAGGGAGCAAATTAAAACATATTTGTGTTTCACTTGAATGTGCAAGGTAAGCAAGGTCTATGGAGGTGTTTTTTAGGGGGAAGCAATCAACTCAGTCCCAGATTTTTTTTGTTTGTGGAAGAGAATGATCTGCAGTCAGCCTCTGTCCTGCGGAGTCAAAGGCTGTGGGGTTGGAAAAAATATTAACCAAGAGGCCAAAAAAGGGTGGTGTGCCTTTAAAGGTGGTTGTTATATCGTTTGGAACGGCTCCCTGTTGACAACAAAACACCCACCATCCACCCTCTACCTGAGCAGCACAGCTACTTTTGTTCCATGTGTAATCTACCGTTTATAGTTCTTACTCCTTGCAGACCTCCTGTGGTTTTTGGCTCTTGCTCTTTTACCTGCTGGAAAAAGAAGCAGTTCCACAAGGTCATTTGTTGCAGAATCCTAGCGGGAGTCAAACCGTTATTGACATCAAAATGGTTTTACAATTGGCATCATCTTTTCAGCTCAAACAGTTGGAGTGCACCAGCCAAAAAATACAAAAAACAAAAAAACACTATTTAAATTGTGAATTTAGTTCCACATGGAAAATTGTGATTGAGCTTTATTGTTGAATTGTTTTAAAACACTAGTCAATACAAACATTTTTTGTTTTCTGGTTGACTCCCAATTTCAAGGTTCAAAAACTGTTTAAGAACCAACAGTAGAGGTTGAAACCCTGAAAACATCATATTTCTGTGCCGTCAGAAGCTGAAGGGAACACAAAAGTGTGATTGTATGACTTTACAGCGCCTGTATAGTTTGCCTTGAATCTATATTTTAGTTCACATTTTTCTGTCCCTATCTGACATGATTTGCGATTTGATTGTTGAAAGGTCAGCTGTCTTTGTGTGTTGTCACCTCTTCTACAAGCTCCTTCCTGGGGAGGAGGAGAAAATGTCATGTCACACGCTGGACTCATTCTCCTCATGATAAATGACTTCCCCTTTTATCGCCACAACATGTGCATGACACATGTATCACACACCTGAGAGGATGTCCAACCTACTGGGCATTATGAAAAGATTGTTCATATACACACCATCACACTTGGAAGGACCTGCACTTCTTCCTTCTGTCAGCAGAACCAGCAAAAAATGTAAGAGCTGCACAACGAAATATGTATTTCTTCTATTGTGTAATAAAATAGCTTCCAGGGCTTTACACACCCCAGGGCAAGGATTTTTTATTTGGTCTCTTGGAATTGATGTAAACAGTCATATTACATAGTGTCAAATTTTAGGCTATAAAATAGGTTATAAAAAAGCATTCCACAGAGGCTGAGTCTTTGTGTGTGAGGAAAGTTCACAAACTGTTCTCTGAGTAATTAAGCTGGCAAATAGTTGGACAAGCAACCTGTTTTAAATTGGCCTAAAATGGAAGCTCCAGCTTAGTAAAGAAAAGGCATTTCTATTTTGTTGATCATCTGCATCATTGTTTCCCAATTGCACTAGAGCGTCTTACAGGGTTCATTTTTGACCTTTCCTGTGAAACCCAGGTGACTGAAGTTATGCAGTCTCCTCTTCTCCTGCCAGGTTAATAAATGTCATTTATGCATTTTCTGTCAGACTTGAATATTGTCGTGGACTTAATTCCAGTATCAGAGCTGCAGCATTCAAAGACTGCAGTTAATTAAAAGCACTGCTGCCCTAATAAAGTAAGGTTATATTAAGCTATTTAAAGCTTTTTTAATTAATTCTAAGTTAGGATAAGTTAAGCTTAGTTTAGTAATGTAGTGTAGTTATTATAAGTTAAATAATTTGCTATAGTTATTTTAAGTTAGGTTAAAGTTATTTTACTTAAGTTTAGTTCTTTTAGTTCTTTTAAGTTATTTTTAGTTAAGTTAAGTTATTGTAGTTAAGTTATGCTAAGTTTTTTTAGCTAAGATATTTTAAGTTTAGTTAAGTTTTTTAAGTAAAGTTATTTTAGTAAGTTATTTTAAGTTAAGTATAGTCATTTTAAGGTAAGTTATTTCAGTTTTATTATTTTAGTTAAGTTATTTTAAGCCATTTTAAGATTTTTTAAAGTTATTCTAAGTTAGGTAGTTCTACGTTTTAACTTAAGGTTAGCTTAGTAAAGTTTAGTTTGGAATGATATTATATCAGCCCTCAGTACCCTTCGCTGGCTACCTGTGAGCCTTAGAGTTGAATTAAGAAGTTAAAAAGTCTTAAATGTCCAGCCTCTAGCTTGTTCACTAACAACCCTTTTGGAGCCTGAGGTCTTCTTGCAGGCCTCAGCTTGCATTTTCCTAAATCTTAAGTAGTCTCAAAGGTGTTTAGCATAAGTAGTTGGGGCTCTGCATTTGTGTAACCACTCTACTGTTTGTTGAGATGATAATATGATCTTTTTGAAAAAAAAAAAAATACTGGAATGGGTAGATCTATTTCTTACACACTATATGGTGATACCATCACTGTAACTATGACTTTGCGGTTAATACAGACATTGCTCCTGTCTTTCTGTTTTCTTCGTAATATCGAACAAAACACCCACTGACATTTTATGATCGGTGTCTTAACTGTGTACCCTGTCTCTGTGACTCCTCCAGCAAACAACAAACAGCATCTCCAAACACTCAATGCTTAGCCAGCTATCTCATAAATGTCACGCACCAGGGCCCTTGTTCTTTTTTATGTGACATGAGTAGGTGCCCTGACTGGCCACATTTAATCTTATTGTAACACCCTCAGGCCCCATTAAACACAAGCCAACAGCAGCAGTCTGGGAATAGCTCACCCCCACAGCGGAGACCTGTAATGACTTTACAAAAATCCCTTCTAATTTTAAACAAGCTTTGGCTGGGGGGAAACAATGGGTAATTTGAATGGGTGAAAAGTAAATTTCAGGGGCAATAGTTAGAAACGGTGTTATAAATCATAGAGTCCTGAGATGAAGAGTCCTCACTTTGCAAAACAAACAAATAAATAACCACATTGTGTGAGTGAATTGTGTTTCAAAATATCACCTAATCCCAACTTCTCTCCACAAGTTTATGTCTAGAATGGAGCTCTACTATAGTCACAAGTACAAGCATAACATTAGTCCTTCTACTGTAATTCATATCAGCTTTTCTTTAGGTCATAATGACAGGTTATTTATATACCCTGAGAAACCAATGTAGATGCATTCACAAGCAGAATTCACAAAATAAAGGTGCAATGCGCCTATTTTTCAGCATCAAGTCTGATTTAAAAAAATCTTTAAATGAAAAAAAGAGATATTTCTCCTCATGTTGTGATTCACTTAAAGTTCATTTCAATTTCAAGTTCATTTTTAGAACACAGGAACCTGACAGGCAGTATGCTGGTGTATGTGGTTAGCACTTTCAGCCCTCAAGTTAAAAAGGTTCCTGGTTTGATTCTATGGCTTGGCATGTGCCTTTCTGTGTAGAGTTGACGTGTTCTGCCTGTGCATGTTTTCTCTTGGGCATGTGACTTCCCTCAACAGTCCAAAAACATGCTCACCAGGTTGATTGATGTTATCCCTGTGACAGCCTGGTGGCCTTGGCTTTACCCCACCTTGCACCCAAAGGGAGAAGTGCTAAAGTCAATGAGTGGATGGGGCTCAATAACTTATTAGGTGCCTATATCATTATGCTTCTAATTCTGAACATATGGAAAAAAAATAGCTGATGCCTCTGTGGCCAAGACACTATTTCTGATCTGATATATGTCATCACAAATGATGTGTTTTGGCTGGATCACGCCTCAGTGATGGATTACATTTCTCTGGCCTCGGTAGAATTTTTTGGTTTTGACTTTATATTGATGTGGTAAACCCCCTCCAGTTGAAAGATGAAAAACAAAACATTACCTTAATTTGAGCTAATGTGAAGCCAAAACATGTGAGGCAGTAATTTGGCTAGTCGACTGACATCACTTCTAGTTTTTACTGGAAGCATGAAGGTCATGTTCTGTTGGCGCCAAGGGCCTGCTGGCTACAGGGGAAGCATGTTTAGTCACAACAGGTCACAAGGCCTTTCTATTGTTTATTTACTGCTCATTTGAATACTATTCCGTTATTCCAAGAATTGTGAAGCAGACTTGGGAAGAGACGAGCAAGGCCAGTGAGACTGAATGTTTGAAGTAAAGGCTTGTTGGACATCTGTCCACGAAGCATCATCTGTGACATTTCACTAAACCCTCCAAAGCAAGAGCCACGCTGTGTTAAAACCTTCAACTGAAAACTCCTCCCCTTTCTTTCCATTTCATCTTTTCGTCTTCCCCTTCTGCTACCAGCATGCAGTGGAGCAGATTCTCACTTTATGAGTCACACAAAACCTCAACACAACAATCCATATTGGATTTTTGTTGTCTGTAAAGTACACACACAAATACTTTTCAGATGGCACGTAGAATGTAAGAGGGAGTGTATTTCAAACTAATCATTCAGTAAAAACCGTCACATACTTGTACAGTTTATATTCCAATAGTCGATGTATGGTTTCAAAATGTATGACTGATGCACTATTGCAGAATAAGTTTGATGCAGACCTGTTTTTTTGGGGTTGCAGTGAGATCTAAATAATAAAAATATATTTTGAAATGAAAAAGAAGACAAATTTCAAGCATCCATCTCTAATTAAAATGCTTCATTTTCTAGCTCTAGTTCAGGGATAAACTTATTAGACCATTCATATAAAACAAACAAACAGATAAACAAACAAAAATGGTTTTCTATTCATTTCCCAGAGCTGAGAAATATAAAGTATCTAAGTTTTAAATGTTAAAATTTAAAAAAAGGAAACTACCTCAGAGAATTGATTCAGAAGACTGGAAATAAACTTTTTAAGCTTTGGAGTAAGACTCACAGCCTGATGTACATTTCCTCATCTGTTTCCAGAAGTTGCACATCATCAACAGAAACTGCCAGAACACTTGAACACTTTTATAATAACTGCGAAGAGGATGTTTTCCTCTGCCTAACCTCCTGTGACAGACAGCCAAGCAGGTGAAAACACCTCCGCTGAGGTACATCTGTGGGTGCTGATGAAAAGCATCATCTCCTTAAAGGCAGCCTGGGGTGTTGAAGCTTTTATCTGAACTCAGCTTTGATAAGGTAATAATTAGGCCTTGTTAGAGATATCCAACACCTTAAGCATTCCTGTTATACTAATAGTTACTTTCAACCTACATGTGATGTGAGAGAAACATCCTCATATCTGTTTGCAGTTTGATAAGGTTTTGACAAGAGAGATAAGAAGAGTGAAACAGCAAAGCTACGTTTGGTGTATCACTGTGTGTAAGCGTATTGCCTGACCATCCTGTGTGTCTTAGATACAAGAGAGTAATCGCATCCCTCCCCTGTGATATAAACGATGCCTGCAGTCCTCCAAAAAACCACCAACTGTTAGACACATTTGGGTCAAATGTAAAATTCAAGCTTTCAAGTCAAGAATATCTTTAATCTTCTAAGAAGAGAGATGCTGGGCATTTCTGATTCTGTCAAGTCCATGATATTTTTATGCATGTAGCTATTTATTTTTCCCATTCCCAGTTCATCAATTAAAAAAGCACACCTCAAAGTGGGAGACATCCCGTGGGAATTTGACAGGAAGTGAGCTATAAGGCATGAACTCACCCAGTGATCACAGAGATATCAGCAGCAGTCCTGAGCTGAAATGGTATTAAATGTTGAGTTTGTCTGGCTATAGCTTCAATAATCTTGCTATAACATTGTAAAACTGCAGGTGTTAAATGAAAAGGATCTGCAAGGTATGAAAGGTTGCAAGCTTTGTGAAATTTCTCTTTGTTAATGCACCCTTTATTTAGGTTTCCCTAATGTAATTATTCAAATTGTTAAGCTTTGCCCGGTGAAGCTGTCACTTGCTTCTTGGTGCACCATTCTCTGGGAAAATACTTTTCCACAACAAAATAGCTTGCTCTGCACTTTGCACTACCAGTGAATTTATGATGCAGCCAGTAAATGTCAGATGTAGACCCCATTGAAATAAAGTAAATGAATAACAAAATAAAACAAAAAACCAACAACAAAACATTAGCATAAAAATAAAACATGCTTAAGTATTTGGGAAAAGAAGTGCTGGGTCATGGCAATATAAGCAAAAGTCCAAATTTGCTCCGTCACACACCTCACTAATGTTTCCTCCTGTTCAGCAGTGCTTAAGCTCCTTAATTTGATTTTGCCCTGAAATGCATCCTTGGAGATGTAGTTTATTGTGCTGGCTGTGTATCCCCCTTTTAACAAAGTAATTTGTTATTTTACAATGCCATTGGCAATCTTAAGTCCTCTTTCTCACCAGAGGACTCTAATTTTCAACCAATGCTGGTAATACTGAGTTAGGATTCTTTCATATATGTAGCCCTAGAAAAGGAAAAGGGAAATTAGCACAGTTACAATTTTTTTTTGCACTGTATTGATGTGACTTGAAGTCAATTTCCAAGAGTTTTATTGCTGAGTGTATATAATATTCATGTATCTTTTAAACAAAGATCAATTATAACAACTGCACAATTCTTGCAAGTTGACATATATATTTCCTATTCTTTTCTCATGTCATACATCTAGGAAATCATGTCTATGGATGTTATTTAAAATACCCTGTGTAGTAAAACTGTCATAAGACTGAAGTAGCAGCCAGAGAAGAATGGTACGGCACCTGGACTACGATGTATCATATACAAAGCTTGGGATCGCACTGGAGCCGTTGCAAACATGTCCCATTATTTATGCAGAGCAAGAGGCAAGCTGAGGCCAGAATGGGCACATTTAATTTCTCAGCTGATCATGGCGACAGACTCTATTTGCAGCATGAACAGGGGGACAGCGGGAAAGAAGAAGGGGGTGAGGAGAGAGGAGGCACCGAAACCATGAGAGGGAAGGAGGGTTCTCAGGGTGATGAATCGGTCATCCTGACAAAGCTCATTAAACCACTATGATGTAAAGCCAGGAAAAGCCCTTGTGTTAAACAAATAGCACTTTCTCTCTTTCACAAGCCTTGTTTGCTGATGAAAAATGGTCATATTTGTGGTGTGGCCTACTTGCCTGACAGACACAGATATTGGGCTTTTTGTGCAGACACTTTTATTGTGGTGTGATAGCTGACTTTGGTTCCACTGAGGAACAGGACTTTCAATTTTTGCCCCTATAAATGTAAGAACATGGTGATAAATTTGTTCTTGTTTTCAGGCAGTTAGGGCTACATGAGTGAGAAAAAAACGTCACAATATTCTTGAGTGGTTTACATCATCGCTTTACACTTTTGAGCCACAACAGCTTTTATAATATACTTTTCCCTTTGTGTGACAGACAGAACAGAAACATAATAACACCTGCAAGCTACTGTGTCAGTGGTTGTCTTGAAACAGACACAAATACACAGAGCTGACACATTTGAACAACTTTACCTCTCACTACAACAGAGTTAAATGGAAAATCCTCCTTTGCTAAAGATATCTGCTATAATGATGTTACTGGAGCTTCAAACACAACATATCTTCTGTTTTACTATAGTTTTTTAAGAGCTTCTCTTTGAAGCCATGTTATCTCAAAATGTCCTATACTGTGATCATTTTTGGTACCAAAAACAGTACAATCTGTCTTATGTATATGTTTAGAAGCAGGTAAAGCACAGAAGGGAGGGAACAATGGGACCCTGCTGATTTGTTCCCAAGACTGCCATAAGTAACGTAGACAGAAAAAGAACAATGGAGAGAAGATAAGAAGAGATGCATACAGACCCGATCAAAATCTTCAGACCATTTGAAAAAATGCACAAATTTACATTCTGCTCTGTTGGGTCTTAAAGGGGTTCAAAGATAAGTTATAAAATGCAAAAAGAAGAAATGGAAATGAGACAGAAAATAAACCTGAGGAAACAATTTACTGCCAACAACCATGAAAGTGAAACATGCAGTTTATCAGCTGATCAAAAGTTTAAGACCACAAACTCAAAAAAAAAAAAAAAACATGATAGCATTCAGTTGTTTTCTATAAAATACCTTCACGCCTCAAAACCTGTTTATAAGATGCAACAGTGTAATATTTGTATATATATATATACATGCCACACCTCAGTTCAACCATTCGAGAGAGTCCTGGATTTGGTTTTCTTGCAGCTGAGTCCATCCTTCCGTGCTTACTGTGTGAGTCTGTGCTCTGCTGTCACAGCTGGTCAAAGCTAACACATTGCTAACTGCTCTCATTGGCACATTGGAAAATAGTGACATTTTTAAGGTCACACATCTTATTTTATGTCTGTTGCAGACAGACTGAGATCACAGTAGAGAGAGACAGTGATGTCCTCTAATCCCCTTTATGGTTTCTATCAGGCCCGACCTGCAGAATGATGGGGGTTAGCATCACAGCACTGCAAAAAGATTGGTACAGTGCATACAATGAATGCTGCAGTGCAAAGTTCAGTGTCCAGAATTGCGTATTTTGTTCCTGCCCTGTCTAAATGGGTATGGATATCATATGCTTTAAACCATATAGTGGGAAAGTTCAGAATTCATATATCATGACTATAGGGCCTGTAGCAGTGTCAAGGGATCACATGTGGCCAAATCTCAGACGCATCTTTCACCCTCTGAACAAACATCTCGATAGAAGAGTTTGGTAACGAGTCCAGCAAGATGATTAATCAATGTTGTAGTAGCAAATAAAGAATGCTGCTCTCTTTTATCAGTGATTTCTAACAGCACAGGAAGTTATTGGAAATCCAGTTAGGCTGCCTCCCCATAGTCACATCTGTTGATAAAGGTAGGTATTATTACCTGCCCTGTTTTATTTCATCTTCTGTTTTTAATCGATTCCTCTCCTGTGTTTATCCTAAGTTGTTTTTTACTTAAATAAAAGTTGGACTTTTCATATTGGCTACTTAATCAAATCTACAGAATTAATTCAGACATATTATCTGGTCGTTCCCTGCAGCACTGTGCCCTGGTTCAGCAAATGCTTTCTAGGAACCTTTTCTGCAAAGCTGTGTACAGATCTTTTATTTATAACTGAATGAGTTGAAAAAAAAATAATGAAGAGCTAATATTACCATGAAAATAGTTTAAAAAATTTCAGTTGAATCTAACAGTTGACTCCAACACAAAGTCTTATCTGGCTTTTTTGAGATGTTTTTAGAGGTGTAAAGACCAGATAATTAAACTGATGATGCAGATTTAGTGTCCATCACCATAGTGACATTATTGAATCTCTATTTAAAAAAAAGGAAAACCTGGGGAGAAAACTAATTGCCTGACCTTTATCGACTCCTTTGGAGGAGACACAGACTAGTGTGCACTGTCCCTCGTTACATCCGCATAATTAACGTCAATCGATCGGCTTGGCTTTTTCTCTCCCCTGATGTGGACGAATGTGCCAAGTTGTAGAGTGACAGCTGTCGTGTAAAGTGACACAAGGCAAATTCATTAGCCAGTAAGTCAATGGCACTGGGAGGGGTGATGGGTGGGAGGACCAGGGGGAATCCATTGCATTTCACAAGTTGACATGGCTTGTCAATCAAAAGTGGTATTGACTGACTTTGTTTGGATATCAATGGCTTTGTCCAACAAATTGATTAGGCTTCATTATCCATCTTTGTATCCTCCAGAATAGATCAACACTTCAGATAATGCGAGGAGTTTTTCCAAGACAATGCTTTATAAAACCTCATGCATGAAATCCTGAAGCAAGACAATTCTTTCAGAATAACTGAGCAGAAAATTGCAGTAAAAAACAGGTCAGATTGCTAATACATCATTACAAGCATCATTACTGTGTAATTACCAACTGTAGAGAACACAGTATCTGAGGTTTTTGAAGATTAAAAACAGTTGTGCAGATAATGCAGATGCTGTCCTTGTGATCAGCTTGATGTCAGCTTTTTAACATTGAGAAATAATAGGGATAGGATGAAGTGAAACACATGCCTCAGGCCTCCGCTTTGCTTCAATGTCAAATATTCTTATCATGTTGGAAAAAAGCCCATCCACAGCTTAATCCTGCCACCTGAGGGGGGATAACGGGTTTATTTCTACCCAGAAGCCTGGCTTCTTCTTACTGTCAACCTCCTGCTTGATTTGCATATGTGGTCAGGAGGTCAAAGACTAGACCAGGCTCAGACTGACATTTTAATTCTGCACAGACAGCAAGAGAGTGTGCCCTAGTCCTTTCTTAACCTGTCCTCACTGTCTTATCTGAGATTTGAAGTCTTGCCAAACTTGGTCCATGGGCGTCAGGGAGATAAGTCAGAAACTTTACTCATACATGTGACACAAAATGTAACTCTTTTTAAAAAAAAAAAAATCACAGATGTTTTCTGTGCACCATTTTCATTTCACATACAACCAGCTGTGCTATGGGCCACAATTACAGGCTTACAATTATTATGCTGCTATCAAGTAGAACTTGTAAAGTTGTGAAGGCTGGAACATCGGTGATATGCATTAGCAACAAGAACCCTGGAGATCGATCATTGTACTCTTTGTATTTGATGTGAAAATTCAAAAGTTAACACTAAGAATGTGATCACATTGGCCAACCGTTCCATGCTTGGGCACACTTCAGCCTTAAAGTTCGGTAAACCATGCTTAGGCATGGCCTTCTTCCTCGGCCAAGAAGTGAGTAAAGTTGTAACAACACTCTTCATGTTCTCTAATCTGCTGACTCTGATGAAACCACATCTTGTAAACAAACAGTTCATGGTGGCATCAGTGGTGCATGTGCTGGCAACCATGCTGAAGTCTTGTTCATTTAAGAGTAGTGTGACTGCTGGCTGTACTGTCCTGTGGGAGAGCAGCACTGCAGGGGGTGAATCATGCTTGGTTACAGGACAGTTTGAATAGCCTGTGTGACCATGCCCTAAATTAGAAAGAAAGGAAAAAGAAAGGATTTGCACTCTTTTAAAGACTTTATACCATCCTTCTTGTTCCCCCATTGTAGCTTTACATGATTTACAGTAAAAATAAAATCCCCTTTTGTCTCACACTGGTGTTCTAGAAATGTTTTTTGTTTTAGTTGCATCTGTTTAAGGCACCCTTGCTCTACAAACTCTCTTCTCTCTGATCAGCCAGCCCTCAGGAGGCCCCTCAGTCACAGAACTTTGAGTGAGCCTCATTGTTTGAGGCCCACCCCTCCATCATATCATGAAGCACTAAGATGGTCTATATGAGACCCCATCATTTCAGCAAGTCTCTGGAAGATCTTGTACTGTTTTTGGAATATGTAGCACTTTTAGATCTGTACACCTTTAGCATGGATATCCAGGGCTGCTACTTTCTGTACATGTTCAGAATATAGGAAAGCATCACACTCCATGACTGTTCAGTTTTTGGCAGTATGTTTGTTGTACTGTTCTCTAAAAAGTCCTGTACATCGTTGACGACTGTATGCATGAAAAATGATATCGAAGTTTGCTAGGGTCATATATCCAAAGTGAATCATTTCTTAAGGTTACTGTACATTTTATTTGAGCCTGTGGTTTCTTGGAACACTCTTAGAGGCAATTTAACTCCAGGGACAAACACCAGTGGCTCCAATCCCCTCCTTTGTGGTTGTTTCAGTCTCGGGTATTTAAGTATTGCTGTTGGATGGTGGCCATTTTGCCAACACATCCAACAGCCTGCAAGCAATAGAAATACTCTTTAAATATTGATGTTGTGATACATTTTACAAATGACAAAAAAGCTTCCACTGCCACTGAAACTGATCCACATGAGTGTGTCGATATTTCTCCACCCACTGCCTGTTTGCGATCCGTTTATGGAAAGTAGTTTGCATTTCCAAGATGACTTGAGGGCTCTATGAAAACGGCACAAACCTCACGATCAGACAGGCAGTAATAGTTTGCAGTGCATGGTACTGACATGGTTCCAAATAATCTCTGTTGCATTGCTGCCATTTACCTGTGGATAGAAGCTTTTTTACAATCTTTCTCTGTCACTCTGTAGTGAACATATTGAATATCACACCTCATGGAAATGGGAGGATGCAGATTCAAAAACTTGCACATTTTTGAACTCTTGGTTTCAAGCTAAGAAATAAAAGGTATGGAAACATCCATAGAAATGCCTTGCAGCCTTGGAATAGCTGGATCACTTTCTGGTACCCTTGCCTTTTACTTTTGCATTAAAAGTTAATTAGGATCTTAGTTTGTGCTTGAAGATTTACAGTTATCTTGTAATTTTTTTACATAAAAAAAGAAAGTTCATTTCCATAGCAAAAAGATGCCATGGTAATGACTGAGACAGTATTAACAGCTCTTTACCTTTGAAAAAGAAATGCATACAAGGAAACAAAAAGTCCAATACACATATTTTAAGGATGAACCTTACCTCAAGAAAGGTCAACAGTAACGCAAATTATCATAAATATAATCTATATTGCATGATATTCCATCAAATCTGCCTCTTGTGTCATACACTGGCTGTAATGTGTCCAACATTTGGTTTGATTTCAGTCTCTGTTTTGTACTAGCTGAGGATTTTTCTTACCCAAAAACATATCTGATCCGTTTTTGTTCCCCACATTCTGCTCAATTCTACATGGCGTGCTATGAACAGAGTGCTATTACTGTGTGAGTGTTACCTAATTTAGAGAAAAACAAAGCCACATCTCACAGATGTTGTCCCCTGGGATGCAGGCTCATTTAATCTGAGCTTCATTTTGAATCCACATTTATTTCATTACTGTGCACTGGTTGAATCTTTTTTTTTTTTTTCATTTCATTGTTAGCGCTGTGACAGTTGTGTGCTGCATATGCTGGAGTGTGACTGTGGGCTTGTCAGTGCTCATTAGCTAAGTTTTACCATCCAAGAGCATATTGAAGGGACACACTCCAGTATGTCATTTTGGATGTTCCTTATCAGGCAACAGTCGGTGCAACACAAGGAGCAGTGCATGCAGCTACGGCAAGAAGTGACAGAGGAGAGCGGTGAAAAAATGATTAATTAAAATATTGCAGCTGTTCATACTCTGATGTCTTATTACACTTCTTTCATGCAAATGTTGGTTGTTGAAATGAAATTGGTTTGTTGAAATGACTCAGATAATTTTTTCAGCTATTACTCCTGTTCTTTTACTGTCAACCCTGTCCACTGTACCTGTCAGAGATAAAAAGGTTCTTTAAGCGACAAATTAAAGAATTTATTGTCATTCATTTACACAGTTAATGGAAATTAATCAAATGTGTGGCTTAATAGTCAAAAACAGCACGTGAATAGTGTAATGGAGTGTATTTTCAAACTCAAAGTAAATGTGTGTTTTATCCTCTGGATCAGTTATCAATTAGTCTTTTGACTAATTCATTCAGTTTTTCTTACCTTGGTTTTACATTTAACCTCAGTGAGACACGCAGTGACCTCTCCAAGAATGAACTGCTTCCAACAAACACACATCTTAAAACACTAAGTGTCAAATATGTTGTGGTCAAATTATACAACAATGAATTACTGGAAGACTACTTATGTAATACAAAACACAAAACCATAAAACAGATGTGCAGAACTGTTCTCTGATTAATGGACTGAAATGCATGCAAAAAGAACGAGTTAAAGACACTCTCCTCATTTCCCCTCAAACTAATTTTAAATTTCTCAGAGGGATCACACTCCAAATTCAGCTGTAATTTGTTCCAGGTTTTGGGAGCAGAATAAGAAAATGTCTCTTTGTACAGCAGTGCAGGGCAGTGAAAAGGCATGAGGACAAACATGGAATTGGACCAATTCTTCTCCGGCAAAGTCTTGATTATGACATCACAACTTCCCAAGAGAAAGGACGAATCCTTGGTTTAGAGCTTCCATATATCACATGAGCAATTTCTCATTAATTTTCTTATCAATGTTCAATATGAATCACATTTTATTGAAACAGGTGCAGAGATGGCAGTAGCTGGAGGCTTGTTAATAATAAATGTTTTCAACGATGCTTCCAGAAGGGGTTAATCTACGCAGTATTTAATCTCAAAGACTTTATAGGACTGTAACACTGTTTTCTTTTTACGTCACACAAACAGCTGTACTCAAAAAATATCAGCAAACAAAGTGGAATAAAAGGTTTAATAGGAGATCATTCTAAATTCATTTTAAAACCGTCCCCGATAACACCACTCTCTATCTCATCTGAAACAACCCAGCCATAAAATGATGCCATTCAAAGGGCCATTATACTCTAATCAGCAACCAGGAGCTGAGAGTCTTTTACTCCTGGTGTTTAATTCACCTTGGATCAGGGAAAAAAAGCTCACAATGAGAAGAAAATTACCGGCAGCTAACGACACATTGGATGTGCAATTTTTTAGGAGGCTGAACAAAAGAGGAACATTCTTTGGTAGGCATATGTTGTCAGAGGGAAGCTCTCAATATGCACTTTTAATTTTATGGCTGCCTTATGTCTTATGTCTAGTTCTATCTCAGCTAAAAATTCATGGTCAGCATATTAAAGAGTTGAACAAGGTTACGGGTGTGGGATGGGGTCATGCCTGCACAACCTGGCTACATGCATGCATTTAGAATGAATGACTGAATGTTTATGCTCCTATCTTTCTCATTAATCTTTCCCTCTACACCTACAGACCATCTTTTTTCAGACAAAAAAGTGATTTTCTTTTGGATAAATTAACACAGTTGATCATTTTAAAGGTTTGTTTGGGAATGAATAGTCTGAAAGAGTGAAGTTATTCCTCATACCTCAGGGCAAGAATGGGAAAGAATTCCACCTACAAAGCTTGAACAATTATTGTGCCCAGTTCCCAAACACTTATTGAGTGTTTTTAAAGGAAAGGTGATGTAACATAGTGAAAAACATGCTCCTGTCCCAGGTTTTTAAGAATGAATTTTAGGCATCAGATTAAAATAAGTGAATATTTGCAGAGTTAAATAGTTTAGTCTAATGCTGATCTGGGCTTTTGTACATAAGCCACTGAATAGTGGAAGTGGTTAACATGTCAGATTAGATCATCTTTTTCATATTCCGTGTTAGATTAGGTTGTTAAATGTTTGAAGCAAAGAAAACCAATCGCTTGATTCTTCTTTCAATGCACAAATTGCTCAAATTTACTCAACATGGGCCACAGACAATAGATTCGGGCTATGAAACGTGTTCCCACATTAATCTAAAAACTGAGTAGACATAAATGACCTCATCCCAGTAATGTTGCCCAAGGGAGAAACAATTTGGTTCAACCTCATGTTATGCTCAATGGATCAGGACATTTTCATGAGTAGAAACTGGAGTTGATTGTTAAGTTCAAAGGTCACAGGAACCATCACAATGCAATGAAACGAGGCTGGGGTCCACAGCGCCTACATCATTTAAATTTAAGACGTGTGAGATGAGCCCTGACAGACTGTGGTCATTCCTGTGGGGGAGCTGCTATTGTGTTCAGCACAGATGTGGACAGCGTTAAACAAGAACATATGGTCGGTCAAAGCACACATCTATGTACACTAAGACATTTACATATGTGCAAGCACATTAACTCTACCTTGAGTCTGCACAACCCAAGGTTTCAAAGGGACTAGGAAAAGGCTATCCTGCTGTGTTGGGTTTCCTCCCACCTACTACTCTGGGAATGAGATTCATCAAATAACCTGTTTGCAGCATGTTCTCACCGCCTGTCTGTGGAGGATCAGGGCAGAAAAGGGTGTGGGATGTCATAAAACGTGAATGTGAAAAGTAGAAGACTGGAGCAGAGGAGGAGAAAATTTAGCTCCAGCAGATGAGGGAAGGTTAAGAAATGTTAGGGGACATAACACAAGGAATATATAAAACAGGGTACAGAGTGGGTGGAGGGGTGTCAACAGGGATAAATGTAGACTTAGTGATGAGAAGAATTCAGATGAGACTGTGTAGGCATATGAATCAAGTTCAACTGTGAAAACCCATTTTATTTCTCTACTGATGGAGCCTGGGAATTTGGCACTTTAAATGTGTTATTCAAAAAAAGAAGCAACAACACAAAATGTTTTTCTCTGTTTATTTAAAAAAATCTGGTTTTACACTTAGTTTAAAAAAGCTTTTCCTATTATCAGGATAGGAACATCTGCCCCATTTAGTCCACTTCAAAGTTTTCATTGCTTTGTTTTATTTTGAAAGCCAACAAATCTTAGGTGAAGTCTAGCGAACTTTAAGTGAATTTGCCATTTGCATTAAACTTTGATTTTTCCCAGACAAGTTCTGGAAAAACATCAACAACATGATGTAATGTATCTGTGCATACTATATAACACAAACACAGCCTGCAGCCTATCAACTTGGAGCACTTTGTTGCTCATACCAAGGATTTTCCTCCAGTCTTAGTTCTTGTTGTTTTACGTCGCTTTGGGCTAAAGCATCTGCTAGATGAAACTAAAAATTGTAGAGCTCTTGTTGGTGACTGGCTGCCTCTGTTTCTGAGATATTTGCAGAGGAACATTTTTATAACCAAAATGTCCACAGAAAGTAAAAATTACATCCTCTTTGATCAAAATTTTCCATAACTTTTTGTGCAACTTTAAACTATCAAATTTCAAGAGTGGGAGGGGAACCAAAGAAAGGAAGAAAAAACACAGCTCCGTTCATGCTGTTACACTTCTTGATCTTTGCCTGCACCTCAGCCTTGAAGACAATCCAAGAAAACAGAGAAACAACGTTCACCTGAGCAACATTACTCTCAATGCCAAGACCAGAACCAAGGGCAGACTTCACGTAGACATACACCAGATTGATTCATGGTATGACTTTTCTCTTTGTTTTTTTTCCCAGGCCTACAGAAACAGAAAACAATATGCTAGTTATCTGTTGAAGGAGAAGCATTGCATGGTTAGCACGGGAACAAATGCTCTCTTTACAGCGTACAAAGACAAAAAAAAATAAAAAATGAAAAAACAACTGCTGTTGACAAACCTTTTATAGCAAACGACCCGCTTACTGGTCAAATCGAGCAGGAGCTCTCCAATCAGTGCTACCACTGCTCAGGTGGGCTGAATCACCTCTCGAGAAAGTAAACAAGACTCTTTGTCTGACAACAAAACCTCGTCTTAACTCTTAACCTTCCATTTAAGTATATAGAAGCCAACATTCACTGTTATAAATTAAGAATACCTTTCTTTTAAGGGTAAATAAACAGGGCCCCTGAAGTTCCCCGTATCTGTAACTTTGCATACGCTTGCAGCTGAAGATCTGTGCCAGGTCTCCCTGAAAATAATTTTTTAATCTCATTGGGACTAATGTGGTTAATTAAAGATCTGATTTTCCTTGTGTTTTATCACATGTAGACTTTTTATTCTTGTAATTTAGCATTGCGTCCTTGCAGAAAGAGATGAGTGAGCAGTATATAATGTGTGCAAAAAGTTGTGAGTGTCAAAATGTTGTATGGGTAAAGTATCGTTATGCTTTTTTAGGTCAGGACGCAACGGGAGAGAATAACTCTTGACAGTCTGGCTGACCATCACATCGATTCAGCCTTTTGTCTGAGTATTTGAACAGAGTGAATCAGAAGAACATTGAGAGAACTTATTCTGTGATATGTTTTCAGCATACTCAGACAGAATCACTGAATGCCTTCTCTTGAAGTTCTTCTCCCAGTCTATAAGGTTCAGTGACCAGAGGGTCATCTATTCAGAAGTAATGAATTCATGAGTGTCTCTGCTTAAAGTCTTTGGTTGACACTTAATGGTAAAAATTCGGCTTGATTATTCAACTTGGTTAGGCAAAACAACAGAGGACAAAAGACAGGAAGCAAAAGACTGCAAATGAAGAAGATATAACAAGTAAGGTACCAAGTACCAAGGTAACAAAAACAAGACACACAGAATTCAATATGTCCTAAAATTAAGGCTATGTTTAATACTCATCCACTAGGGGGAAACAGACTTGTGGAAAGTTCAACAATTACATATGCAATATTGAATTATTGTATTTTTGCAAATGTATCAAACCTGTTGCTAATATTTCCCTTTTTACCACATCTTCAGCACTCATGGCTAAAGTGCTGATGCATTTTGGGTTTGCTTTTTTTTTTTAGAAAATGTTATTCCAATCTTTTTTTCCCCCCTCTTTCTCTCTTTCTTTCTTTCTTTCTTTCTTTCTTTCTTTCTTTCTTTCTTTCTCTGACCTTTGCAACCTCATGAAAAAAAACCACCAAGCTCTTAAGCTGCCAAATGCTGCTTACTGCTCATTTATTTCATTGCTGTCAGTTCAGTTGTCATTTCTAGAGACCTTGGTTGCTAAAACCAGCTGCCTGCTGAGGATTGGAAGGTTGTGTTAATTAAGACAGCTATTACAAAACCAAGTGATGGTTGTCTTTTTTTATTCAAATGTGAAACCTCTTTCATCAAACAAGCATTTCAAGTGATAGTTCAGGTCTTACTATATTATTTTTTTTTTCCTATTTTTTTTAAGTGGGTTTTTATGAGGTCAGAGGCAATTTTAAGTGTAGAAGCCACAAGGGTTTCTTGTCTTTAGGAAAACATATGGGATGATGCGAAAGATGAGTGGGCCTTGATAAGGCAAAAAAAAAAAAAGAAAAAAAAAGAAAAAAAATAGAGCATAGGTTGATCATACAATGAATGGCATTGACTGGAGTTGTTCAAAATAGCAGTTCAATGGTAGTACAATAAGTGCACATGCACAGTTTTTTTTTTTTTAATTATTATTATTTGATTGTTTGTTTGTTTTCTGAATCATTTGTTCACACTGCAGTGGCTCTGCTGGCAGTTTTCTGTGTTTTATTTAGAAATTCTGAACAGGTCTCATTGCATTTGGGTTAAACATGTTATGGATGCATTTATACTGCTTCTGCTAATGAGAGATTCTATTATTTGACCAACAATTAGGTGTTCCTTGTGCAGTTTATCATTGTAAATCATTTCTTATGTCATCAAGAGCACGTACATTAGACAGAAAGAATAGATGATCTATAAGTACTTACCTTTAGGCTGGCTGGCCCTCTTGCCCCTCCTCTGCTTCCTTGTGAACTGCCTCTGATCGTTGGTTGTAGTTATTTAGTTCCAAAAACTTAGTAAAAAAAAAAAAAAAAACTAGCTTCGTTTTAAATCACACTTCCCATATCACTAGTAGTACCATTGCTACCACCCTGAATTGGAGAAGCTGCTGCACTGCTGCAAGCCTCCATCTTGGCTTCATATATTTGCTACAGAAATTCAAATAGACCCATATTTATCATGGTAAGCAGGAAAAGTCCCAGGCAGTGATCACTTTTGGACCCTGACTTGCCCGGGGAGAGAAGCTCCTCAAGAACCTTTCAGTGCTTGCATAGTGTATCCAATGTCCTTTTTTCCAACCACCGCAGAGGGGAAAGGCCATTAACCAGCTGGATGGGGTCTTAATGGTTCTTCTTGCCTCTTTCTCACGCTGCAGGTTGTGTATTCTTCAGGTCACGCAGGTGATAATGTCCCTGACTTGCTTTTCTCTACACTGGAGGGAGATGAGCCATCAGCACCTTTATTCGATGCTGCTGCTGTACAGAGCTGAGAACATTTTATGACAATGTCTCATTCCTTGAGTGAACCAGTAAAAGCGGCCAAATGAGGACAAAAGAAAAAAAGAAAACACACCTTGAGCTCTAACTCTTTCTGTACCAAAATGTGCCCATATGTGTTAGGGGTTGAGTCTCAGACAGCCACTATCTAACTTACTTAATATGTGGTTATAAACAAAATAATCACATAAACACACTCCCTTAAAGGTGAAGTCTGCAGGATTTTTTTCGTTTACATTTATCAACAACAACATCCAAACTGGGCTCTTCCTCCGTGGCACAGTGTCAGCAGCTGTGCATGCCCACTGCATCTGATTGTAGCCAATAGCCATAGCGACATGGACACACTCAACAGTCCAGTGAGCACATGTAGCATTGTGTTTCTAGGTAGGAAAGACTCAAGAGTGGTACACCTAATTTCCTGCAGGCAGATGAGGTATCCTGCAAATATTGTGTCATTCTTTCTCTGTGTTATAGCCACTTTCATTGCTGCACGGATTCTCCCGCTTGTTATGATCAAGGCACAAAGTCACATGCATACTCGGCGCTCTGTCTACTTTCCACCCAGAAACATTTTGAGTCAACCAAAAAATCAACTTAACAGGCAGAGGAGGGGGTCGAGGCAGACATGGAAACTGACACATGGATAGAGGCCCAAATGATGATTGAGCAGGATCATTTCCATGAAACCTGAGATTTTGTTTTGTAGAAAAACTGATACATATATTATTCTTGAGTCATCAGAAAATAGACTTGTTGGTTTGTTCTCATACCCAATAGTATAAATTCTGTCTCGCAGTGCCCTTGAGAATCATTGTGCTCTTTGCTACAAAAGGATGTAGCTGTCTGTTTTCTTTTAATCTGAACAGCGCTTATACATACATCAGCAAGGAACCAATAGTGATAGAAAAGCCAGTCAAGAGTCTTGGATGCTGGTAGGATGTCACCCTTAAGGACACAGCTCAGGTAGACCAGCTTAGTGAGGATACAGTCAGAAGCTTTGAGAGCATCAACAAGTCTTCCCCCCCTGGTTGGCTGAAGCTCTGGTGCCTTTAGTTTGAGCTGTCTAGGCTGATGAGCGACTGGCTGGTGTCGAGGGGTTAGTTGCAAACTTGGGGATTCTTTCCTGTTCTCAGAACACCTGCAACACATGTTTTACAAGTTGAAATTGAGAGATACATTCTTAGCTCTTGCTGTGTTTGTATAGGTACATCATGTAGCGAATCATTTAATGATCTCATTTCAGCACCAATGTGCTGTAAAATCGTAGGGATGATCAAGAGTAAATACCACATTTGACGTAATGCTTTTATTAACTGTGTGTATATGTGTGTGTGTATTCACCCCTTGATCAGGCCAATAGCCCATTGGCTCAATATTTTCACTCTAGCACGCATAAACAGTCTAATGCTCCAATCTCAGTAACCTTGATAAGAGCGAGGGTGTTTCCATCTTTGTGAACACCTTTACAATTGCAGACAAGTCTAATGAGCATCATTGATTTGTTATAGGCGGTATACTTTCTTGATGATTGAGGTGAACCCTCACATTACATGCAGGTTGTCATGTCAGTACTATAAAGTCGACAAATAAGTGTCCCATGCCTGAGTCGTTTCTCCTGAAAGTGTACAGATGGAAACAGAAGTGTGATAACCATCAGAATGAGCTGTAGAGACTGGCACCACCCCAATGATGTTTTCCTTTGACACTGAAACAGCTCATTGTGGGCATAAATACACACCAGTGCTTTTAAATGGGTTAATTAAGACTGTATCATTGGCAGCAGATGATAGCATGAAAGCAGCTATCAGTCTAATTAAAATGCTTAGAGCCTTGCATTTGCCAGCCTAATCACACTACCGTTATTGGTTTTTGCTGCATCTCTGCTGAGCACTCCAGTGTTTGTGCTGTTGACATTAAATGTGCATCCTCCTGGTGTTATTACTGTTCAGGGGAGGTATTATTCTATCACTGGTATATATTACTGTCAGTTTTATAAGCCAATTTTGCATAGGAAGCTGAAAATAATGGCAAACCACAATATGGTCATAAACTGCATGCAGGCAGATAGATTGTGCAGAGAAATGTTCTTTGGAATTCTTAAGCAGCATTTTCAACTTTCATGATAGTCACACAATAAAATCTCCGTTCACAGACTTAACTGATATGACTTCTTTTTTTTTTTTTTACTTTACTCATTAAAAAAGTTCAATAACTTCACTCTATTTTATTCACTAATCACTGTGGTTAGTTTGTCATTCAGTAGCAGATCTTAAATATCATTTATGATGACTACATTATTGTATTTCCGTCTAAAAAGTTACAAAAGATAAGCTTTCAGAGGAATTTGTACACTTATGTCATTGGTACAACTCCAATTGTACTACCCCTCGTCATATGTATGGATTTTGTTTTCCCAACGACCTTTTGAAAGACTCAAGGCATTACAAATAACCAGATGAACAATTTTCTGCACAGAAATTATTGTCCGCAATAGACATTACAGGATGAATAAATGTTGAGCTAACACTGCGAAAATCTGAATAAAGAGGTGATATGGACAGACTTTGCTGAGCACAAGCTGAAGATCTGATGAGTGAATTTTAATGGGAGTGATATGAGTCATGTGTTCAGACATTTGCATGTATTGTGTGACCATGACTGTGGTTGTATAAGGGGCCATCAGTGATTATTTGTTAGCATGTATATATAATGCTTGTTATTTTTGTTTGGTTGCGTTTTTTCTCATCAGTATTCAGTCTAAGCTTCCCTCTGTCTGAAGCCATCTTACAAAGGTTTTGTAGTGAAAAGAAATCAGGCTGTGGTGGTTTGAGCTGGGTTGCCAGATTGATGTGGATAAATATGTCATGACAGCTGTTGTCTCTGGTTGTGATTATAGGCTAGTTTGGTTGTGAGTTCGCAAGGGGACAAGAAAATGTCTGATTTAAATAGTTTGGAGTTGGTTTGAGTGTGTCCGTGACTGTGTGTGTCACCTCATCTCCCCACACAGGATATTCCAAAGCTGATTGATCTCAGCCTTAACCACCGCAAGGACCCTATTGAACTATGTGAGGCTGCAAACTGGGGTGTCAACCATCTGTTATGTTTCCTTTCTTTTTCCTCCAGTGCCTCCAGAAACCTCCTGCCTTTCTGCCCAAACTCTACCATGGTTCCCCGCTCTCAATCTGAACTTTCATCTCTGTGCCTCCCTTAACCTCATATTCACTCACACTGCTTCCTCTACCCAGGCTTTGCTTTTGGGTCCTGATTATTCAACTGGTTACACATGCCCTTGTTAAATATTGGTTGAATCGTGGTGATGGTGTATGACATATAACAAAAACAGGACCACACAACTGTTTTATGGTTTTTTAAATTGAGCTTAGGATCAGATTTGACACCCTAATGTTTAATCATTTAGCAGATATTAACATATTTGGCACAAAGCCACTTATGTGACATGAGAACTCAATTCTGGGCAAAATAAAATGAGGAAAAAAAAACAAATCAACATCACAGAAGAATGCATGAATATATTATCTGAACATGCTGTTCTTTTTTCCCTTCTCTTTAAATTTATCATACATACAGATCTCTCAGGCATCACTCACACAAGTTCAGGCAGGTATGCAAAAACAAGTACAGATACAGAAGAGGGCACATTACAATAGGAATGGATAAGAAAAAAAATTAGACAAAAATATTTTAAGGTTGCCCCAATGAGAGAGGGTAATAGACCTAGGCCTAGTTACTTTTTAAAAAACCCAATAGATGGAGAATGAGAGCTAAGGTGCATTGTGTTTGAGGAATGGCTCCCAAGGCTGCCAGAAACAGCCCAACGAGGAGTGCAACAAATAAGTAATACTTATTTGGAATACTGGTCATGATTAGTTTGTGCCAGTATTTCTTTGATGAGGTGGAGTTCTTGATCCAGAGAAGTTAAGTGTTTTTCTACCGGCAGCAAAAGTCAGCAGTTCAGATAGTCTTTTGTAATTTGCCTTCAAAATATGGCAATTTGGAAATCCAAAGAGAAGGCACACTGGGTCCAGGTCTATTGTTACACCAAAAAATAGCACAGTTCTTTCACAATGCCCAACCAGTTGTTTTGTAGCTGTACATGTCTAGAAACAATGGGTGAAGTTACAAATTTCAGTGCTGCATTTACAACAGAAAGGGGGAATCTTAGCTTCTATTATGTTTCAAGGCTGGAGTCATAAAGATTAGGTAGAAAGTCTTGAATTGGGATGACTCAGACCAGGAAATTTTCACAGCCTTCATCAAACTCTCCAATTGTGATTATTATTTAGATTCTAAGAGACCTCTCTCACACCTCCCTGCTATAGACACAACTGTGTGTTTCAGTTCAGGGCCTTATGAAAAGTACTGATATGTTCCAAAGTTACCTGAGGCAATTTTTGAATGTGATTTAAATATTGCGTCATACAGCTGAAGCCACACTGATTTGTTGTAGTATAAAGTGAAGTGATCAAACTGTAGCATAAGTTTGAAAGAACACTGTGGTGAAAGGAAAACCACTTTGACTGACTCCCTGATGTCACCTGACTTTAAAAAAACCCAAACTGTTCCCTCATTATCTTTCTGATCCTCAGTTTATTCAACAGCAGATCAAAAACAGTAACTGATGTCCTCTTTCAAAGACATGAAGATATTTCAGTGAAGAACCTTTGTTCACCTTTTCTGTTTGAGAGCTGTTTTTATCTCATGAAAGCTGCACAGTCCATCTGGTAAACAGCTTCTGAGAGGTTCGGACAAAGTCAGATAATAGGTTGAAGTCAAAGAAAAGTGAGAATAAATAAATAAAGATTTGATATTAGTATTACTTTCATTTACACACATCACAGCATGATTTTAAACAGATTTTGAGCTCTTTGATGATTCCATTAAAAGAAAAAAACAACTAAACTAAACTAAACTAACAAGCCTTGAGTCAAAAAAAACTTTCATCCAGCAAGTGTTGAAGGTTGATTTCCTCTCTCTCAGAGTTCGTCTTGCCTCAAAACCCTGAAACATTTGTGATGTCCCTCCAGCTCTCTTGGTAGATAAAAAGGCTTCTGGCAGTCTTAGTTTTCCATGAGATATTTTGAATACTAGCAAAACCCTTCACCATTCTGTGACCATCTGCTCATAAAGCCAAAGAAACAGGTTTCACTCTGTCCAGGAGGTAAATACCATTCAATATCCATTATAATCAAAGGATGGTGGCCTAGTTCTGGCTTCCTGGGTGACCATGTGCTGGTAATTACATGAACACCCTGGCAATATCTAAAAAGAAATAATATAAAAGCATGTAACACTTTGCCAGATGGTTATTTTTTTCCGAAATTAACTCTATTGCAACTATTGACAGTATCATAGCAGTGAACTTATCTGCCAGGGGTTGAGAAGGAGTCAAACATGAAGACAATTGAAACAAATTTGGAATACAAGTGTGTGGGAAAAATGCCTTTCTTTTCTCCTTTGTACTCAAAGCTTCTGTTTTTTTAGATATTTTTCCCCAGACACTTAGTGCTCCCTCATAATGAAATGATTGTATCAGTGCAAGTTACATAACAGGGACCGTTTCAACCTGCTCTTTATGACAGTGCCCTGACATGCCCTCTGTTGGCGTGTTATAAAAAGAAAACTGACCTGATGTGACACCTGCAGTGACACCAGCTGCCTCTTTCAACCTTTTGGAAGTACCTTCACAAAGAAGGCAGAGCTCCAGCAAAGGAGCACATCCCTCAGATCCTAACCTCTCTGTGCTGGCATTTCAAGCAACCAAGTCACAAAAAAATAGCCCTCACTGGGTTCAAGACTGAGTGGAAGGAGCCGGGTGGACTCATCCTGGGCTCTGGATTGTATTTTACTTGACCTATAATTTCTGAATGCACAGAGAGGAAAGAAAGACTCAGAAATGAACAATAGTTTCTCTCTGTGTTAAACTGCTTTTGTGAATGTTAACTGTATAGCACTCTTTTTCCGGAACATATGTGGGTGTAGAAAAGTGACTTGTTGTGAGTGCACCAGCTGTTTCCATGAAGTGTGCAGCAGCACATTCAGTGCAATGTCGATGTGCTTGATGAGGTTAAATATGGTACAAAGGACCCTGGGTTTAAACATACTCTTGAACCAGAATGACACAGGCAGCAGTAAAGATGTTGGAGTGGACATTGTTTCTCAAGTACAGACGTTCTCTAAGTGGACATGCAGCATCACAAACTAGCCAGGAGTAAGTTCTGTTGTTTTCAAGCAAGCACTGAAATCATAACCACTGGTTTTGGCATGAAAAAACAATATAGCATCAATGTAACAGCAAAGTATGTAACAAAATCTGTGAAATGGCTCATCACAAGGCTAACCATATATACACTACAGTCGTGCTAAGTCTTCTTATTCTGTGTTAGATATTGTGTGTGTGTCAGCATGGTTGTGTAGCACCCCAAATACACTGCGGATGATGGCCATGGAAGATTACTCCTTATATCAATGTGTTGGCCAAATAATACATTACACATTCTGTTGGCCCATCCATACATCCATCCATCTTCCACTGCTTATCTAGGTCTGGGTCACGGGTACATTTGCAATGACCAGTGGCACCTGTCCCCAGCCACTTCCCCAAGCTCTTCTAGGGGGATATCAAGGTGTTCCAAGCGCAGCTGAGAGATATAATCCCTTCAGCATGTCCTGGGTCTACCTGGGGGTCTTCTCCCTGATAGACATCCCCAGAAGAACTACTTTGAGCCCCTTCCTAGATGTCCAAGCTCTCAACTCTAGCTCTGTCATTTCAGCCGCTTGCATCCAGGATCTCATTCTTATGGTTGCTGCCACAGACTGTATAAAACATGGACATAGTCTCCGTGGTGTCACCCGTCTGTTACTGCAGCTCCATTTTGAAGCAAAACGACGGTCGCGGCAATATTGGAATTGGGACGAGTGACGAGTGCCCAAACTTACCGCTTTTGGGCACCCGTCAGTCACGTGATCTGAGCTGTGGCTCTGATTCGGCAAGCTCTTGATCTTAGTATCTTCCAAACGGCCTAGTTACAAAAAAAATTCACCCCCCTCACAGTGTGTGCCATCAGAAGAAATAAGAAATACAAACGGAAGACAGTTTGTACCAGGCTTTAAATACGCTAATTTCAGCCCTGAAAGCGGCTTTTTTTGTGCTCGTGTGTATGTGACTTCCGGTGCTTCTGGAGTCAGCCTCGGTCACTTGAGGAACGGCTGCTTTTTAGCACTTCCTTGTTGTCTCATTTTTTCAGACCGGAGGCTGCTGCTGGGTTGCTACCCAAAACTCATGATCATAGTTGAGGGTTGGAATGTAGACTGACTGGTAAATTGAGAGCCTTACCTTCTGACCCAACCTCTTTTTTCACCACAATGGACGACTATAGCATCCACAGTCAGTCTCTCATCCTGTCCTCCCTTCACTCATCAACAAGACCCTGAAATAATTAAACTCTTCCACTTGGGACGAGACTCTGTTTTTAAAGTAATTAACACCAAATTATTAGCCACCTCAACCCTGAGTCTTCCAAATTGACAATTATCTCCTTTTTTGTGATGCAGGGTCTTGTTGAAATCTCTATTTCCCCCCTAATAGTTTTAGTATCAGGCCCCTCTTCACTGTGAGTGTCACAATGAGCTTCACTGTAATTTGCTATACATGAGCTTTCTACAACATTCCTCGTGTGTGCTTTGAACAAGTTCTCCCGATAAAGCTGTGGGGTTTTTTGGCTCTGACAAAACTAGGCCCAATAAAGTCCTAACAATGGATTGACCTTATTCCAGCTTGAATTGCTACATCACCTAGCAAATGGACTTCAACTAATGAGAGGTCAAGTCATTCCACCGTCTGCTGCCAAAATAATAGTGATGAGAGTGTGAAGGGAAGGTATCTCCTGGTTAACTCCTTAAGGCCAAACAGAAAAGGAAAAAAAAACTACAGGAAGAAAAAGCAGAGACACAGCTGTCAGAAAATGATATTTTCCTCAGTAAATTATTCAAAAACATTTGATGTTGCTACTCTGGACAGGTTTTGTTATTCTGGAGCAAGTATATCACCGCAGGGCAGGAACATATCCAGTCTGTTAGTCTGCTGGTTGTGTTATGATATCGAAATCCAACCCTGAATACATACAACATTACATGAATGTAGCTGACACAAAGGTCAAAAGCATTTTGTACCCCAAAGAAAAGATAACCGCATAATGTTTCTGCCTCAAGACATTTGAAAAGACAAGGTCATCAAACAGTAATGTAGCTCAGGGGATGATATAGAGCCTATTGAGCCATTAGCTGAGAAACATCAGTATAAAAGGCAATTTCAGTTAACCACTGTTTTGAAATGCAGTCTCATATAATCCAATCATAAACGGACATCTGCTGCAGGTATCTCAGGTTGTTTTTTGACAGCTGAAGACTTATTCTGACTGGGCCATTCTCTACAATCATCTAAGGAAAAATGTAGAAGGTCTCAATTTCTTTTTACAAAACGTTTCAAGTCTTTCCTTGCTAAGAAAATTTGACTCACTGGTTCTTCAACTCAGGCTTGATTAGTCAGTTTTCAGTAGATGTTGAAGTTGACACTGAACCCTGCCCTGAAAACACTTATATCATTTTATGTAACTGAGATGTGGTTATATATTCAAAAAAAAATCTGACTTGGTCCTCACAGAACCATCAAACTGCTTAACATCCACTCATTTCTGGTCAGAGGAAAACAGCTGAGCTATTCATCCTTTGGTAAGGTAATGCACCCTCCAAAAAGTGTTTCTCACATCCACCATTGAATTAATTTGCCTGTATCTCAAGACCGAAGCACCATTTAACAAATCCTCTTTTGATTCTAAGTAGCTCCCTAATGCATTGGTCTCTTCTTGGTGCAGCCATTTCCAATTAATCCTTCTGCATTATGCATGATTACATTAAACAATCCAATAAATTGATATGGAGTCTCTGGCTAGAGAAGGACTCTGTTAATGGATATAAAATAGAGTTACACCACTTTGGGCATGATTTATTCTTTCACTTATTGTTCAAAAGGTAACATGCTAGGTCTGGGTGACACTTTTATTTAAGGTTTGCTCTTGCGCTGAACATCTCCACCTTTATGTTTTGTATCCATTAAGATTCAGTAATGGGATTGTACAATGAAACATCCCAGTGTAAGGTTGAGTGAATTAATAAACACATTTTCCTGTTCTTATTGGGAACTTTGAACTTTAAAGGACAAAGAGAAGTTGGTTGATGTAGCTTGGCTTGAACAAATAAATGGGAATCCCTGACTGTTTTCTTAAAAAAAAAAAAGCTGTTTTAAACTCCCTTCATTTTTCAGATATGTTCTTCATTTTTGCTTTACCCATACCACATGGTGAGGCTTTTACCTAACATTCAGCTTTCTTTTAAAGCAATCTGTTTCTTTCTATTTTAGTTTACTCGCCGCTGCTTTTCACATGTGGTGCACAGAATTGCACATCATTAATTTTTGGCACCCAGTGAATTTGCACTCTCCATCTTTGTTTGTACATGAAAGGAGGCTTACCACAAAAGCTGTGTTGCCTAAAGTGCTCAGTTGAAAGGTTGACCAGAGTTTTGAATATAAACTGGAATATTTTGTATGTGAGCAGCTACTGAAGAGGTCATGAGCTGCTCGGTCCATCAAGGTGTTGTCAGCTCCAGAATCAATTGACAACCCCTGAGCCAAGGTCTGACCATTTATCACTACCTTTACCTGGTGCAGTGTGCAGGAGGGTATCCCATGGATTGAAGCCGGTTCACCAGTCCCCCCCCCTTCAAAAACTAATAAAACACTCTAGATTACGTACTTAAAATTCATGATAAGGCTGGCATACAAACAAACAGACTGTACAACGACCTAGCACAGGACGAGGGGAAGACACAGACTTTATTACAGGAGGCAAAGGGACACAAGTGGAAACAATGAGGAGCAGAGATGACAATCAAAATGGTGAGAAACCTGATACTAGAAGAGAGATGTGACTTAAAAATATAAGTGGATGTTACAAACATGAAACACAACACTGATGTAAGAAGTTACTAATGAGACATGACACTCCCTGGATAAAATTGACCAAAAGATAAATAAAAAATGTCCAGACAGTCTGCACATCAAAACATGAGATTGTCTTCAGACTGAAACCTTCTGTTTTATGTTACTGAATGTAGCAAAATGTCCATTGCTATATTTTCTACCTGCAAGCTTTTATTTTCTTTAACTACAGTAAATTTGACCACTGTGAATCTCTCGCACTTAAGAATGCAGACTGTGACACGTCTTACATCATACTTACTCATCGTGTTTCATCCTTTTTTCTGATGCAGAGTCAGCTGAGAAATGTGTGGGTCATTTTGAGTCAGGGCTAGATGGATGGTTACTTAAACATACATAGACAGGCCATTAAAGACTATTACAGATGATAGACTGCTGTATATAGAGACAGACAAGATCAACAAAAAAAGAAAATCATCCCTCTGAACATGTAAGCAAAGTTGCCTGCTGAACCCTAATTAATGCCTGGGATGTTCAGTCAAGTTACATGGAGCTGTTTCCTATTTTTCTGAGCTGCAGGATAGACATGATAGATGGTACAAAAGAGGTGCATTGGTGCATTTGATGTCATTCCTTAATGAAAGCACAGAAGCAGTGAAGTGATGGGAAGAAATGGACAGGAATAGTCATGGTTGACCAGCTTGTGAACCCTCCAAAACTGTACTTTGTAACACAGAGCACCACCAACAGCATGACTCAGGTGATTGTACATGCATCTAGCTCATACATATTCTGGTTTTAAGGCTTGTTAATGAGGCAACAAATCCACTAAGGCTTTGTCGCATTCACAGCAGCCATGTTCCTCTGGAGGCATTGGCCTTGGTAATGATGCTGTAATGTTTCCGGTACAGTGGTATTCCAGGTATTTAGATAAGCTTTAGTCATTGTCACTTATTTCCTTCAAGGAAATAACATTCTTTTATCAAGAAAAATTTGCTAGAATTCAAGTAACATGATGTTACAAAAGGAAGAGTTTGTTTTTTAAAGTTTAAAGCAAAGGGGAATATATATGTTAGAACTATTTTTCTACTTTGTTCTCATCTTAATAGTCATTGTTTGTATTTCTTTTTCTTATTTAGGAACCCTGAAACTAGCAGCCTGTGCAGCAGTAAGATAATTTAACAGTACTAGAGCCATTTACTCTGAGCATGACATTGGAGAAAAATGTCTGAAGTGTAAATACGGTAATTATTGATTCATGGTCAAATGTCTTTTATCTGAGAGAGACACACAGAAAAAGAAAAGAAAAAAACATCTGAATATATGACTTTTTTGATGTTTTTGTTGTTGTTGACAGAGTGAGAAAATGTAATCATGTGTGTACAGGGTAGCTACAACACAACAAAAGCATGACTGCTAAGTTCCAAAGCCACCTGTTGAGTGTGAGTCCAATTTTTAATTGCCTCTGAGCACCTCTTGAGAAATCATCTTAGGGCCTCTGGTTTTCAAGATGTTTAAATCTCATTTACTTAAGCACTCTGCTATTTCACAAGGGGTGGGTTTAGGTTGCAAACAGCTTGTCTGAGGCTGTATGATGGGATCAACTCCCAGTACTCTACACAAAAAAGAGCTGTTGGGACTGAACCAACACACCAAAACAATTAGAAAGCAATCGTTGGGGAGCTGGACATGTAGCAAGTTTGGTGCAATTAGTTGTTTAGGGGGAATCTTCAAAATCATTACAGACTAGTCAATAAGCTTTTAAATCCAAAACATTATCCTGAAGCTCCTTATCATGTCTGCATCTACCATGGTACAAAAACAGTTTCACCAAGAGAAGGGGACAGGTTAGTGAGTGGGTTAGGCAGTAGAGCAGGATTAATTGGATTCACTGATTGATGATTCAAACCAGAGTTCAGTTGGCTAATTGAATAATAAAACCCAACAGGAGACAAAATAATGAGCTACGGGCTTAAGCTTAGGATGAGAGATGAGAGGTGGTGAATGAAGGGTCTTCAAATGAGTGCTATGAGTGCTATGATGATGTCTTCTCGTCTGCTCTCTGTCTTTTTTTGTCACTTTGCATTCCTCTTTACCTACAACACATATTTATATCTATATTCCCAGCATTTATAAGACTTTTATGAATCATAGCTATGCATCATACAAACTTCTGGCACATTTAACCCATTTGTAATTCTATTACTTGCAGCATGAATCAGTCATATCCATTCCCTTCTGTGTATTGTTAAGATTTAATGATTTTCAAGCTGAATTCATACATGCATCATTTCTTGCCTTCAGTACATCCTTAGAGCAGCTGGAGCCCGGTTAGACTCACCATGAGGGGTACATCAATGTAAAGGCTCCAGGCAAGCCACAGGTTTCTTGACAGCTATGAGGCATTAATAGCCGGTGCGCAACAAAGGAGGAAGCTGACAATAGCAGAGGAAAAGACAAAGAAGAGAGGTGCAAGGAGGAAGAGAGGGTGAAGACAGTGAGACGGGCAGTATAATGAGAGGAGAGACAGCAGGGGTGCTTATGATGATGGCCTGGAAGAGAGACTCTGCGGTAGTCAAGCCTTGACAATGATGCCGGCTTGCACCTCACTATTTTACTTTCCTTCTCAACATTATTCTTTGACGTATTTTAGAATGAGTTACATAACCTGATGGTGCTCGATTGAACAAGCACAACTGTCATGAATCTGATAAAAGAACTTGATATTGTTTTATTTTTAAATCTACCATTGGGCACCACAGGATTGGTAGCCTTGTTCCATCTTAAAAAAAATGTCACTACTTCTGCTAAACAGAATCAAACACATTAAACTTACGGTCAAATTAATCACAATAATGTACTCATCCTAATGCCAAAAAGCTTAAAAAAGGTGCTCCTTCAGCTCTTTTTTGCAGTAATGCAGGCATTGAAACTAAGCTCAGCTTTTTGAAGATTCTTCTTCCAAACCAGCACTCCACAAGACTTATTTCCAAAACAAGATAAACATTATGTTTTTTTCTGGATGATGAGAACTTGATGAGGATGAGGCTCACTGAAAAGTGACATTACTGCTTGATCCACCTTGCTGTGTGTTGAGGATTCTGTTATTATGTATCAGCAGATTTGATTGTATGATAAGCATTTTCAACACTTTTTAAAATTCAAGGATAGAATAGCATCAGTACTTTTTGTAAATACAAAAAAATACCCTTGTGCTTATACTACTAGGTATGATTAATATTACATTTATTATGCATAAATATTCGTTTAATTTTATTACTTACTGTGAGTTCGTAATTATGCCTCAGGAATCAGGATGAGTAAATGTTGCTTTTTCAGCCATCTTGTACATCTTTACCACCTGAACACAAAGACTGAGTTTCCAGTTACTGGAAATGAGGCAGAGCGTCAGCTTTTGCAAACTCATTGTAGCCTAAACCCTGTTTTTTGTTTGTTTGTTTGTTTTTTGTTTTGTTTTGTTTTTTTGTTTTTTTTGAGATGTTAACTCACAACCAATTTTATCATGACAAAACCCAATAGGGTGAAACCTAAACATGGTCACCTAAACCAGCTGTCTATTTCAATAAGGGTCAATAATTGCATATATCCTTCTTTATTAGCTGAAACAATGCTAGCTAACACTATACTGGTCAATAGTCATATAGCTGAGGTTAACAGATAAACCCTTTTATTATGGTGTTAAAGCTATTTCTTAATGAAAGAAGGGGTGTAAGCAAATTATTTGCATGACTTAAATAATCTTTAATCTAATAGGATATAAAGAGAAGAGCGGCTTCATGCAATTCCATACGCAAGTCGTTGTTGACCTCAGTCCTTAATAGTAAAGAATATGATCAAACCAGCAGATGACATTCATAAATAACAATGCATTCTCACTGTAACAGACTCACTGTAATCTAGTTGTTGTTTCTTTCAGGGGCTAGTTGCCATCGGTGGCTCTAACACACACAGGATGAAACTTTAAATCGAAAAGCAAGTAATTTAAAAATGTTTGCCATTAAAGAGTGATATTTAAGACATACTATTAAAAGGACATGCTGAGGTCCCTAAAGGTTATATTAATTACTGCAACAACTTGAGGGGACAGTTTCAGGGTCAGACATGAACACTAATGAGCTCACACAATGTGTCAAAGAAACTGAGTGGAGAAACAGCTCTGTATTTGTGATAAGTTGCACATTGTACTCTTCACAGAATGTTCTACATGTTCACTCATTTTCAAGGTAGACAAATGCGTTAACATAGAGGTGAACAGACCAGTTCACAGATTTAAAAATAGTGCCACCTTATTCAGATTAACAACCCTGCAACCAAACATCTTGGTAATGTTAACAAAAAAGAAAGAAAGAGAGAAACAATATTGTTCGAAACTAATATGTCAAATCAGTTGATACAATCCCAATTCCAATGTAGTTGGGATGTTGAGAGATTTTTCTTTGACGCAGTTATTGTTTCCAGTCAGTTTTGGCACAATTCAGCAACTCCAGGATGTGACTATGAGAGAGAAAGGCAACTGCTAATAGAATGGATAATAGTTCACTTTACTTACACACAACAAAACAACAACCTTTACTCATGAATATTATTAATGATTGTAACGCTAATAATGAAAGTGAATTTAATGGGCCCTAAGGATCTGCTTTTAATTGCACGTAATGAATTCCATGGCGTTGGGGCTATTTTTCAGGCTAATAAAAGGAGAAATGACTGTGGTCGTACAGACACACTGAATAGATGAATAGATCACAAAGAAGTGAACTCAATTTTGAAAGCTGTAATGAGCTGTCAGTTTTCAATCCAGCAGTCTGCAAGGGGATTTTAACTTTTGTATGCAGATGGAGTCATAGCGAGCATACTGAGATGTAGGCTGAGGGAAAGAGGAGTCGAAAAAAAAAGTGACATGAAAGACCAAAGATGTCTATCTGGAGGTCAAATTCATTTAATGAGCACTATTGATGTAATAATTAGAACAGCAGCAGGCTAATGAAGTAATCAATTGCTGAATGTATTTTTACCCTGCCATTTAGGAGACATCTACTTAAGTTACCTACCTAACAGTAGAGCAATTATCACTAATGATTTATTTAAATCTAGAACACAAAAAAGGATTGAATTTCTATCAGAGGACAGTCTTATCCATGTATCATGGCCACTTTTTAAAATCGTTTTTCAAAATTGGAAGTTTTGGAGGCAAAAAAAGGAAAGAAGTTTAAAAAATTCCAGTCAGTTTTACGATTAAATAAGAGAAAAGAAGAAGAAAAAAGATTCTCTATATTATTGTGAAATGACTAAATTGACATAGCCTATCTGGCTTGTCAGATTATGAGGCAACATTAGTCCTCAGCAAAAACAACAAGAAATCTGAACCTTTTCAGTTAGTGGGTGTCTTTCTTTATTTTTCTTTCTGTTGTCCATCTCCAGGAAACTGATCAATAAAGTGGTTGGAGAGACTGATCACCTCCCTGGTTTGGATGTCTGATTTCTTCTCAGTGGTTAGAGTCTATCCATCTCCTAAACCACAGTCGTCTTTGGCGACTGCGTAAAATGAGAAGTCACCTCAGACAAGGCCACTGAGCTAAGTACATCATTAATGTCATGTAATTCATCCCTATCACATTCGAGGCATGGCAAATTAAACCACATACCTCTCCTCCTGGAAAAGAAAAAGGTCAAGGACAACTACTGCGTTTGCTTTAATATTAGATTGCTGGATGAGACGAACCCATTGTATTTACTCATTAATACATATTACATTATTTAATTATTTAGTAATCACTTTGGACTGTTTGCTACTGAAAGTCTATAAATGTCCCCATTATGGGATGAATAAAGGAATATCTTACCTTCTCTTGTCATGTCTTATAGAGACATTTTACAAACCTAGCACCAACCCGCATTTTTATCAGATATTTTGGACTGGGGTCCAACCTCAACAGCAAATGTACCCAAAATTTTCTTGGCCAATGACTGTTGAAAATACATGGTTAAGCACACATCTTGGTTGTAGTTTCATTTCATGCCCCCAAGGCAGGATTGGAGAAAATGTCCTTCTGGTTTATTTCAAACAGCATTTTTCACACAACTTGGGTTATGTAATTAAAATGCACCAAAGAAAATTGTTTCATTGTGCTACTCATGCAGTGGAGAAATGTTAAGACCAGTGTGTATATAAGCCATGGTCGACAGATCAGCTCTATACTATGAACGAGACCAACTCATTCACGATAGAAATACATTACCTAAATAGGTTGCGTAGTGACAGGTGCACACATTATCACCTGCATGAGTTATTTTAATTCCACATCAGTTACATTGTCTCATCATTACAAATGTGAGGTGTGTTCTTTACTACATAATTGAGTTTACTACTCCATTGAGTGAGAGCCGGCTTCCAACTTTTTTTCATTTCTTGCCCAGCTCTCACTCAGTCACTCAGTTCTGCTCACAGTGGAACTATTTTTTTGATTGGCAGTGTGACGGCCATGCAGTCAGTCACATGTGAGGATATAAGATCACAGCAGTGAGGAGAGAGTGTTGCAATGTGAGATACATAAATACAGGTAAATGTAGAAAATGCATTTTATTTTCAACCGACGTGTATTTTACAGCAGAGTGAATTCTACTCAGCAGACATTAATGTGTGAATTAATTGAAGTATTTCAGTGCTTCAAAGGGGCCAGTAGGTCTTGAATGATGCCCGGCAATGTGCGAGCTTTTCTACTCATTATTCATTTCAGCTCCACAGCCTCTAACAAGCATTCATTAAGCAGTGATCTTCACTACAGCCCAAAATGTCATAATGCCACAATAACTCTGATCATGGCTCTCAGTCAGGAGGATTTTCTTTTTTCTCTTTTCTTTGCATCAGTGGCCATTAAACCAACTCGAAAAAGTAGATCTCTTGTTCATTAGCAAAGGAATGGTACACAGTTCCTTCTCATTTCTCAATTGTAACACTTTGCCACAGTAATTAGTATCTCTACATCCAGAACATTACAGTACCAGCAGCTTTTTGCCTTTTTTGACAGCCAATCGGAACTCACAGCTCAGAGCGGATCTCCAAGCAAAAGGACAATTAGCAGGTCCTGGGGTGCAGATTAGTGTATTTTTTCGCAGGGGATTATTCAAGTTGATTTCTGTACAATTTGGCAATTACGTGTGACTCAGGGAAAGACCTGTTCTTGTAAGCTTTTTGGATAATCCACACTGAAAAATCTTGAAAAGAAGCCAGGGAACAAATTGAGCAGTACATCTGATTAGTCATGGAAGCTTGGATTTTAGTATTTTAATTTGTAATTTCATAATATTTATTTTAAGATTATTTTAAAGTATAGATAGGTGTCTTTTAAATCATCCTTCAAGGTTAAGAAAACAATAATTCTGCTTTGTAAACTGATGTGCCATTGCGATGAATCTCCTTCCCAGCAGGGTTTAACCAAATCTCCACCAGTGTAATGAATAACAGATGCATCTCACTCCCACATATCATGATTTCTGAGTTTGACTCAAAAGAAGTGTTACTAAGTACTTCGTAGTGTGAGTGTCCGAGTCAAGCCTGAGCTGTCACTGTCATCGTGGGCAGGTTGCAAGCGTAACATCCTCCACACTCCCTCCTCCTCCTCCTCCCTGCTCATCTCTGCTTAGTGTTCTCGCTCGCGTCACGTTATGACTCGTGGAGGAATGTTTTGTTCTGATCCTTTCTGCGAGCTACACTTATGTTTGACTGCTTCACTCACTGCTGAAATATCTTGAGCAGACTGAGGGAAAAGGTGACAGGAAATGTAAGCGCCCTGTGCTAGATGTTGCAGCTCTGATGTGTGCTTATTCACAAGTATTAACACAAATGATGAATCTCAGTATGAAACATGAAGACGTAGATCCACTGCCAGTTATGAATGGAGATTATTTATTTTCTTTAAAACTTGGTAGGAGCTATACATTCTACCTCATCTTGTGCCAAGTGGGATATGCTTCAGTCTCATGTGACACAAAAGAGAAAGGCAGTAAAAACAATGGATGGAAGCATCTCTTCGGGAAAGGTGTTTGTTTGATGGAAAATGTTTCTACAAGAAGAATTTCTTGGCATTGAATTTGATCAGTTAAGTTCTTTATGTTGTTTAAAGAAGTCCTCTGAATATGTCTCTAACTTTATGTTTCAATGTTTCGGAGTATTGAAGCAAAATAACTGAATTCTTCGGTTATTCTTTAACTCTTCTATAACAGAAGTGCCCTGACAGCGTTCTTTCTGAAATACTCATGAGTGGTTTCCAGACTTGAAGAAGTGACTATTAGCAGTTCTGACCCTTTTATGGGGAAGTTCGTATCAGATCTGTTTGTATTTCGAAGGCCCCATTTACTCACGTTTCACCTGAAAATGCAAAAAAAAAAAAACCTTACCTGGTGTGCAAATGATCCAAACATATGCTTCTAGGTTACAAAACCAGTATTCAAATACTTTCAATTACATTTAGCTCTCAAATTAGACTTTTAAGAGCATTTCTTATGTCTTTCCCTTCACCTCTTTCATAGCTGGTAGCCCACCTCATACAACAACAGGCTCTGGTTGGCAGTTGATAGTTTTGAAGTTGAATTGGAGTAAATGACAGGTGATAGACAAAAGTTACATTGAATGTGAAAATGAAAACATTTTTTTAATGAAAATAAATTTGATTGTATACTGTTTGCATTAAGATGTGGTCTACATTGTTCTTTCACACAGTGGTAAAATGCCCTGCTAAGGCTTCTAAGTCAGGTTTATCTTTCAAGAAAATGAGGCAATGTAACCACACAGCAAATACACTTCCCTCTACGTGGTACAAGACTGCCTCACAAGAAGAATTTGCCATCATGGGGAATCCAGGTTGATAAAAGGACAACTCTGAACATTATTGGCATGCAGAAGGGCAATAAATAATAAGTTTGACAGCTTATGTAGATCCACCCTGGTCAGGCTGTAAATGAAATGCGTGATGACATTTTTCTTTCTTTATATATCTCATTGGACCTCTTTGAAGAGTAATTTTTGTGAAGTAAAATTCTGTTGTCAGGACGGCTCCAAATCGTTATGTTTTGGTGTTAAAGTTGAAATTTATTTTTCTTCTTTAGCAACTGATAAGACGTAAAACATTTACTATCTGAGCTTTTATGTTAACAGAAATTATTGACACAAAAAGCCCAGTGGCACAGAAGATAAAATAAAATAAGCTTTACAAAATAAGTTTTTATACCACATATCTGTTCTGTTCAACAAAAAGATAAATCTAGTTATTGACATGAAAAGGTACATAAGATACAAAGAATATTTGGTAGTGAGTAGATGTGAGCTGTGTTGAAATTCAAGAAATATAGCTCAGGTAAACTTATCCTGATTTTTGAAGGTTTTCACAGGCGTTATGATCACTGGCTACCAAATATTGACGACTTCCAGTTATATGCTCTTATTTAGTCATGGTTAATACACCACAGAGAGCTGTAACAGCTTGGATATTGCTTTATGGGTGCTGAGATGATAATGTGATGCTGTTAACCAGGTTTTTTCACATGATACAGAACACAAGCATACGCCTTTATTCATATCTCCTTTTTTCTGCAGTATGTTAAATCACTGAAATCCTCCTTTGGTGAATCACAGCATTCCTTACATCGTGACTCTGTGTTCTGAGATCTTGCCCGCTAGCACTGCGAGCCAGCAGTAAACAAGTTCCTTCCCCAGCCAGATAATAGCCTTCCCGGCTGTGCATCTTACAGCTTTTGGGGAACGCCTTTACTCCTCACTGCGCCAGTTGTGATCATCTGCCAGAGCTTTCCAGCTCAAACCCTCCACAGAACCCCAACATTAAGCCTTTCCCAAACACATCATTTACCCCCCAACTCCAGTGTTCCACGAAAGCCCAGCAGGTCATTTATTATGCTCATGCACCAGATGCACATGACTACACAGACACACAGCTTGGCACGAATTATGCAAAAATAAGCTTGACAAAAACCCCGGAACACATGCCTATGTTCAAGAGACAAACACACAGAGACACACACAGCACTTCCACGACTAATGTCTTATGCTCCACTGTTGCTCATTCTCTCTTCAGGACATAAGTGCTTAGGGCTTTTCTGCCTGTTGAAAAGTTGAAAAATGAAGTAACAGAGACAAAGCCATTATGAAAGAGGAGTTGTCATGCTGGGCTATCTCTTTTGATGTGAAGGAGGCATACATGGTTTTCATACTTGAGCTCTGTTCATTCATTTGCCCCCTTAGACGGCTAGACTTTGGATTCCTGCCATTGTGGGTTTGTCTGGCATCAGCTTCAACCTCTGTTTATTTTCATCATCATGTTTTTTTGCTTGTTTCTGATAAATGAGTGCAAGCATGGAGATAAAAATCTGAAATGTGCTATATTAGACCAGTGTGCTCCTTTTCCATTCATTTCAATTTAAGAAACAGTGAATAAAACAAAGTGGTGTTCTTTGATCCAAATCAAGATCTTCAAGTAATTTGCGCAGTTCTGCTGAAAACTTTGACCTTCAATAATTCAACGCATTGCAGTATTGCCAGTCAAGCATTGTTAGCAACAAGTGCCACAGTGCAGATTCAGAAAAAGTTTTTTACCAAATCACCACAAAATAAATTGAGCAGCAATTGCAAAGATAGTGAGATAGAATTGTTGATGCTTTACTCCGTCTTTTACTTACAATAGCGACTTGTTTGTTTTTCTCTTATTCATACAATCACTGACTTTTGACTGTTGTTAGAGAAATCAGGAAATCTTGTTTAAGTTTATTGGAAAAATAGACTCAAAGGTTGAATCCAGATGATGAAGTGTGCAGGCCAAAAGATGTGTGCTTCTGGCAACAGGAGGATAGCTGAAGACAGACTTCACACACAAAAGACACAATGCAAAATGAAGCTTTTGTGGGTTTCCGTGTAGGAGGTGCTGTCAAAAGGGTTCACCAAAGCCATCTTTAAATAGAATTTAATGGAGCATTTTGTGCTAGAAATGAGACTAAGCGGTCTTTGTCGCAGCCTGATGCAGTGAGCAGAAGGAAAACAGAATGTTTCATATCCCCTTACACAGCATTTGCATATCAAAGCTCCACATGCTCTCATATTATTATAGTGTTTGAAGTGGGCAAGTGTGGTGGGATTATTTGATAAACAAATCATTTGGACTTAAAATCTGATGTCAGGTATCCCACGTTTCTTTGGTTTAAAGCGCTGGTTGCGATGTAAATTTGCATCACAATAGCCGTGCTCACAAACCTCAAACAAACGGGCTCATTGGCATTCCAGCAGCAAGAGCCAATTTAGTGGGAGATCAGGCAGAGAGCAGCTCATAAACTTATGAAGGAAAGTTGCTCTTTCTTTTGGAATCATAGGCCATTATGCAACGTTAAACCAGATGAAACAAATCTGGTGAAAAAATGAGATAATCCTCAGCTGAAATCAAAAAAGGGCAATAGCAGAAGGAGATTTTTTTTTTTTAGCTGAATAACAGACTGTACCTAGAGCTTAGAGACCTAGAATACTGATTGTACAATCTACTGTAAATACGTTTTACTGTGTAATGTATTATAATGTTGCATGTCCTCTTGTTTAAAGGGGTGGTGAGGACTTTCTTAGTGGTTTCGAAAAGTCTCACTTATAGATATATATATATATATATATATATATATATATATATATATATGTTTACATTTGCTTCATAACAAACACGCACCATTGTAAGAGTCGCATCATCCTGAGAGTGAGTGCAATGCCTATGAGAAAAAGATTCTTAATCCCAGAAAAACTCAAGTTTTTCAAGAAAGTCCACAACCCATCATCTACTTCTATTGGTTAGAACTGGCAAGGACTTTGAAGATTTACATGATGCCACTCTGTTGTTGGCTTATGAAGTTGAAAACAACGCAGAAAAGAATGTTTGTTTGAGACTCTACTGCTTGTACATAGCTGAATTGGTGCATGGTGGTGTTTTTGACAAGACTGGCCATTCTGTAGCACTGATTTCTGCAAGTGTGGTGGCAACATTTGGTTTCAGGAAATAAAGCTAAGAACTTGCTTGAATGAATGTTGTTCTGGGACTTTTGCTTGTCATAATAGTGTTTTCTACTAGCATATATATGTTGCCATCTTTTTAGTTGTCTTGACTTTCAAAACTGCTTAAATAGCTTGTACATTCAAAAAGCTCTTTAAGCTCAAACCTGCCCCCAGACTGCTGAGTGAGCCTGTCGATATATGAACTAAGTCAACACTGTGGTATTCCCCTCAGGTCCTCATAAGCAGACTCTCACAGTAATTATCAATCAGTTATCTCTTTTTCGCCACAACTTTATTTTACGAGCCTTACAGCAGTGTTAAACTTGGCTGTGAAGTATGGCACAGACACTTCTTGGATGAGGGCCACGTACAAAGGAAATTGAGCAATTATTTTAAGAGTGTTAAGTTCAATGTGCAGGGCTCTAAGTAAAGTTATTATCCACTGGTGTCAGCAGTGAGTTTGGTTCTTGCCTTGTGCATCAGAAAATAAAAAACCGATCTGTGGTCTTAAAGTGCATTTCAATGAATTAAAATACTACTTTTTTCTTTTAGGGAAGCTTGCTGAAAAGCGCACTGCTAATGGAGTAATGAGGATATTTATACAAAACTTGAAGCAGTAACAGCAGGTATTAAGTATCTTGGACTTCAGGGGGACTTTCATATTTTAAAGAGTGGTGGATTTTTTTACGTTGAATCCTGAAGTTGTTAACTATAACTGCCAGTTTCTTCCACTCACAAAACCCAATCATAGCTCAGTTTAAACATTGTATTTATCTTATATTGAGGAGGAAATAAGAAAAGAAAAGGGGGAGGCTGGTTTTTCCTTATTTTATTTTGTTCTTATATTTGTTATGATCCAACCTCAGTGAGTATATTAGCAGCAGCAAAAATTCACAGATGAAGAAATAGCGAGGCGTGATGTCTCTCCACTTTATCGTCCTGTTCTGAAAAGCACTCAGAAATATCCTCCACCAGAGATAGGCAGGTGGGAATGAGTGGTTGATTTAGAGACAGAATCCTTGGATAAATCTTCCATCTAACAGTCTGCACATTCATTCACAGCTGTATTAAAATGCACAAGTGGATAGGCTCTTTCTCTTTTTCTTTGATTTGCTACGAGTTACCAACTTCAGCAACTGTCTGCATCTGCATACTATGTGTGAGGGGGACACACTGCAAACTCTGCTGTACTCCTGCAGTTAGACTTTTCAAACAAGCCTGCTTCCAGTCATTCAGTTGAAGGGTTAATCTCCACCACTAATTGGAAAAAACGTCACTCATGCACTATGTATAAAGTGTTGCATATGTGCAAAAACAACTCTTGCGTCCGACCTGCTTTTTGCACTGGCTATCTATGATGGAGGATGTTTCTTTGTGCTATCAGAACATGATGCTAAAAGGAGTGGCTTCCTTTTGTTCAGTTTTTCAGTTCAGGTTTTAATGTAGGTAGAAGCATTTCTCCACTTCATCTCTTCATCTGTAGCATCTATTGATTTCTGTCTGGGCTAAATCACTCACTGGAGTTTGAGAAAAAAAGGAAGAAAAAAACAGGCCTTGTGGTTTATTTACAGATACCCCCATTAGACATTTCTTCTTTTTGCTCGTAGGCTTTCACCTGCCTCCACATGCCCCAGGTAGCTACACTTACTCTTTTCTTCTCTTCTCTTCCTCAATACGAAATGAAGACTAAGTTTCAACCAAACTATGACTGGGTTTGGAAAGTGTCCATATTGCCATGACGGCATCACATGTATGCTGCATTTCACCACCAGCAGCAACCTGAAGTATTGATGAAAGGCAGGATGGATTCATACTTTAATGTTGTTAAAGCCAAGTTCCGACCCTAATATCTGAAGACAAGCATCTATCAGCAGAAACTGAGACTCATCAGACAAGGCAAAGTTTTTCCAATCTTCAAATGTCAGATTTACACAGCCCGTGTGAATTTCAGGCTCTGTTTCCCGTTCTGACAGGTGTGGTCTTCTGCTGCGGAAGCCCATCTGCTTCAAGGTTGGATGTGCTGTGCATTCACAGATGGTCTTTTTGCATACCTTGGTTGTAATTAAGTGATTATTTGAATTACTGTTGCCCTTCTCTCATCTTGAACCAGTCTTGCCATTCTCACCTGACTTTCAGCATCAATAAATAGGATATTTTCACACAGAAAACTGCAGCTCACTTGAATTTTTTTCTTTCTTTCTTTCTTTTTTTTTTTTTTTGACCACCATCGGTAAACTCAAGAGATTGTTGTGTTTGAAAATCTCACTACATCATCAGCTTTGGCAGCAACAATTATACCACACTCAAAGTTTCATATCACCTTTCCTCCCCATTGTAATGCTCAGTTTGAACTTCAGCAGGTTGTCTCAACCATATCTACATGTGTTAAAACATTTAATGCCTTCAGTTGCTACAATGTGATTGGTTGTTTAAATATTTGCCTTGACAAGCATTTTGATACATAACTGAGTGGCTGCCATGCGTATTAACACATATAGTTAAATACCTCCTGTTTTAAGTTAAGTTACCATGCATTTTCAATGGTTTTGAAGAGAGGTTAGAGTCTGGCAATACCACTCATGTGCAGTCTGACAGGTGGAGAGGGGTCCACAAAAACTGACACATAACTTTTATAATGTGAAGTAGAAGGAACAACTTTCAACTGGCTCTTTTTCAGATGGAGTAAATGAACACAGCATGCTAAATGAAGACTTTGTCATACATATTTTGATTTACTTTGTATATGATCAGCGGCAATGGCATCAGAGCTTCAGTGGATTAACTTCTATGCATTCAAATTGAACACATAAGTAGCTAATGATAGTTTGGTGTCTATACTGGTTCTCTGCTCAGCTTGTGGACAAAGGGGTTGAGCTGTGTATGATCCCCTGTGGGTAATACATTTTATATATGCATGTAGTGGCAGATTCAATAAAAAACAAATTCAAAGCCACTTGTGTGACACAGGCTCTTGGTGATGACACGTGTCCACTTTCATTAACAAAAATTGACGTTACTCACTGATGAGATGTAAGTCCATTTATTTGGGGGAAGCAGTTTCCACAATTCATCCAAAGTAAATCCAAAAAAGGTACAACTCAAATCCATTCAAATCAGGTTCTTCCAATAAAACACAGTCAAAAACATTTTTGTGTAGGCCTCATGTCACACCATCCACCCCAGAACAAAGGAACAGATGACAACAAAAACCCACACCTGTGCTGGCTGACCTAATCGCCTAAACTCCACCCAAAACCGATTTCTCAAATCTATAAATTAAAAATAAGCTTGGAGCTACTTCAAATCAAAGTAAATTTACATATATTTAATGCTAAAAAGAATTTCATTTGTCCCATGAATAAGTTTTAAGTTGCCTCTACAATGCATATTTGCAACACTATTTCAAATGAACACCAACAGGTCCTCCATATTCATAAGTTATTTTTTCATGAAAACATTAATTTGCCAGTCAGTTGATAAGGTCCAGCATGAATTTAGCCCTACTGTGGACAGTGCTGGGGGACATACTGGGTTGTTACTGCTAAACTTAAGAACCCCCTGACCCACTCTGACTTCTGTTCTGCCACCAACAGAAGAGAACAGCAGGCCGGGGAGCTTGGGACTTTACTGAGGACTGAGCCCTGCAGCACAGAGCAGTGGCAGGGTCCCATGCCTTTGAGTGCCTCCCCTCAATTACCACCCAGCTGTTACACACAGTGCTGTGAGGATCAGAACCATCCTTTTCACTACACCCTATAAGGAGATAACCCTACATTAAATAAGATGTGATTAGTATTGCAGGAATTCATTTTTTGTCCATATGGGATTCGGCATAAATAATGTATTATTACCCTTAAAGTAAGCCCTGATATTTGAGAAAAATATTGTTGATACCAATTTCAGTCTGACTAACAACAGCGTAGAAGTCCACACAGCAAGTGCTCCAAATATGAAGCAGTAAGGGGCCAGTAGACCAGGCAGACAGCGAGTCAGGCAGTCTGAGCTAAGGAGCTCAGACAGATGGGACAGCTTGGATCACAGCCATGCGAGGCCTTGTAGGTGAAGAGCTGCTTGCCTGCCGCAAGTACAGAGGAGGACCTGACCTAATTGACTGATTCGGTACAAATTTATATACCTGGTTGCCAAGGCTGGAAGCTGTCTCTTCACCATAGGGATTGATGGGCTGGAATGGATCCAAAGAGGCGAGCAAAGAAGATATCTTTCAAACACGTAGATGTCTAGGAAAAGGGTCATGTTCACAGTCAACGCTGCAAAACAAAAATTCTCCCACAGGACCGTTGTTTTACTTTTTCGTGACTGAGGCAAGCTGCAGCATGTTGAAAAGGAAAGCGAGGTTTGGAGGCTTCTTTTCAGTCAGTGCCTTTGTCTCTGAGCCAAATGTCGGTAAAATGACAAACACAAGCCTGGGTCTACTGGTGTTTGCTCTGTTGATGGCTTGTGATTTCAAAGGTTTATTTGAGGAGATTAACTTCAGCAAACCCTTTTAACAGAACCTTGAAGGTCCCACAGATAAAGTCGCCTGAACATTTGTGCTATGAATGACTCATGAACTTGAATTAAATAAACAAAGACTTTGGAACCCTTAATTTTGCCAGCCAATTAGAATATTGTGAGAAAGTTCTTTATTATAAACTAATGATGTCACACTTGCACTTCATCATCTTATTAACTGGAAACACCTATGATGGTTTCCTGTGCCTTTAAAAAGTCTCTTAGTCTGCCCTCTTTCCAAAGAGAGTATCTCCTATATCCCTTATCTCTAATTAAAAGATGAAAAGGTCCCTAAAGTGGACTTAAGAGAAGTAATCAGTGTTCCACATGAAGAGGAAAACTTCCAAGAGTAATACAAATACTGTTTTTCTGACAGTACAAAACCAATTGTCTCAGTGAGGACGGTTCATGATGCATTGACCTTACAGTGTCAGTCACAACAGTCACTTTCCTGGTCAAAGTGAAACACAAATTGGAAAAGAAAACTCAATTTCTCTCTCTTTTTTTCTTCTTTGCTTTGTCCTTGCCTCTCTTGCTGTCTCATCTTGACGAGGATCAATGAAACCAGATACCAAATTCTCTGACAAAGGCCTTGTTGGTAATTTTTAGCACAGCCTGGAGATAAATGGGTGATGTTTCTATCGCTGATGTCATCTGCAAAACAGAAAATCATCCCTCTGTGAGCCGCACTGGGAGCATTTTGATTGACAGGTGTGCCCAGCAGGGGTTTGTCCTGGGGGCTGGATCTTTAATGTTTTCTCACAATCTAGATTGTCTTTTTTCAGGTGCAGGGAGGAGGGAATAGAAGATGAAAAAAGGGAAAAGCAAAACGATGAATTGTGCTCTGAATCTCTAAATCCCATTTCAGCTTTTTCTTGACGTAATTCTTCAAAAGATATACCCTTCTGCTCAGCTCACAATCTTCCCCAGTCGTCTTAGTCGAAGTGTTTATTTAGAAATCATCACCCTGCAGCTGTCAATGCAGCTGTGGTTTACTGTTTCATGCCTCTTTCAGTGCGGTTATCCAATTACTTAAGTAGACCCTGCAAGTTAATCACACTTCTTATCCCCAAAATGTTACACTGTAGCTCTTAAAATGAAATATCAAACTAGAGGACTGTCTGTCTTGTTCACCTTTCAAATTCAACACACCGTTACTCTCTGTCCACAAGCTATAGATAACTTCAAACTGGCTTTGCCCTTCTGAAGTCCACAAGGAGACACAGGGTCAGTGTAAGAGCGTGTGAGGCAGGGTCATGGAATACAAGACAACCACATGGTTTCCTATTTTCTGCCTTTGCCTTTCTCTGCTCCATTGGAGAGTGTGTCTGGCACCGCAGAGACCTGCCAAAGCTCCAATCCATCATTCTCTGCTCGTCTCCGACCGTCGTCATCATCCTCTGTGCTTCCTTTATTCTGTGGTGCTCGATGGGAGACCCTGCTTCCTCTTGCCCACACTGATCTTTTACTCTTTTCTTTGCTGCATTCTTAAAACTTTTTCACATGCCTGACACAACTGAAGCTCATAAAGTACAGGAAAGTCAGTACATGAAATATTACATATTTGAGTAGAATTCAAAGGTCAACAGGTCTTATCTTTGTATGCAGAGATGAGTAATTTCATTACTTTTAAAGTGGAGATTAGCCTTAATATCTAAGAAAAATCTGACACAAATAAAACTAGAGATGATAATCTCCTGGCTGAAGCTTAGTTTTTTTTTTCCTATTGTAGTAACCAGGTAAATGAGAACCAAATGCACTTAAATTTACTCTTGTAATTCAAAACATGGTCATATATAGCCGGGTCTCTTGGTAACCACTACTGTTTTTGTTTGTTTAGGCCTGTAATCCACACAAAATCACAGCTGTACATCACTAAAAATGATCTTTTTTAAAAACTCTACCTAAAGTGAATATTTTGGTTGTTTCTGATTTCATGGTTTTGTGTATATGCTGGGAAATAGAGTTTTTGTATCTTGAACATTGCATATATGTGACAAAAAATCCATAGACGTCACATGTATGCAATGTTCTGGCAAGCTTGAATGTTCATTGATGCAAACATTTGTTGCCTACTTATTCCTTCAAATGCAAATTATTGTTCAAGTTGAAGAGCAAACTTCTTTATTGATCCAAGCAAAAAATCCCAGCACTATGATGAAATCTCTGTCAAAAGAGACAGGGATTCATTCAAGTTGTCTGGTGCAGGCTTCAGGTCTGAAAAACACTGCCACCTTTGGGTCTGGCACACCTCAAGGCACGCTTTTTGACTGATTTGATGGTTACGTGTAGATGATGTTACTGTGTAAACCATCAGGTGTGGATGACAGTATCTTAAAAAACAAATTAGGGGGAATATTTGTTTCTGAAAATATCCAGCTATGTGTGTACAAGGTCTATATAGACAAACAAGTAATCAAACAGCACTGTGACTGATAATACAGGTGAAACTCATGAGGACAACCACAGTGGAGAAAAACAAGGGCATCAGGATAACTCAACCAAACACACAGGGAACCTGTACAAAGTGAACATAAGACACGAGGGAAAATAAACAACAAGAAACAATAATAAGGAACACAGATAACTAAAGAAACAAAAGACCAAAGACAGAATCATCACAGTAGGGGCAGCAGGCACAGCCATAAACTCAATACCCTGCTGACTAGTGTCGCTGATCGTCTCCAAGGTGTTAGGATAAATGTGTGCTGTTGAAAAATCTTCTCCCTTTATGCTGTGACAAAAGAGTTAATAGTTAGAGAATCCTATTTAGTGCAGTCATCAGGTCTGCACCTTCAAAGAGGTGTCGTAACAAGCTGTTAGAGAATACACCGAGCCACATACTGTAACTTCAAAGCTCATTAAGTTGCTCGATGAAAAGGGCAGCTAGAGTTTGCAGCAATGTAGCTTTACCTCCACGAGCAAACCTTTAATTGGTGCCAGCATTGTTGCTAATTACTGTTACAATGCAGGCAACAGCCAGAATGCAACATACTGAAAACAACAGCTTTAATTTGCTGTGTATAATAAACATTCCTTATACATTGCCATGCAGTGAGGACAATGATTTGTTGCGTGACCCTTTTCAGAAGCGGAGTTATGCAACAATAGGAAAGTGAATGTGATACTTGTTGTGGGGTGGGGTGGAGACCCTGCAGCCCTGTTTCCATACATACTCTTACATGTGTCTTTGGATGCAACATTCACTAATTTGAATTTAATTGTGCAACAGCCAAAGTCAGGATTAGATGTTGAAAGTTGTTTGTAAATGCAGTGTTTAAGTTCAGGAAAATGCATAAAAAAACTAATTATTTCATGCAAAATAATGTCACAACTATGGATAAGATACATTTAAGATCACCATAAGGTAAGTAAGATATCAAAATAAGAATGCAGCCCAAAAAAGGTTCACTTTCTCAAGCAGAGAAAAACAAATTAGATATGTTTGGATGAAACAGTCTCTCTGATTTCACACAGCAAGTTTTAGCGGCTACCTTAGAAAAGGTCTGAGTCTCTCCAAAGACGACCCTGTGGCCAGGTAGCAGTAATATATTGGCTCTTGGTGAAGAAGCAGACTTCAGATGTAGAGTGTAAAAGAGGTGTCAGCTGAGGAAAAGGTGGCCTGATTACAGCTGCCAACCCACACCTGAACCTCTCGGTGTGATGAAATGTGGACACACACAGACACAAACACAGGGTCGTGCAGAGTTTGTATGAAAAAATACATGCAATTTCTCAGTGGGCTTAGTTTCACGAGTGTAATCTCCCACATTTTAATCTTTTATGCTCCTCTTTTAAAACAACAGGTTATTGCATATAAAACACTCATACATACGAGTCATACAGTTGTGTTTGAACAAACTTTACTGCAGCACTGCAAGGAGGTTTCTAAATATGTTGTAGATATTATCGGAGAAGTTTTTATTGTGTATCCCACACAGGCAGCGGTAACTCCATTTACTTGTCAAAATCTATATTGAATGGGCTATATCCCTACACCAGGTGGGTTTTAGCACTGCAGATTTACCCACAGCCAATTTCAAACAACTCAAGAAAATAAGATAAGCTCTTTTTTATTTTTTTTATATATTTTTTTTTGCCTGACTGCACTGCTCATTGTTGGTTCCTGGATTGCAGTTTCTTATACCTGGTTTAAAGTTAACACTGTTGTACACAAAGCCTCTGCCAGGGCAGCTAACTCAGGGACTGCAGTTCAAGGAGAATTTACAGCGACGGTTTAGGGTTTTAAAAGACTCAGGCAAGATCACAATGTATGTCACTCAAGTATCACAGAGGTAGTAAGCATGTGAGGCTGAGTGATCAAGCACAATGAAGAGTGACAGCAAATTAAAACCAGCTCAGGGACGGTGATTATGCAGTTCAGCAGATGATAATGATGCTAATGAAGTCTAGTTTATGTAAATTCTTTTTTAGCACAACAATACCACATCACAGGCCACAGAAACAGCATCAAAGGAACATGTATTTGTGGAAACTTTCTTTTATAGTTTTTCTTCTGTCCATCATTTCTAGGTGCATTGCAGGCACAGGGGAACAATAGGAAGATGGTTGTGCCGTCAACTGTTTACACCACTGATGTCTCTTACTGGCAGCTGTGATTTTCTGTTTTTCACCTTTTTGTGTTTTACACGTGTGAAATGTGACAAGAGACTCACAGTGAATCTATGTGTGAATGTGTGTTAATGCTTTAGGTAAACTCATTTCTAAGAGTTGATAATGTAAAGCCCCAGTGAGGAATCAAGCTAAATCAAGCTAAATTAACTCTTGAGTCGGTATCACCTCCAAAATATACACCATTGATAACAAGACTGACACTATCTTTATGTTAGGTTTAAATGTATGTAACTGCTGAATTCGGGATGGTGCCAAATGAGATAACTCACAACACACTGAATAAACGGACTCATAGATTAATCTCCTGTGAATATTCAGAGTGACTGGTTCATTTATGTTAATAAAAAGCAGGACACTTTTTTTTGTCAGGAAACATGAAATATATACAATGGCAGAAGAAGATAAGCAAAGATGTAGGAGTTTCTGATTTTCCCACAGAGGATACCAAAACTGATACAAGCTAAAAACTTTTCACAAAACTTCAAGTAGAAACAAAACTATGTTCCCCCCAGAAGTGGCTGTAGTTCAAGTGGCTGCACAATCTGAAACATTTACTGTTATCATTTGTGTTTATTTATAGATAGAAGGCTCTAGCATGCTTGCTTATATAGTAAATATGGCATAACTATTAAAAAAGAGGCAAAGCATTAATTTCATGGTTAACTAGTTTTCAGGGTGACATGTGAGCATTTAGCTTTGAAGCAGAGTCCAAATTATAAGTACTCTGCTATACTTAAAGGCAATTTAATAATATTCTCTGGGGTAGATGTTGCCAGCCAAGTGAGCCGGCCATAAAATCATCAGCTATAATAAATACTCAAAAGAAAACCTCAGCCAAAAAAAAAAAAATGTTTTATTGATGTCATCAAGTCAGTGAAAGTGGCATCAAAACTTTTAACCCAGATAAATTTGCTATGATTAATGTGTCTGTGCAGAGCTCCAAGTGAGTCAGGATCTTCAAACTTTTCTGCTGTGTGTAATTGAGCAGGACAACATAAAGTTAGTCAGCTAGACATCAAGGATCTCTGAAGCTCACACAATAAAAATTACACCTTTGGTGTCAACACAGCTGGAAACATTTTCTATTTTGAGTTATGAAGAAGTAGAAAAGGTGGAAAGGTTATTTCTTCGAAAAAAAAGTTAAAACTTTGGGGTCATCAAGTGTGCTTAATTGACTCCTAGTTTCCTCCTTATTTCCTCCATCAATGTTACAAGTGCTTGGTCATGATCGTCTCAATTTGGGTTTTTCTAACAACAAAGCAGAATTTGGACCTGCTTTTTCTCAAGTGAAAGGTCAGGAGGAAACTTATGTGAAATTAAATTCAATTCAATTGCGCTGTTTGTAGGCATATACACCTTTGATAAAAACAGTGGTAGAGGCAAAGGGGCAGCTCATCCCAGTCACAGTCAAGTGTAAAAGTGGAGCAAACTGCATAGAGCTGCAGAACTTACTGCCTTTTTTATTTTAGTGTTTTTGCAATTTTTTTTTATCATTAGAGCATTATGCTTTATGACCTATACCTTGACACATGGCAGGAAACAGGGGGAAATGCTGTCTAATTCTTGATGGTATCAGCAACCATTCATCCTTAGCAAATTCTCTACTTAAAACTTGGTTAGGACTCCTTTACAATGAATCACTGCATCAAAGCATGCAGGTGATCAGCCCGTGGCACTGCTGAGGTGATACTGAAGCCCACGCTGCTTTGATAGTGGCTTCCAGCTCCTCTCTATTTTTGTGTAAGGTATTTCTTATCTTACTCTGTACAACACTTCACTGATTCTCCGTGAGGTTCAGTTCAGGTGAGTTCCCAGGACTTGCAAGGTAATACAATGTTCAGGGAACTATTTTGGGAGGTAGTAGTTTTGGTGCTATGGGCAGGTGTTGGGTCCTGCTGAAAAAAAGGAAGTTAGCATCTCAGTTGAGCTTATCAGCAGATAGAAGCATGAGAGGCTCTGTCTGCTCTTTGTGAAGTTCTCCCAACAACTTTTCTCTATAGTCAACACAAAGTGGCAGACATTCCTGCTGCTTGTGCATCGTTTCCAGCCACATTTTTCCTTCCAGTCAGCGTTTGGTTAAAATCAGCATACACCATCAAACAGCCAAGTTTTCAGCAATAACTGTCAGTGGCTCATCCTCCTTGTGGAAGGGGTCTGCGATTGTCTTTGAGTATCTGCTGAGTCAGCGGTCATCCCTATGATCTTGGTTGTGTGTGCTTGGTTACCAAAACAAAGAGATGCATAGAATTTATACTATTTAGACAGTTTTTCATAAATGGGGATTGGAACTTACCTTTCAAGATGCACACATGTACCTGCTGATGACTATTTTAGATGTACTTACTACTTAAATGGATAAACTGAGTTGCTGGTTTGACATCTTGATATCAAAAACACAGTTGTAGAAGTATTTTCCTTACATTGCTGGTTAAGATGCTTTTAATTGTAATTGTTTTCTGATTCTGCGGGAAGAAATCCACAAAGATGTCTAAATGAAATGCAGAAGTGTTTTATTGTGAGTGCATCCCCAGGTGACATGCAGAATGGAACTGTATTTCATGTTTGAAAAGTGAACCTGCCTGGGGGATGTGTCATTTGGAACAGGCAATTAAACACTCTCCAGCTGCACACCATGGCATCAGGGATTAGCAAACAATGGCTACCTTTTACAAAAACTTTCATGTGTTTGCTCTGAATTTATTGGTCAAAAAGATTACAATTTTTTCCCTTCCATGCCCAAGGGTGGTTTATTTAGCAGGTTGCTTGTTGTGCATCCCTGATATGATTTTATAGCTATAGCATTGTTCTTCCAGCTGTGAGCTTTTGAAGTCTGTCTTTGCCTCCTACAGTTTCTCATTTACAAAAAGACACCATCTGAGATACACACACACACACTTTCTAGTTTAGCTCTTCAACACAAACACACACAACTCTGGGACACATACAGAGAAACAATTAATATCATTAAAGTAATGGTGAAAGCCTCCAAGAGGCTGTTTACACACAAACACACACACATACACATGCCTTAACAGTGTGTAGATCTGCTTTGTCTAATGTTATGCATTCTCACTGTGAGCAGGATCTTGCAAAACTCTACACACACAAACATGCGTATACACACACACACACACACACACACACACACACACACACTCACAGACAGCCCAGCTAACATCTCTGCTGGAGTTCACAATTCCAGTGGAGTTTATGCATTCGGAACCCAATTATGCCTCACTAGCAAATATGCCACAATTAGTGGAGCACTAGCATGTGTCTCCAGGGGAGAGGGAGAAGCCTTTAGCTCATCCCTCGGCCTGCTTTCCTGCTCACCAAGGCACTGATTAGCTCGTAAGTCATGCTATTGCAAAGGAAATAGTGGATTTTCTAGACACTCATGTAAGTTGTGTTGAATGCAAATATTACAATAGTGGTGGTTCTTTCTTTCTGTCTTAAGCTTGTGTAGTGTCCCTTCAAGGTTTCTTTTCATGTTCACTGGGTAGGGATCAATACATCATAAAGATGATGTACCATACATTTCTTAAAAAAGGCTGAGAAGACAGCAGGGCTGTCATGGAAGACCCTGGGGACTGATAAATGAAGCTGCTTAATATCATCTAAATCAAAATTAATGGCTTCAAATACCTATTAATTAGATATCGGTGATCTCAAAGGACTGCTGAATCTGAAAAAATCTATTATCAACAAAAGACACGATGCATGATAATTACTTGTACTCAAGGGAGGATCCATAATATAGCAAAAGTGATAGAAACTATGTGACACATTTGCACCGATGGTTTATCTTACATATGTGCCAGCCAACCTCACACTTAACACAACATGTGCTCAACTGGAGAGGCTAAAGCATTGTGGGTGGTAAGAAGAGAGTGGTTTGAGTTTTTTTATTAGTATTATTTCCTTTTTACTTTGTTCTCCATTTCTCCTGGTCTTTTCGGTGTAAGTTCATCTAGAGTTTTAGTTTTTCGAATTCTGAGTTTCTCTTTAATAAATACCATTTAAGTTTATCTATACCTGGGTCCTCCATTTGTGTTTCCTGCCACATCTCATGGCATTCCTTGAAGCTGCTGTAAAATTTTCTTGGTCTGTAAAAATTAGACTGAAATCAACTGTGATGTCTCCTTATATCTTATAAAGCACACGTACCCATCAAGGACAAAACAGATTACTTCTAGTGTGTTAACAATACATGAAACTGCTTGAGGGGGTTGTTGTTCAAGCTGATTTCCCTCATACTACAAAACACAAACCAAGACCTCACGGGAGATGTAAGTGAAATGCTTAAACATCGTAGTGTAAGTAGAGCCCCAGAAAAGGCAACTGGACCTCTTGATGTTTTCACCTTTCTGTAAAAGCTTCCCCTGAAACAGCTCAAAGGAGTAATGTGCAATCTTATAAAGACATCATAGTTTAAAATGTTAGTATACTACAGCTGTCTGACGACTGGTCAAAAAGCTAATTTGGTAATATGATGGTGATGGTGTCAGAGAAAAAAAAAACAAAAAAACATGAACATTGGCAACAGATCACATTTTGTCCTTTTGTGATGCACAAATGAAGAAACCCAGAGACACTTAGCCTGAGGGATTGATGAGTTATAAACTACAAGTGATCTGGGGCAGATTTTTGTGTCAAAGTTTACTTGAAAAATGGTGCGATAATGAACTTCCACTCCTTGGGCCACCTTCTGTGCAACTCTGATGGAGAAAAAGCACCATGCTTCTTCTTGCCATATGGAAAAAAATACAGGCTGACTTCAATAAAAACAGAAAATGTATTTTTGGAAGTAGCCTGTTGATTCTGAATATGCTGTTGTTTTGAATCAACAACAGCAGCTTATGCAGACAGATGTGTTGGATCTACAGGAGAGCTCAATTATAATCACCAGCTTTGATAAGCAACACATTCTGTATAACATCACCCTCACATTACACTTCAATACTTTCTATCATTCCTTTACATATTTCATACTGATGTGGTGTGATTCTTGAGACTCACTTTCTTGATTGTGTCTCGACTCATGGTGAGTGCTTTCAAAACCTTGATTTACACAATTTCCTTTTTTGTTACCTGACATTTACTTTTCCAGAGAGACCCATCATTTGCTCCACCAAATGCCAGTGTCTATACAGCATATTCCTGTGAAACAAATAAATCAGCATGCAGACAGCAGGAGCCTTCCATTCTTCAGGTTTCAGACTTTCAGAAGAAATGGGGAGAAATTTTAATGAAACCTAGCTTGATGTTTATTAGGTATGGGGGGCAGCAGTGGATAGTTAAGCATAATGGTGGATTTAAGACCACAAGGAGAAGATGGGTCCTCACTCTAGAAGCTGCTTCAGTATGAATTTATTCAAATGTTTGGGGCAGTTGCCCTTCATCATCCTTCATGGATTACGCACCACGATTTCTAGTGGTGTCAGAAATGTTCTAGCAAACCCTTAAAAACACTGTAAAACCCATATTTGTCTATCGTTACTTACACAACAGATTTTTTTTTTTTTTTTTTATGTATCCTTAATGTATTTTTAATTATTTTACTTTGGTGTAAAGTGACCTTGGGTGACCTGAAAGGCGCTTTTAAATAAAATGTATTATTATTATTATTATTACAAAGAGCTTTACATCACAAAGATCGCAACAGTGATGATCCATTAAAACAGTTTCTCTGGATTAGCAAGACTCACTTATTTGAAGGGAACTTATAGCAACAGCCAAGTAAAAGTAAAATAGACGAACAGCTCCAAACAATTAACTCATTTAAACTATTAAAAATAATGTTAAATAAAATTCACCATGTATAGAGATTAGTTACACAACAACATGGATGTTTAGTAAAATACAAAACAGCTTTCATAAAAGTGTGTTTTTTCAGACATTATTGAAAAAAAAGATTGTCAACATGCCAACATCTTTAGTGTAAGGTCTTTAAGATCAGTTTTGGTGTATCTCTTTAAATTCAAATGAGCAGCTTCAAATTCTTACCCCTCTCTTTTGCATGTTGTGCCAACAGGAATAGAGCGCTGTGTTTCCATAGCAACATGTCAGCGTACATAAAATAAAGATGGCTTCTGAACAGGAGTGAGACCCAGAGGCTGAGGACTCTACAAGAGGAGCATCAATCAAGAATGTGAAGGGACATTCCTAAATGGTCAGTGAGTAACTTTGTGTCATTTTATTACTGGTTTCATATGTCTGCTTATCATGGGGACAGAGATGGAGACCAGCCCCAGATTCAAATGTGGGTAAAGATCAATGTTGTGTTCTTCTACCTTACAAGGTAGAAGAAGGAGGGGGTTGGTGTGTTTAAATTACTGCAGGTAACACAATCAATCTGTATTTAAAAAGCTTACCAAAAACATTAGTGCAACTAGATCCTTAGAATTGATTCTAAAAGCAATGGGCAGCCAGTGTAAGGTCATTAAAACAGGTGTAATGAGCCATTTCCTCCTAGTTTTTGTTTGTCTTGTGTCTGTGTTTTGTACAGTCTGAAGTTGATCAATGAACAATAGAGTAACCTTGTCAGAGGAAATAAAAAGTATCTGTAAATGTGTTCATGTCCTAAAACGTTAGCATTGATCTTCTGAATCTGTATTTTGGGGCTTGTTATTTCAAACACTGCTCTTAAATCCAGCAGCACACGGACAGAGCATGTACCAGTATCAGCCACTGATACCTTTGAAGATACTTTGTCACTCTAATAAGCACAGTCTCAGTATTGTGTTTCTGTCCAAAACAAGACTGAAACTTTGGTTCAGTGCTTAGAGGAGTCGAACTGTGACAGTATTTTTCAAGGACTTTTACTATAGAAGAGACAGAAGTTAAGAAAATTTTCCGCGGTCGATGCAGTCAGGGGGATCTAGGCCGGCTTTTTGACGAATGGTTGCACACAAGTATTTATGGAATACTGTGGAACTCAACCAGAGCAAAGGAAGCTTTCAATTATCTTAAATAACCAAGGGGCTTGCACATTTAGTGGTTTAACAAAGAATAGAGGATGAATGGAGTCTATGTCCCGTTGATGTCTTGGATATGCTTTCAGGATGAGGTATGAGAAAAAATTCTGGTCATAAAGAGGGATTAATCTGTTGAGAGTGACACCCTGTAGGGGGTGCTGTATGGCTTGGACGTGGTCCTGGAGCGAGTCTGTGATAATAGATGTCCAAGGAAAGGAATGGAGAGGGTTTTGAGGAGGAAGTGGAAAAAAATCCTTCTCATTCAGAATGGAAAACTTTTTTGCAACTGTAAAGCCTCAGCTGAACTGTAGACATAAGAGAGAGAGAGAGAGAGCAATCAGAAGCTTTCTCTTTTAAACTGGGGTCAGACAGTCACAGCAGAAGTCACAGTTGAAAGATTCACGAGTTACAGAGGTAATTTACCTGCAACTACCTGTGTTAAACTGCGGTTGTCACAAGTTTGGCAGTTTATTTCAGACCACTGTTTAGAGTGAAACTCTACAGCCAGCCTCCCCCCAGTGATTTCTAGAGTGACTTGTGACATTATTGTGACAGTTCAAGCTTACAGTAATAGTATGTTATGGTCAACAGTAATGTCAACTGTAAGCTGCAGGGTAAAAAGTCTTTCAGTTCCTTTGAATGGAGCAAAAACAACTCGTACTTTTGTTTTCTCTGTTCGATGATTTGTTTGAAAATGTATAAATACTATACAGTGCAGTTGGTGCACACAGTTTGACTTGACAGTGATTCAGTATAGTGCAAAAACCTGTGACAAACCAACTAACATCGACATGTTTACTTCCAGAAAGTATTCAAAAGTCATCTGTTTCTGAATAGATTTTTTTTCTGTGTTTTGAATTCTTTTTTACTTATCATTGAAAAATGTCTTCCTCACAAGGCCACTAGTACAGAGCTGAGGTTTTTCAGAGCTCCCTATTTTACCTTGAAGCAGTGACATTCATGTCATGCTGCTGTAAAACTTGCCTGTGAGCAAAGATAAGCAATGGGGACATTTGACATGACAGACCACAGGGTTAAAAGGTTCAGCTAACAATAAGGGGTCAAAGGTTTGCTGGTGGACTTGTGCTTTCTGGATTCGCCAAGAGGAATACAGAAAGAAAAACAAAAAGATGTCTTGACAAATTATTTACGCTGGAGATACAGCTAAGAAGTCCCATTAAAAATCTTGTAAATGATATAATGAGCTTCATATTATGAAGATGTTTAAAGTTACAGTGTAGGATTTAGTTTCTAGAGGTGTAATTCTGATTAGGATGGACTTAAACTTCCTGACCTTATCTGTCTCAATAAAACTCAACACTGTCTCCAGATGGCTGCAGAAACCACCTAATTAACTGATAGCCTTAAGCACTTTTACTGCCTTCTTATAAAGCTGTTGGAATTCATTATATATCTCAGAAAACCTCACAATGGTCTCCTATTGCATCTTTCAATGAGTATATACAATTCACCTCAGAGCTTTCCATGAAAAGAGCACTAATCAATATCTCTGTCTATTCCCTCCCTCTCTGTGGAGATTTCAAGACAAGTTTAGGCTAAGGTGATACCAGGATTGGAACAAAGTCACTTGAAAGTAATTCAAAGTTTGCCCGAGGCAGCTTAACTGTCTGACAAAGTAGCTCTGTGAGAGAGACGAGCTGCAGAGGAGAAGAGAGACACATTTGTCTTCAGGGTTAAGAAAAAAAAATTCACTTCATCAAATCCTTGTAAGGTTTCTGTTTGAGCGAGCAGATGAGATGTGCAAAATCCTGTGGCTGGGAATATTTTTATTAGCAGTTTTAATCTCTGATGAGATCAAACTTGTGCTCTTCGAGGTGTGTGTGTTAAGTGTCGCTAGGCTGTGTATTGATGCTCACTTCACCACCTGTTTTTATAGCTAATAACTAACAAAGGTTATGTTTTCAAACATTTTGTTCCACTTCTCCAAAGTCAATTCAATAATTCAGAAAGGAATAGAAAAAACAAGTGACTTGCTTCATGAAGTCTTTACTTTTTTTCTCTTATACAGTATTTTAAGTAACGTTAGACTTTTATTCCTTTAAAAGAGTATAGAATGAGGGTTAAGAATGTATGAAACTGGAACAGCAAGGGAGAGATGATCTACAAGAAAGATAAAAAAGGAAAAGTGTTCTCATTTTCTTATATCACATTATTCACATATTGTAATAAAAGAAAATAAGAACAACATGTATCTTATGATATGTCTTTTTATTATACATTATATCAATATTCTATTGGGATCTTATCTCATAAGATAAGATAAATAGATCCTTGTGTTGAATACAAGGAAACGCTTGCAACTTAATGACTTTTTTTGTTAATGGCTTCTATTTTCTGCCATCAGCCTGTAGAGGGAGCTCTAAACCTTTTGGCCTCACAGCAGGGGAACTTGTACTGTTCCCATGTTTATATACAGCATATTTGTCTATACTGGGTCAAGCTAAAGTACGAGGCAAACATGTTTTTTATCCAACTAATTTTTCATAGTTAGTATTTTATCATGTTAATTTTCATGCAGGTAGTGATTTTTTTTTTTTAGCAAAGTCTGGTTTTTGATTGTTTTGAAATGCTACGAAGATCGACAGGGTCTTTTGATAAATGCAACATTGCAAAATCCTCTACCATTTCAGCAGAGTAGTGGTGAAACAGTGATAGAAAATGTGAAAAACACCAACACAACACTCTTTTAACTTTGCATAATGACTGTGACATATTGACAAATGACTTTTCTGCTTCAAATCAACACAGGAATCTGTTCTACTGAGAACTGTCAACTGTCAAATGTGTGTGGGCTGAGCTAAAGAGTTATGACATCAGTCATGTGGTTTGATCAGTTTGCTTCTGCACATGCCATGGCTGTACCACTGCAGTCAGGTGGTGGAGTTGGAGAAGTGGTGTCTTTTAAATGTGCAGTCAATGAGCCAGAATTAAGAAACAATGTCTGCTGTAGATGTCTGAATTCCAAATCCAGGGGTGCAGTGTCTCGTCAGGTCTTGAGCTGATGTAAAATGATATTTTGAAGGTGGTCAAAATGTTACAGACCCCACTTTGTCAAATCCAATCGCCGGGTCAAAACCAATTATTGTATTACGCCTGAGTTTCAGAAGTGGGTAACACCGACATACAGGCTTAAACCTGATCCAACATGTTGAATTCATACTATCGATGCCAATAATGATAACATCTTAAAATATACTACCCTCACAAAAGACACTGATTGGTTTGGGTATTTATTTTGGAGACAGCCCTAAGTAGCTGCACACTGTCGTTGAAGCCTATAATTAAAGCCTGAGAGGTTTCTGTCAGTAGAGAGCACACGTCATTGAGTCAAAACACTTGAGATGTCTACCTACCAGACATATAAGATTGCTGGAATGTGCTTCTGATGTGGGGCTCAACCTGTTCCCTCTGTCAGATAAACATCCTCACAGTGATGTTGCCTGAGGCTGGCTTCCTGTGGAGGTCGGGTCGGGGCCTGCAGCTCTGAGACTGCTCTGACTCCTGAAAGTCTCAGTCATGTGCCAAGAACTGAAAAATGTTTATTTGTCCCTGTGCTACTGGATCCTTATAGTCAGACTCCTAAAAAAAAAGAGGAAAAAAAAAAGTCTAGTGGTGTTTCTTACGGTTTTTGTCAAGTGCTTTCTCAGGTAAATGCAGATATATTTTGCATTGAGACATGAGCATTGTGCTAAATTTATCCTTTGTATGCTTAGACGACTAAGTTGGATGTTTTTCTGTGCTCAAGGGCCGTCATTGAATTTATGACCACATTTATTTCAAGGCACCTACTACGATGTCCCCTTTTTTCAAGTGAGGCACAGTGGCTCTGCTATTATTCTTGGCCCCTCTGGACATAAGAGAATGCTTACATAAGTCTCATTTTCTCTTTCCAAGTGCATTTAACTAGATATAAAACCACTGGACTGTAGAAACATGCATCTTATAGTATGATTTGATGACTGGCGAGGAAGTTTTAAATTGGGTGGTGTGTTCCTGAGAACTGATGAGAGCATATGCAGCTCTGTCTGTGTATAAACTCCTTTAGCTTAAATAAAAAGTTGATTTTGTTTGTGCATGCTCTGCAGAAACTTTATTTATGGGCCATGCAACTAGCTCAAATACAATACAACCCTCCAGGGCTGCTGAAAATTTGAAGCATATTTTTCAAACTCTTGTGGAATACAAATGACAAGTTGCATTTACCAGCAGTAATGTGCTGTACCTTAATGTCTTGACAAAGATCTGTTTTTACTAAGAACATACAAGAGACTAAAAGAGTTTGAAAAGGGTTTTAATGAAAAATTAGCTGATTTCAGCCTACTTTTATACAATCTCTCTCTACATCATTCCTTTATTTAATTCAAGTTATGAACTTAAAACTCAAATGACTTTGGTTTGTCCTTTATGCCACTTCCCCGCCAGCCAGGGGTGTAACTCAGCTAGAAAGTGACTTATTCCAAAATGTCAAATTACTCTTTGGAATAATTTATGAAGAAAAACCACACACATGCACACACACGCACAGAAAAACAGTGATGCAGCTTGGGATACTGACTATACGCTGTAACTCTCCTGAACAGTAGAAGTTCTTAATATATTCTCTCTCTCTCTCTCTCTCTCAATCAAATACTGAAAATAATTTCATCACAAACATAAAAACCAAATGCTTTAGTCCTTCTTCTATAATTACCCCACACTTAGGATCCTTAAGGAAAAAAATCTTCTAGATCATTTTTAAGAAATGCATTTACAATTTCCAATCCCCTCACGGGTGGATCCAAAAGTTTTTATAGACACAGGTACAACAATGGGTGAATTGGGATAAAACTGAAAACTGACTACAATTCTCCTATTCCCAGTCATCTAGTTCTCATGACTTTGGGGATCCTCTGATTGTTAAAAACATTATCATGATGGTATTTAGCTCAAAAACATCTAAAACATCCCCAGCATGTTCGGTTATATGAGGTTTATTTGATGATTTGTTCAATTTAAGCTCCAATAAGCATATGATTAAAGGATAATTAAGTGTACCTTTGTAGTTACAGCGTTTAGCTTTATAAGCAGGAGTTTGTTAATGCTTTTGCCAATAAATTTGGTATTTGGTGAAGAAGTTAGAGTGAATTAGTGTTGCATTGGGGTCACTTTGTTTCTTGCCAAGGTGTCAGAGGAGCAATTGGAGTTAAAGCAGCGTTCGAGACCTCTGACAGCATCTGTATTCACTCTCCGATCACATGCTGTTTAGCCCAGGAGCACTAATTAAATTTGGAATCCAATTATGGAAATGGTAATGAAATTTCCAAATGGGGAAACTCGTAATCTGCTCATTGAGGTGTTTAATTACAGGCGGGTCTGTGCATCACAGATACGTTACACCTCTGAGTTGGCCAACGCAGACGTGGACATGAGTCTGAGGCTGTGAGTGTTGTGGAGGAAAGAGGATGAATACTGTAGGCGTGTGTCAAATTCTAACTGTCTGGCTGCTTTTTTAATGTGTGTGTATGTTCTGGCTTAATGCTTTTATTTACCTATGAGGCCTGTTGATGTATATGTTCCAGACATGATTTTAATTTAAGGATATGTGTGTTTGCCTATGCAGGAGCGGGAAGGTTTTAGTCTGTCATTTCTTTTACATTTTAAACTTGGCCTGCTGACCAAGCTTCTCCAAAAACTCATTTTATCAACGCTAGTTTGAAGTTGACTAAAAAACCCATTATGAATAACTTACAGCACAGCCACATAAAATTTTGCATTCCTATTCGCCATTACTCTACAGCAGCAGTCTGTTATTGAATGGATATGGTGCCAATCACGGCGTTTGTCTGGCAGACTAATCATAATAATTTGAATCCGTCTTCCAATGGGGTAAAAAGAAAAAAGAAAAAAAGAAAAGCAGCAAGATCAGCACAAGAAAGAAAAAGAGGTTATCTGGAAGAAAAAAACTGTGTTCAACAACAGTGGTTTTTTAATTGAGCATTGAGAATGGAGAATATATTTTTTCTCATTTAGCACTTTTGACATCAATTTGTACAAAATGTGGCTTTGTATGATATCAGCACCCAGTTTAGTCTTTTTAGCACAGGTCTTTCCACCAATTTATTTTTCTTTTCTCTGCATAAATGAGCCAGCAATTATATTTGAATTTTGCTACGCTGATCTCAGAAACCAGCCTCTCACCACCCAATGCTTTGTGTAGTTCTCTTTTCAGCAACTCTTAGTGGGTCTGTGTTGTTGGCTCTCCCGCAGTGGTGCTTAGTGTTTCCTTCTTTTTTGCTCCCCTATCGTGCCTGACTCCCTGTCCAACTAGCCTTACTGCTGTAGGGTTGTAAAATTCCCAAAAGATGGGTTAACATTGTAGAGAGTGAACATTTTAGTTGCAGTAATTGCACACCCATCAAACGAGTCATCTCTTAAATGTTGTCATGGAGCATGTGTAAAGAAAGTATTATTATAACTGCAGCAGATTCATGGAGCGTCAAACAAAACTCAAAATAATGCATTTCTACCAATTCTACCTTTTGGATTTTGTCAGGATCAGGCATTCCTACTGAAACTGAAAGCTACTTGGCATCTTTTCCACCTTTGTAAGCAGTCAGAATCTTTGATTGATAGGTTGTGATTGACAACAATCTCTAAGAGTCAAACAATCACTGACAGGTTTGACAAAAAGAACAATGTGGTCAAAATATGTTTATTTATGGCTTCTCATTTTTTGTTTGCTTAAAATAGTAAAGTGACCTTTGAAATTTGCAGCTTTAATAGAATCAGTTGAATCTAGGCATCACATTATGAGAATGATCTTGGGAAAGGAAATAAAACAGAGTGAGGTTGAGGTACATGTGTGTTCTAAGTAAGAATTATTTTACACCTTTGGCTGATCATATGCAGACGAGTTCCAAAAACGGATCAATAATGACACTGCAGATGTGTCCAACTCAGACTCAGAGCCCAAAATTTAATATCTTTGAAGTCTGGAAGAGGGAACAGACTGTTCCTTGAAGTGTGTGCTTCAGTCGGTTCAGAGTGCCCTACCTGAGCGAAGAGCACAGACTGGAGTCATCCATTGCCCCCTCTGCTCCTCTCAACACCAATAGACGAACTCTAAAAGCACTCAGAAATGTGTCATCATACGGCGCTCTGAACCAGTTCCTCTTATGAACAGAAGGGAGTCATTTTTTTAGCAAGGTTAAAGAAGGTACAGTTGGATTGGAAGAATTGAGAAAAAAAAAATGATCAGAAGTTATGGAAATCCCATCTTACATATCCATGGTCCTGATTTTTGTGGCGGACATTCATGATCTTGGCCGAGGCTTTTTTCAAATGAATTATGAAAACATTTTTCTATACAGGTGAGGGCAAACCGTGGTATAGGTATCATACATGTTTATTGCAGACACCTGACTACTCTTCTGATCCCACCCTTCAAAATGCAAATGTTTGTCACACTTTTTCCACTTCAGTATTGACTTTATCTATTTAAGATTTTTTTTATTTTGCTGTTCTAATGATACAGGCTCTTAAAGTCACTCAATTAATCTAAATATATTCATATAACTTATCTGCAATGTCCAACAATAATAGCATTAAAATTGTATTAGTTCTTCACAGTTTATTCTTTGGTTTTCCACACTATGTCAAGGTCATCTGACAAGAGCCATAAATTAATTTTATAAACTTGAATATATGTCACGTGAATAAATAATGAATACATGTCACTGACTATATAAATATATATTCAAATTTCAGAACTACGAGTTTTGTTTTTCTTTGTGCGTGCTTCTGCTTGATGATTATTATAAGTAAACAGATATCTTGAACTCTTGTTGTTAAAAAGAAGAGTACATTAGCATTACTAGGCTTGTTTTAGTTTGTTGAGGAAGGCAGAAACTTGTTTTTGCATGAGGTTGTTGAATGTTTAATTTTTCCTCACGCAACTTATGCATAGTTATGAATTTGTCAGATCATGTGTAGGCAAAAACTTAAGTATATGTTAACATAAAGGGAAGAATGTCATTTAACCTTAGCTGACTCTGGAACTGGGACGGAGCTGCCCCCCTCTTCTCTCTGTCTTTGAATTCTACCAGTGATGATGATTTTTCCAAGCTTCTGATTTTGCTGGAAAGTAAAGTTAAATTAAAGCCTGTCCCATTTCATGCAGACGCTAGAATGTCTTGAATATTTCTGTAAATGCCAAAGGCTCTAACTGATTGTTGGAATTGAACTAACCCATATGTACTAGAGCGGAATTCAATCAATAACAGGGATCTTGATGTTTGGTCATTGGCCTCTCTAAATCAAACATGACTGTAGTTTAGAATATTTCATTGCAATCATTTGAAGATAATAATTTCTCTGGTTAAAAACACAAGGGGAAAAGGGGTTGGGTAAGAGAGAGGTAGACATCGAACTAAGGTTGGTACAAAATCATTTGTTCCTTTGTTTCTGTTTTTGTTTCCTGGCCCTGTTAGAGCTCCTTCCTTTGATCAGTGCCTCAAAGCGCGTAATAGTGCAAAGCATTGCATATGTCAGATTACCATGGAAGGGCTGCAGGGGCAGAACCAGCTCCAGTCTCCCACAGAGTCAGCCTCAAAGTGTTCAGCTTCCTCTGAGACACGATCCAATGTCAGATTTCTGTCCACTGATTTGCATCTTTATTTTTAGGAGCAACTGACAGCAAGCGATTTGGTTAAAAGATGTGCAGCAGCACAGATCTTGATAATGCTAATGAAAAATGAACACCTCTACAGGGCTGAGGTGAGTGGGGAGAGCAAAGCCTCTTCAGAAACATAGAAAAGAGGAGTTTGAATAAAGTAGGTGTCAAATCCTGACATTTGAATGAAGTGCATGGGCTTCAGTAGGAGTTTGGAGGTTGATGTTGAAAAATAAATGAATGGAAATGATCTCTCTCCACAGCATTTGAAAACATTTATCATCGCTGTTGATGGAGTTATATGAGCGCTATTTCAGGAGCTGTACTTTTGCTCTAGACCTTTAATTGCTGCACTGAAAAGAGGCTTTGTTGTTGGTAATCTTTATGCACTTAATGTACATCAGGGTGAACAGTTACTGTTCTTTGTGCAGGTCTACACAGCATGATTAACACTTTTCTCAAATTGGAGTCAAGAGCTGTCAGCATCCTTGATGTCCATGTTGCGACCCTCAGGCACAAAACAAAGCTGCGGGCTACCAAGATGCACTTGGGGTTAAGTGTAACCAAGGAGAAAGAGGAGTAGCTGCTGTTATGACAAAGCCTGGGATGGTCTTCACGCTTTGTTGACGCTTGTCTTGGCAATTTTCAGATGTTTTTCATTTTTTTATTTATTTTTATATTTTTTATTTTTCTTTCAGTGACACATTACTTATAAAATGAGCCTTGTTAAATGAGATTTTTTCCAGACTTGTCAGGTCAGCATGTCTTAATAAGCCTTACAAGATGTTTTTCACCAAGACAAATTCTAGTTTAGTTTTAGTTTGTGTCTCTTTGCATGATTACATATATTTTTTTCTAATACCAAACTAAACTTTCCTCCTCTTAATACAGCAAAGCTTGTTTTCTTGCAATACTGTTCTGATTATGCTAGGTAGGTCAGACCACAGCATGTTAATCTGCTATTGCCTTCACTGAGATAAGTTAAATATTTGTCCACTTTTTGGGACAAACTCTGCATCAACTTTTGACATATTTTGACAGCCCAACCACACATGAAACCCATCTTCTGGTCACATTGTCTGCCAATCAATCTCCTCCAAGCCCCAGTGGCTAGCCAAATCAGAGAGGAAGCCAAATGAACTCTGCCTAACCAATTAGCTGAGTGGGCCGCTCAAGCTAATGACATGAACAACAGTCTGTAGCTGCCTCACTGCTGCAGGAGGCCCTTAAGGTCTGCAGGATCCCTCCCTCACCCAAGATTTCGGAAGGATTTCAGTTACCGAGCAGACTGCAACATTAATTACTTTGCAGAGCTGGAAGTATGATGTAGCCCCTCTGCCCTCTGGGGCCACAATTGAATTTCTTCAATTGATCTGAAGCGGAACATTTAAAGCAAGCTGACTTTAACAAGAGCACTACCTGAAGAGTTTGGAATGGCTTAGAGGATCACAGAAAGATTGTTAAGCTTTTACTTATTACTATATAATGATGCAATTCAGACTTATAGTAGCAGACATTCACAGCTCTCTTTAAGCACGGATTAGCTTATTTCCCTTTATTGCACATTTTTTCCTCTTGTTATATTTTTCACTGCCCTCGAGTGTGGAATTTACTCACCTAAAGTATCCAGGTTTAAAGATCTTTGCAAATGGATCAGGTGTCATAAAACTGTTGTTAGCACTTAGCCTTTGGGTTGCATTACTTTCACTGATCTGAGTGAAAAGCGGGCGAACATAAGTGTCTGTTTTCAAATGGTAGAAAACAAAATACATCTTTCAGATTTAGCTTCCACATAAACACACACACACTTTTCCCTTCTCCTGTGATGCTGTTCACCAATGAAACCTCTCTATGATCCTCCTTTTCCATTTCCATATGAGGATCAAGGGTTTACAGGTCGAAGCTCCACTTCGACTAACAAATTTACATTTCACAGAAAAAGTGTCACTTCTTGTGAGGTGTGTTTCTCAACTCTACCTGGCTGTTCTTTCACATAGATGGCTTTGTTAGCAAAGCAAAACATGTATCATGTTTAGGCCTGTTACACACATAGTCAGGTATTTTCAAAAACAAATATTTCCCCGCATTCACTTTAAAAGATACCTGCATCCAACCTCATTGATGACAGGACAGAAAAAAAAGTCTACATGTAATTGTGCAAATCCATCTCATATATGACATTAATGGATTGGAAACCATGAAAGCATAGTTTTCCAAAATCTTCACACTGGCTGACGTTTTCAGAAAAGATTTTTTTTAGTGACATAAAGCTGAGGTTTCTTGTGTGATAGACCTAAATATATAAAAATAAATACAGTTTCACAGGTAAGCAGCTACATGGACATGGCCTTAGTGTGCTGTGCAGCGCTAGACTGAGAAGTTTTTCAATCCAACAAGCTGTAACTTACAACTGATCTCCATTTCAGTTCCACCTTCAATTTAAATCAGTATGAGCACCAGAGAAATGGCTGTCTGTAACAGCCCAGACTCAGAGTGTATAAATGGAGGCGGTGGGAGTGTAGATGTTAGTAGCAGTGAGAATGAGGCTGCACTATGACGAGACTGGAAAACACCCATCGAAGTACCACGACTTAGCATGAATAAGGAGACGTGGTTGAGTCCTATAGTGTTGCTATGCCTACCAGATCTTAAACTGATTTTAAATTGAAGAGCATATAACGTTGGCCTGTCACTAGATTATGCCAACTACTTCCCCTTTGACAACTGGGTGCGATGACTCAAGCAGCTATTTAAAGCAGATGCTGGGTGGATTGTGTTCCCACAGTAAATGAACCTTTCCATGGTTGGATCTGCAGGAAGCTGAGCTTTTGTTTTGCGTTGAATTGTTATTCTTGTGTTTGAATGTGTCCAAACAATTGAGGCCAATAAAAGACAAAAAAAGGCCTGTTTTGAAACAACTCCAACTGATCAGGTTGTGAGAGCAGCATTAGGCCTTGATTTTGGATCAACATAACAAAGGCTTTTCCTGTCATTTTGTCAGAGCAACAGGCAAATGAGTTCTCATCATGAGGTCCCCATGCTTTTATGTCATGCAGTAAGGATGTCCAATTTGAACAAGATAACAAACACACCTACTATCCATTCTTTTTATGCCCTGCAGGGGCAAGCGTCTGTCTCTCTTTCAGCATCTATAACAGTGAGAAATGAGTTGGGGTCAGTGGTGCCAAAAAACAAATCAACCAGGTTAACCCAGAAAATGAAGACGCTCGGCTGTCAACAACAGATCCCTTCTCATCCTGTCTGCACTGTAGCCTAGATAACATCTTCTCAATATAGTTTCTTCCGTTGCCATTGGCTATTGCACTAATTTCCTATAACTGCCTGCTGTCACTCAAATTGAGCGTGCCCTACAAACCTTATTAAGAGCTGCTGCAGTGAAAATGATCCGGCAGAAGCTTTTCTAAAGCAATACTTTAGATTCAAGCATGTATATGAACAGGAATAGAAAAACACAGAGGGAACTTTTTTGTATTTTTCTTGTTTGAAATGGCACAGACTTATCAAGACTCCAAAAAATAACCTTTCCTTGTGACATTATCTCGTACCCAGAGTGCTCCACAAAGCCAAGACAAGTTATCTTGTTATTGAGACAACCCTTGTAACTCAAAAAGTCCTCTGTGATTACAGTCAGTCATATTGATTTTTGTTCACTCCTGTCGTCAATGACCTTTAAGGATTTGGTTTCATGTCTGTGTTGAACTCTGAGAAGGTTATCTCAGCAGATAAGCAAATTAAAAATACAAAAAGTCAAAAAGAAGAGCTACTTGATGTGCTCCAGCCTTGGTAACGATACAGCTAGAGTGACACCATTTTGTTCGTACATATTCATGACTCATACAGTAATAATGAGAGTCCTGTGCAGAGTATTTCCTTTGTTACAGCTGCCATATCTGACATTTTTTCCCACAAACCGTTAGAAACTTCACAGAGTTTTTTTCTGTCACAGCTGAAATAATTGGTCTCCCCATCCCCAATTTGTGTGACCCCTTCACGGCCGTGCCCTGGTATGGGAGGCACACATAGTTACACTGTCAGCACAAATAGTTTCAGAGGCATTATTGCTGAACAGGAACAGGAAAAAATGCCCCCAAAAAAGAATGCTTCATGTATACCAGTATACAGTGCTGCAGGCTCTGCTTTTATAGTTGTATTATTTTTGCAGTCAAAAGTGAGCATTAATTTTGAGTTGCAGACCAAATATATAAAAAAAAACCTTTACCGTATTCTTCAGACAATATCTCAATACCTCAGTTATGACTGGATACATTTTTTGAACATCCCATTCTACGAACACATGTTTGACCCTCTCTGGATAAAACAGCTGCCATACTTCAGGGGAGGCTTTCCAAAATTATAGTGTCTAAATTGAAGCCCTAGAAGCTTTTTACTGAGGCTTGGACACATTTTAAAGTGTTCAGTGTCTTTAGAGTCAAGGCCAACCAAATTTACCCTCATGTTCAAAATGGGGTTATTTAAGGTTCTTGTCAAGAGTGAATGACATTCTCACAATGGGTGCCAGTCTGTTGAGGAAAACTATCAACCACTGCACAAAGGAGCAGCTCTCTTTAGCTTATTTTAAGGAAGTCACATCCAAGTACAAATGTCTGTGTGAAGTTACATCCACAAGTGTTTATTTTGCAATTATAAAGCCACTTTGTTTGGCGTTATTTAAGTCACTACAGTGCAGAGACCAGCTTAAGAGTTTGAGTATGCTTCAAGTGACCTTGCTAGTGGGGCTTCATTGAACAGTCAGGTTGGAGCAGAGAAGTCTTTTAAAATGTGAAAATGATCAATGGCTTATGATTCTTTTTCTCTTTGATGCTGTAAAGTATGTAAACCCACAACACAGTAGAATCCTGTTTTATTTCATGGGAGATAAAACCCTTTTTTTTCAGTCTACGGTGTATGCATTTATCCTCCATTGAATTAAACTTGTATAGTATTCACACCTAACTTTACTTCAACTGTGGGTAACTGTACACACAGTTTGATAATGATTCTTCACATTACTACACATTTGCAGTCACCTCGACACATCATTCCTCCACAGCCTGTTTCTGCAGACAGGTGCAGGTGCCTGACAGTCACAAGCTGAAACTCTGTTGGCTCATTCTTTTATCTCCATCTGCATCGTGGCTTCATTAATTCATTCATTTCCTTGTTTTCGTCTTCAGGGGTATTTGTTTCACATCTTTGGTATCAATTCCCCTTGTTTCTATTGTCTGGCTGTTAGTTTATAGTGCTCCTCTATCTTGCAACTGCTGAAGCATGACCTAATCTGCACCTGTTGGAAGGCCACATTGAAGGTGTGCTTGATTAAGGTCACTTAGTTTGATTACCGGTTGGTGCATTATAATTAAACACAGGAAGTGTACCTGAGGTTAAAATACAGTGACTGTATTTCATAAATGTGTTATTTTTAGGTGTTTGTCTTGAGCTCTGCTGTGCTGTTCAGGATTTGTTGCAGTTGATTCGGTCCAAAATGTGATGACATAGTTGTTTATTCACTACAATTCACCAAAAAACTAGGAAGCTAAATCAAAAGGACTGGCACTATTTTGATAATTTCTGAAAAGGGTTACCTGATATCTGAGAGTAGCGCCTCTACAATTTATCCCAATTGTTTATATTATTTACCTCTTTTAGCTTTTTAGCCCTTTTATTAATGAGTCTAGGTAGAAAGGATAATTGGTCTTGCATTCTATGTTTTTATTTATTTTTCTATTTTAATTATAACAGCATAGTTAATATTTATACATGGAAAGACTATTACTACAAGAAAATTGATCATCAGACCCAAAGTTTATTTTTGTTGGATTAAGCCTGGCTCCTGTTGGTCTTTTCCCACCAATGCATCTTGTCTTTGCTCTTATATTGTTTGCCATAACAACCACTAACTGCTAGGCCAGGATTCTGTTCTATGTGACTGCATTTACTATGGAATTTATTTATTGAGGAGATTAAAAAAAAATACTTTTTCTATTCTTCTGGGGGAAAAAAGAAATAAAATAAAGATTTTTACAAGGGTACTTGGAGTGCCAAAAAAGGCAAGGCCCCCCAATTATACACTGCATCCTTGTTGGGAGCAGGTAGAAAAAGCAGCCATGAATCAGAGAGAAAAATAGTCTGCACTCTATCGGACTCTATGAAATCAAAGAAATGCTCACACACAAACAACAAAAAAGTTCCCGTGAGGAGACGGAGAGAAAGTTTATCCCTCCCTCACTATCTGACTCAGAGGAGCACGGCTGCCTGCAATCACAGGAGATAAGCTGCTGAATGCTTTTTGTCGCTGTGCCCGGCACCTGCTCATTAAAATCACTTTTCAAAGAGAGAGGTAGCTGATTTTCATGTGGTGTGGGTGGCACACTCTGGAGGAAAGTTGCTGAGGCTCTGAGCCCAACATGTGCACCTGTCCATAGTCCCTACATAAGTGATCCGCATGCTCAGAACAAGAAAGCTATTCCCCAGATGTTCTGTATATAAATATGTCAGAGTTATTATCTTGGAGTGTATATGTAGTATAATTACAGGTCTAAAACTATAGATTCTTCAATATCCCTTTGCACCTGTGTAGTTATGTGCTCATGTTGACAGGAACTTGAGCTCATTGCTCTCTTATTTCATCTGTGGAAGAGTGAGAGATCTACTTTTGGCTTGTGCTTTAGGTTTAAGCATCCACCAAGTGCTATAGCTTGACTGTAACTACAGCACTGCAGCTGCCTTCTCCTCTACCGCAGGCTATTACCCTCGAGCTAACTCTTTTAGTTCCCATGAGTGGGAAAGAAGATAAAGCTACTTCCTCATGCGTTCCTTCAAGTATCTATCCGACCGAGAGCTCACTGGGATATTTATGATGGATATTTCATGGACTGAATGGCTTTGTGTCAGGGATGGATGCACTCTTGCCTGTTTTTATTCCTCCACTGTGCATATTTATGTGGGAAAAATAAAGTATCTCTGGAACCCTGATGTTCTGTTCTGTGTTAAGGAAAAAATTCAAATCCTGCAGCCAGAAGTTGTCTTGTAGCTTCACTGGAAATATAGAGATATATTATTTGAAGCTTTTTTTTTTTTTTTTTTTTGCGGTTTCTGGAAATGTATTTTTTCTCTTTCCTAGCTGCTCCAGAATTGTTTTTTTTCCCCCCTGCCTATTGAATTATGAAATTGAATTACAAGTGTTTCACATTGTTTACCCACTGTTATTCCTGCACTATCATAAATGTAGAACAAATAGCAACTTCAACTTCCTCTTTTCAAGTCTTAGGTACGGTGGCTGGTGGGTTTCAGACAATTTGCAGAAGCCACAATGCAAATGGAATGGCATGAATATAGACGCCACAACACATATGCTAAAGATACAACAGTAATACTTTGTTTCAATAATTAAAAAAGCAGAGGGAGGTATAGATTACATTTGATCAATACAATTGCTTTTCATGTGTGACTGGTTTTTCTGACTGATTTAACTATTCAAGTATTTTTTGGTAAAGGTACACCCATTGTCAGTAAAACAGTTTTGGTGCAACCATTAACTGTATAATTAATGTATGTAGTCTCCACACCCACGTTCCCGATTCAGCTTTTATGTCTGTCATCAACATGGGCCATATTGATATTTCTAATCTCAAATTCAACCAAGCTTTGTTGAAGACTAGAACGCCACATATTTTTACCTGGGATTGCTGCTTGGGTACAACGCGTTTGGTTCAGTGGAGCTAAGACAAGATAATATACTCCTTTATTCACCCCACAAGGGGAAATTCACAGTCACAGCAGCAATGCAAGAAAAATAATAGTGCTAAGGTCCCAAGAATATGTAAATATAATGATGTAATAAGTATCAAATAAAAAAGAAAAACAAGAAGCCATGATCCTGGCTTGTTCTGGTTTTATTTTTATTTATTTTTTGTTTGTTTGTTTGTTTTTTTAAAGAATACTTTTAAATGCTATCAAAAAAAAGAAAAATCACAACTGAAAAAACTACATGGAGCTTAAACAAAATTTGTTGCAGTAATGTTGACCCTGAGCTATTTAGTGAAAGTAATCCGTACATTGTGTATAAAAAGCATACAAAAAAGTCCAAAACAAATGTAACAAAAGGAGCCTGACGAGTGACAAAGCAGAGCCTAAAAGGGTAAAACAGCTGCATTATGTGCCTGCTGTCAGGCATTAAATACAGTGTGTGTTAGGTACAAAGAAAAATTAATGGCCTTGACAGCTACTGTAGTTTTGATGTAACTCAGTGTTGTATTTACCTGAGTCGATTCATAGGGAGGAAATAATCTGGTCCTTAATGTTTTACTCAGTACATTTAGATACACATAGTAAGGTCATAATTTGATTGTAAGGTCACAGCAAGGGATCTAGTTTTGTTTGCATATACATCCAGAAAGAAAACCAGTTTGCGTCATTTTTGCTTTTCAACATGATTACTGGTACTGTTGCAAAACATTTCCCCCTGAAAACCAACTAGTGAAAAAAAAGTTAGATTTGTGCATTAACTACAGCAAGTTAAGTTTGAAATAAAGTTTATGCATTTTTTTAGCTCTCACAATTGAGCCATCTAGACCACTTATCCTTGAGGGCCTCAAAGGAGGCTTCAGCTGATTCACTGACACTGGTTGAGTGCTGGGATAAACTCTGAACAGGTCACTCATCAATCACAAGACTGACATATAGAGACAGACAGCCATTCACACTCACATTCACCTACAGCCAATTTAATGTGTCAGTTACCCCAACAAGCATGTCTCTGACCTTGCCATGAAGCAACAGTGCCAAAAACTTCCCCACCATGCTGGCCAAGTAAAAAAAAACATCATTTTGGATCAGCCCACGATCACGATTCTCCCAAATCTTAAAGATCTCAGTGCTGTGCATTTGTCATCCACTCAGACCTGATCCTTTGGACTTGAGTGCAACACAAACAAGTGCATCCCACAAAAGCACACAAAAAGACTGTAACGCATCTTCACTTATGTAATAATCAATCATGTTTGAAATCAGTGGGTTCCCCATCATACATAATTCCAGAGAAAAAGATAGTGTATGCTGAGATAATGTATGGAATAGTTTCCTTCAATTTTAACACAAATCACAATGATAACAATGTAATGACATGCCAGTGCTGTTCTTTATGGAGTGCAAAGCTCAACTGCACCCAAGATTGAGTGCTGTGAATGTTTCATGCTATCATCACAAGGCAGAAAAGAAGCCTTCAGGATGAATAACTCGACAATAACATACTGCGCCAATGTGAAGGCGCGAACAAAGGGAATGATTGAAAAGGTTGAAGGCAAATTACAATAAACGTGATGATTACCATGAATAATGGTGCTTGAGGTGGTGATGAAAATGATGATGATTCTTGGAACAGAAGGTCGGCACATCAAGGCCAAATCTCTGCTCAAGAACTTGGAGCTAATCTTGGTTTTCTAATCCTGCAGCTACACAATCAGAAACACATGCATCAGAGTCGTGACTCCAATCAGCGTGTTTAGAGATGATTTGACAAGCGCTGTGCTCACCAGCTTGAGCCACACACTTACAAAAACTTACAAAAAGAAACCAATGATTCAAGAGCTCAGTATTGTGTTGTTATAATACCTAAGCAATCACTATAACACACAAATGCAATTATAAACCATACCCTCCAATGTGCACTCTAACCTTTCTGCTGGTTGCATGAGTAATATACACCAGCAAATGTTTCCCATGACATTGCCAGCTCCTGGATTTACAAACGAAATTGATGATTTATTAATACATTAGAGTAATTATGAGGTAAAAATCAATCATCAGATATCTGATACTAGCTTGAGTGTTATTCCAGAATGCTCTCCGAGGAGATGGTGCACATTTCAGCAAGTCAGAAATGTAATTAGCCTTTAGCCAGGGGCTAGGCTGTGTGTAGCCAAACCTCCTCCTTGAGTCGCCTGCCTGGGCGTCACTGATACCAGAGCTGGTATTCAGTCAGACTAATGCAGAGATAAAAGAGTCACACACAAAGGAGAAAATTTCTGTTTAGCTGCAGTGTAAAGTGTATTCAATAGCAATTGGGATAAAGGTTGGGCTTCTTTTAAATCTAACACTCAGAATTCTTTAAGAACTGAAAGCAAAAAGAACAAATCAACCAATCTGTTCTGTGATGACCTTTACACAAAACCACTTTTATTACTGGGGTTTTGTGAGAGAGAGAGAGAGGCAGAGAAGCATCTGGCCCTAAGAAAGAGAAAATCCAAAACCCAGAGGGTCATTTAGTTTACAACCTGCAAAAAGATGTGGGTGAAGTTTTATAGATTGACTTTGGCATAGCTGATGTGTCTCTCTGAGGATCCACCTACACAAGCTGAACTGCCCTTTGACTGCTTCAAGAAAGTTGGAGAAAAGAGGACTTTGCACTCATGGCCTTTTAAACAGAATCCAAAGCAGTATATGTCTCAGAAAAGTGGGAAAAATATATATTTTTTTATTTTTTTTATCTGTGACAGTAAGATAAATTTGAAAACTTTCCATTAATACTCTCGAGAAGGAACCCACATTTTGCATGAACACAAGTTGCTGTGTGTTCTTAAGTTTACCATCCATCTTACTGTACCCAGCACGTCCCCTACTTCAACTACGATGAGGCAGTCCTCAAGTGCCATCATGTACATTTCAAATATCTATCATGATGTAATGCTTCTTTAGTTTTGATTTAACCACTTTTGTGGGACCCAAAAGACACTGAGATGAAGAGAAACTTTAACTTATACACAGGTCAGGGTCATTTTTTGTGGGGTTTTTTTTCAGTTTCACAGTCAAACATATTTCATAAAGAGACTGGTAAATGTTCAAAGTTCTAGTCCATCTTTTAGTTTGAGACAAGTTTGCCTGGCAAAACTATCCGTCAAGATGGCTTTGGTTATTCCACTCTTGTGATACATTAGATGTAATATTCATACACAACTGGTCAGAATCAATGTTGAGTTCAGTTTCTTCACACAGCAAGTTCCTTCATCTTACTTTTTATTGGAGAGGGTAATTTATTTATCTGTAGCTTTGAACAAAAAAGTGTGATAACATTTTCCAGATCTTATATTTTGCTTGAGCTCGAGAAATAACCAAGTAGAAATATTGAGACAACTAACTCCATCATTTATTTGATTCAATGTTCCCTGCTGTTTTCTTTTAGGAAACTGTTTTTTTAATAAGTCCAAGATTGTTAACCCAGGACCGTTTTTACATGTGGGAATGACTCATGTAGAATGGGACTCAATGGGGAGTTCAGAGGACATAATCATCTAAAAACTGCTACCACAGTTTCCCTAAAGTCTGTTCACGTTGAATCATAGGTTATATTTTACATCATCAAGTTGAGTCTTTATACCCTGAGATGGCAGGAAGAGGGAAAGTCATGTAGAGAACATGAGTAAGTTCCCAGTTACAGCAGACTTGAGTGTGACTCAGAAAAACTATGAATAAAAACCTGTAACACCAGGTTCTTTTATGATTAAGATTCTGATCAAAATATTGGTTTCTGAGCCACCCAGGTGATCTTACAATGGTGTACTAGATCAGCACTTCTTTACCAAAGGTTTGCTTTCAACAAAAGGACTCACCGCTGAAGGTGTGCTTTGCTGCAATGTCAGAACAAGGGAGGAAACTGTCTGCAAAGGTGGCCTAAGGAAGATAGATGGTTTGGCTTCAAGCAAGTAGGGCACCGCTAACCTTGAGCCAGGATGATACAGTGTGTGACAAATCGGTCTTTGGTCAACCATCAACTGGCCTAAAAGCACTCCAACAACTGTTCCAGCCAAGATGAAACTCAGTGCTGATGAGACAAAACTACTACAACACTGGCTGGAGGCAACACCAGCGGTGCTATCAGTGCTGTTATTAACCCATTCATCACTGGACTAGTCTCCCCTCAGTTAACTGTGCTCCTCTTAAATAGCAGCCCCAAATATAAATGTTTTATGTGGATAGTTACACATTACACAACACTCTGGTGTGTTAGCAGCTAAACTATTGGTACCTGTACAAACTGATGGCAACATAATTTGGTCTCAACACATTTCTTCCTTCAAACTATTTGAATGGAACCCCACATTGGAGGATGAATACAGCATGTTTGAATTGGCAACAAGCTGCAATATCAGGCATAGAAGTATAAAGCTAATATAAAAGTGTTAAAAACTGCAGTTGAGCTGCTCTCCAGAAAGCATGTAACCACCAATTTGAAAAGCCAACCATTTCACAGCAAAATCATACATGTTTACAGACTAGATTGAAAATTGTTTTTTTTTTTTTTTGTCTGAATGGACCATTTCTGCTTCAGCTCACACTGTCAATGATTAGCAAGGAAAAAAAAACATTTGTTTCTTCATTTTTTCTTTCTGCTTAATTTCCCCTGTAACTTAAACCAAACTAATGAAAGAAAAATTTGTGTGAATTCAGATTAGCACATTTAGAAATGTTACACATGCACTTACACAATCCTTTGGACACATACTAATGGAGAGATGTCAAAGTTGCACAGTTGCACTGTGCAGCTGGGACTTGGGTGTCTTGCTCCAGGGCTCCGTGGGGAAGTGTACTGGCACCTTTCCAGTCACGAGCTCGCTTTTTCCCCTTTGGTCTATATCAGAACTTGAGTTAGAAACTGTCCTATACTCTGACCAAGTCTGTCCATATACAGCTTGTGCTGCTCCACAAATGACCACTTTATACCCATACCATCTCCACCTACCAGAAAATACTGCATTTTTAGATAGAGAATATTATTTTGTCTAACACAAACATTCTCTGTCTTGTGATACATTACCCCTGTGATGACCTTTGTACCAGCCAGTGGGGTCAGATGCTGTCAGAGTGATCCAAATTGTTCCAGCTGACTTGTGAATACTCCTTTCGGCTGTTTGACTCATCCTTTCAGCCTTGCTGATCTCTCATACAACACGTCTGCTTAGTTACATGCCCTGCAAGTAAAATAAAGCCATTAACAATGAATTTAATTCAATCAAATGACCAGCCTTCCAACTTATACAACCCCATTTCCAATGAAGTTGAGACATTGTGTAAAATGCAAGTAAAGACAGAAGACAATGGTTTGCAAATCCTCTTCAACCTTTTTTCAATTGAATACACCACAAAGACAAGATAATTAATAGTCAAACTGAAAAACTATTTTTTTTGTGCAAATATTTGCTCATTTTGAAATGGATGCCTGCAACACATTTCAAAAAGGCTGGGACAGGGGTACATTTACCATGTGTTACATCACCTTTCCTTCTAACAAGGACACTAAATGTTGCTTGATGTACGACTGCAATTGATCAACTGTCTGAGGTCTCTGTTGTTGTGTTTTGCGCTACATAATGTGCCACACATTTTCAATGGGCAACAGGTCTGGACTGCAGGTAGGCCAGTCCTAGTACCCGCATTCTTGTACTATGAAGCCACACGGTTGTAACAGGTGGCGACTGTGGCTTGGCGTTGTTTTGCTGAAATAAGCAGAGACATCCCTGTAAAAGATGTTGCTTGGATGGTAACGTGTTGCTCCAAAACCTGGGTGTAGCTTTTAGCATTGATGGTGGCATCATAGATGTGTAAGCTTGGAACTTTGCACTTTCAGCAATCTGGATGGTTTTTTTCCTCATTTGCCCCGGAGGAGATGATGTCCATGATTTCCAAAAACAATTTGATATGTGCATTCATCGGACCACAGCACACTTTTCCACTTTGTGTCAGTCTATTTCAAATGAGCTTGGGCCCAGGGAGGGGGGTAGCGTTTCTGGATGTGGTTGATGTATGACTTTGTCTTTGCATGGTAGCGTTTAACTTGCCCTTGTAGATGTAGCGATGAACTGAGTTTCTGAAGTGTTCCTGAGCCCACATGATAAGATCCTTCATACAATGATGTCAGTTTTTAATGCAGTGCCACCTGAGGGGTCATAGGTCACGGGCATTCAATGTTAGTTTTCTCCAGATTCTCTAAGTTTTCTGATTATATAATGGACTTTTGATGGAATCCCTAAATTCCTTGCAAATGTACTTTGAGAAACATTGTTCTTCAACTGTTGGACTATTTTTTCACACAGCTGTTCAGAAAGTGGTGAACCTGGCCCCATCTTTGCTTGTGAAGGACTGAGCCTTTTGGGGATACTCCTTTATACCCAATCATAGCACTCAGCTGTTTCCCATGAACCTGTTGGAATGTTCCAAACAGGTGTTCTCTGAGCATCCATCAACTTTCCCAGCCTTTTTAAAATGTGTTGCCGGCAATATTAAATATCTTGTCTTGGTGGTGTATTCAGCTGAATATAGGTTGAAGAGGATTTACAAATCATGGTATTCTGTTTTCAATTTACAGTTTACACAACAACCCAACCTCATTGGAATTGGGGTTGTAAATCTGTGACCACTGAACATATGCAAACAAACTGACTCCTGTGTTATTGGATGGCTATGAAACACTGAGAGAGTAATATATATCCCTGGACCTTTGACTCAGACCAGCCATTCTTCACAGACATGGCCTTGTGTTGAATAAACTGTATTGAAAATGGCTGAGTTATAGCCTTGTGCTAAACTGTGTGATCATGACCCATGGCCATGTGATGGCTTCCACCTCCACCAACCAGTTCAAGCCACGAAAGTGGGACAGTCCTCGATGTGACAGCCCCCAGATGTTATATTTTGTCTTTGCTTTACAGTGTGTTGCATCAGCCAGAATAGTTGAAGCTGCCAACAAATGAAGCTGGTCCAGGATAGCTGATGTAGCTCAGTTGATTACTGCTGGCAAGGAGCTTTTTTGTCTCTGTCTGCCAAAAATCAGACTGACACTTTGTTAAGGTAAGACTGGCAACTGTGTTAGAGGTTTGTCTGATGTAATCAAGAGTTAACGTTCCTGTGCACAGTCCTGTCACTAAACAAAACTGACACACCTGCCTTCAAATAATGTAATTCCTTAAAATCCCAATCATATATATGATTGTTTTCCATTTCTCCGACTGAACTCTTTTTTTCAAACATCGAATTATACACAAGGTTGCCTGGAAAGCTGCTGCAGTACAGTATAGTCCCAAATGCCTCAGTGGACAACTGAAGTTTTCTAAGGAAGCCTTGCTTTGAATTCCAAATGAGCACCAGTACAAAGACAGCCTTGGGTTGCCTTGCCACCATCCTGACAGTTTGGCATCCTTTCTTCTTTCTACTTGTCAGAGTTTGAGCTCACGATACATATTCAGTCAACTTCTGTCACTGTTCTCGTTCAGATTTAGCCTGACAAATTTGCAGACAAAGACAACAAGCCTCCATGTGATGTTCCCTATTAAATGTTGTATTTGTGTGATGTATTTGTCTGAAGCATATGACATTTTCACCCACAACCAATCACGGTAGAACAATTAAAGTTTAGTTGTTCAGCTTGAGACACTTAGCTGGTTTAGCTGGTGATAGAGCCTCTCAATACCTCATTATGAGCCAACTCTCCCAAAATCAGTTTTACCCATAGATATGGACATGCTGTAATGCTGTGGTTTCTGAAAAACAGTCGTACACGACCCAACCTTACAGTTTGAAAGCAAATGTCTGGTGTCTAAGATTTTACCCACAGAAACATCTGTATTTTACTGTCAAGTGTTAAAGCTTATCGGGCTCGTCTGCTTTTTGGTGGAGTGAAATGATTTCAGTTTGATAAATTCATAGTAAAAACATAAATCTTGCTTAACAATCTCTTTGATGCAACATTAACCATGGGTCATGCCTCTTTCATGAACTAAAACATAATGTTAAATACAGTTAAGCCTTGAAATCAAAACAATTTGTAGTATGAAACAAAGTGTTTGGCGGTAATTAAAAAGGTTGAGGTTTTGATTAAATTTGTTGGTCTTTGTACAAAAGAGAAAATCCCCTCTCCCACACATAACTTGTAAAAGCCTCTCTGATATTCACATTAAAAAGCAATATGGTGGGAATCGTGGCATTTTGTGCCTAAGGCTGAGTTAGCTTCAGTGGAGAAAGCCAATTTTATGTTCATCATGGTGCAGCTCTATTCCATATGAGGGGAGGTTGATGAAAGGGGAAGCTGAGTTAAATGTTGCTAATTTGCAGTACATTGTTTCCCACACTTATGCAACCTTGGCCATCTATTGTGGAGTGCACAGCAGACATGTGTTTTTGTGTGGCTTAAAGCATTATTGCTGATGGTGAAACACCTAAATTTGCATTTTTTTCGAGTATCATGCAGTTTATTTAGTTGTTGATAAATTTCAAAGTTAGTTTTAAAATCTAGTTCCAAGTAGCTGACAATATGATTGTTTTGTAGATTTAGTTCTGGTGAAAGTTATCAAGTTAAATTTACTAAAGCACTGCCACTTGTAAAAGACAAGTAGCTTTGATGGCTAGTGAAATGTTGGTTGAGAGTGTTTACCAAATGTGATCACACAGGGTTGCAAATCATTAAGATGGTACCCAGCAACAAAAATATACATGTTTGTTTACCTTCTAAGTCTTGTGTTTGTGGAGTAAATTTCTTTCAACAGCATCAAAAAGAGATAACAAATGAACATCTTGATTTTAAGTATATTGGATATGGGTTTTAGTTCAGTTCAGGTTTATGGTCAATTAATACTGTAGATGGGAGTCACTTAAAAAGGGGGTAGAGTGTTTTTTTTCAGGCTTTATCAGGCTTTGCCCTGGTGCCCTCGTAGAGGCGTTACATGATTCACAGCTAAATAAAATCCCTTTTATTTTCACACAGGTGTTTGAGAAAACCTCCTGTCCGTCACTGTTTGAAATGCTTTTTTAAGCTGCTGTCTCTTTAATGCTCTCTGCTGCACAAAGCCCCTTGCCTCTGGTTGGTCAATCATTAGGAGCACAGCTATGGCAGAACTTGGCATTTGATACCTTTCCCTCTTAAGTGTCATGAACCATTTAATTATTTGTGCTATTTTTAGAACAGCCCATTTTGAGCAGTTTAAACAAAGCTATTCAGGGATTTCAACAGTATATGAATATGTGGTGGTTTGGACATTTGCCCACATATGGTATGAACATCCAGCATGGTTACTTAACATCCATTTCTTTAAATATAGGAGAACATAATAACCCCTTAGAATGCATTATTGAGTCTGTAGGATTATGCCTGTGTGGTATCTTCTTCCAGATGGTGAGGGGTCTAACAGGTGGAGGCTGAGGTGTGATAGGTCTCGGGTGATGCAACAGGCACTAAGCTGCAATGATTTGGCCGGAAACGGCTGAAGAGAGTCATCATATATTTAATTATACAGTAAAAGTGCTGATCATTAAACCAAAACAATGTGCTCTAAGGGCCCCTAAAATCTCTCTAACTGCACGGTAAATACATAATTCACAATAACATCAACTCTTACTTTGAAGCCACATAGTAGAGTTGGGAAAAACAACAACATAGGTGTTACCTCATAGATGCAGCTAATTGTTTGCATTCGGTTTATGAACATTTGCATGTGATTTGAAATGTTCCTGCTGTTGTTTTTGACTCAAAAGAGAAAAATTCTGCTAGAATGTTGAAGAACTGCTTGGAACCAAAGCAGTTGAACTGTGTGCCATGAACCCCATCATTAGACACAAGACAGCAATGTTTACTAGCTGTGACAGACATCAACAGATGCCTCTTTGTTTCCTCTTTATCAGGGCTTTTTCAAGCACATGACTTCTAATTTTATCGCTTCAAAGATGTTGGACTTGACCTCTTTAACTGGTATAGACGCTGCACACTTCCCAGGGTTGAAAGCATGTCAATTACTAGTTGCGTCTTGCCCCCATGTGACAGCAGTATGTCCAAAACTATATGAATAATATTGGTTTCTTTGGATTGCCTGCAGGCGGGGACCTAGGAATAGCATCAGTGTAGTTTTAAAGCATAGCAATTATCCCAGGCCAGGCTGGACGAATCGATTCCTGCAGACTTTTTAAATGCTCCTGGCCAATTATAAAGGCAGTGCATCTTCCTCCACACTGCCTATCTGTGGTGGAGGCGTCACCAGCTGATGAGAACAAGTTTGAAGCTCACTGTTTCCCCCCCTTTTTCAATCAGTGTTTCTCCCTTTTTTGCTACAACCCCCAGTAAGATAGTCATATTATTATGAGGGGACACCCCCATTCCTCTCCCTTTCCTCCTCCTTGCATGCTCCACGTGATCTGAAGCAGAGTAGACACTACCTGCTGGAGACAGAGGGAGAGAGAGAGAGAGAGAGAGAGAGAGAGAGAGAGAGAGGGAGAGACTCAGCCACTCTCGGCGCACAGCACATAGGCTACAGAATAAATCGGTCCGCTCGTGCTGGGTGAGCTGCTCGTTTCACCCTTGGATACTATTACACAAGTACCGTCGACTTCAGACATTGTCCGTGGGATAATCTCGCTACATCATATCACGTTTGCAGTTTTTTATCGCCTTCCTTTGCACCACCTTCTCCCTTTTTTGTTTATTTTCTCATCTTTTCTCCCTCCTTGCATATCCTCGAGCATCCTCCTCTCCTATCTGGCAAGTCTTTTTCGGCTAACTTTTCCACCCGACTCCATCCCACACAGCCTCCTCCATCGCTCACCAATTTCCTCCACTGTCCTGGTCTACCTCCACTTGCAGCAACCTCCTCTGTGGATCGGGCGGAACCCATTCGGACAGTCAACGCGGGGTTATTTCTTTGCTACATGGGGAGCTCCTCGGTCTCGCTCGGAAAATGGTCTGCTGTCGGTCTCTAGGCGCCCTGCTGAACCTGCTGGGATTGGAGTTGCCGGTGCGCGTCTGCGTCTCTTTTCCACTTCGCCTGTGCTGTCGGGGCCAGTGAGATATGGGTGTCTCTGAGGCACCACTCAAGGAGCCCCGACGGCTGCGCCAGTGGAGCGGGACGGCGGGAGGCTGGCTCCGGATCACCCTCATCTCGTTTCTGGCCACTTTACCTGTGGAGCAACTGCGCGCCTTCCCGTCCTCCCTCAGCGACTGCCAGACGCCGACCGGCTGGAACTGCTCTGGTGAGAGTCATATTCCGAAGGCACAATTTCAGGCTCTGCTTGAGCTCTGTATTCATGCTCACATATTATCCAAGTTAAGTACGCAGGACTAATACACGAGCAGGATTACGCAGCAGTAAGTGGCGACACAAAGTTTGAGGGATATTTCATGACAGAAACGCGTTTTTGTTATTATGACACTCGGCATATACCATGTCAGCCTGCTCTGGTTTATTGTCATTGCTGCGAAGCTCACATTAAGCTCTGCAAAGCCCAGTGATGAGAGGATGCATAGTTTTGGGGCTGCTTGATGGGCATTTAGCTTGGTCGAGTTTCTCTCTGTAAGACAGTCATTGTGCCAAGACCGTGTCAGAGAAATCCAAGCGATGGGCATTTAAGATCCAGGACTAGGTGTAAATGGAAAAACTGAGGGAAATGTATCAGAGAATAATTTGGAGAAATCGTCGCCAAGATAACGTGACGCACCTCACAGCAATAACACTACTTCTAGGATCGGGCACCGACAGATTAGAACATTCTCCACTCTTGCCATTGGCTTAACATCCTTAATTAAACAGCTAGAAATCAACCCAAGAAATTGTAAATCAAGTTTATTGTCCTACTTGACATCCCAACGCTTTAATCGCGTATTTCTTTGAGCGAAATCTTAATGTAGTCGTTTCTTTTATTGGCCACCGAGCTGTAAACTTGTTTTCCTTCCTCGGTGCCCGAAGCGATAAAAGGATCGGGACCGGGCTGCAGAGCACACACACAGCCTCGCCTCCCTTTGTAAATCAGCCGACTGTGCCGCCATATATTTCCCCTGTCGCCTGTCCAAGTCTGAACCCTTAAAATAGCTCGGAGCCGATCCCACACACTCACGGGAAGCAGCAGTACTATCGATATATAGCTCATAACAGCCACACATCAACATGGTGCCATGATTGCCGTTTGCAGCCTGACACCGATTGTCTGTATCACAGAATGACATGTTAATATAAAGAAACCTCTGCCCATTACTTATTACATACATCAATGGAAGACCCTGTGAGGTGACAGGTACCTGGCTGGGGGATAAAAAGGACATATTACTTCTAAACTCAGTGATTTATTTTCAGTTTACTTGTCATCAGTAAAATTCCCTTAATTTGGATATCAAAGTTCTGAAAATGAATTTGATTTCACTAATTGGCTCATTTAATTGGCTTAATTAAAACCCACACAAGACCAAAAGAGAAGTATCTTTTTTTTATTGCAGTTTGGAACATTTGGAAAATTACTCTTCATTTTAAGCACCTTTGGTAATTAAATTCTCTCAATGGAAGCTTTAGAAAGGTTTCTGTGTCTGGATTTTCTATTAGAGCTCTGTGTGTCAGTTTTTAGTTCTAAAGTTCTCTTGGAAGTACTCTAAGAGAAGCATTAGCAGTGATAGATTAGCTGCTGTTAGGATAATACTGCACATAGATTCATCCTGTTATCTCAGCCTTAGTTTGTTTATTTCTTTTATCCTCTCCATATGTATTGTCTTGTTTTGGAGGTTGATTTCATGCTGCTGTTGATGTTGGAGATGATCCGCTGGTAATGCTTCATAATGCTGCGTGATGCATCCTGTCCAAATACACATTTGCCTTTACCTCCCCACTTCCTGACACACTCTGGTTTGCATTTAGACTGAGGCTTTTATCCAACACGCCTTAAAGGGGGCTTAAGTGCATATATGGAGAATGGTGAACGTATACACACTCACACACACACACACACACACACACACACAAACACATCACAGATCAAGCATCAATTGGAATTAATAGCATGGAACGAGTGACATTAGGTTCACAAGGAAAAAAGATTACCCCCTTACAGTACTAATTAAAAAGAGACAATAATTGCAGTGGTTTAATCATCCTCTCCTTCCTGTATAGTATGGACTTTATCTACAGCACTAATGTGTGACAGTGTCTGGTCCACAACAGAAAAACAGGCTGAAAAAAAAACAAGCAGCAGTGAGGTCAGTGTCACTTCAGTGCTAAGATGTGGGTAAGATGTAGGACAGTCAGTGCTCAGGAACTGAATCAGATTGTGAAAACAGAGGAGGAACAACTTGATCAACAAAAAAAATTAATTCTTTTTGGTTTATATCTGTGGATGATACAAACAACTACCACTTTAAGTCTGACAAATGGCAGAACAAGGGAACAGGGAATCCTCGAATGATCTTGACACTTAGTTAATCTGCTTTCTGCAGGAGAGCAGACTTGGTCTCCAAACACCTTGGGTGAACCCTCTGTGTCATGAGGATAAATGTAATGTGTAGAACTGCAGGAGACACTTTTTTCTCCTTGGAGTCATATGTAGGGTACAACTTCAGCTCATTTGTTGCCATGTACATATTAAGAATGTCAAAGTGACACTTCTCCAATCTGGACAACGATGACTGCTGTGAAATCCTTTATCACCAAAGGCAATATTATAGAGGTGATATAAATATTTTATTTTTAGCATTTCCCAAGTTCCAAATTACTCACTTCCTGCTGAAATCAACCAGTAAGTAAGGAGGATGATTAATACAGGAACTTTTGGGATACATCACAGCAATAAAGGAACATCTGGCAAACATCATTTCACAACTTTGTTTCAGTTTTTTTTCTTTTCATTCTAGCCGTGTGCCAGCTGTTCATCATCACATAAAGACTTGGTAGAAGATGAAACACAGCAATTATTTTCTTAGGTATAAGGAGGTGTTATTAAAGGGGTTCAATCCTCTTGCTGTATGATGAATACAACACTTAAATGTGCAAATGAGTAGATAAACTAAGAGACAGTTTAATCTTCACAGTCCTGGATACAAGCATCATATTTACTTAATAGATCTTTTGTTTCAGGTTTGGCTGTTTGTGCTTGTAGGGACTGTGAGGATTGTCAGAGTAATCTTGAAAAAGTCTCATCTCTAGATGTTTGCTTGAATAATCCACGTGTTAAAATTACATTTTAAGCACCAAAGCTATTCTTCAGCTTCCCAATCGGGTCAGACATGTTTGATTTATGGCATATAGTACCTATGACAACTCCAAGAGGGAAGTTTAGCAGATAAGAGAGATCTGAGTTGTTCTCTGCAAAAAAAAAATCAATTCTTGGATTAATTTTGAAGTAAAGGAGAACACTGGAGCTGGACTGTTGTCATCGCGAATTCCCGGTCTAAATTCGCAGAAATCAGATATCCAAGTTTAGCTTATCTTGAACTAACATTCAGAAGGGTTCACAAGTTCACTGTCCCTCTGCAATGACAGCAGCATGTTCTGGTTTTTCACATATTTGGACAAGATACAAGAGAGGAGTTTGCAAATGGACTGTAGCTGCAGTTCATTTCCATGGTGATGAGTGAGCTTATCACTAACATCATGACATCATTGAAAGACCAGAAAAAGTAAAGGGAAGTTGTGACAAGGCTCTGTCCATCTGTGTGTCAAGAGGTTTGTTGTGTGCTGTAGCTTCAGGAAAACTCACGAGAGGCCACAAGTTTATTGGTCCTCCACGCTATTCATATCTTTGTGTTTGCATCTGTTGTACTGCAGTGGTCTGTTCAGACTTGAGTCTATCAATTATATGAAGAGCTAGGTTATGTTTGCACTGGTAAGACACGAAAAGGATTCACTAACTTTACAGATACATCTCAGAGCATTGGGCTGCGAGTAGAGCTAAACATAGCCGGCTGCTAAACTATGCTGCAAACTGAGTTCACAAAGTTTGCTTATTGTCATGCTTCAAACAAAAGAGCTATAAATTGCCCGGTCCTCTAGGTGCGCTCTCTCTTTTGTATGGAAATTCCAAAGGACAACTTAAAAATAAGTTATAGACATTGTAGCATGAACTATTTCGTAGCATTAACAGCCCACAGTTTCTTTTGTTTGGTTAGCTTCTACTACAAAATTGAAGTCATTACACATTTTTCATATATTTTTCACATTTATCCTCAGTAAACAAATGACACTTTTGAGTGAAGTAGTTGAGCTATTATAAACAAAACAGATTTTTGGGGGTGAGAGGGAACAAACCTGGTTAAGTAGCCAGCTTTAAAAGAACCAAACAAGGAACTATTGGTATAGTTAAACTCCCTGAAACTAGAGGATTGTAGAAAATACTCACACAGAGACTCAAAGAGTAATCTGTTAGAATTTGAATGACAAGACAAGTATAACTGGGTGACATATGTTCGTACTAAAGCATTTGTTGTTTTGCTGTCTTATATATGCTGATCTAAATATTCATATTTTTTGTTTTTGTATCACCAGAAACAATATTTGTTGACATTCTCTGTACTAGCCACCATATTGGTGTGGGCAACTTTTCTTTTCTCACTTTGAAATAGTGTTGGTGTTAACCAGATGGGTCTGGTTCCAGTTATATTAAAAGGTGCAAATTGGGGGAGTTTTAAACATGGAGTATGTTGTTGTACATAACGAGTGATGCTGTTGATGAGGCTGTGCTCAGAGACTTACTCGCAATATAAAGTTAAAGCTGTACAAAGTTTGTATATGATTATACGATATAAAAAGCCATCACCTTCCAAACGATTTGGCAGATTCCTTATGTATTTATCCTGCTTGGTTGACTGTGTAGTCATCATTTTGTGTAATTATCACAGTCAAAGCATTGGTGGCAAGTTGCCTGTAATTTTTTTGGCTTGTATCACTGAAGATAAATGAGCAAAGTCTGTGTTATCTTTAAAAGGTGCACTTACAGACTCTGGCTAAAAAATCAGCTCATGTCTTTTTGCCATTTTATTCATGTGGATTTAAAACAAGTTGAAGCTCAGTGTTAGAATTAATCCCTTTCTGAATGGCTCCTTTGGTTCCTGTCAGTCCAACTCAGTTCACCAGAGATCTCACTTCAATGGTGCTGTGAGAATGTTTACCATAATATTTATTTACTTCATGATATCTCTGCTCCTGTGGGGCCATTTTTATTCAGGAACCACTTTCCTTTCTTCTCTGAATCCCCTTACTGTTGTTGTCTCCGAAAGGCCTTGTGGTGCTTTGATAGTTGAAGCGACAGAGATGAGAGCAGGATATGCAAAGCCCCCTGTAAATCCCATCAAGTGGAGTGAATTACCACTGGTCTGGAGAGAATCACCCATCTGCTTTCAAGATATGTCAGCATAGAGGTCAGAAGTGCCTGTATTGCATGCAGGTCTACACCTCTGAGAGAAAATTGTGAATTGGAAGGCAAGGCAGCAGTACAGCGATGTAATAAAAATGAGCCAAAAGTTAGTGATTGGCTGCACTGAGGGAGCTTTAAAGAGTTGTTTAATCGAAAATGTTTTACTTTCCCTTGCAGAAAGAACACCTTTAAAGACTTGCTGTAATTAAAGTACCCTGTCTGATTATTATGTGACTGCTTTTAGTGCTAAGAGTAATTGTGCCTTTTAATAACCATTATAATTGCTGAACGTAACTCTCTCCATGACAAACATTTAAAAACCTGTTGCAAAGTTGTAAAAAAGAAATGAAGCCTCCAGCTAGAGAGAGGTCAAGGAAGGATGTCTCACCAATGTGGTTATTCAGCCTTCATTATTAATTCAGCCTGGTTAATAATTGATCAGAACAATGCTTAAAACAGGGGGTGGGGGGGCTCCTCGTTCTTCTTAGGGCTGTGAAACTGCAGGTATGTGAGGTAGGAGGAGATGCATTTGGCTGACAAACTCTCTCTTTTAGACAAGTAAGTGCTTCACTTGCCATCTTAATCGTTAGCATACAAACATTACCTTCTCAATATTTGATGTTTGCCAGCTTGTTTTCGTTAATTATTCAGCTCACTGTAATCTCTCCCTGGAACGGCAGGCCAGGGGCAGGAAGTGTAAGTTTCCCAGGCCTCTGACACCATGTTACTCAGGCTGTGCAGTGAATCTGTGTAAACAACACACATTAACATTTAGTGAAGGATGGTGTACAAGATAAAGGCTGCTTTTAAATGGGTGGAATTAGATGTTATTTAAAGTAATCGTATCAAAAACGGAGAATAAACAATCTCAACAATTTCCAAATTACAATAAAATCACAGCATGGTCTAAATAGTAGAAACTTTTATCATCTTATTTATCAAACAACAAGGTTGAAATATATATTTTCTCTAATTCAAATGTAAATTGTTATGTACTATTGATGCGTTTTTCTTCCAGTGTGTCTCATCGGCAGCAACACTTCAATAAATCTTTTTGATTTCAAGGATTAAAGTTAAAAGACCATGTGCTCTTTGCAATACTCTATTCAATGTTAGCAAACAGAAACAGTCTGAAGAACAACTGGCATTTTCTTTCACAATTCCTGGTATTTTAGGTTTTAAAGACTTAAAAGAGTAAGCTGCTTATTATTTGTCTCAAGCTGTAATGCAGAAATGTTGCAATGAAAAGGTTCTAGTTTGGAGTTTGTCTTGTTATTTAGTTGTGGAATCGAAACTTGCAATAGTGCAATAGTCAATTGTTGCTCATTATCTATTGTTATGAAGGGTTGGATACCAAAAACTGGTTCCTGTGAAGAAGTGATTAGAAATAGTTTAATCCAACAACACCATTTGCCTTTATGCTTAACAATTCCCTTGTAAAGTGTCAACAGTAAGCTGTCGCAGTTAGACCTTACTTTGATGTCATGTAATGTGTGATTTTATCTAATTCCATTTACCTATATCCAAAAATATTCAGATCATATCACGTCAAGTAGCCAACCTTCATCATGTAGGAAAGTTTTGAATGGAGTCGTACAATTATGAACTACCGCAACCGGACAACTTATTAACTTGTGCGTCTTCCTTTAGTCCAAGCCAAAAAAAATTAAATCAAAAAACCTCGGTGGAGGCTAAATACTAGTCACAGAGCTCAATCTAACACAACAAAAGGCTTGGTGTTGGCACAGAGTCAGAAGAGTCTGTCTAAACTCATCATGAATTACCTGTGGACCAGGAAAGAGTCACACATATGAAAAGACAGCTTCAGTACATGGAAACAGTACTGCAGTGCTGCGTGGAAAAAGCTGACGAGAACAGCTGATGTATCATTTCACATTTGACGGACAATCACAGCGAGAAACTCACTAAAAGATGGCTGAAAGGAAACAAGCTGCAGACCTTGCAGGCAAAAATGATCATTCTTGTTTTTGCTTTTACCGCAGCATCATTAGTCATATATTAAGATGGTCTGATTTTCTGCTTCGGGTCAGCCTTCAAATGTGTTTTTTTATCATGAAGTGTTTTTGTGAATGTTTCTGTTGATTGAGCTGAAATCTGTTTCGAAACTGAGTCATGGTTTCCCAAGCAGGAAGAGAAACAGTGCTGGATTTTGTTCCTAGTTTACATCTTAGACATCTCATTTATCTTTATCTCCCTCAAATAGTCTATCATCCTGTCTCACTGAATTTTCCTCTCCCCTCTGTCCCTCGCGGTGAATACCAGAAAGAGAGAGGTAGGTCTGAGGAATGTGTGGCTTGTAGTGCAGCTACCGAGCTACCTTTTACAATTCAAAATGCTGAAAGGTGAAACAGAGAGAAAGTAAGGCTGGGATTAGTTTAAGAGTAGGATAACAATAGTCTCTCACCAAAACCCCTGTTCATCACACTTTTTCAGTTACTCTCTGTCTTTTGGCCTGACGTAACGTAGTAATCCATCTTTTTTGCCTCTAAAAACTACAAGCTTACTTGGAAATGCTAACTAATATTTTTTTTATTGTTGTCCCATGATGGATGACTGAGCTGGAGCCCAGAAACTGTAATCTGGCTTGCCCTTTCAAGGCCTTAATTGAAAACACATGTGAAAACATATTTATTGCTTTTCTTTTATCTGAGTGAGAGGCTGCAGACCAATTTGGAGTTGATGTCACAATTGCATCACGGCACTCTCAGTCAACCAGATATGTCATCTTTTTCATTGGATCTGACAATAGGAACTATCAAATATTAAAATATTTATGACACAGGATTACAACCAGAAGACCGTCAATGTTTTCATGATATTCAAATATTTGAGATGCAGCTGTATTGAGTAGCATCATTTGAAATACGTTTAAAATGAAGTAAATTATGAAGAAAGAGATTATTTGGTTACAGTTTGCAGTTGATAAGAAGTTGTTTGCCTTCTTCGTGATAGCCATGTCTTATGTAAGAGCTGTTTTATGTCCTTGCTGCAGGCTCAACAGCTCAGTGGTTCATAACCCATAAAAATCCTGTGACAAGCCTCAATACTGAATGTCTTGAATTTGACCCCAAAGTACAAAATTCTGGGTATTCGAAGATTTTTGCACCAAGATTTTCCTCGTTCTTTTGATTACAGGGTTTTCCACAAGATGAGAGTTGTAATGAGTTGTAAAGCCACTCTTCTTGACACGTTTCTTGATCTTATGGTGCTATTTAGTAATAAATGTATTTATCTAGTGTATATTTGGGACTTTTCATTTATTGGAGCCCTCTGGATGACTGTACCTTAAGTTATCCATAATTACGTATATTTGTATCATCTTATTCTGTTTGTTTCATATCTAACATCACTGATCATTGGGGTTAACTTTGCTTGACCTGGCTCTTTTTTAGCTACTAAAACTCCTCTGGTGATTACACTTTTGAGATGAATCACTTTGAAAATTCAGTACCTACACAACAACACACAACTACATGACTATGCATTGATTGATTGGTGCCTCATTGCTTCCTGTTTTTTTTTAAGTCCCTCATTTTCAGTCCAGCTTCAGTATTTACTGCAACAATTTAGAGAGATATTAGATTTTATTAAACAGCCGAGCAGATTTATCAAGACTTCTGTGGTATTCAGTGTTTTCATCAAAAAGTGTTAGCCCCACAGCACCGACATTTATTGCTGATTTATCTCCTGAGAGCGATTATATTTCTGCAAATTGGAAGAACTTGTCTTGAAAGATAATTTGTATCACAGGGATTGTGTTGACATTCAAGGCTTAAGTTTCTGAGTCCTGATGCTTAAAAATAAAGGGGTACTATGCACTGTCACTTTTTAGTCTTTTCATTGTGCTTCACAGGCACAGTTCTGTTTTATGGCAGGGATTCTGTAGGTGTCAGAAATGTGCTTTGGCTCAGAAACGCATCACAGGTGCCGGGGATAGAACAATAACAGTAAGTGCTTTTCTTTGTTAAATTGTCTGGATGTAATAGCCTGAAACTTCTTTGGGTGTGCAGAGCTGTCAGGGTTCATGTCTTTAGCTGCAAAACAAGGAAAACAATTTATGGGGATGAACTTGGATGCTACAGCAGTGAAAGTTGATCTGTAGAACATGAGGGGGCTCTTACTGTGTTCATATTTTAAGTACGCTTGATAGAGGAGCATTAGTGATGAATCAAAGGTCAAATTAGGTTGTTGCTCTTTTAAAAATATCATGTGGTTCAGTTGTAAACCTATTTTTAATGCATGATAAAATAGAAACTGTTGGCCCATTATGTCTACATTTAAGATTCACAGTATTTATTGAAGTACTTGCCAGCCTGCATTTTGTACATGTTGCTTACTGAATCTTTATTAGCTGCTCTATCACTGAGGGGCACAAATAATGAATATTTATTTTCAGACAACCTGTGTCATAACTATTGTTGTGACTTTATGAAAGAGCACTGTATGGAGTTGTAGTTAGTATCTAAAGTAAGGCATTGATTATTGATAAATACAGACAACACTACTTTAAAGCTTGCCAAGTGACTACTTTTTAGATGTTCAAAGTTAAGTTTTAGGGGCACTGCAAGAAGTTTTTCACTCTTTTTGAATTGTCTCATTCCATTTTGTGGCCCTTATAGTAAAAGGGATTGTAATCAAACATTGATTTTTCTTTCTGTTTTTCTGTCGGATGTTAGTGCTTGCGTTTAATTTGTTTTCTGTTGAACACCACTGAATTCATATCAGAATCAGTCACACTCAGCTTGTTATGTTGAGAACTCAGCTGGTTAAGTTTCAGTTGTAAACCAAAAGTTTACAATTTGGAGGACTCAAGTTTTTATTTTTTTGATAAGTAGTTTTCTTTGACATCATGTTTTTTACTCATAGATGTAACCTGAACAGGGTTGGTAAAAAAAAAAAAAAGGCTGTATAATACGTAGACATTGAGCTCCTTCTCTAACAACCACATGGTGGCAAACTTGTATTCTTAAAATATTCGAAACTACTGAGATGTAAGACAGTGTATCCCCTGTTAAGTGTGTGCCATTAGAGGAATGGTATATATAGACTAATTAATTTCTTTAATCAAGCTGTTAACTTGATAATTTCTGCTGTAAAACTTGGCTTTTTTGAGTTGTTTCTCTTAGTTTCCCATACCTCTGGAGCCATCTTTGAGTAGGTGGACTGCAGTTTTTATTGGCATCAGCTTAATTTCTCATGGGTGAAGAATTCTGCTTGGTAAAAGGTTTGCTGTTAGGCTTTGGTTTATAGATGGGTGAAAACAACCAGGCTTGGTGTAGTGAAACAGCAAAATAGCGAAGATTTTGTGTTTATGGTTGCTCTTGTATGCTTCGCTGCTACATTAAACTGGGTTATTATTTTACTGGGACACTCAAGCATGCTCCATAGCTGCCAACACTCCTGATTTTTGTGGAAGTCTCCTGCTTTGTAGCCCGTTTTTTCTGCTGTACTCCTGATTTATCAGGTTGATATCAGTTACTCAAAGCTTGTTAGCAAGCACTGTGCAGGATAAGTTGTGACAGTGTCTTCAGACTCAGCAACCGAACTTGGCAGCGACAAGCATACGCAAATCACTACCTGGCGCACACGTACGCATCCTCGCGAGAACGACTTTCTACTCAGCATCACTCTGTATCACTCTATTAAGATTGCTGTCAGAGATGTCTGAATCAGGCCCAAAGAAGAAGAAGAAATATGTTTCCCAATTCAGGTCAACTTGATGCAAATCATTTCCTTTTCGTGCTGCAAGCCCATCCATCCATCTTCTTCCTCTTATCCGGAGTCGGGTCGCAAGGGCAGCAGCCTAAGCAGGGAAGCCCAGACTTCCCTCACCTGTGTAGATATTAAACAGTTGGTAGACATGCTAACTGCATAAAGCCCAAACAAAATATTGAGGCAATGGAGATCAAAGTCTGAAGTTGGCAGGTATGCAAGCTCTTGTCACAGTATCTGTGATCGATTACAAAACTGGAATGACTGATCATCTATTGTAGTTTCATGTACAGTGATGAGTCCGTTTTCAAAGTTTTGTGTTTGTTGTTACAGTAAATGATTTATACAACTAAAAGATCACATATCATCTCGTCACTTTGCATCCTACATCAGTGTACTCCGTCAGTTCACACCTTCACAACAATGGGTTCTAGTGCTCATGGGAAACGCAACTCTGACTCTAACTAACTGTTTAAAGGAATCACTACAATCAAACATCATGAAACGCAAAACAGCACCTTTGACATTAGTTCTGATACTTCAAAGCTTTTGAACTTGGAATGGTATGTTTAAGTATTTATACCTCCCTAAGAGAATGCAAGAAAATGGGATGTAGAAAGGAGAAGTTTTATCTCCATGGACAGAGAAAAATCCTTGGTTGGCTACATCACTGCTTTCACTGACAGGAAAGAAAAATGACCTTCCTTATTGTGCCAGAAGTCTAAATCTATATTTGCTCCGGTTTTGAGGCAATCATTGTCATAAAACTAATTGAGATTTGTGCTGAGTCGTCTTTGAGGCTCAAGCCACGTTGGCTCGATTGTGTTGTAGGAGAGGTGATCATCTGTGGCATTTACTCTAATATGTTCTATGCTTGTTTCATTCAGAGGTTTGACACCCGTAACAAAAGCATCAATTTTGCTCTTGTAAACTGTCAACAGAACAATCTCTTTTGTGATTCTAGGGTAGACAAAGTGCCTTTTGTTGTTTACATAAGCATCATTACAGTTTATGAGATGAGTGAGATGACTTCATCTGTGATTAATCCATCCGAGCTTTTGGTTACCGGTCAAATATTTTTTTATTACATACTACCTTCTAACACTGTTTGTCTGCACATCTGTTTCTTGTAAAAAAGACAGTTTAACTGCAAGAGGAGAGGCCATATTTCCTCTTTTTTTTCCTGTGATCTAAGAATGATAACTTAGTTTCTGTTTGATTTTCCATAGCCTGCTGTCCAGGAAAATTTTAGAAATAGAAAACACTTCAATATGAAAGTATGGATTTATGTTTTGGAACAAGTTCAAGTAATAAGTAGTTGAGTAAAAGAGCAGTTTTATCCTCACTAAAAGTCCACCATATGGGAAGAGCACCTGATATATTCCTTTCTCTTGTGTACTCCCCACTTGCAGTTTGATTGTCAACATAACAATGCTTCTCCCCTGTGAGCATCATCAACATGTCAGCTGCCAGGGTACCAATTTTTTTGTGGGTTTCCAGATTGCTTTCTATGGTCCTCCCGGGGCTGAGGGCTTTGTTCCATCCATGCAATCCAAACGTTGAAGCCTCTCATGTCACTGTTCTTGGCTGGATGATTGTATTTTTGCACTGAGAGCCTGCACTTCATGGTCATTCAGGATCCCTGGCAAATAGCAGGTTCATTTTTAGAGGTGGACTTCTCTAACATGGGGTTTTATTGCGTGACAGGTTGTTCCAGGCCGAGGGGGAATTTTGGCTATGAAAAAGGGCACAAGTTGTGTCAAAGAAGAGGAGGGGCTGACTCAGAGTGTTCAGTGAAAAACTTGACCAATGTCAGTCATATTATATTACTACAGGATAGTAAGCCTCACCTACATATCATGCAGAGGGGGTAGTTTTAATCACATAACAGGGTGACCGCTCATCCTTAAAACATTATAAAGTTTTGTTTAATCTAAAAATAAGTCTTTAAAATGTCTTCAATTGATTAAGAATGTTCACTTGGGTCACTAGAGCTGTCTATTATTTAGCAATTTCTTTCATTGACTCTTCATTAGTTAAGCATCCTTCATTACATGTTTTTACACTATGTAGCAGCTTTATAAACATGCTATTGCTGGCATACGTCATTGTAATGCAATGTGAATCTCAGTTTGCAAGTACCAATGCTGGATCACTATCTTAAGCCATGGAGTCTGGGATGATTGAAAAAATAGTCTCCCTGCTCAAAAAGTTTTAATTTTTTTTTTTTTTTTTTTCAGAGTTTGATTTCAGACGGGTTTCTTGTTTTTGTTCCTGCAACAAGGTCAAATTTAGCCTTCACTGAATCCAGCTAGGCAGCAAAGTGAAAGTGTTCAGGACAACTGAGCTTCAATGAGTGACAAAAACTAAGAGTATACCATCTTTAAACAGAAGATATTGTGGAAAGTTTGTTTTCTGTTCATTTTACTAGAGCTTGTTTGTGTTTTATTTTACGTTTCCATTGGTATAACTCTCCTGGGGGGCACCTGGAATACATGGATGTTTGAAATGTAAAGATCATGTCATTTCTTTTTAATAAACTAGAAATGCTTATTCTAGTTCTAATAATATGGAAGTAATGAAAACTTGACCATGCTTGACTGAGACATCCAGTTGACCCCTACTTGAAGAGTAGAAAAGCAATAATGTAACATAAAAAAGTAAACGCGTTGCTGGAGTATCCTTGAGCCTGACAGTGATATCTTACCTGCTGCAGGAGAGCTGTTAGCTGAATCTGACAGTTATTCTCTCTGCAGAGGACTTTAAGCCACAGGGGAATATCTGTAAACGATCACCTGAGCAACCATCCGGAGATATTTGTGTGCAGTGGAGTTTCTTCGTTAGAAACAGTTGATTTAAATAACCTGAAGGATGAGGCTGAAACTTTAGCAAAGTGTTTTTTCTTCACCATCTGGAAGAGCAGATGTATTTTTCACACCTGCCTTAATCAACAGTGCCATGGACAAAATAAGACAAACATTAAGCTGTGAAGGCTGGAACTTGAAAATAAAGCCACAATCAACAAGACTTGTTTACTTTGTCCTCAGTCACACGGGTAAAATATTTGGTATGCATAGCTCAGGGTAAAACCAGTTTTTCACAGAATCACAGAGCATGAACTGAGACAAATAAAAGAACAGAACAACCCTTACACTGTTCATCCTCATGATCAGTGTTTGATCCAAATTCCAATTTTATCACACTCTGTGGATGTCAGGCTCATCTTGGATATTGTTGATGTTGAGTGTGATTCAACTACTGAGTCATAAATCTACATCTACGCTAAAATGCAATAATATGGGAAGTAAAGAGCAGCAAGGACTACAGAGAGACAGCTTATCAAGGCTGACAGCCTAAGTTGACCCTATCCCCAGCAACATTTTCTAGTCTCTACTCAGAGATTTGAGGTCGTTGTCAGGCCAGATGGGATGCGTAATCTCCCAAGCAAGCTCTGAGCCCACTTCAGGGTCTCCTTGCCATTGAACATCCCAGGAAAACCTCTCCTCTCTGGGCAAGAAGCGAGGAAGCATCCTTACCAAACACACCAACATCAACCAGTCTCCTTCAATGCACAAGAGATGCAGCTCTTTGGAGAGATCCCTCCCGGAAACGAGAATTTGGCTCCTTCAAATCTTATTCTCTTTGCCACTACCTGAAGTTCATGACCAAAGGTGAGGGTTGAAACATAGATTGATTAGCTGGGAAATTGGCAGCTTTGCCCTTAGGTTCAGATCCCCTTCTCAACAGAGCAGCACAACACCACCCACCTGTCAATAAAACAATCCATTTTTAAAATCCCAAGAAACTGTTACTCCTTTGCTAATGTCTAAGATTAACTGTCTACCCTGAGGGAGCATGACCTTAAACCACCTCAGAGCATATCAAAAAATACGAATGCATAACATATACATAAAATATGTGAACCTAAGCTTTGGGGATAAATCTAGACCTTTGACAAATGCGGTGAATCAGAGGGTTTATGAGTATATTTGGAATGCAACTAGCGTATCTGAAGATTAATGCTGATTCTGATATATCGTTGATGGGCTCACATACGCTTTGCTGTAAGGCCTAGTGTATCTTGACCCTGATGAAACAGACTGCATAAATACATAATTATTTTACTCTAAATTCCCCAAGTTACTCTGTATAACTGAATTGAGTCTTCTTTTGGTTTTATGCATGGTTCTACAATAGATACAGATGTATGAAACAGTGATATCTCTTAGATCATAATACTATTTTAAGAATAAAGCAGACGTATTCCAAAAAAAATGTTGGTGAAAATCATAAGGACTAATTTTTGGTTTTTCATTTTTTTTAAATAGTTTTTCTCCCTCTCTGATTAAACAGTAATTGTAACTTTAAAAGCTGGTTAAATCTAGATGTGTGCACTTTGAAATGCAAAAACTGAAATGTACATTGAGCTGCTTTCTATACCCCACCAGTTCTAGTAGACTAATAGCCTCAAGCTCAGTCTACAATCCCATGCCCATGTGACTCCTTGATTTAATTCAGGATGCTTTGTTGGAGTCATTTGAGATCTCTAACTCAGCCTGAATCAGATGATACACCAGGTTTGCTTCTCCAGGAAAACATCCGTGCAGTCAGAGTTTTTTTGTAAACAAACAAATATTAGAGGAAAAAGTTGAATAAATTTTCTCAGATACAAGGAACATGCAGATTCTTTCATACAGCGCACACAGTGATATGAGTGATAGGCTCTGGCAGACACCAGATGTCACATCTATTGAGCACCTATGGGATTTTAGGCTGACACATTCGACAGTGTTTTCCTCCACTATCATCAAAACACCAAATGAAGAAAAATCCTTTGTTTTTCCCACCAGAAGAGTCCTGGGACCATTGTGTTTTAAATGTATTTCATCATGTTGGCAGCTAAGGACAGGAAAGTGTACTAGCTTTGTCTTTTCAAAGTGCACAGTGTGTGTGATCAAAGTGTGTATCATGCTGTGAGAGCCATGACTAATGGCAGACTCTCATTATGACTGACCCTGAATGGAGTTCAGCTCTGAGTTGCTTGAGGGATGAACAGAGAAGCACTTAGTCACTGATGTCTCTTTTTGGCTTTACTCCTCCAGGTTTTGATGACCGGGACACAGACCTGTTTTTGTGCGACACAAACACATGCAAGTTTGATGGGGAGTGTCTAAGAATTGGGAACATGGTGACATGCATTTGCGACTTCAAGGTAAGTGAAGGATTCTTCTTGTTACGGTTTTCTATTTTTTTTTCCTCTAATGCATTTTGCTCCAACTGGTTGATTTTACAACATTTGAGGTTTTGTTTTGGTGCCTCATGCCCTTCAAAGGAAGAATTTCAAGGCTGGCTCTTTTCAGCTTTGAACATGGCAGCAAAAGTAAAATACACGAAAAAATCAAATTACAGAATAAACCACTTAAAGCGTTTCCTAGCCATCTATTCTATATCTATTGAATGCTCTTTAATGCAAGAAATTTTGAGTAGCATCCAAAATACTAACTAAGAGTAAGCCAGTGTTAGCAGCATGGTGTTCTTTCAATCAACTTCATTTCAGCTTTGTTTCTTTTTGTATTGTTGGAAATGAAATTGTGTTGTGCCAGGGTAAACTAAAAGAGGACCAGGACTTCTAAATATGAAGTTAACATTAGTTTAAGAAGGGAGCTGGCAACAGTTGATTCAATCTGCCAGTAATTACATTGACATCAGCCAGTAAAACGGCAGTGAAACGGCTGGCAATGCTTGGCCTTTGTCTACCTTTATCTGAGATCTTGAGAGTCTCAGCGACGTATCTGCCAACTGCTGAATATATTTTGGATTGGATGGCAGGCAGTGCGGCTGCAGGTGGCTTTGTATCTTTCCAAAAAGATTTTCAAGGGTCTGTTGTGGGATCAGTTTCTAAGTGATCTTGAAAAAGTCTTTATATCAGTGATCATAATCCACAACTTAACCCTCTGATGCATGAATTATGAAAGTCAGTGTCAGGATTTTTCCCTTGAGTGTTTTTATTTGTCTTAAAGCATGAAAAAAATGTTGCTTTTCTTTTCAAATATTTGTAGCATTCAACTTAAAACAGTGTGAACTTAATTTAAATGTGACTTCTTTTTTTTTTTTTTTGGTAATTTCATGAATAATCTTTTTTTAATGCTTTGCAAAAAAATTCAACTCTTTCATCCATTTTAACACTGAATAATTTATAGTTATGACGCTGTTTTACCCTCAAATGTTTGTCTATGACTTTTTTTTTGATTATACATATATATATACATTTGGAAAAAGAATTGAAAACATTTTTCAGGCCCTGAGAAGAATAAAAATATCCTGACACAGGCTAATATGAATTTCGACCACATGAACCATTGAATTTAGGAGTAAATAACTTTGAAATAGGTGTCCACTGTAGTGACCACTATGCACCACAGGGTTTATTAGCCCCGAAATAGTTCATTTCTAAATGCTAAATCCCAGCTTACCCATCAGGTCTGAATGGACTACATTGATTCACAGCAAGAGTCTCCATGACAACACCACGACGACTGTTGAAGTTTAGTAATGAGAAGAGAGATCTATGGCTTAACTGTCTGACAGAAAAGGGATAGAAGAGCAGAGCTAAATGTTGTGATAGAGTGATAGAGTAAAGGCTAGAGGCTAAAACACAAGCTAAAGGCTAAAACAGGGGTTCAGCTGTTTGTGATAAAGTTCATTCCAGTACACATGTAGCAGTTACACTGTAGTGACCTGCTCAAACTTGAGAGTCTATCAATAAAATAGAGAGAGGGTAGGTTATGTTAGCTCCGCCTAGTAGATGAGCACTGACAGGACATAATAAAGATTCAATAACCTTACACAGCACCCTGCTGTGAGTGACACTAAATGTAGCTGGCAGCTGAACTACAGAACAATCTTGCAAATTTTGGTTGTTGTCAAGTTTCAAACAACAGCACTATGTAACTGTTAATAAATACATTACCTTGTTGCATTGTGTCCAGCAAAAAGTTGTCTTGAACGAAGACATTTAGAGTTAAAAAGAAGATCAGATCTGCTCCTTCCCCCTCATACGGATTCTCTTCACAGTCCCTTTAAAATGACTCTTGAGGCACAAAAAAGGACTATACAGTAAAAGCTTTGCCTGAAACAGCATGAACATGCTATGAATCATTCTGTTGAAAGGTAATATACTTTTAAACAGTTGTATAATTATCTGGATCGAAGTCCATTGTCTTGATTGGACAGCATGCATCCCAGGGGAGGTCACATCATAGCAGGAGCCAAGTTTATGGCACCTCATGAAACCCCATGTCACTTTCCAAGACCGCCATACTTTCTCTGCATGCGTAAAAAAATCCCCACAGCTGAACCCAGAGACTGAAAGGTGCTCATTAATGACATAAAACTGGAAAATTATGCCGTTTCCTCATAATGACTTATACTTAACTTTACACCCAGACCCATAATAAAAACAGAGCAAACCAGTCAGTGAGTATTGATTTTGGTATAACGTTTGCAAGCTCTGCAGACTAATAACCTATGCAGGGCTCCAGATAAATGAAGCCACTGAGATCTGAAGACGTAGCATGTGTTCTCATCCGTTGCTTTTATCAGCACGTCATCAGCGCAGCCAGGCACTAGGCAAGCTGACACTCGATTGGTCACAAGCTTTTATCTCAATTTCGTACTTCCCCTTGGAGCAAACGTTAACAGAGGCCTGCAGATAAATGACATTACAGTTCCATTCCTCTTCAGGAGATCTCACACTGATACTGCTGTCGCTGTGCACTGAGGCACTCTCTGTGCTCTAGACAAAGAGCAGGTCATACCACATTTTCTGGCTTAATACCACAGGTCTGAGCTCAACCATGCTACGTGATTTTCTGTTTGTCTGTTACAAAAAACATTTTGATGGAAGTGTCTTCATTTCATATCAACCTAAATGTGACCTTCCTAGCTTTGCATTTGCTGCTGTGCTCTGAAACTACAAGTCAGTCTTAATCAGTGTCAAATAAATAGATCTGAGATTTTCCTCCTCTTGGCAGTTCATTTGGGACTGTCAAAGGCAAAGCAAATGTTATATAAATTCTCATTCATCCAGTCCTTAGATTTCTGTGTTCTGTTAGGATCCAAGGATTGGTATGGCACTTGCACACAAAAAAACCCTGAGGATCAGACATGCAAAGGGCTGTGTAAAGAGGAAGTGAGTGTGGCATGCTGGGATCAATGGACACTATTCATTGCCAAGATGCATTAGATCCGCCTTGCACTGACTCATGAAAGAGCCACGAGTTTCCCTCAGTGAGGAGAGTCAAACTGCTCCTGAGTGACATGCTGTCTTGTACCAAAAAATATTAGTTGTTTTTTGTCAGCCAATACCTTACTCTGACTAATCACAAGTAATCAGGAAATATTTCTCCATAATTTATCTTACAACAGCTGTAGGACAAAGCTATTGCTGTCACTTTGGTTTTGTTAATGTTGGATCACATCTGATTCCCTGAAGGATCATTCATTCCAAAAATATGTGCACTCATGGCACCGTGAAGCACTTGAACTTAAACTGTCCAAAGGGTAAGAGGCACATTTCAATGCTCGCAGTAACAATTCTTTGCTATATATTCAGAGTCCTGAATCACAAGGAAAGTTTTTTTTTCTGAACCCAAAAATGAGCACAAAGTGCTGTTTCATTCTGTATTTTTTCATTCTTTTTGATGGTTTATTTTTTTTAAATAGTTTGTAATAATTTCAGTTGAATTGAGCGATTCACATATATTTCTATTTCTTACTTGTCTGTTTGGTTTAGAAATGCTCTGAAGTCTATTCATTTGTCATATTGCATAAACAAAAAAATAAACTTTAAAAATAATAATAATAATAATAGAAAAAGATTACCAAGTTTATTGCTTGTCACCCCTCATAATGCAAGTAATGAAGATGTCCTTTGTAAAATTATCTGTGAAGAAAGTGGCCTCCAGATTTGGTGATTGGCAATTACTAAAAAAAATTAGATTTAAATTCTAAATTGGAAATTCAATGAGTTGCATTCTGGTAGTTTTAATAATACACTTATTAATTAGAAAAGTGCTGAGTAATGTTATTTGGTTTTCAGATGGTTCTGTACTTAATACTGAGGAGGTCATTTGGGCTAAGTGATAAAGAGCTCTTAGTGATTTAAGATAGCTGGGATGTTGATGACCTGGTGTCTTTGTGGTTGTTAAAATGTTTATGAAATGGATTGGTGATTGACTTCCATGTATATGTGAAGAACTAAGTTTTACCACAGGAACTGATAATGTTCAGAAGCAAATTATTTGCATTTCTACCTTTGAATAACTATTTTAGACAGAAGTGAGAGAGAAAAAAACAGAAATTGCCTAGGTAATCCCATCATTCAGCTCGTAAAAATGCAATGCAAAAATCTGTGATTGTTCTTGCTGCAGGCAAAGATAAGAAGGCTTCATCCATAGCATAATATATCTACCACAGTTTAATAGTGCTGGAGAGTCTTTAAATGGTAGTTAAATTTAAATGAAAAGGCAATAAAATCAACATAACTCAGAACTGTACATCTCTCCCTCCTGGCTATTTTGAAAACAAACATTCCAAAGATTTAACTTCATGCTGCTTCAAATAGAGTGTTAAAACTCCACAGCAGGCTTCTGCTAGTGTAAATAAATGGACACTGCTCGCTAGAAGTACTTTAAACTTTAACTCTGCAGCACTGCTGCTTGGGATGAATTCAACACAAGCAGGATGTGAAATGAAAACTGGCTTTTTTGTCAGGTTCACATCGTCATGAACAAATGTGAGCATCTACAGAAAATACAACAGCCTCATTCTGTGAATGTAATAGGGAAATAGTTGATGTAAATATTTTCCTCTCCTTTTGAGGGAAGCTCATACTGGGTGCTATCAGAAGAAGTTCTGCACACAAGTATTTGAATCACATGTTCAGTTGGAGCAGATAGCCAGTGTGGTCATAATGTTTTTGGCTGTGTGCAGGTATCCAAACCAGCACCTCATAAGCGCATAAGCGTAGGTAGATCAACCTATTACACTTTCTGACCAAAGGGTATGCAGATTGGAAAATTATCATTTTATCAGTTATGTAACATGAAGTCACATGTCAGCTCTGAGTCATACCACTACATTCTGGCAAACTCTTCTCACACACTTGTTAAAAACCATAATGCACATTCTGTCAGTCTGGCATATTTACTGACTCAATATAAACGAAAGAAGCATAATGTTGGCGGAACATTTGCTTTGCAATATGCTCCCTGCTGCTTGTTTGATGTGGCCACTATTCACTGTAATGCCTGACCTCAAATTGCTCTCCTGCTTTTCGCTGCCGGAAGCTGTCTAATGTTTGGGTTGTGATGGCTGGACTGCTGAAGCTCCAGCACTTCAAAGAGCGCTGAGAGCTAATGTGGGTTCATAGGATGTGATGGGAGGGTGCAGAAGGGCAGCACGTCCTTCACAATGCACTAAACAAGGAGATGGGAAAATGCTTTAGTACACACCTTTCAAAAACACACTTAGGCTGTAAATGTTAGTGTGATCTTCAAACTGCTGGAAACCAGACACGCCCACCTTTCCATCTTCAATTCCCTCCTCCTTCCTCTTTTTAGACCCACTACCAGCTTCACGTTGACACAAAAACACTGCAAACCCACACTTGTCTGACAGAATGTAAAAATAATGAAATGGGTACAATTACACAGATATTCACACAGGCCCAGGTGGTACTGACACCAGCTTCTGATGCAGACCCCATTCCATATATTTGCATTTGTTTATCATCCTTTCATGTGAATGGACTGGGACTCCATTTCTGAATAATGATGAATTTATTTTCTATACACAATGCAGCTGTAACAGCAGGCAACTCAACAAAGATGATGATAAGCGTCCACCTGTGTCTAAGGTGACATTAATGTAAAATGCCAACCTGATCCCTGGGTTCTATTTCAGGCTATTTATAAAACTGAATGCACCATGCTTCTCACACTGTATCAGTTACAGACATGGATATCAAGTGGTAATGAGTGCATTGGATACAGCCTTTTGTGTCTGATTAGCCTCAGTCTCAGGCAGGGACTTAAAAATTAAACTGTATTTTAAAATGCTTTCTGTTCCCGTTAAGAGGCGAAGAAGCCTTTTGGGGGTAACAGCCCGAAGAGTTCTTCCAGGTCCAATTGCCTTTATTCGATCAAGCTTGAATTACCATGACCTTGATGACTGAGAGCCTTAACGGACATTTTTAAAAGATAATGTTTAAAACCCTTGTAGTCCTGTTTATGTTTTTTTTTTATCTACATTGGGCCATATTTAGTGATTTGATGCCCAATATACAGCCTGTAGTTGATCTCATTTGCTCTTATTGTCTAGTATTTGTCTTTTTACTGTTGCCTGCCACTGGCTGAAAGTGCTTTATTTTCTCTGTGAAACAAAAGAATGATTAATCAACAGGTCAAATTAAAATCACTAATGGAAAATTTCTTTTGAGAAATGTTGTCATTAAGCACTGCCCTTGCCTTACAACCCATAAAAAAAAAATAACAAAGAAGTTTGATGCACATTATTTTTAAGTGTTAGTAGAATGAAAAGAGATGAAACAATGGGTGAAATCAAATCATGGATATTCAGACCTGGTTTTACCTATAGGCCAAATTCAAGTCAGTTTCTATGGAACTATCAACAACAGCTTAAACTGACTGACTGTTTAAGCTATATTTTCTATGTATATTGTCGTATAATTATTAATATTCAAAAACATACAAAAGCCTGCCCGACTTGGCACTGGGTAAGTACCGTGACCCCAGAGGAAGCTCAAATTTTGTATGCACCCTCTGCTGTCTTTATGCACGGCTGTTTTTCACAGAATGCAATCTGACAAAAAAAACTAAACCCTTCCCAAATCCTTTTCCACCCTGCACTCATAAACACAACATGACAAATGTTTTTATCTCCTTTTTCTCACCCTTGTTTGCTTGCTCTGTGAAATTGTATAACCTGACACAGGAGTTTTCTTCAGTGGAGGAGTTGTTTAACACAAACACTGTGATTCTTTCTGAGTGCTGAGGTTCCTCAGGGGACTTTTTTTTTTCTTACGTATGTATTTATAGTTTGAGCTGAATGTATGTGGAAGGTTTTACATAAATATACAAGTTTTGGATGCTTTTCTCCCCCCCTCACACTCGGGGTTGTCTGTTGAACTGTAAAGAGAACCTTCTGGAAGGATAACACCCACCATGGAACAGCTTTGTTGAATTTGTGATGTTTTTTGCTGGTGAATAAAAATGAAGACACAATTCATCTCTCTGTTGTCCTGGCTAAGCAAATTAATGTATTCCCCTTTCACAATAAGATAAGCAGTGGATTGTTTCATCAGTATTTTTGCAAAGCCTAATCCTCTTTCCTCTAATTCCTTCAACCCTGTACGTCCTTCTGTCTGCACACTGCCAGTGATTCCTTCACTCCTCTCATCTTACGTTTTTAAATCACTCCTTGCTACGCGGTCCTGCTGCTAGCTTCTTAATCTACGATAACATGTGTCATCATGTACTTCTGATAACTCCAGTCCATGAAGAGATGCAGTTTATCCGATTCAGAGATATGCCTGGAATAGAAACGAAAAAATATGCCATTTGTGATGCTTCAAAGTGCTCTTAAACATTTTACACAGAAAATTATCTTTCCCATTGATTTTCTCATTTCTCGGAGTAGTCTGGATAAATCACTTTTTTTTACAAAACTGTTTTTGAAGTGGAGTTGTCACAAAAATCTGCAGTTCTGAGCTTCTTCGTTTTCCTCCCCCTTTTTCTCCAAATTTGTGTAAATTCATTAAATACATGTTTTTTCCCTTCTCTGCGGTGGAGCAAAACCACTTCTTGTCTATGCAACTGTTTGAAAATCAGTGAGACAAGTTAGGGCAGGAAGCTGGTCCCTGTGCTACATATTTGAGATTCGAAAGTGTGAGAACATGAAGCTAAAACGAGACGATGATGAAATAATGTAGACTCTGTCACACGCTGGTGTCTGTAGGGAGTGAGCTGTTGTTATGCACATGTAACGCATGTGACTTCTCACTTCATCAAACAGCTATCAAAAACATCTAAAACAGTGTGAAAAAGCTGCACATCTATAAATTAGGCTGTGGGTACAGTGACCCTGAGGTGCTCTTCTCTAATGGAAATGTGCTGCTGCAAACACAGTGTTGAGGCAGAGGGGGTGGAAATCTTTTCTTCCACACTGCATGGAAAGTGGGATTTCCAGCAGTAGTCATAACTGTGTATTGCTGTGAAATTTCAAATTCACATGAATTCACAGTCCACTCAGTAACTGCTGTCAGCGAACAGAGGTTGAAGTATAGATTGGTAGTATCAAGGTGAGGGAGCCCCCAGCCCCTTGACTGGGTGTGGTGTACAAATGTAAATAGGGATGTTGTGTAAGTGCGCTTTTGTATGTACAGAAATGACGCAACTGAGGCTTTACACAACACACGACAACTTCCTAGGCATAATAGGCCTGTACATGGTGATATAACTGTAGGAGCCGTGTATATGACAACGGTTTACAGGCTGAGTAAGAGGTGAGCTGATCAGTTGGCTTTTGTATTGAAACATGAATGGCACAAGGAAGGTTTAATGCGCCTGCATAAAGCAGAGCCTGATGTCAGCGTTTCCACTGGAAACTGCCGCTTGCCATATACATGACAACAGTGAAATGACATTTCGGAAAAATTTCACCCTGGAGGTTGTTATCTAAAGTTTGTGTTTTAGGTCAGTCAAAATGCTGTTTCCTTGTGAATGAGAGTCAGAAATACAACAATACTTTTTTATGTCCAACCCTGATACTGTTGTTGTGTAAAAGGCCCCTGAAATCCATATAAAAAGTCAGTAGAAAAAATCCCACATATCCATGATGTGTATTTTACAAGTTAAAGTTATTTGTGGGTACATTTTGAATATTGACATTACATAGAAAAAGTCCCTAGATTTATTCCAAGTCATATTTCTGAAAAAGAGTCATAGAGTAGTCTGAAAACTCACGAAGCATAACAACAAAGAGGCTAAGTTGCCAACAATGGGCTGAATCTGCTCCAAGGAGGCTGCTTCTCTACATTCTGCTCTGGCACCAGGACTTACAGTGTATAGTACACATCATCAACGCCGAAATGAGCTTCCTTCACGTTAGGGCTCGGGGTTAGCTGTTAAATGAAAACTACTTAGCCGATGCTGAGAGGGAGGCATAGACAGGACTTGGGGAGGAAAAGTGTCGGGCATCTGCTGAAAAACGCAGCATCTGTGTCAGCTCCTCTGTGGCTCTGGCCAGCCTGTCAGACACTATTACAGAGGAGTCCGTCTCCTGTGACTCGGCCAGGGAGACTCCACAGGGACCGGCGGGCTAGGCCCTAATCAAGAGGAGACTGCCAAGCGGTTAAAGAGCAGAAACACAAGCCAGCCACCTCCCAGCCTCCCCTCTATCTCTCTCCATCTTCACGTTGTCACAGTAACTTCCATCCCTCCTATTACTCTCTGTCGCTCTCACCCCCTCCTCTGCCTGTCCAAATAGCTCACCCTCCCTCGTCTCTGTCCCTGCTACTCCCTCTTTGTCTTTGCTTCCTTTGTAAGGACTTGACCAGTGTTCGCAAACAGGGAGAGGCATCATGGGAGAGGAGTTTGTCACTTACTCAGACATCGCTTGACAGGCCTCTGTCCAGGAGGTCTGCAGAATACAACACAGTGTCAGGCACAGAACAGATTTGTCACTCTGACAGTACTCCTCAGGGATCTGCTGTTGCTTTGTTGTTTTTTTCAGTTCACCTTCTCCTCCATCGACTGCTTCAAAGTTTCCTAGTAATGCTGGCGTGGCTTTGCTAAAGTTTGTCTGAGGCAAAATAAAACTTCTGCTGCACAGCTGAAGTCTGCATCTCTGTTCAGTCAATACTAACTCCAACGTGCATCACGACTGATTCCTCTGGGAACCCATGTTTGAAAGAACTGATACAATTGCTCTGTATAATTGACCTAACGCTGTCAGGGACCATTATCTCAGACTTTGAAACAACGCTGCTTCATTTCTTTCTCAGCATGCCATCATTAGGGGATTTTAATAGCCCCAGTTTCCCACATTACACATTATACCACAAATACCTGTTTGAAGCTAAGTCTTTCTGTGCAAAAAAAGCCATTTTTCTCCAACAAATCTGACATTTAAACATTTTGTTACTTCATTATGTGTTATCTGAAAAGGGCAGCGATGTACTTTCCCAAGCCTTGTTTCAGGAAACCCTACTCACAGATGTCTGAATCAAAGCAATAAATTTATTTAGGACAGGTAAACATTTATCAGCAAGAACGTTCTTGAAGTCTAAGTGGGATTAAATGGCTTTAGGAAACTAAATGTAATGGCTTACTTTCATGGTTCTGCAGCAGCAACAGATTATTTAATAAAAGTTAAAGAATGCATAAAGCAAAAACAGCAATCAGGCTCAACTTGAATGCTCAATTAGAGTTGAATAAGTTTTTAGACTTTTATGTTTGTTGTTTCAACCTTGAGCCAGAACCAAAGCAAAAAAGTGTGTTATGCCAGTAACAACAAAAAGAAGGACACTCTCTTACAGACCTGGATTTAAAGGTCATTTCTAACCATCACCTCTCTCATGTGTTTAGTTTGAAGTTATAAACAGATAAATGGACTCGTTCTCTGAAGTTGTGGACTGTAGGCATAGCATCACAAAGAGTGAGTCCCGATTTATTAATCTGCCATCACCCAATCATCCTCGGGTCCTCTCTTCTCGGAAACTGTTTCCTCTCTGTCATCATGAAGGGTCTTTAAGCTCATTGAAAGTCTTTTTGACTAGAGGTGTGGCGTGATTGGTGCCAATGCAGCTTGCCACACTACAAAAGAAGCTTATAGAGCAACATGTATCAATACGCCTCATTACTATATACAGCATATTTGAGTCTCCACAGTAGAGATGGGAATTGATGGGATTTTATTGACACCAATGCCGACACCAGAGTCAGTGTAGGGCTCTGTGTATTGTTAAGAATCCCACAAAGGAATTTTTTAGCAAAAAGGCTAATGATGTCAATGGACTGATATTTTTAACTCCATTTAACAATAAAACTTATTGTTAAATGGAGATGAAGTCTTTTAAGAACCTTAAAAACAAAGGAAACTCATCAAAAGTAAGGCATATGGTTTCTTTAGTTATTTTCAATGTCTCTTGCAGACAGGAGGACTGACACAGAAATGTTAACCACCTTCCCCAGCAAAGATTCACAGTGATGTAGTTTATTGATAAGACAGTACAAGAGGGTTTATTATCAGAAAACACCACCAAAAATCAATTCAAAATGTAAGTTCCTCTCAGGTGCTTTAATTTACAATTGAGTTCTGTGTATTCTAATGAGAATCTGGCTCTGGCTGGTTTCACAGGGGATAAGCATAGCCTCTGCACTTAGTCTATTCATCAACATAAAACAGAATTTTGAGTAAAAATCAAAACCCTCTCCTCTCTCTGAGCTCCTATTCCCCAGCTAACACCAGGTCATGACAGTCACACTGCCCCCACGTCAGCAGCACGTCAGCATGGCTGACTGATTGAAAGAGAGGACGGACCCACAACAGACACAGAAGAATATTGGACGTGAGCGTCTGTCTCCTGCCGTGAGCCACAGGTGCTCTCTGCCACCAACGCAAGCACTGAGGCCTCTCTGTCAGAGTCTATAAAGCTGCAGCTTTGATAAGTGCGGGGAGGCATAAGTAAGATTGTGCCGGAGGGTCTCAGCAGCAGTTTGTGTTGAGACTTGCGGCAGGCAAACGATGTGTGCTGTGTTTGGGGCCGAGCAAAGAGAGCGTTTCATGAGAAGTACGGTAGATCACGCTGGGCGGTGCCGTCTCCATCCTCTGAGACAAGCCCCAGTTTTTGCGGAGATGTTTATTATTGATAGAGGTGGATGATAGCCTTGGGACGAATTGCATAATCTAGAGCCGCCTCTAATGGATGCAGGAAATGGATCAGGCTATCAGTCAGGTCTCAGTGGATGAAGGATGTGTCTATGTGTGTTTGTCAGTGGTGAGCAGTACGATCCTCTTGTCAACTAACAGCAATGTCTGGTAAATCGCTCAGAATATTAAACTAAGATGCATCTTTTATACAAGAAATGATAAATGAGTGAGTGAATGGTTCATGCTAAGAATAAAAATAACAAATCAAAGGGCAAAAAAGTTAGTCCCTCGAAGCATTTTGCCATGGAAAGTATATTCAATAAGTTCAAAGTCATTGTTCAACAGTTGTGAAAATTGGTTTAGATGTCACTTCGTGCAACACCTATTAGCGCCTAGAGATAATAAGGTCTGAGGGCCCTGTGCACATGGAACAAACGTGCTTTGAAATGTGTCCCCACACAGTCCACAAAGCAGAAGCACACAACAGATGACAAGCAGCATGGCACTCAAACAGCAAGATCTGCACTATCTTTGAGGTCTCCTGTTTGGGAACATTTTGTTTTCCCAGTGAAACACAACAGTGGAGAAAGACAGGGTGACAAGATGAGTGTAGCGCGCAGACGTTCACCAGTTCTCGGCTGCACTACTGGCAACACATCTAATTTGTTGAACCTGAAGAGGCACCACACAAACATTTTGAATTACTTAAACTAGGAAAAAAGATGTTGTGGAGCAAACTCAACTCACTCTGACATTCATGGGTCACTTACACAACAACAGTTTTAGGATGAAATGCAAAGGTGTTGATTCGTTTTGACCTCTCATTTACACAGAGATGGCATGTTAGCTGACATTAACCGTGAAACATCTGAAAACGGCCTCCAGAGTGGATTTTTTTCTGGAACACATTTACTCCATTTCTGTCTAAATAGCAAGCTGGAGTTATATACTCCACTTTCACTGGGCCTTATGTGAACCAGACAACAACAGCAGAAACAATGACAGACTACTATGTTGTGCTTGTGCTGCTGAAACTGCAGACCATCTTTGACTAAAAAATTGTTCCTGTTGTGCAACTTCTACAAATAGTGAAAAAGCATTCAAAACATGCACATAATGATCAGCTCACCTCTGCTTCAGCCTCTAAACTGTTGTTGTGTAAACTGCCCCTACAACTGTATCGCCAACTACAGGCCTGGCATGTATACTACAGCGTTTTCAGTCCCACACTGTTTCTGTGTCAGTGAAGTTTTTTTTTTCTCAGCGTTTTTAGACAAAAAAATTGTTGTGTAAATAGGGCCTTAAACAGCCCTTTCTTAGTAATTGTGAGTGGGCGAAAGCAAGTACTAATGCTATTGGAGTTTTTATTGCAGCAGATTTATGACCTTGCTTGGTTGTTGGGAACGCGGGATTCCAACACATTCTGAAGACAGCTGGAATACAAATTTCTTGTTGTGCCCAATTTACCTAAGGCACCAACAGTCACACTCATGACTGATGGATGGACATCCGAAGCTACACAGAGCTATTTAATGGGAACCGCCCACTTCATCACACCAGATGTCCTTGACTTATTACCTGCATCCTAGCAAAACATTTATATCACTGAAACACAACTGCCTTCTGCCAAACAACATCTCACCTTACCTTGTTTGGTTCTGGGAACATGAGCTACCAACCCTTCCTTAACATAATTTCGGGCAAGGCTGGTTTACTTATATGGTTTCTTGTGAATTTAAACCCTTAAAGCTGCTTGAGTTATATTCCAGGACAAACTGATCAAACATTTAGTTACTGCTAGTTAATCATTGGCTACCACATTAATCACCAGGATTAATCATAAACTGAAATACTCAGAATAATTAACAAAGTGATTCGAGGGTCTTTCCAGTATGATAAGAGCAAGAGCATATATCACATTTTAAACATGCATCCTCAGTAGGAGAAAAAAAAAGATTGAGTCTCTTCTTTTTAATGCCTCTTGACCTTCTGAACATAAAACAGCATCGTGAGTGCAGTGTTTTGTTCAAAGAAAAGTAATTCTATTTCAACAAAGGCTTAAAAGTAATCTGAAGACAGGTTCAAACTTGGCTTGAACATAATTTCACTGTTATCTCTCAAATTTCAGCTTTGAGTCCCGGCTAATTGCCCAAAAAGATTCTTTTAATTTCTTTTTTTTTTCAAAATTTAAACTGTCAATTATGTTACATCATCGAGACAGGGTCAAGAGCAGCGTAGCCAACTATTGAAGCTCTGCAAAACACCATGAAAAAGAATACTCTGGAAATTAGCTGGACTTTGAAAGAAAGATTGTGTGAGTTGGTTTGAAACTGCAGACATATTTGACACTATTTTGCACAGAGACAGACAATTACAGCGTGTTGATCATACAGGAAATAGAACATAATTTGGATGGAAGTGAAAAAAGGGTATGAGAGTTGGACTAATTCAATATCGCCCCCATATCTAACAGTATTTTGAACCAAAACTGCTTTTTTTCTACCAAAAAACACTGGTTTTGGTGTCCTTTCTTCTTCCTGCGTAATCCTTGAGTGTCCTCATTCACAGTCACAGTCTTGCTCAGAAAAAACAAGAGCAGGATGATCTTTTCCAGTGAGACATTTCCTCTAAATTTTGATGTAATAATCTCATTAATTTGTCATAATGCAGCACATTTATTCTTTAAGACTTTCTTGGAATTCTCCTCTCATAATCTTGTATGAAAAACAACAGTCCTCTGTTGCCTAACAGCTTCTCTCACGAAAAGCCACTGAAGACCTTCTCCAAACAGCTTTTAGTTCTCATACTTCTTAAATTTTTTGTAGGTTTATTCTGTAGTTGACCTGAGTGACTACTCTAGCAATTAACATGTTGCTTCTCAATCGCGTATATCTCTCTTATTGTCTGTGTTGCTCTAACCTCTGGTTTCAGATTGGATGCTGGACTTTTGAAGTTGTTTTTTTTTCTTCTTGACCTCATTCAGACTTAAAAAATATGAAATAAAAAGATGACATGAGTCAGCAGCATGCTACTGTCCAGATGCCTGTCCTTAAGCTATGGGCTACAAACCCCTGAAGCACATAAAGCTTTACAATTAAGCTTGGCAAGAAAGTTTCTAGAGAAACAGTTGAAAATCAAACTAATCTTTCAGATGGCTCCATGTTGAGGATGAATCTGTATTTACAAATGTGTTGCTTCGTGAGTTCTGACCTTGCTGAATGCAGTGCAAAAGTTACAGATTAACAGCTTTCTAAACATCTGTTGCTTCCTAAGTCATACAACCATACCAGATACCAGATCCACTTTTAACTTCTATGGTTAAATGATTATCTATTTAGAAAGAATACGCACCAAGAGGAGATAAATGTTAAAAAGAAATCATCAGTGCTTCATTAAAGGATTTCTCACAGATTCAGAATACTAAAGCTCAGTACAATCTCTGTGGAGGCACTCCTTCATCTTCCTACAGACCGCTAATAATTGCAGTTCTGAACATGCTAATTGTGTCTTTGTAAAATAAAAAGGCCACACAAAAATTCATGCTATTGTTATTTGCAGTAATTGTAATGTAGGAAACAAGCTGACAATAAGAAGGGGACAGGCCACCTTTAGGTACTCACAGGTTGATTGAGCAACATGAAGTGTGTCGGGATATGGTGTGAGACATGGTTTCTTTCTCATACTGTTTTGATATGGAGGTCTTCTTTGTGACTTTGCTGTTATTTTCACCTACATTTTGTGGCTGAGTGTTGTTTCCCTGTCAAAAAAAACATTTTATCTTTTTATTTATTGAGTTCATCATCAAGTCTTCTGGGGTTTTCTCACTGTGATTGTACCACATTTGATCCATCTTAAAACAGCTGCCACACAGGGTCTATCTTGTTTATTTTTATAAGATGGAAAAAAGCCCAAATTGTCTTGTGTGTGTAACTATTTGTTTGGAGGACATTTTCAGAGATTGTGCTTTAGTTGTTTCAGTGAAGAAGACTACTTGTCTACCTAGATTAAGGACAGAGCTGATTTTGTTTTGACTTGCTGTCTGCATCAGTCGGAGCAGTCACTCAGTTATGAGGTCAAACACTGGTTTCATTCAGTGTAGTTGTGACGTTACTAACAGCCGTCTTTATTGGCTGCATGTGGGGGAAAATTGAACAGGCAAACTGTTGGGGAGGCTAATGGTGCCTTGTAGTCTTCCTCTGAATCAACCCGAAATTCCCACTGCATCACAATTTGAATATCTCTGCTGGAGTTGGTGGTAGATGGCGGAGGAGGGCACTGGTTCTTCCTGAATTTCTTTAGGTGTACTCCACTGATGCACGAAAGGTGTCAGGTTTACCCTCTAGCTGCATGTTACTCTGTGTCTCTACTCAGATGGCTCTAGATAGACTCAGACATTTCAAAGCAGGGATGTAATAAATTCTTGTACAGCACCTTAGCTCACAGCTGGGATCAGTGGATTCTCTCCTCTTGAAACAGTTTTCTGTGGCCCCAGAAAATGTCAAACTTGTCATTGAAATTCATTCTCCAAAGCACACATGCTGATGTGTGCTATAAAGTGTCCTTCAGCAGAGTGAAATCCTTTTTCAGCAGTTCTGAGCCACTGAATCTGTGTTTAGGATGAAAGTCAACAGGCCCACTATAAAAAAAAATCCAAAAGTGGTTATGTTTGTCTTCCTTGTTCAAAAGTGTTGGCTGTCTCTTTTTATTTATTCTAAATTCTAACACAGCACAGGCTGGGTTAGTGACAGTTCCCTGCAGTGCTGCAAGAGTTTCTTTCTTGTACTCCAATCTTATTGACCGTATCTGAGCTTGCTTGTTTATATGAAGCTTTCTGATATTTCAGATACTTTAAGAACAGACTTAGAAGAATGCACAATAACATTGATAAAAAAAAATTATCAAGTGTTTAATATAACCACATGAATACGAAGGTCAATCTGTTACTTTCACTAGATATAAGCTTTTTGTATCCAAACAAGGAATGCATTCGTTTCCATTGAGGACACCATCCTGAATAGCAATATCTCTGTAGTAGCGAAGAGATGAATGGACAAGGTGCATGCTTTTGAATTTAGAGAGTAGCCACTTTAAGTGCACCAGGAAGAAGATGAAGATTGAAGTGGTTGTTGTGTGTAAATGGCTTTGCACTGATAGATGTTTTTCACAGCAACAGCTTGACTAACAGAGGATCATACTTACCATGCATCACTGGAGATTCTTGTCCTTAAGGCTGCAGTTTTTGCTGCCAGGTGAGCAATGGTGCATTTCAATCTGTACTCTGACCGATAGAAATTGCTTACTAATGCCATTTATAAGTATTATAGTTTTGACTCAAAAATGTAGCAAGAAGTTTTCTGGCAATGCCTCATAAATGAGTACTGGTTGACTGTGATGAAGCAAAGTTTCTGTTAGTGGTTGATGAGTCCATCCCTAAGTGCACCTGCTTATTTTTACCCACCTCATTGAGTTTCTGTGTTGCACGCCTGTCATTTGGCTCGGTGGTCTTACAAACACATCACTCAGTAGTCTGAGAGGGGATGCATTCAGCCGAGCAGTAAGTCCATACAAAAAGGCTGTCCCAGGACTAAGAGCCACTGACAGAGAGGCTGCGGCATTAACTCCATTTGAGTTAAAGCCTTCACAGAGAGCAGACTGCCTGCATGTGCAGCACTTCCTCACTGTGCTTGAATAGCAGCACTCTAAATTTGCCCAACAGAGTCAGGCATATCATTAGTATGTGATACAGTCTGTTGATAGTTGTGCAGCTGCTGTCTAAATTTAATGCAAAGTGGTGGAGAAATCTTTGGACATTATAATCGAGGACAATGTTTGAGCACCTTTTCAAGAACGGAGAGTGCCTGTTATCCTCTCTTCATGACTATTAACAAATTGCTTACAACTTGGGCATGTTTTCTATCGCTGGAGTGGTTAAAAAAAACTGCCTAAAGTGAGGGAAATTCTGCCTCACTTGATAAGCCAAGAGCCTTGATATACAGAGGAAAACTCTAAACTAATGGCTTAAGTGGTATAAAAATTCTAGACAAGCACTTAATAGTGCAGTTATTATGTAAAAGAATACACATTAGGACATGGTGGTGCAAACATTAATCCAGTAATTAAAACACTGTATTCAAACTCAAGGACTTTGTTCACAGGGATGTGTATAATTTGTGATTTTATACAAACAGAAGTCATGTATTTTTCATGTTTATTTCTTAAAGGCTCTTATAAGGAGCTTTTAGCTGGTTATGAAAAACACAGTTAAATAAATAATGACCCTTCAATGTAAACCTTCAACAAAAAGACACCATATACAAGGGCAGATGTTTCCATACTTTTGATATACAAACCCCAAGACTAAACACTGGGCTGAAACACAAACCTATGCACACCAAGCATTTGCTGCTAATGATAACACAATCTGCTCTGCACTGAATGCTCTCTGCACTGTACAGCACCTCCCACTCTCCCGCACACACACACTCATGACACAAGGGATCAAAGAATCAAATCTCACTTTCTTTCGAGGTGATTTGCTGAGAAAATCTCTGTACTGAAATCATTTTCACAGTAGCCTATATACTGTTTGTCAATGTGGAGACCTTGGATTTGCATTCTCTTGAGGTATACATGTCTGCGTGCCTATCAAAACACATTCAGCTTCATTCATCCCTCTCAAATGTCTCTGAAGCATTAACCCCTGGAACATAAACAAAAAGCAGCATTTTTTTCACGCTTTTATTATGCGCTTGGCAACCCTGCCTCAGTGATCGTTACCTGCAGCTGCTCCATAATTGACCATCAGTAAAAGGACTGGATGCATCTGTGCCTTATAACAGCAGTGATTGCTGATTGGTAGGTGTTCCTATGGGAATGTGTAGGTGTGTGTTTTATCCAAGAATACATTGTTTTCAACCCTTAAGTCGTCAGAGTTTGCTTCTGCTTGAGGGGTAAATTCTTACTCTCAACTTTCCAGTTATGACTGTTTCGTCTTTTGTGCCTAAGTTCAGTGTGTAAGTTAAGTCCTTTGCCTCTACTTGCCACCTTGAAGGGTTTTTAATGGCAAAAAAATAACATGACTATAAATTCCACCAGGACAGCTAGCTGGCCAGAGTTCAAGCAAAAGTTAAAGAAGACCTCAAGTACAGCACTGTTGTCTCTGTTAGTTGCTCTGTGGATGCAGATTCTACAAATGGCAGCCGTTGGGTCATATTCTGTCCAACTAAGTGCTGCAAACTGTGCCAATGGGAGCAGAAAGTAGAAGCTGTGTTTTAGCTATAACTCACATTGTGTCTTGTGTATTATGTCTTTCCTTGGAACTTGTGTTCTTTGTCGAGCCCCACTGAAAAACACAGCAACACAAAAGCTCAACCACTTTGTAGCAGTGTGTCAGTGAAAGCAAAAGCAAAAACATATTTTCACTTTTCTCCCTCCTATAACAAACACTACATCAAAGAAACCAAGCAATGTGGGTCAATTATGTCATCAGACCAAGCCAGAAAGACTTTCCTGTCTGTGTTATGGAGGCTGTTGTGTAGACTGTGGTTGTGTTCACAAATGAGGGTAAAAATAATTGGACTAAGTGCTTGTCAGATCCAATAATTAGACTGTGGTTATTCTGTAGGAAGGCTGCTTAAATTAGCCCTCCATTTACAAAGTTAGCTCATCTGAAATATGATTTCATTGACCTCAAGAAGCCCAGGTATCTTCAGAGGACTGAAATGTGCTTATTCTCACTGGCAAACGTTGCTTCAGGCACTTTCACTCTCTCCCTGGATGTCTCCCTTTTGAAGGTATTTAAAGTACAGTGACCTGGCATCAGACCCATGGGGCAGACTTAGGAAACACTGCTGAGACCATCAGAGTGCAGGGACTCCCAGCTAAGTGGGAAGCTCTGTGGGATCTCACACTGGCTGGTCAGATGGACTGCAGAGAGGCCTGTTAACAAATGCCTTTCAGCCATTTATGGCCTTTTAGCAGTTGGCAAAAACTTGACCAAAAAAGACAAAATAAAAGAAAAAAAACTGTTAAAATATTACAAAAAAGATCATGACAAAAGCTACAAAGAGGGGCAAGTAATCGTGTCATGCTTAGACCTCATGATTAAAGCTTCACTTATAGATCGAGGGACTAACTGTGGGTGCCAGGAGGAACATGCAGCTATTATACAACATAACAGGGTGTAGAAACTCTTCATAAAATCTGTTTTCTGTTTACTGTTTTCTAAATCCTGAACATCATACCATTGTGTTCCAACAGTTCAAACAACTTAGTTTGATAAAAGTTAATTTCACTGTGTTGCCAGTCTAATTCAGCACATCTACTTCTGTGTTGTGTCTTATTAGTGAAACAGTGACAACCGCTGCCTGGCTTGTTGATAAGTTATATTTTGAGGTCTGTGAGATACAAAATTACCTGAAGTAGAACAAACACCTCCTCTGCGCCAACTGTCAGACTGCCAGTGTGAGGGAGAATTAATTTCACATAATTTACACATCATCTTAAGTTCACAATTTAAGCAAATATTTAAACAAATTCTTTAGTTGTATCAAATATATAAAACTGTTCTTAAACAACTATTTTGTTCCTTTAGAAAGTAAAATACATGTAATTATAAGAATTAGCAAAAAAGAACCTTTGTAATTTCTCAATGGTTCCAATGTTTTCTGAACATCTGAGAGTTGTGCCATTATCAAAATTAGCGATGCAAATGAGAGACACTTTTCGTACCAGGCTTTGAAAGTGTTTATTTCTGCTGCAATAATATAAAAAGAAATATATTCTGCCTTGGTGTGTATGTGACTTACAGTACTTCTGGAGCTAGCTCCAAGCAGACACTCAACACTCGATACTCAACCTCCACTCTGGAGACCTCCTCCAGAGTGGAGGTCGCGAGTTGGGGAAATGTAGCACAAGGTCAAGGGGTCAAAGCTGACAACGATTTCAAAATAAAAATTTTGAAAATATACAATAAAAGGATTTTTGTGTGAAATAATCAAGAAATCAGCAAAGACAGGATCGCATCAGCTACATCAGCTCAACAAAGGACATGTTTTTCTGTGTTTCAGGTTAGACACCAGCACAAGCCACTCAGCTTTACCAGTAAATCTGAAGTGGTACAGCATAAGAATCAGTTCTGTCAATGAACTGCCTCAAGTTGAAAATGTTTTTGAGCGTACATTTGTAAACTATCACCTCACACAAACTTTTCACTTTAAAAATTGATTTTTCAAGCTTTGGTTCACTTGTAGTTCAGATTTTCTTTTGCAGCTAAATGTTCCAGGGATAAAAAGCTGTTAAAATATAAACAAGTGAATGATTTCACAGTAGTTTTATGAGCAGAAGTCTTACATTTTACAGTATTCTATTTCATGTTTAGACTTCAGAGCAAGACACTTTTACGCTGTTAAACTCACAGAAAAACCACACCCCCTGCTGTGCTGCGGTCCACTCATACCTCAGTTTGAATTCTGGCTGAAGGATTTTGAAGATTCTGACTAATTGTTTCTGGAGATGGATGCGTTTTGTATGAGTGTAGATGGCAGTGTTTGGGTGGAGTGGAGCACCATCGGACAGACCGACAGATGAGTCATTTGTTTTCTGCTTATTGATGCTGATACCCTGTCATGTTTGCTCTGGCTGCATTTCGCAGAGCTCTAACCCTCAAATTGGCATGCTCCTTCCCTCCACTACACAGTCACGCACTGATGCGTGTACTCGCCTTCACTTTGCATCGCTCCTCTCCTTTGTCTCCCACTCGTGCTCTCTCTTCTCATGCTGTGTGTCCCTCGCCACTCCTCCTCGTTGTGTTTTTGTTCCCGTGGTTTTCTATCATCCATCCACCCCCATTACTAACATTTTTACACCTTTCAATCTCTTTAACCTCCCCTGCTCCTTCACTGCCTAACTTGCCTCTCCTCTTTCCTCTTTCCTACACCTTTTTTCCTCCCTCCTGTTCCTTAGATCCTCCTCTTCATAACTGCTTTTTCATTGCATTCCCCAGCTTCTCCTCCTCCCCTCCTCCTCCTCCCACCACCTGTCTTTGTTCCACCTCTGTCAGCCGGCAGTTAAGTCGGTGAAGTCAGCATTGGGAGCTGTTATAAGGCACTGAATGAATGATGATGGTTGTGCTTGTTTTGCAAGGCTGTTGTGTGTTGTGACCTGGTAAAGCGCGGATGTCTTTTTATTTATTTATTTATTTATTTATTTTAGTGCAAAGTGCTCTGACAGTGGATGTGTTCGCTGCTTTTGTCTGCGTGTGTGTTAGTGTTAGGTGTGTGTGTGTGAGCGAGAGAGAGACTGTGTGTATGTGTATGATGCAGCGATCCCAGGCAGGTAGAGAGACAACAGGTCCTGGCTGCGGTCCCAGTGCTGAGCTTTTAGAAGTCAGATGAAGAGAGTTTTGGGTAGGCAGAGCCACAGCAGCCCCTGCAGGAGGTTTGTGGAAGCAAAATTCCAAGTGGCAAACATCCAAACGGGTGGTGAGGAACATTAAAATGCACAAAAAGACAGATGGAAACTTGTTTATGTGCAGTAAAGATGCTGCTACTGAAGGAGGAAGATGCATGATGGACTTTTCTTACATCCACCTGATGCGTACACAATGATACAGCTCCTCTTTGTTTCTTATTAATTTAACAGTATAATTGTGCTATTATCTTGATACCTGCAGGTTTTAGACCTTTTATGTGAGCAGGATGAAAATGAGAGTAAGTTTGTCCTGTCTGAAACAATACTGTGATGTTTTCATTAGCAAATAGCTTCTTTTTTAATTTGAACTTATTAGAGGATGATTGCAAAAATGGTTGAGCAGAAACAAGGCAAATTTAGCTGATTGAATTGGTCAAGTCTGGGTGAGAAAGCAAGACAAAGTCCTTTTCATATCCTGGCAACCTCAGGAAGTCCAGGTCCATACGCTTTTGTCAATTTGCCCTTCACGTGTTCCTTACAGCTGGAGACTTTCACCAGGGAACTCACTGGGAATGAACTGCAGCTGCTAATAGCACTGCTAACTGTCCCTGTTATGGGCCTCATCATAAGGTCCAGTTCACAAAGCATTTTGCAGTAATGATGTTCAGGCTTGTCCTGATCACTAGAAAGTTTGGGCTTCTTCTAAATTGCTTTTGAACGTTTACCACCTTACAGCAGACAGTCGAATTTTGACTTTGACTGTGACTGTGTGTGTGTGTGACTGCTTGTGAATCACACCTTTTTATGCAATGGGGCTCATTGGAATATAAACCAGCTTTCTTCACCTTTGCTCACATTGGCCAATTTGCTTAATGGCAAAGTTTGTGGTGCAGTTATGCCTCTTGAATTTGGAGGTGCCTTTTTTGGCTCATTTGCCCACATTTTATTGAAAAAGCTGTGCAATTTATTTGTGAATAAGACCCTCAGTGTCAGTTGCAAGCTGAAAACTGATCTGTTTGACAGGTGTAGGGGATGGTGGGGTGGTAAGGAGTGATGACTATTTTTGTTTGCAGCACAGACAACTGCAGAAAACAGGATAGTCAACAAACAAACAGAAAGAGAGAGTACAAACTGCTTATAGTTAGCGTCATCACTCAGTCCACTGGCTCACTTCAAATTTTCCAGACCATCACCTGCTGCGTTCACACATCACCTCATCCCAACTTTAGATGGACTGTAGGACAGCATGACAAAGTCTGCATGATCACATATGCAGCCCAGCTGGACATTGTTGAGTGCAGTGCATGAGTAAAAAGGCTTTAAGTCATTCAGCTACGGAAGAATACAAGCAAACACACATACATTGAGCTGTAGCCCGTTCAGGCGTCCCTGTGCTCTTGGTCGGGACACTACCCAACTGTCCAGTCTTTGTCACAGCGGAGGTGTGGGGCAATGTCTGCGACTTTTCAGAAGCCGGAGCCAGCGGGCACATAAGGCCATGCCATATGGCCTTGGCTGGCCAATGGCCCCCACTCCTCTGTCTGCAGAGAGCTGTGGAGGATCAAATTTTCTCACCGTCTGTCTGGTTCACCCCCCACCTCTCATTAACATACTCACTTCATTTCTCCTCCTCTAAAAGCTTTCCTCAAATGGCCCCATATTTCAAACATTTATCTCACATCTTTGTTGGCACCTTTGTCTTCTTCCATTTCCATTTAGCTGACAGTCATCTCGGCTGACTTACAATAAAGAACAACAGCTGACAGAGCCGATATTTGCAGACTGCAGACATCACACGATAGAAGTTATCAAGGAATCCACGGATCAAAGCTGTGGCACCCTGACAATGACTCTAACAAGAACGCTTTGTCTTCAATATGGTCTTGTGTAAAGAAGAAGAAATCTGCGTCAGTCGGAACAGTTAAGTCTGGGACTTTGGCTCCTTCAACAGAAGCTCGAGACGACTAGATGAGAACTCTGAAGCTTAGAGTTAATGGATTAGAATAGAAAAACCTTTGTCAATTGTTCTGGTAGAATGGAATTATAGTAGCTCCGCTTGTATTCAAGTTAGAAGAACAGGTTCAAACACAAGCTGTAATTAAAAGAATGGACAATAAAACACACCATCAATAAATAGACGGGGGGGGATGCACTGAAGTGATTCATACATTTATTTATTGCATCCAATGCCATTGTGACATTACAGTTTTTCTTTGGAGTTTGAAAGTCTAATTGCTCAGGAGCAGAGACTGTTGCTCCACTTTGTGTTCTAGTTTTTTTTTTTTCCAAAGGTTTCTTAGTTTTGAAAGGACTAAATGACCTCCTGGCTGACTGAGTTTTACTGATGTGTCTCGCTGGAATTCCTATTTCAATTTATTGATCTATTTCTACTCCAAAATTAGTCCAAAGACGCTCTCCAACATGCAGTCTTAAATTCTTCTTACTTCTCCCAGGTAGTGAGATTTACTCTCTAGACATCATAATAAGTGTTAGATAACCTACCTGGCTCACTGTAGCTCATACAATATTGTTTAAGGGATCTTTGGGATGTACAGAATATTTTATTGTGTAATCTTAAAGTAAGGAAGGGCTAATTCTAACACAGAAGTTAGTAAGTCGGATTGTTTAGAAGTGAGTGATGACTGCTTTGCTTGTACATAACTTTCCACTGGGATATAGGATCTATATCAAGCAGTAAAGTTATTTTACCAATGAGGGAAATCATTTTAACAATTCAGCTCATCAAATATAGATAAATATGATTTTGACTGTCTCTATTTTTCATTTCCTCCACCTAGATCCCCAACTCCAAACGTCATTTTTGGTTTACAGCCACTCTGTTCTCTCAAACTCTCCATTGAGACAGACGGTAGCAAACCCTAGATCCTCATTTAGATAGGACAGTCTGCATCTGTTATCAACTGTGTGCGTTATCTTAGTAGATCACCTGCAACACGCCCACTTTTAGTTTGTGCAATTCTTTAGTTTGCACATGTTGTTTAGCGCTGGGTATTTTGAACCTGAGTAGATCAGGCTCTGAAATGTGAAAAAGAAGACAAGAAGCACAGAGGAGAGCATGCTGCTGTTCTTTGGCATCTGTCCTCTGCTCCTCACTTGTCCATGTCAGCAGATGATTCATAAATACTTTACACAGAGACTTTTATATATTTAGCTTTTCAGGTCAGTTTTGGCCGAAAGTTTGAAAAAGTTGGGAAAGGAAAGACAGAAATGTGTCAGAACCTTAATGTTAGGACATTTTTCCATGGTTCATGTGTGTAAGATGGCTCTAGTCACATACTTCAGCTCTGTCTTTACTTGAATTGAAATAAATACTCAGATCATGCCTCACACAGCCTGTAAGACGCTATATCCTCCTTTCTACCCACATACAATTTGCACACAGAAGCTCCCAGCATCTTGCAGCACCTTTGATAAGATGGAGGCTTAAATCACCCATCCTCTCATCACTGCTTTTACCGCAGGGTTGAGAGCCAAATGCTGGGTATGATCGAGAGATGGGGTGGGGGGGGAGTTTCTCAGAAAAGAAGGCGATCTTAAAAGACACCCGCAGGGCTCAGCCGGGCAGCTTTCCCTTCTGTTGCATCACGCCTGGCAAAGAGTGAGAGTCCCCAGGTTAAGAACAGCCTGAGCCAGCTGGGAGAGAGAGTGTGGGAGAGGGGGGGTGTGGGGGAGGGAGTGGGGAAGACAGAGGGGAAGGATAGAGGATGGCAAAAAAGTGCGGGCCCTGCAGTAAGCTATTCCAAGCGCCTTTGTGGGGTTGCCATTTTTTCATTCTTTCTCATTCTCCTTTGAGGGGATTTTCTATTCCTCTTCCTCACTCTGTCCCCATTTCTTCTTCTCTTTCAGTTTTTTTTATTTCATTTATGATGTTCTCTTTTTTTTTCTTGTGGTTTCTTCAGGCAGTATGGTTCTTTTTTATTGTGCCAAGTATGTTGAGCCAGGACTCTGTCTTTCTGTCTCCACCTCTTTCTTTCTGTATTCTCTCTACCTTTATTAGCCCTCACTCCTTATCTGTCTCCCCCTTATCCATTTTCTTTGACTTCTTCTCCCCTGTACAGCCCAATCCTGCTCATAAACTTTGCCTCTCATCTTCTCTGTGGACTCTTTCCTTCCTGCATCTCAATCCCTTTGATCAAGATCCAGTGTGCACTTTCCCTTTCCCTCCAAGCCCCTCCTCCTTCTCCTCCTCCTCCTCTTTTACACTCTTTTGTGCGTATTCTTTAGTCTTTTCTCCCCTTAGCGGGTTAAAATCTATGTTCACACTTGATCGCTGTGATGCTCCCGGGCTCTTGAATCAATGGCGTGGTTATATTTGTGCTTCTGCTTGCAGCCATCAGACCTAGTGTGCGTCTCAGATGACATTCACACTAAACCAGCTAAATTGGGGTGTGCAGTTTATATGTGAAAATGGTGTGTGTGAACTACTGTTTCTCTACTCAAACACCCAGGAGAGAGGGAAATGACTTCTTCTGTTTCTAAAACCATCACTTGAAACCAAGCCTCAGCACAAACTGGGACACACATGCAATACTCTGCTGACTTAAAGCATTAACTCAAGTTGATCAACAGCAACGTGGTGTCCTCAAGCAGCCTTGCTCTCCAGTTCTCACACATATCATCCTATTTTTGTTCACGGATAATCTTTCTCACACATTATGTTGAACTTTGTCAGTTCGTGTTTGTCATTTATTATTCAAAAGCAAAGACTGCCAAGAGGAAGGTGGAAACTGTCCTTGAGCAGTCATAAATTTACCTGCTAGTTTTATTAAGAAAAGGCTCACAGATACTCCTGCTCGAGGAAGTAGATGAATTCATTGCTTTAACAAAATGTTTAGATATTTAAATTGTCACTTACAAAAGTAACAGAATTATTTATAAATGAGAAAGGCAGCTGTCTTATTTTTGAGGACCTTGACATTGGGTCTCTTTGTCACTTTTGCCTTCAAATTATGCTTAAAATGTATTCCCTCCATCTGCACTTTTAGCTTCATCTTTTTGAGAATACAAATCAATCTAGCTTTGTGAATCTGTATGAGATGTCACATACGAAATATGAAATGCTATATACAGGATCAATGAGATGTTAAGAACTGCAGGTGTGACAATTAGCAGAGATAAAATTGTGGAAACTTCCCCCAGGGTCTCTGAAATTTATGAATTTGTACCAAAGTGAACCTAATAATCCTGATAATATTTAAGTCCAAATTTCAAGGGAAGTTAAACAGCTGTAGTGTCTACCAGCTTTTGAATGGCACATTTCGATCTAAAAAAATCTAGATGACTTACAGGGCAACTTATAAGTGAGATGCACTTTATGTCAGTCAGAATTAAGATAATATATCAATACTTTTAAGGTTGTGCCATGCATTTAGGTGTTGACAGGGTGTGGTGTAAATACAAGACCTGAAAACAAAGATTTGGTCAGGAGCTTTAATGAAAAAATAAACAAACAAAGTACAAGGATGGAACTCCAATCTACAGATATAAAGCACATAGGCTTGAAAACTTTACTACAAGATACAAAAATGAAAGGCAATATATCTTTTTACTCAGCAAGAGACAAAACCTGATAAGGTGGCACAGAAATGCAACAAGATAAAGTGAACTGGCACAGGTTTGGGGAAAAGACAGACACTTAATACACACGAGGTAAGGAGGACAGTTGAAAACAATCAAGTCGAGGAAAATAATCACTGCGATACGATGACACTAAGATAGGAGGTAAAAAAGAGGAACACTGAACCTAAGATACAAAATAAAAGATGAAGACACAGACTGAAGACAAAGCATGAGAAACCTATCTCTACAAAACTGATGACATGACAGGTGCAGCCAATGATGTGAGCACCATACATCTCATCTCTGAACCCAGTGGAGCTCTTTATTTTTCTCTGAAGTGAGAACATGGCTGCAGATGAAACACTTGGAGCTGTCTCATTTCCTCAAGTCATAGTTTCAGACCACACTGGTTGTAATAGTGCAGCTCTTGAATCATGAGTGTAAAAGTATATTGTATTTCATTCATTTAACTCCAACATCAAGATCTCGGGAGAAGTCGTTTTACATTGTTCATTTAGACTTAGATGTTGTGTCACATGGAAAAAATAAACATAAGATTAAAACTGCAATGGTTGTTTGGCTATATGTCAGCCCTGCGATTGACTGGTGACCAATCCAGGGTGTACCCCGCATCTTGCCCAATGACAGCTGGGATAGGCTCCAGCCACCCGCGACCCTGAATAGCAGGATAGACGGTTAAGAAAATGGGTGGATGGATTAAAACTGCAATTAACTGCGGGATGACTTGCATCGATCTTTTGTCATTTGAAAATGTGACCATTCTCGGTCCCAACTTATATGCATCTATTTCCATCTCTATTTATCTCGCTGCTAATCAACAGCTCGCTCCAGTGTTTTTAGAAATTCAATTGAAAGTCATTTTTCTTTACTACTAGGTGTACTTTTAACAACATTTGATGCAAATTTGCTGGGGTTTTCACAGTTTCAACCTACATCAAATATAAGGTTTAAGTTTTCACTGTCTCTTAACATGGACCTGCAAAGGAGTTCATGCCCCCACATACTCATGTTCCCCTGTGAAAGTGTGGTAGTGTTCTGCAAGGGCACAGGCGGATGATTGTGCCCAGAGAGCGCAGATTCCAGGTCAATCCATTGGGGACTAAGAGGCAAACAGAAGAGGAGACAGAGAGCCATGAGCTCCTTAGCCTCACTCCTCTGGGGGCTCTCAAACAAGCCCCTTGTCCTTGTGGTGTCACACCGAGCAGTGTTCACACGCTGCATACTTTTCAGCACCTTAAAACTTTATCAGGTTGTGGGCTGTGCTTCTGCAGACCCTCTGACAGGCTTTCCTTCTTCTCGGGGAGACATGGGGAATATTTCTGTATTGAATAATCACATTTGTTATTCCAGCAGTGTAGCAGGAGAATCAATATCAAATCAAATGAATATATTTCCTGTACAGGAGCTTAGACTGGTTCCATCAGTCATCTGAAAAATCTGAAATTTCTCTGAAGCCAACAAACCCTGCAGAGAAATAAATGAGTAATGCTCTCTAACTTTGCAGCTATTGTGCTCAGTGCCCTTGAGCAAGTCACTTAACCTCCTTCTGCTCCAGTGGAGCAACAACAGAGCAAAGCAGCTGGAGAGGCATGGCCACTTTTGCAGAGATTTATGCAGACACATGACCCAATAAAAAGAAGGATAGAAGATCTTGGTTGTAAAAGCTTAAAATATAATGAATCACAGAAAATTCAAACTGATGAAAACTCAACAAAAGCAGAAATAACCACACTGAAAAACACTGACTTAAAATAGCTCAGTGAGCAAATTTGTTTCAAGGGAACAATCATACTACATAGTGATACGTTCAATGGTATTCTTTTTATGGCTATACACAGATACAAATTCACCTGATTTTTTGCTATTTGAACTGATGCTTGTTTGGTGATTTTTGACAGTAGCAGCATAATATTGTTGTAGGATTTACCTTTTGAGAATGCCACATCGGAACTTACATTTTTGCCACAGTGTCAACAGTTTCATGAGGTTAGATCAACTTGTCGCTTTTGCTTTTGAGCTTATTACTTTTGTATCTGGGTTTAGACCAATCTGAATTGATACTTCCAGTTTAATAAGAAAAAACAAACAAACAGGTAAAACGGTTGTTTAATATTCTAAAATCTGTCTTGGCAACTTTGCTGGTATTGTCTTGATGTTTGCTCTTTAGATAAACAATTCAAGCTCAACTTCTAGCAGGACTTTTTCCCAGCCAGTGGTCAGGAAGTGTAAAACTTTAATTATTATAGCACGTTTAATGACTGTTATGCCAGTTTAACTTTTTTTTGTCATTAGTAGCTCTTCAAAATTGATCTCTTCTCATAGTTCTTCTCACTCTCTGTTTCTATTGTCATTATTATCATTAGAGGTCATTGCACATTTTAATCAAAAATGTTTTGCAACTGCCCTGCCAAGTTTGGCTGTAATACATTTGTTGAAAGAAAAACACAAATACAATGCTTGACTGTGTCACTGCCCTTTTATTCTAATAACTTCATTTCACTTTGTGTCAACAGACTTTTTTGTTTTAATGTGAGAATAGTTCCCCTGGAATGAACATTTATTTATTTATTCTCAGCCCTTAGTTTGAACTTCAAAATGTTTCTGCTTTAAAAACAGTTGGTGTCTGTAATAAAAGGACTTGGAACAACAGGGACCTTTTTGTGTAACTCCAAACTCACTTAGTATATTTCTGTTTTATGTTCTACCTCACACTCCTGCCCCGGCATTCAGCTAAATAAAATGGGAGGATTTTTACAAGTACATGAAAGAAATGAAAGCTTTATGGATTCAAAAGCTATGACTTGCTTATATCCTCTAAGTGCAGTGCTCTTCAAAGGTTGAAAACAAGTGGTGTGTATTTCAAAGTAGCTGTTTTTTTTTTCATTCCCACTTCCCTTTTCAAAAACTACTCTACACAACATTTTTCATGATTTAAGTTTGTGTTTGTTTTTTATACGGCTGAACAATTCCTCAAAACAATTTCATAAATTGATTTTTAAAAATGCACCAGAGCAAATTATTAAAAGCGCAGCTTTGATTTGCTTGGGTAGCCTTACATGCTGATAACTTTCATTTATCAGCAGCAAAAAAACTCAACTCTACCAAACAAAAGTTGGATTTCCAAAGTATTAAACTCATTACTTTATATTACCATGAAGTAAGAGACAAGGTGTTGTACTAACATACTGCACCTGCAGAGAGGGAAGAAAAGACCAATAATGATCATTTACCAGTGTTTAGAGACATGGAGTGTTACTGGGCTGTGTAATAATTTTATTGTTTGTTTTATTTATTTTAATGATACACTTGATTTTCCTGCAAGTTGTGATGATGGATGAGACATTCATTTATTTATCACCATTTCCTCTAGTTTCATTATCTACTTACCTGGCAGAAGCAGCAGTCCTTTGAATCTTGATTTTTGATTAACTTTATATTTTTATTTCCTTCATTTCTTGTTTTAACTGTATGACACTCTAATGTTGGTACTCAAACTAGATATTATTAGTGGAGACAGTGATGGTTGGTAAATGATGGCTGTTTGTGCAACTTAAGCACAAGTTAGTGCTTGAGGAGGTTCACCCCAACACAGAAAAATCTAGACAAGCCCCTACTGTGAAAAAGACCTCACTGCTTTTGTATTATTTAACACTTAACAATTTTCAGTGGCATCATATCAGTCCAAAGACTGTTTTTATCCAAACACAATTAAGTGCAAAGCCAAATTCTGTCTCTTTTTTTCCTGATAGCCTCAATATGACCTAACTATGCCATTCTTTCTGACCTGTATTCTCCTCTTCTGTCTGCAGTGCAACAGTGACTATGCTCCTGTGTGTGGCTCCAACAATCAAAACTACCAGAATGAGTGCTACTTACGCAGAGATGCCTGCAAGCAGCAGTCTGAAGTACTTATCGTGTCAGAAGGCGCCTGTCCTGCTGGTATGTACATTTACATTGTGGTACCTGCATAGGTGTATTCACAAATACACAATTACACACACACAAACACAGAAGAAATGGTATTCAAATACTCATCAAATACACACTGACTATTCACACAAGCAGAACAAATTCCTTGAAAGCAGTTCGTCAGCATACAGTCGGTACAAAGAGGGTGCTGCAAACACAAACCTCTTTTACATGTTAATACAATTTTCAAATTGTACACACAGGAAAACACTTCTTGCTTAAATATCATTTAGACATGCAAACGTATCCTGTGGATGTGATTTATTCATTACACCAGTGCATTACCTCAGAGGAACTACAAAATGATGAAAACACCAGAGGTGACAGTCTGATGTAATGTTTCCAAGTTTTATGCAACAAGGGCAGCTACAACAGTGGTGACATATATTTTCATTAAACCAACGTTGATTTCATCATATAGAAACAGCGTCCACGAAATATGAAGCTAACAGTGGCCCAGTGGCATGTTGCGAAATGTGCAGTGTTAAACAAGTTAATTACACAAGTGGTTTAAAATTAGTGTTAGACTGAAAGTAAAATGGAGCCTGACAGCTGTGACCTTTTGTTATGTAATATTTAAATAGTGTGCCAAAATGAACAAATTAAAAAAAATTGCCAAATTGTCTTCAGTAGTAACTGTAACATTGTTGTCAAGAGGCTCAATGAAGCAGAAACTGAACGACTGAGTCACACATCAACTTGATGGCCATTTCATCGCGTTTTTCTTTATCATGTAGAAATTTTGTAGTCTTTTGTTTTCTTCAAAGGGTATTTAAATTAATTCTCTTGAAGCGCTTATATTTTATCAAAGACATTCTTGCTACATTATTTCTTAAGTAGGGTATAAGAAAGGAGAAAAGGAAATGCTCACTGCTTTGCCTTGATCAGAAGAACAAGTGCTCCAAATGGACCTTGAACCAACAAAGCCGCTTCACTGCAGTTTTTAGTTATTGTCTGGGTATATAAGATTATAAAGAGTTAAATTTGAATAAATCTGTCTGTTAAACTTTATCTTTCAGCCACAAGAAAGGTTTAAGTCATACTTGAAGCAGTTTAGGATTGCAGCCTTCCTCTGCATGTAAGCAAACCTACGATTTAAACAATACGTTTAACTCTCTTTTCTTGGTTAATAGATTGCAGTTAGAATTGAATGATGATTAATTTCATTATTGCCAAACAAAAAATAACCAGAAAAGGGGATCTGGGGTCTTTTTAGGATGGACTATAAGGTTATTGAGTTGAATCCGAAGACCTTTCCAGGATTTTTTTTCAAAGTTTTATTTTATTTTTTTCCATTTATGCCTTTATTTTGAGAGGTCAGGATAGTGAATAGAGCAAGACATGGGGAAACTTCCTCTCAGTAGTTTTTTTTTTTTTTTTTTTTTTTTTTTTTTTTTTTTTTTTTTTTTTTTTTTTTTTTTTTTTTTGTGACAGCGATTAAATGAGGGCCCCTGTTAATTACCACGCACCAAAATTAAAATCCAAGCAAGTCATTATGTCTTATTTCTTGTAAAAAAAAATATCATTTTTGATTTGATATGAAATACATTCACTAGACCAGTCCATTAAAATGCCTCATTTCAAGTTATTTAAAGACAGAAATGTCTGACTTACCTATAACAAGTAAAAAAAAAATCTAGCGTAAGAAAAAAGTTTCTTGTGTGTAGACATTATTCTTAATTCAAGAAACTTGTTGATCACATTTTTTTACCCTATTGGCAGATTTTTTTTTATTATTTGACCTGTTACAAGCAATCCAGATGTTGTTTTTGTCTTTTAATGTCCTGAATTAAGACATGTTTCTTGACTTGTCAGGTGGCTCATATTTAGTGTAATAAGACGTGTTTTTCCCTTTGAATAAAACACAAACACTTGATTAAATTTCAGTTTTTGCAGTGTGTGTGAGCTAATGAACTGCATATTAGCATTTTGATAGTGATATTGCACAATGGTAATGTGAGCCACTGATTACAGCATGCTAATGTATCATAGTCTGATGTATTGAGTATTTTACGGATGAATAATTTATCAGCAAACTGCTGTATTTGAAACAATTGAGCTTTTGTCTTGCCACGTTTCTTGTAACTGGTTTTACAGTCAATTGACTGCCTTAAATGTGTGATTCCATGTCATACTGTGAAAGAATTAGTGTAATGAGCCAATATCCCCTTCCTACACAAATGCTATTAGTGTGTTTAGAGAAAACACAGAGACCATAAGATATTCTTTGTCTTCTCTTTTATTAAGCCTTTTAGCGACAGCAAATGGTTGAGTCCTGGAGTCAAACTAGCTGCAGCGATGAGGACCGTAACCTCCCAAACCCCGTAACCCTGTGTGTGTAATAACCTAACATGGGCTAATGGGAATTACAGTTTGCAGATGGAGTTTTGTGTCAAAGCTGCTGAATGGGCGACTTCTACGAGAAAAGGTCAGCTACCTTGTTATAGGAGTTGTGGAGAAGAGAAGTGCTACTTTGGGCACACAGTGCTATAAAGTTAAAGGTTCTTGGTCATAAAAGTTTGTAACTGTTTTATTAATTCACTTTAAAGGCAGTAGTAAAATAAAACACTCATAAAGTTTACTACATTTCTACAGTGATGACTGAGCATAAGCACTGACCGTTTCAAATACCCGATATTTTGTTAAACCCTGAACATTCTTTTGTATGTGCTGCTAGGAAAGGAAACTTGGGACATTCAAAATGAAAATGACCAACCTGATGGAAATAATCAGTCTAATCTAATGATTAATGTAATCCAGTATGATCCATTTATACTCCTGCAGAAGCAGGGGGAGATACCCCCCTCTCCCCCAATCTGGTCTTTATTTCATTAGAATGTGCTGTAATGTGTAATTAGGTTTGGTCTATGTAATGTGTTTAATCCTGTAATGACAAATCCAAGTAGATGAGGATATACGTACTTCAGCAAAAAACAACCCCGATACCCACAAAGGAATTCCTTCTGAACCTACCAATTAGTGAGTCATGTTCTGTATAATGTGCTTAGTTATGAATGAGTGAATCTACTTGCTGTTCTGGGAGCCAACATGTGAATCACAGCCCAAGCCGAGGTGGTAGTGCTAGCTTGAGTTGAGTAGTGTCTGACTCAGTTACCCTCAGTGACAGGCAGCTGGCAGAGGTCCATTAAAAAGCCCTCGAACTGGCTCGGCTCGACTCAGAGAACGTGGAGATTGAGGTGGAAATGTTAGTGCAGTAAGAGGAGTGGTGCCTGTGTGCCAGTAGGCAGTCACATGAAATGCTGAGCCTTTCTTCAAATTGCTTATCTGTGGGTTGTTTGTGAGACCCTTTTAAAGCCACACTGTGTGACATGGCTTTGTGTAGCTTTGGAAGGAGAAAAGGGATAAAGATCTCTTTCTTTCATGCCACAAGAAGCACTGTGACGATCTTAATACAGGATTCAAAAAAGGGTGTTTATGTGGGGCAGTCTTCTGATAAACAGATCACTATAAAAGCAACAAACTCCCTCTTCCAGAAACTGTTTGTATTTCAGTAAAGTTTTTTGCATAATCACTGCCTTGAACACAGCCTTAAGAGTGAGAGAACCACTTCAATTGTACAATGACAAGAGTTTACAAGGATGAATAGGGTTGTCTATCTAGTCCAATTTTCAAGGTACAGACACTTTATTAAGTGTTTGATCTCTTCCAAACTTTTTTTTTACTGTGTTGATATGTTTCCACTCCGTATCAGTAACTGGGGTTCTGGGATTAGAATGAGCTGGGATGGATGAAAGATGTACAAAGTGCAGAGTCAGTATCAGTGGTTTGCATCCAAGCCCAGATCAAAACCAAAGAGAAAGAGAGCACTTAAACCACTGGATAATAATCTTGAATCATCAAGCCTTTATAGCAACTGTTGAGTTGAAATCTCTGGTTAGGATTATTTTGATTGTTGAAGAAAACCATTACATGTGAACTTAGCTGATTATATGTAGCAGGTACATCTATTTTGAACATTTATTCATGACAGAATTTATGTCACAGGAAAGAGTAATTTGGCAAAGAAAGTTTTCCTCAGCATGTATGTGAAGTTGCCAATATGTAAATTGTAATCCCGACCCTGTGTCTGTTTACATACGTTTTAGGTTGCAACACATAGATATTGTTGCATTTCGGCTGCTGATGTCACACTCAGCATTACATTTTTATTGTGGCAACCCAAATTGCTATGCGCAAACTGGACAACACAGCATTAGTAACAATGGCAATCTACTGTGTTGTGCGTATACTTCTTCCTCACTGACTGCCTTCCAAATGATCACCTCTACTTCTCTAGACTCTCTTGCCTCTGTACTGTCGTCATGTAAACACCCCCTGCCGTTATATTGCCAACAACAGGCCTGGCATGCAAACCTAAGCATTTTCAGTCCCTCAGCATTTCTGTGTAAAAGCAGAATTTTTCACTACGTTTTCTGTGTTGGAACATCACATAAACAGGGCCCTACTCTAAGAGGTGCAGTGTTGAACAGAACTATGCAGCACTGTGGTGATGTTGCTGTTTAATCAAATAGCTTTTTATTACCATCATAACTCTTTTATTGATCTGCTATTGTTGGATCTTTATCACAAGCTGCTTTTTGTGTTTTGAAGCTCAAGAGCTGTTGAACTTCCTGTTGTGGCCTAAAACTGTAGCTAAATGGCCAATAGGCTCATTTCCAACCCTTCATATGTGACAAAAGTACATACGTACACATCTTAAGCTGTCAATGTCCATGTAATAAGAAACATGGAGCAGGTGATTCACAATTTATGATGATGAAATGATGAAATGAGTATACATATACGGTGTGTGTGTATAGATTTCTGAAAATACAACTGCATTGGCTTTAATTTAAACATTTTAGAATGTTTAAATTGTCAGAAACTGTTGTTTTTACACAACTCACCACTCTCAGCTACAACACACCTAAAATGCTCACACACAGTATATCTCAAAAATATATCATAGCCATTCAATATTTTCTGTTATATGCACACAGGAACACAACCAGCATTTTAGTCTATTGCTGAGTCTGGAAAGTCTATCTTGGCTATCAGGTGACTGTAAGTTTGTGATAATATTGAAAAATTACTAAATCAGTAAGTTATTCCTGGTGCTATCTACGAATGCTTACTGTGGTAGCTTTTAGGATGTTTTCATGGAGCTTTTCAGCAACAAGCAGCCATCATTTGAGTTTTACCAGGGTTGTTTCATAGAAAGAGAACAGCACTACAAAAAGGAGGACAGGCCTTAGTGCAGAAATGATAAGTAAAAAACAAAATAAAATTGAATTTCTGTCAAGAAAAAATGAAAGCACCGGCTATTTTTTACATTTCTTTCCAAATCAAATGCTGGCATTAAGTGGTTTCTCAATGTCAGCTGCTTATTGTTTTCATCCAGGCTCCCATTGAAGTGCAAATCCATTATAAATAGAGCTAATCCAAAAGTTATGAAACCCCCTGGTATTATTATCTAAAGGAGGAGTTCCAAATGCTAGCTTTTGATTTAAAAGTTAAACACATGAGATTGCTGTGTGGGAGCTTCCTTACATAACCAAGTGTTACACACAAACCTCTCATGTGGAAAAGTAGGGCAGGCAGCTTCTTCTGAAGTGTTTCCTTCCTGCTTTCTTCACCGCTTAGCCTTTTAAGATGATACTCTAAACTAGCCTAACTTCAAATAAGCGCAGCAATAGAAAAAAGGTTGAATATCTAAAATACCAATGATATGAGAAACTCACAGTGAGGAACACAAGCGTCAAAAGTAGTTTACCCAGTCTGCACATGTACTGTCATAAAACCTTTCTCCCCTGGTTTACTTTCTACCTCTCTGTCCTCTTTTCCACCTTCCAAAATCCCATTAGCACCAAAAGTACACAGTGTAATGGATATATGTCAGCCTGCTTCTGCTGATACTTCTTTCACACTGGGGAGAAAAACATTAGGAAACCAATATATTTTGTACAGAAATGTGGATGTAGAGCTCATAGCATGACTTTTCACTTTTCATATTAACGGATCAGAGTGGGGAACAGCCCATGCTGCTGTTTTAAAATACACAGAGAAGTCCATCCAGTTTTAGTCTGAGGGTTTTAAACATATCACATAACAATTGTCTGCATACTTTACAGCCGTCAAGGGATATTTTTTTCCACCATTTAATTTGATTTTGGTAGACTACTATTAAATTCTCAACAAATCTAATCATCTTGGGCACGTAATGAGCCTTAAAAAAACAATAAAAAGACATTATTTTACCTCATTAAGTGGACCAAACATGCTTTTAATTGTTGAAATACACATTGAGGAGCATTCGGTTTGTGTCTATTTTACACTCCCTGTGGGACTTCTGCTCTGTACATGCCAAGGACACATTTTCTAAAAATAATCTTACCCTGGTTTGGTTTCTTTATAACAGTCATAGGCCACTTCGTGTGAGGAAAAGCATTAAAAGTTATATTTATACTGCCAGTGTTTTTGCTGATGGTCTTATTCGCCACTACTGATCCCTTCCTTTAGTGACTCTCGTCTCCTCTGGTTATGTTTCAGGAATACAGACGGGAGATTAAAAAAAATGGTTACGGCTATAGATTCACAATGAGCTTCTATTTAGTGTGGTTGTTTTTTGCACATTACAAGCACTCTTCATGTATAGTGTCTATATTAGACCTGCAGAATTCCCCCATCCCTTCACGTTTACTGATCCAAGCTGCCACCTGACTGCTCAGAGTCACATGCTCTTATTAACCCTCTTAAACACTGCGGAGGCCAAGAGGCCAGACGTTTGAGACTTCTGTCAGTCCAAACAGTAAACAGGAGGCCTGCTGAGGTGCCAGTTTCATGCTAAGTGACAGCACTGAGGCATAGGCAAACACGATTTCATATCATAGCCTTCTGTTTTTGTCCCTAAGGAAAAGCCTTTTGGATCAGATTATATTGTGCAGAAAACCATGCACAAATTATACCATAGAGGTTTAGATTTGTGACATCTTACAAAGTGGGGTATTTGAGCCATTTATTGACTTTTCTGAGGTAACATCTGTCAGACAAAGAAGCAAATTTACACCCTCGCCTATAGTCCCAGTCCATTCCAGTCTTTATTACCTCTGTGTCACCACCAGATAAGGAAGTTCTGATTTAAAAGTCGATAACAGGGAGAGCTCTCAGAGGTACAAGGCCAGTAAAAGCTGATGAGCACAGGATGGTACCACACTTTCCTATTACATCAAACGCTAGCCCAGCACAGCGAGGAGTAGTTAAGCATTAGCTTAGCCAAGTGAAACAAACCACGCAGTCTTTTTCTCCCAGTGGAGAGAGCGTTAGGCTACAGCAAGTACTAACAAAGCAATTTCCCTCTCAGTTCCCAAAGTGAACATTGTAACTTCCAGGAAGTCATTAAACAGGAAGGTGGAAGAGGGTTTAATTGACACATTGTTAAAATGTTGATGACATGTTTAATCACCATTTCCTCACTGTGCAATCCCTGAGCACTGACAGACGACAGGAGCCATATGTTGGGATGATGATTTAAGAAGCACACTCTGGTTAATCAGTGGACCCAGGGCTAAATTACTATCACAGTAATGGTGTCAGTAAAATACAGGTGGATTCTTTAATATGACACTAATTCACGATAAATCCATGTCTCTTTATTGAAAAAATACTTCGGGTTCAATAAGTTATTCTAACCTAACAAATTATAAGTGGGGAGATTTTCTTTTTGCTTGCCTCTTCTGTGAGGTCAGGGGTCTAATTGAGCCATGGATGTGTGTCCCAGAGGGGATTTAAGGGCTTCCTCAAGGACATTTCAGATGAGAGCAACCTCTTATAATTTTGGTGGGTGATTCCACAAAAATCCAGCAATCACTCAACACCCAGAGAAGATCTGAGCATGACATTAATAGGACAGTTACGGTCAAGAAGGGAACATGGTTACAGTTAATAAAAATGCAAATTTAATTACAAGTCCATTCACTGACATCACCTCCATATCCTGATTTCTCCACTCTTGTACTTGCTCCTGTGTTGGCACTATATGGTGTGAAGTGAACATAAATCATGCTGTTGCTTGGTCTAATATGGACATAATTCTTTGAGAAACCTTGCTGGTTGGAACTTTGAAGCACTTTCTAATGGGGAACAGGGAGGAAACCTCAGCAGTTCTGTCAAATTACAGTGTGATATACTGATGGCTGGAGGGTCCACCAATTCAGAGATTCAAATAGGGATCTCTGTTCAATGCAGAGAGCTATTTGTGCCAGTGAGATAGTTAAGATTCCTGCTGAATCATGGGATCCCACTAACCCCTGTGGCCAGCAGATTAAAAACCCATGTTTCCTACTGAGCTGAAAATGTTCCTATCAAATTATGCTTTGGCGGAACAGAAGTTCAAAGGTGCAGAACTTGCTCTTCATATCCCCAGACATCTCGTTTAGTCTCTACAGTGAGTAGTTCTGTGGGAATTTAATTCAGATTTGAAAAATCAGATTTCACAGCTGTGCTTTGAAAAACTGTGATGTAAAAGTCAGAAGATTGGCTGTGCATGGGAGCTACGTGTGTTCACTGCTTACTGTAAATGCATTTCTCCGCTTACAGAGTTAGAAATTCCTTGAGGAAATTTCTGTGGAACTAGCTGCCTGCAGAAAAATGTCACAGGCAATTTGTTAAGGAAACTCTCTGGAGTGAAGACTGCTCCATAGAATATGCATATGTTTCACCTGGAACACTTATACCTATTTTGACACAAGAAACAGCATGCATGCAGCCTAGTTTTATGCTTTTGACTGAGGGGAATTTTCAAAGTGATCTTGAAATCTAGATATATGCCTTATCATAATCCCCCACCTTGAACGATTATCAGCTCTAAAATCGTTTATTTCTTAATGCTGATTTCCAGCTTCCTGATTGGGTCAGACTGTACTGTATTGAGGCACGGCATGTTTAAGTCTCTATGACAACACCACGCCATTTGATGAAGTTTAGGGGTGAGAAGGGAGATCTGTTTCTCTCTGCTGGAAATGATGTCTTGAATTTATTTAGTAGTAATGAACATTGTTCTTCACTGTCTGACAGAAAAGGGACAGAAGAGCAGAAGACAGCTAAACAGGAAAATGATAGAGCAGGGGCTGAAGGCTGAAACATGAGCTAGAGGCTAAAACAAGGGTTAAACTGTTTGTCATCCTGTTCGTTCCAACCCACATGTAGCAGTGGTCTGTTCAAACTTGAGAGTCTATAAATAAAATGAAGAGCCATGTAACATCAGCTTTGCTTGGTAGATGTGCACTGGTAGGACATAGCCAGGATTCACTAATGTTACACAATACAGATATGTCTCAGAACACTATGGCATAAACTCACAGTTTGCTGTCATGTTTCAAACACTAGCGCTACATAACTGTTGATAAACACATGGCCTTGTTGTGTTGTATCTAGTAAAAAGTTTTTTTTGTACAAAGATCAGTAGTGTTAAAAGGAAGATCCAATCTCATTTTACTTTCAAAACAAATACATCACTACAGTTTGAGTGTGTCCTCCAGCCAAAGCAGTAGCTGCAATCTACGTAAGACAGATTCTTCTCAAGCCTCAGTGACTACACGGGCAAAATGGGATATGTGAGACAGCCTGCCATGAAAATTAGTCTTGTCAATATGGATGAGTTATTTCTATGGGATCGTGGTAAGAGAGCAGGTAGTTAAGTGGGATTGTAATCCTGCCTGCAAGACACTTCCACCACAATGCAGAAAATTATATGTTTTTGAGTGGATGAACAGCATAAGTCTCACAGGTACACAGACAACAAACAGAGTGCAGCAGTGTGATCTATTTTCACTTTTTTTTTTTCCTGCACCAAAAATCACAGTTTTCCTTGACTCTGACTTATCCAGCAGTTAGCACTCAACTTCATGCTGTAAACTCCAGGCATGAAGGATTGTGTGTGCAATCTGTGTGAAATGCAGCAAAGCCTCTTGTGAGCTCCACACAGTTCCCTAGTAGCATTTCCCGCTCCTTTTTCCCGCTTTTCTCCTCTTCTAATCAATCAACCTGAAACACAGGAAAACCACTTCAATCATCTATTTTCAATAGAGGTTACCATTGTTTTCCACTTGGACCCCTCTTCTGCTATCTTCAGGGCTTCAAAAAGCTAAATTGCCTGGTTTCCACTTTTTGAGAGCCTTCATTTGGCAGACAAGAGCCAGAAAAGTAAGCCCGTGGCTGTTTCCCTGGCCATTTTGTTCTATTTTCCAATGCCAGACTTCTCTCCTCGAACCTGTGCCCTTGTTCAGATACTAAAGGTTTTTATTGATCTCCCGTGAACCCCTCCTGACTCCTGCCTGATCCTTCAAGCTAAGCCTTTTTCATGAAACACTGCACTTTTAGTGTCCCACATGCTCCAAGGTCAGAGGAATGCAGAAGGTTTAAAAGGAGGTGAGACAGAGGTGAGAACTTTCAGCAAAAGTTGTGTTCAAAGATTTTATTTCATCTCCCAAGATGCCCTGTGAAGTTAACTTGTTAACAACAATTCTTTTTTATTTTCAATTTTTCTATTTCTTTTATTTGTTACACAATAAAACTTATAAGTTGAATAACTGGCTTCCTGAAACCAAGACCGAGCGAATAGATGTTAAAACATACAAGTCTGAACTTCAAGAATTCAGCACTCTTTCAGAAGATCTTTTTCCTGTTTTGCAGCAGAATTATTTCTGCATGCCTGGCAGCGCCTGCGAAGACTGTGGGAAAGATGGTAATGATAGCGATAGTGTTTGACAAAAAGGTGTATTGTTTACGGATCACTTGAGGCCCCCATTGGCCCATCTCAACTCTTTTTAACACAACTCTTTAGTCCAACAATTTTTTCTCCCTCAACAGTAATTCAAACCTCTTGTTTCTGTTAGTGTATCCATTTAAAATCTTTATGGGCAACTCTTATTTCAAACAAAGCACCTCTACAGCAAACAAGTCTCTCATCTTCCACAAAAGGCAAAGCAATCACAATCCTCATGTTTAGTCTACTTTCCTCCACTGATGTGCTCTGCATTCAGCTCCTGAAACCCAGACAGTAACATCACCAACACACACCGACACAATCTGCAGAAAGAGTCTGTAAACTGGGATGAGGCAGATGAGATGTTTTATATTGATATATCCTCATAAATAATAAGCGCTGGGTATACTAAAAGAAATGTTACTGAAAAGTAGTAAAAGTTGCAGATGGGTTTATTGCGTGTACCAGAAATTACATTATCTAATAACATAGTTACTGCATTACTTGATTTGAAAAGTACTTTCAGCATTTCCTGTTTTTGCTTGAGTTCTCTTATAAATGTGCCTGCCTCTCATCTTAGTGGTATCTTGTGAATGAGTTCTCTGAAAGCAGAGGACTTAACAGTTGATATGGACTTACAGGTTCTGTGGCTGGTGGTGAAATCATTGAATCTGCTTTCTGGACGAAGCCGTCTCCTCATTGGTCGACTGACTTAATGTGAGCTCCACCTGGGTCAAAGGTGTTCTCAGCACCAAGCTCTGTGGCAGCTAGTTTAGTAGAAGCATGTGTGGTTTTTTTCGGTGCTTTGTAAGATTGCAATTACTCTTGGTCGATCCAAAGGCTATGACCAATCATTATATCCTTAACCTGAAGGAGAAAAATAATGCTGGTGGTTTGTAGAAAGAAGGCTTGGCTTTAATCTCTGCCTGTGTGTGTGTGTGTGTGTGTGTGTGTGTGTGTGAAATATTCTTCTTTAGGGAATTAATTTGCCATCACAGTTGGATGATGACCCTTTAGTTCTTCTATTGATACAAGTCCTTTTCTATATATTTTTGATCATTTGAAATTACAGCATACAATAACAGTTATATAACAAATTTTGTGAAAACAAGTTGATCACACTCAGTCTTCTTCAACTTTAAGTAAGATTTCCTTGTCTTCATTTTTACAGAGGAGAAAAATATGCGTGAAGGGCTACCTATCTTTTCTTTTCATACATGCATTTTGACATTAACCAAAAAAATGTTACTTCAAACAGAAAAGGAATGTTTTTAAAAATGGAGCGCTTGATAATGCTGATTTGTGCTCATTAAGTATCTCCGGATATTTTTGCAGTATCCCCAAAAGGCGGGTTAGGGTGTTCTCTCTTTGGGTTATCAGAATTTGTTCCCCTTATTTGTCTACAATATTGAAATGCATAATGTCTCAGACTAAGTCTACTGGATTGGACATAACAATGACACTAAAAGTAAAAAAATAAACAAAATAAATGTAATAAATATACTCAAAAATCTAAGAAAAAGAAGATTTAAAGGTAAAGTCTTAAGCTAATCTGCCTTTGGTTGAATAGACAGGTACATAAACAGGTTAAATGAGTTTACCTAAGTTGTAGTAAGAATTGCTTGGATTTTGGGGCATTAAAGTTAAATCTATGGACAAATATCAATGCTTCCAAGTTTAGTCAAAGTTATCAGAGGAGTCATGTATTATAAATCTTTAGCAGCTGTCCAGCTAGTGGAATCAGAATTAATCCAGTGAAAGGATCAAGAAGGATTAATCTATTGATGTCGTTTTGATCTGATGAACAAAATTAGACAAGCCTGGAGTCTTTGCTGCTATCTGTAATATTTTCTAAGACTTCAACACATTGCTCCAATTAAATAAATTACTGTCAAACATTCAATATTTATTTAAATGTCTTGGATGCAAAAATATAGAAAATGATTTATATTATTTAGATTAATCATAAAGCCAGTGTTTGTGGTTTTTTTATGCATAATTATGATACCAAAAGAATAGAAAAAGGGAGAAAAACAACTTCATAAACTTGAAAATTAAACATTTCTACGCCAAGGGATTCAGACTGGATTTTGTTCCATCTCTCTAACTGTACTCAGATTGCGACTGGTTGCTTTGAGATTTACTTTCCATTAGCACTTCTAACCATCTGCTGCACTGACCTTGAGGAATCATTCCACTCGAGATGTGTTTTTATCCCATCAGAAATGTATTTTATTGAACCGAAGCTCATGCCATTAAAGTATCAGGACAGCCTTTTGGTCGGACTCAGTGTGTTTTAGGGCCGTGATGGCCTCAATAACACAGCCAGTATGTGCCCCTCTTCATATAAACCCTATAAAGCCGTCTCACATGGGTATTCATATGGATCTGAGCTATTATCTCCCTGAAGTCCTCTGAGGCCCTGCGTCTGGTGTCTGGCCCGAGGCTTTTTAGCAGATCGCTTTATGCCACGGCTCGAGTTACACGGTGCCTGTTCTTCGAAGTGCTCATCAGTATCCTTTTCACAGCCGTATTGTTAACCAATTCAGCGAGCCTGGTGCATTGAGGGAGCTCCACAAAGAACAGCTCAGAGTCATCGACATGAAAATACAGACAACTCAAAACACAAGGCTGATGGTGCCTTTGGAGTCATACCATGTGAAAATCCACACTTGGAGGTCTTATCGTCCATGTAATGCTGCAAAAATGGAAAATACATGATACCCAAAGCCCTGAGGCATCTACTATCATCTCATTTCTGTTTTCCTTTTCAAATCTTACAGTCTCCATCACTTTCTGCACCATCTTTAGAGGAATCTCGTCTCGCTCAAAAAGACCAGCAAGATAACAGAGTCCCACTCTTACACACACACACACATGCACTCACACGCTGGTATTCACATTGGCCCAGACACACACTTACATATGCAGAGACACGCTTATTCAGCTTAATGTCTGTGTGTGTGAGCCTCTGGTTAATAACCGTATTTGTCCTCCTCCACAGATGCCGGCTCAGGATCAGGAGACGATGGTAAGATTACTCACCGTCTTCTCCTCCTTATTTCAGACTCCATTTGTGCTGCTGTCAGTATTTCTCAGTGGTTATGCAATGAAACCATGTTTGCAACTCAGAAGCAGAAATAACACGTGAGCTCAAGGCAATTTCAATTGGCCTGATCTTTTTAAGCTTCAAACACTTATGACACCCCTGAAAAACTGAAAAATTTGAAGTGTACTCACAGTAACTAAAGGTATCTAATATTATGGTTAAATTCAAAATCTCTTATTAGGTGTATTGAAATGAATGAAATTGTAAGTAGATGACTTTGCACATCACTTTCAAGATTCAATGTCAATCAATGTAATTAAACATTTTTATTGAGGAATTTAACCCAATACATGGATCCACTATAATGACACTTATTTGTTGACTGCTGTTTGAGACTCTTGATTTGATGTGACTGCTAGAAGTGGCCATATCTTATCGAGAGGGTAGAGCTGAAAATGAGTAAAGGGTTGCAAGTTTTCTGAGTCACTGCTAATGTATATTCATTCGCTTACATGTTTTTCATCCAGCAGCCATATTTTTCCCGCAGTATGAGGTGGTATCTGTCTTGGTAGCTTATAGATAGGGTGGTTTATTTGTTTGCTGAGAGATCTTGTGAATGTTGTGAACTTGTTGGCATTCTGATATGGAGTTTTAAAGGGACTGCCTCCGCATGGACCAGTCTAAAGTTACCTTTTTGAGGGTTTGAGTTCTATGACCTGCAACTTCCCTGTGTTGGCCCACTCACCTCTTTTGTGAAGCTTTTTTTAAAATGCAGCAGGCAGCCGTTTTTAGAAAAAGACTCTGAAACATCTAGTGTACACTACCTGCCCAACACTTAACCACAGCGATCCCAGGATACCAGCGAGTGGGTGAGCATAATAGAGGATGTAGCAGCTAAAGAGCCTAAAATGTTAGTGGATATAAAATCAGAACATCGAGGACAGTGAATGTTGGACATAAATGGAATCACAGCAGCAGCTTTTAAGGAAATATTGCTTTGCCAACACATAAAATTACTCCAGCAGCTTCATCATTATGTTACATCATCCCCAATGTTTTTGCTCCAATGCCTGAAAAGGTTTCACCTACATGAAAGAATCAGAGTATTACCAGTCTGCAGAGATATTTCCAGCTTTTGAATTAGATAAGTGTTGTTACCATGGCGGTCTGATTACTCTACAGACCTGGGTGAAATTCCTTTGCTTCAGGACTTCAGAAGGTGTGGCAGCCAGTCAAAGTTAAAGTCTTCCAACGATTTCTTGGCGTCTCACTTTCATTAACTCTTCAAAGAGGGTTAATCAGATCCACCTAAACCTTGATACTCTGCTAGAACAACTTCAAAAAAAGTAAGCTCTTCTGCTGGAGCACCAAACCTTATCGTTTTCGTTTAAAATATTTGGTGCAAAATAAAACTTTGCTCTGAAAAAGGTCCCTGATTGCTATCAGTTTCCTCACAAACACTGAAGTTCTACATTTCCGTACTGCCATTATCAGTCGTGCTTATCAATCCAATTCTCTATCCACTTGCTTATCAGTTCCTCCTGTGAATTTTTTGAGTACAAAAAGAAGGTTTTACAGGTTTCTGCATCAACATTTCCTTAACCGTATAAGTAAATAAATATGAAATTAATCAGTAGATCTGGATATGTCTGGACTTAGCGTACAGGCCCAAAGTTTGGTCACACTTTCTCATTCAATGCGTTTTCTTTACTTTCATGACTATTAACATTGTAGATTCTCACTGAAGGCATCAAAACCTTTGAATGAACACGTGGAGTTACTTAACAAAGGTGAAATAACTGAAAACATGTTTTATGTCCTATTTTCTTCTAAATAACCACCCTTTACTCTGATTACTGCTTTGTATACTTTTGGCATGCCTTATCAGGGTTAATAAGTGGAATTTCTGGCCTTATCAATGGGGTTGGGACCATCAGTTTTGTTGTGCAGAAGTCAGGTTAATACACAGCTAACAGCTCTATTGGACAACTGTTAAAATTCATATTATGGCAAGAACCGATCATCTAACTAAAGAAAAACGAGTGGCCATCATTACTTTAAGAAATGAAGTCAGTCGGTCCAGTAAATAGTCATAAAAATAAAGAAAATGCAAATTGAATGAGAAGGTGTCCAAACTTTTGGCCTGTACTGCATATGAATAAGAATAAGTGAAAATCAATGCACATGGTCACAGATCTGAGATGTCTGCACTTAGATGAATAAAAATACATCAAAATTGCACATCACGTGACGTCAACTTATGGTGAGGTCGACTCTGGCATTATGTTAAGAGTCGATAAGCGTATCATCAGGCGTAACGGTATATGAAATCAATGGATTGAACCTTTTCTAATTGATTCTTTATGGGAAGCGGTTCATGATACCCATCCCTACTGGTCAGTAGAGGATGCCCTGAGTGACATTCCTCCTCTTTTTAGACTGTATGCTCACACTTCATGCTGCCTCAGGTACATTAGAGAATGCAGAGCCATTTTGACTCTTGTTTAATGATAAATATGATGCCTATAAAGTGCTGTACCTGTAGCTGCCACATCCCTGCCTATAGTGCAGAAAAAATTTATAGCTATTCTCTGCAACTGTCTGCAGTCCTAAAATGTGTTTCCTTGGGTGCAGAGAAGTACTTGAAAACCCAACTTCAGAACTTTTTTTGAGTTTAATCTTTACAACAAAACACACAATATTATCGCTGCAGTTCTTGTAGAACTTCTTATCTCAAACAGTGTAGAAAGGGCTTTTGTTATAAGAGTTAGAAAATATAAATTCAGGTTCACAGAACAAGCACAGTTCCTCTCTGCTCATCCCCATTGAACAAACTGCCAGGGTTTCTTTCAAAATGCCATCAAACTGAGTTCTATCTACATTTGTTTGGGGAAATTTCACCCTCTGCGCTCCTGGATTTATGAGTGCTACATTTTTTTTATACACGGTGTAAATGAAAAGATTTAAAAGTGACTGTTTGGTGCATACATTTGAGAGTAAGCGTGTGGATAATATTTAATAAGCGCTAGTAAGAAGAGCTTAAGGCTGTGAGTTTAATGAATAACTTTTGTGTGAGTAACTAATCATGTAAAACCTTTGGCTGATTAATAAAACCAAAAACTCTAATTTGTTGCCTAATTGAGCAACAAGCCTCAGCTGTAATGACAGCGCAGACCTCACACAGTCAGAAGTCAAACTCATCTGTCAGTGCATGTTTGAAAGCGTGCATATATTTACTCTGGTTCCTCTCTATCTGTCCTTCTGTGTGTTTACCCATGCAGTTCCTTCATTAACTCCCATGCATGGAAGCTCACCAAGCATATATGAGAAAAAGAGATTGGAAAAAGAGATTAGTTCCCTAAAAAAATGACGATGGACGGACAGATGAACGAGCGGAAATGAAACTGGTGCTAGGTCAACCAGAGAGTGAGAGAGGGAGAGGAGAAGCTCTGGTAGTAGACAAAGAAATGGCCTGAGGAAAGTCGCAAAATAGATAAGAGAACTGAGAAAACAGAAGGCGAGTGTTTGTGAAATGGAGGCTGAGACAGAGGGTAGACACTGATAAGGGACATGAGGGGAAAGAAACAAAAAGAAACATGAATTTTGACACACAGTGTGCCTGCTGAACAGCGTTTTTACCCCATTTTGCTGCTCTTTGGTCTTTAGGTTAATTCTCATGGCATAATTACTGCCAGTTATCATGATACTTACATTAATGTGTTCAAACAGAACAAAATGAAGACCTCTGTTATTTATTCCACTGTTATTTCAGCTGAATATCCTGTAAGGAGAACATCAGTTGTTGAGAAGGTTAATACAGTAAGAAAAAGAAAATAGTAGGATTTTATTTATTCACCGGGGTAGCTTTTGTCTTCCTGTATTATTTTCAAGTAGCATACAAAGAAAACAACCCTCTGAGTCAGGAAGCCTGAGAGTGGCCTGGGGAGATGAAGCTCAGGGCAAAAAGAAAGTCAATAACTCGAAAATTTAATCTGCAGTAATACAGATAGAAGATTAAGATTTAGATGAATGTTTGAACATTTTTCATCAGATTTTTCTTATCTGGGTTTTAGTGGAATGATGCTGAGCTAAAAGTGTGATTATTCACATTTGAGTTTGAATCTATAGACTTGTTTAGGGCTATAATGTTTCGTTTTTTTTTTGTTGAAAAGCTGAAATCCTTGAGAGGAGCTTTTAATACAGTTTGAACCTCCATAGACAAAATGTTTTTTTCTCATTTCTCTGTAGTTTCTGTCCAAAAGAAAAAGGCATCTTCCTTTCATTTCACAGACAAATGAAACACTCTGTGTCAATATTTGTCATGGAGAAAGAAAAGCAACAATGTTTCTCCGGCCTGCTGCCAGTCATCCTGTCTGCTATAAAACCCACTGCAATGTTTTCAGGCATTAAAAATTACAACAATGGACTCATCAGATGTGCTGCTCGTGGTTTTCTCTGCTTTTGTAGGTCATGAAAAGGCATCACGGATGATTTCAGTCCTTTTCAGAAGCAGCTAAAAAGCCCTCTCAGTGGAAGCTCGGTGAAGAGCTTTCGAGGGACAAATGAAGCATCAGGCAGGTGAAGTGGAGAAAAGTTGAGCTTCATTACATCAGTTAAAAATGTCTGTTGTCCCCCAAACACAGCAAAAACATTCTCTCTGTATGACCCCTGGGAGCTGCTTATTATGGATACTCACCTTTTGGGACCTCTGGGTGCTTAAAATATAGGCTTGAGAACGGTCTTTATTCTCTACTGTCAGATAAATGTGACGAATCGATCATTCAGGAGGAAAAGAGACAATTAGGAAAAAATAGCTCAGGGTCAGAGAGGGTATTTGTGCAGTGGAAGAGTGAGAGGCGAAAGAGGAGTGCAAGGACAGGAGGAGGAGAGGCACACACACACGCACACACACCCTATAAAGATAGAACCAAAGCAGAGGTCAAAATAGATGGAGAGATACAGTCAGAGAGATGGGAAGAAAGAGTCGGTGGAGGGAGAGAGAAGCCGGTGTTTTATGAGCAGGGGAGAAGGTTAAAGAAAGTGGTAGTAAAAGAAGGGTCAGACTCCTGTTCAGGAAACTAGCATGAAGAGGCATACTGGTAAAAAATCAAATGTATTTTAATGGCCAATGATAAATCTACACACATAAAACTGTGCTCTTCTGGCTTGTTGCCAGTTTCATTGGCTGTAAAGTCTGAGTGTGTGTTTATGTATGTGCATGCAGGCTGCAGGCTACTCCTGGCACTAGCATGTATACATTTATGCTTGTTGGAGTGTCTCCTTTTGTGTGCAAGACAGTGAATAAAACCACAAGTCAGTCGTGCAGGGAGAAGCCCCGAGGACACATGTGGTCACATGGCCCTGTTAGTCAGAATCAGACATTTGTCCAAATCAAATTGTACGCTAGAGAAATCCAATTGCTCTCACATGATCACGCAAGGACAGAGAACAAGTAGAGCCTTCAAAAAGTGTATTTTTAAACACAACTATGCAAGAGTCTGCAGCCATGCCAGCAGGCCTGGGAAACAGTATTGCTCATTGTAAGAAAAGAAAAGTGAAAAGAGATAAAAGCGGAGGCCAAAAATGTTAGGTTTTATAGCATCATGTGAAAAAATTAGCCACGGAGATGAAAGTAATTTGATTATTATTTTTCACCAGGTGCTTGCACTGGAAAAAAGCCACTCCTAAAATGAGTTACACAAAATTAATTTAAGATATGTTTGCTTGCAATAAGAAAAAAAGATCTACCAATAGAATAAGTAAAAAGTTTCTTAGTAAGAAGCTTTACTAGAAAAGAAAGATCTTAAAAATAGCTGGGAAAAAAGTTTTGTGTAGCTTATTATGCTTTATTTCTCCCCTGGTGGCATACTTTCCTCTTCTTTACCTCCCATGTCTTTTTAGTTTCAAGTCTATTAAATTCGATTTTAGTTCTTTGGAAGTGACACTGTTCTAGATGAGTCCACAACTTACTTGAAATAAGATTAGAAATCTGCATTTTGAGACAAAATGTCTTCAAAATTCCTTACAAGTATTAGGCACTGCTTTTTTGCCATGATTTTCCAACTTGATATCATTTCAAGTGGACCTACCTTAATGTAAGTGTGATACTTACTAAGGTTACAGTAGAAGGATTTAGCACTAGTTACTTCAATGAACGAGTATGTTTGAATACCAGAGCTGCAAAATCAATTAATTAGACTACTATTTAAAGACTATTTCACTTAACAAGATATTCAAGATGATTCATCTGGAAACAAGTATCAATATCTTGCTGGATTGTTTTCTTTTATGTTACCGTGTCTCATGTTAAGTGTGATGAGATATATTGACGAGCGATGAGAAGGATATACTTGGTAAGATTTAAGGTTTTGCAGTGTAGAGCATGTCTTTCATGAATGCCGGAGTCCACTGGTCCAGCACTTTCATTAAGGAAGTAAAATGTGTTAAACACAAACATCTTTTACTTGTCTCTATTCCATATTTCTATTTCACTTATTTCCCTATTTCTAGCCATATCTAGAGATGTGCAGTGAGAATAAACACTCTTTGCCCTCGCTGGCAGGGGTTGGTGATAGGGATGGGTGGGCAGGAGCTCTGTTCAGTTTTTACATCTGATATCAGTAATAATATCTTTGCAGAGCAGTTTGCAGGCCCCGAGGAGAGAGTCATATCTATCTGACAACAGAACCAATAAAAAATCCCCTATAGGTGCTCAAACAAAGCTTTTACCAGAACAGCCACAGAGTTGATACAAAGAAAACATCATGACACTAATGTCTTATTATATTGATATCAAAACATCACACCAACCGATTTGATGAGTGCACATCCGCATGTTTTTAATAGAGTTGACACTTGAATTTGTTTGTGACTTTTTAATGCTATTATTCATTGCCTCTGTGGGTGAGATAATAAGATCCAATATATATTAAAGTGCCCTAAGGGAAATCTGATCTGCAGGCACTCTCAGAATAGAAAGTCTATATTCTGTAGCATCCTCCATTGAAAACACAGCAGCAGCTTCACAAGCAACTTGCTTGAAATTATAAAATCTGCACACTCCAAATGTCAACTTTGTCTTCTTTAAGTCCTGAAAGATTAAACATTTAGACACAAGATTTTTAAACATTACACTTCATTGTTTGTTATCACAACAGGCAAATCTGTACAACGAGTTAGCGTGTGAAAGAAGTAATCTTTTACAAGATAAAAGGTTTGAAAGCATTGAGAGATAGACTTGACCTTGAACAGGAGATTGCAATCTTAGATTGGGAAAAGAAAAAATGTAATAAATGTGCCTCTTGAGATTTCACTCCATGAAATGATTCATTTGCAAACCAGTAACTTCAATTATTCCCTCTCTTTTTGAAAGACTAAATGTTCGTCTGCTCTCAGCTTTCTCTGTGGCTTATTCAATTCAATATTAAATATGTCTTTTGTGAAAAAAATAGAGAAACTCGAGCAGACTCACACTGGCCCCAAGTAGAGAGTGGTGAGAAAGCAGCAGGGCAGTCCTTCCTCCAGCCTCAAAGTCGGAGATTTAAAGTCCGTCATGCTCTGTGAGCTATCAGCATTAAAGTGACCTAATTTCACTGCGGTTTCGAAGGGTAACTCTTATCTAAATTAAGTGCTCCGTCAAGGTTAAAACGCTGTCCTGTAACTTATCAGAGCCATTTTTCACTGTGAGTGGTAAAAAATTGACTCCATTTTCAGTCTTTAGTGTCAGGCACAGAGCATCAAGACAGTCTGTTTAAATGTTTGTATCCAGGGGCTATTCTCTTGGTGTTTTTATCTTTATTTCCTTTGTCTCTGTTTGTGTGGCTTTGTTTGGACTGATGCTCTTCAAGCACTTGTCCTTCATTACCATCAAGAACGTTTAAATCACTTTGCTGTCCTTCTGCCTTTGATAATGATATAAGGGGACCCCTATAGGGAAAGTAACAGAAGATTTATATTCCCTGTGTCCTTTCTTTATTTTAGGTTTACTTTTCTGAGTGTTGACTAATGAAAAGATAAACACTGCACTCATCTTAATTGAAATACAATAGCCCGATTGAGGTAATTAATCTAATGATCAGACGCACATCACTATGGATCTGCAAGCACTTCATTAATTTGAATTAAGGACGAGGCTCCACTGTGGCCCAATTATGAATTCAATTTGGATTGATCTCCACTGGTTGATATGCAGCAATGCGCAAAAATGATTATATGAGGTAGCACTCAACACTATTATTTTATTGACTTTTCAAATATTTTGGCACTGCATATTCAATAAAACAAACAGTACTGCAGTGAGGGGTCTGACATTCGTAGTTGAGAAGCATAATGAAGAATGATCGCAGCCTGCAAAGGAAATATGTGCTGAAGCATATTTCATGGCCTTATTTGCCTTTTTGACTTCGGAAACAAACTGAGCATGGCATCAGTTCAGGGGACGAAGTCAAGCTCGACCCATAGTTACTGCCAGTGTGTGAAATATCAATCGGGGGTCCACCCTAACTAGTGCTGCTGCCACAGGTTGCCATGGATGCAGCATTGTTATCCTCAACTCTCTGTTCGCTATACAAAGTGTGCTCATTTCTGTGTGCACACAGAAATGTCGGCATGTCACAACTTTGCCATGTGAAATATAGAGAGCAGAGGAGAATGGGGGATGTGTGACTATGCACATGACCACAGGACCATAGACAACTCTGCTGCCAAAAAGGATACTGTTGCCTAACTGTCATGCAGGAGATTAGGGATGGGTACCCAATTTGATACTCTTACAGGGACTGGCTGAAATCCATTGGTTGTACCAAGTACTGGTTCATGAAAAATCAAGCCGTACTATGTTTCAGTACCTAAATGCATCCTTGTGACTGTGAGGGCCATTTTCTGTGGTGGACATGGACATGGAGTACATAGCGCTTAATTTGATGATTATTAAGAAAAAACACTAAATAGTTATTGTTAATTTTTCAATTTGTAGTTAATTTTAGTCACAGGTGTTCATGTTTAAAAAATTTGTGAAATAACTACGATGTTACAGTCCAAACAGTTGAATGATGTTTGACATATAGTTGTCAAAGTTTGTATATACTGGGAAATCAATGTTAAATTTAAATATTTTGAGATTTTAATAATAAACATTAACATTAGTAACCACATAAGCACACACAAAAGAACCAAAAATTGGTACAGTTGAGTCCTGATGCTGAGTCCCAGGTACCGTACACTGGCATTGTACCAGTTCAAATATGAACAGTGCTCATTCAAACAAGAGACCCCTCCCAAAATGTTGCAGTTGAGGGGTCTCAGATTCCCTGCATTTTGCACAGTGGATGCTGCTCTTATCATTACCTCCTATAAGCTGACAGCAAATAAAACGTACACATCCTTTTGGCAAATACCAAAATGAGTATTCTACTCTTGCTGCTTCCCCTGCAAACTGTCCTTAACCCACAGTGGTCTACAGATAAGTCTTTGCTGATGCTCCCCCTGCCTTTACTTTCATGTACACTCATGAAAAAGAGGAGAGGTGTGCCCTCCCCACTTCAGGCTTTGGCGTTCCAAGCAGGCACATGGAAGGTTCGAGAGCTCCTGATACAGATCAGCCGCCAAATATAATTTGATACATGTAATAATTAATCCTAGTCGACCAGAGTGTGCTACAGAAAGATCTAATTCAGTCAGGACCAGAGTACAACCACGCTTTGAGGAACCAAGGTAAAACAACTGGCTGACCTCTAGTTCCCCAAGGGATTGTTCCCTCTGTTCATTTCTGCTCCAGCAGCCTCCTCAATGACGGAGCTGCTGCTCCAGTCACACAGCTATTGCCATGGTAACCAAGTTAGAGGTTTAGGGAAGTGAGTAATCTAATCTCCCACTTTGTGGCAAAGCGATAAGGCTCACCACCGCCAGCCCACCCGTGTGTTTGTGTGAGTGTGAGTGTCCTATTTGGCCATTCTATGATGCATGTCTTACTTACAAACACACAATTTCTCTCTTTTCTCTCTCTCTCTCTCTCTCTCTTTCTCACACACGCACACACACACACACATAAACACAGCCTATCTAGCCAATATGTTCCACACTAATAGGCAGGTGAAAGCTGAGGGCAGATATGGCTAGCAGTCTTGCTGAAAGGTCTGAACCTTGCTGAAACTGACATTCCTAGCTTTAAAGGAACATTTCACTGCTTCTTCTGCTGCAGATGGTTTGCTCAAGTTGTTCAATGGTTTCTACTGTTTTACATAGTAATTTATTTCTTGTTTATTTTTGACATGTATCTTTCCATGTCAATACTTTAAGCCTGTCATTTCATTGGCATCACTCATCGATGTTTGAAGTAGAATTTTGGGGTCTAACAGTGGTGGTCACCATCTTAAAAATGCTAACTTAACCTTAACCTTTGAACACCCTAACACTCTGAATCCCAAGAAGTTTCTGATTTGCTCCTTCCTTTCACATTTTTAACTCACTGTGACTTCTTCATTTTTTTCTACAAAGTAAAGTTCATATAGTTTTTGAAGCTCGGATAGAGGATGTATGTCCATCATGCAGATCTTGATGACAGCAGAAAGCATTTTATTTTTTTTTTTTTAAGGATTTAGCTAAAGGAAACAATATATTTTCTGGAAATTTTCAAATAAGACATGAGAATCAAAGCAAGAATTAAAAAAATGGATGAAATTCTCAAGTCTTAAAGGCCAGTTTGGACTTGCTTTAACATCACTTGTTTTTAGATTGGACTGGTTTGTAAATGCCAGTCATTAAAAAAGTGTTTCTTTGCTCCTGCCTGCTGGTTTGGGATTTGTTTTCCCAGTATTAGATTGTAAACATTTTCGTTTTTCTCTGCAGTGCCAACTTTCTCAAAAAAAAAATACTATTCATGTTTCACTTGGTCATGTGAGGTCAAAAAGCTAAGGTTTCAAAGTAGAGTTGAAGAAAAAAGGCTCATTAATATAGTATTTCAAAGTCCACATTTCTGCTTGCTGCTCTGCTTTCACTCTCTCTCACCGAGGATAGGAATCACCAGGTGACACGCGATACCTGGATAAAAATAGCGGCAGCATCACAGTACAACAAAACAGCAATAACCCACAGAATGTGAGTTGATCAAAATATAACATTATAACAACAACCAATAAAGGAACACAACATTTCTCCCCCCGAAAAAGTGCAGGACTAATTTATTCATTTACTTTGTTGGTGGCTGCAATTCTTTCCCTAGAAGTCCACCTTCTTTCCTGTCAGCCTCTAATCCTCAGTAGCCTCAGTAGCATGCTTTGTGGCATGTTAAAAAGCAGAGCCCACTTGTAGGACAGTGAATGCCATGTAGGACTCTGTGGACCATGAAGTCCTCACATCACAGGTGAGATTAACTCTCTCTGCGGACTGGAGTGAGTCTTTCACTTCTCTTCTCGACTCAGCATGAAAAGCTCAAAGGACTTTTCAGTATTTCTTCTCTCTGGTTCAGAAAGTGTCTCGCACATCTCTAAAATTTGCTCCACCGCTGTCAAATATCCTGCTGTTGTCTTGTGGTACTAGGTAGATTTCAACCTTCTCCTTAGCCCACTCACAGCTGTACAAATCCAATTATTGGGTGGAATCATGAAGTAGGAAAATCTATATAGATAATGCCACTTGTTAAAACATTGATATTTAGCCTCTACAAGTTATTATATCACACAGGTCAGTCTGTTGTATTGAAATTTTCTCCCACCCCTATCTCCCACAAACTTACCAACACCTGCTTTGCACTGTTTTCATTAAAATGTGCTTTTTGAGTATCATAACAGATTGGTCTGACAGCTAGCACTCTGAGTTTAGAGAATAGAGGAATAAAGGTAAAGCATTAAGACTCAAGCTGAGAAAAAGAAAGCATTTCTTGGAATTTTGTAAAGGAAGAAAGGATTCAAAATTTATACCTTTTCATGAATGATTAAAACTGTCTTGGCTCCATTTCCTTATCCCACCATTAGAGTTGAAAAAATAGCATCTATGTGCCTAATACACAGAATCAGGTAACAGCTCATTGTTGTTGCTTGTCTTTATTGGTTCGTGAAAGAGCTCAAAGAAGCAGAAGGAGGGAAAAAATGGTAAAATGTCAAGATGGCTCTTCATGAGAGAAACTTTCTAAACTTTAATGATCAGAATTGCAAGCCAAGAAGTTGAGCAGATTATGCTTTCATTTGTTAGTCAAATCTCTGCAGTTCTGTTCTTATTTTGGCTGTGCCATGTAGACAGATAACTGCAGGGGGAAACAGCATGGAAAGATTTGCACTTTAAAAAAATCAAAAATGAACCATCGGTGTGTATTGTACTCAACTTTTTAAAAAAGAAAATTCTCCCAGAAGCTGAATAATTTGGAAAGGCCACACTTTTGGAAAACAAACACAACTCTCAGTGTAGTTCAACCCATTTAAAACACTGAACAATCATAATAAATCAGCATTTCCCCTGCATTCTCTGGCAGACAGAGATCAGCTGTGGGGTCTTTGGGCTGTGCTGCTTGATTTAAGTGTTCACCGTTAACAAATGTTTTTACGGGGAGCAGAATTACCCTCTGAGGTCTGCTTCCCTCTTTATAACAAACTATAATTAAAACCAGACAAACACACAGTAAAGCAGTTAAGCGTTACACTCTGTCCTCTTGTTCATCATCAGTAGATTTGCAAGTGCAGTAGCTGAGTATTTTTAGCTCATTGGCTGACTAACATTTCATGTGCGTTAAAAACATACAACTTAGCAACTTACAGGGTTGAAAAATAAAGTTGATGTAGAAATGCGAACGACTGCAGATATTTTAGTGGCCACCAGAAGCCGACTCCAGAAATAAAAATCATTATCTTATCAGAGTTAGCACAATTAAGACAAAAAAAGAACATGCCAATAGATTTACTTATGTTTTGGCTGATGTTGTGTGCCTGAACATGGCAAACTTGTGGTCACACTGGTGTGAGTTGGAAGCGTGCATCCATGGTGCTTCCACAGCATGCTTTCTGTGTGACCTTGCCCTCAGTCAACTTGCCAAACCTGACTGAAAAACATTAGTTTGTTGTGCTTTTTTTTCTTGTACTTGAAAGGGGAGGAAATAAAATTGCTATGCTATATGATGAGTTCAAAGTACACTGAAGTGCCCTTTCAAAACAAAAACTTACTGTCCATATGTTTTGTCTACACAAAAATAAACAGACATTAGACATATGCTGACTTACAAAATAACATAAAACATTAACAAGAAATTCAAAAATAGTTCTCTAAGACATTTCAAACCTTTAATCAGCCTTGAATATGTCAACTAAAGCTCTGACACTGAAAATTCACTAACTTTGGAATGAAAGATACACATTGATCCAAGGCTAGAGTACAGTATATGTGGTAGAAAATGATTAATTAGCAGGAACCAGATGTTTGGTCAGTTTGCCCAGGAATGATATTCAAGAAGGTTCAAAAGTTTAAGTTCAAAGAAACCACATAAGTAGGAGTTTTCCCTGAAATGATGTTTGGAAAGGGTCGGTAGTTCATGTTCCCAGAATAAAGGAGGATAGGTGTAATTTGGCAGAACATGCAAGTTTCAGTGATTTAAATGTTTTTTCAGCATGCAGGTGATAGGTCAATCATTGTTGGAAAGATTTTTCCATTTCCATGTAGATAGTATGACAAAAACAGAAAACAATGATGTCTTTGAAAGGCTGTAAGAGTTGAGGAATTATGGGAAAGAGGGTACGTCTGCGGGGAGGTGCTCAGAGCTCTTTTGTATGCTGTATCATCGATAAAATCCGCAAGAAACCGCAAGTCGCTTTTGTCTCCGTGGTGTTCATATCTCTGTGTTTGCATCTGGGAAATCCTCAACATATGCCATCTCTTCTCTGAAAAAAATAAAAATAAAAAGTGTTTTGCAGGAACGTAAGTCACCTTGGATAAACATCTTACACTCAGCGGCATTCCATTTGAATTTATATTCCGACTTGAGGCAGATGATTGTGAAAGAAAGATAAAAAGGTTGACGACCCTTCTCCTGTAAACATGCGCACACACAAGCCAATTCTTCACAGTGTTCACTTCGAAGAAAAAAAGAAGTGAGATTTTTTTTTTGCATTTGGAAATGGAAATCATGCTCACGTTAAAACAGATCTGTCTCACGCAGCATACGTTCAGCCTGAGCACATGAGAAAAGCTCAGCCGATAAGCCCTGATTTTGGCTCAGGGATAATGCTGTAATATAGAGTGAGAGAGGAAGGATCTGCAAATGAGATATAGACAAAGTCTTTAGATCTCTTCATACACACAAATACACGGCATAGACACACACTCATACATACATACATGCACTTATGCAAGCTCTTTCCTTTTCCCATCTCTCACCTCTTCTACTTTTGCTTTGCCTTCATCTCTCCATGGGATGTATCCAATCATACCACTCTGAAATTATTATTAAAATTTTCAATCCCTGCGTATGAATGCGTGTGCGTGTGCGTGTGCGTGTGTCTGTGTGTGCAGCAGGGGTTTTAAAAGAGATGAGTCTGGGTGGTGGTGGGATCCAGACGATACATAAGTGACGAGTTGCAGCCGCCGTGTGTCAGAGCCATCAGTGCACTTTCTGCAAAGTGGAACAGAGGCTGATTAGAATGGCGGGGTCACCTTTGGGCCAGCCCCAGCTCTCACCTGCATCAGGGATTTTATCGTCATATTTTTTTTTTTCCCATCCCAAAAATAATGGAACATGGCTGAGAAGGATCGCAGTGTGGGAGGCGAATGTGCCAAAGGATAGATGGATATTGGAGTAGAGAGATGGCAGGATTGAACTTTTTTTCAGTAATAGCAGGATTTGACTGGGATTAAGAGAGGAAACAGGGGAATCAGGTGTGCTCTTTAGGAAAGAATTTCAGCTTTATTGTCAGTTGCCTGTGACTGTGTGTGCGTGTTTTCATGTAAGGGTTTTATGTTGACTATACTGCTGTGATTTACCAGCTTGTTCTCACCTCAGAGTCATTAAAAGTGACAGCACGGTAAGTGGTTCAACTGGTCAAAACACACAACACTAATTTCTGGAGGTTGTTCTTTCGTGTATAATTTTGATGGAGCTCTGTGGTTAGGAGACATAAAGATCAGAAGGCTTCCAGGCACCACAGGAGAGTTCAACCCTAGAGCGAAAACAAAATAACCAGTCTTGACTTCCTCATATTAGTTTTTTCACTTAAGAGATAGTGTGAGGCCAGGGGCTGATTCCTGTATTAAAGAAATAAAATCTTGATGTTTGAATGTTAAATGTAATTCGCTAGTTTGGTATCACATGCAAGTTACAAACAGGAGACGACGGGGGCAATTGCTCTGCGAAGACCAAATGATTTCCTTTGGGAAAGACGTGCTGCAGATTCAAAATTACATGCAAATTTAAAACCACACGCAAGTCTATAGACAGATATGAGACAACAGAATAAAGCTTAAAAGGGAAATAAGATCTGAAAAAAGCTAAAAACTAAATTGGCAGCATGCACAACTGATATAATACATAGTTTAAAAAAAAAACTGAAAACAGGAAAACAGTCCTCACAACTTGAAGTCCACCTGTAGTAATACTCAATTTGATTGGCTAATCAATACCCTTGTCAGCCTGTTTTTTGTTTGTTTGTTTGTTTTTTTGCTTGTTAAAAAATAGTGCGAAAAGTGCAAGAAAGTATGTATTTGTGAACTGGTGCCCACTTTCGATCTGTGCTTTAACTTTTCAACTTAGAGCCTATAGAGCTCTATAAAGGGTTAAATCCTGTGTTCAGTCTTTTTGTCCTCGGATCAAGCTGCCTCCAATGATGAGTTGGAGGAATCTAACCTTTACTTCTCACTTGAAAGACGTACTTTTTTATAACCACACACACAGCAGCAATAGGTCGTCATGTTGTCAAGGCCCCGCAGCAGATAACAAAACAAACGTCCATTTGTATCTTTACTTCAGATGAAACCTGGCACAGTCTCTATCAGGTCTGTGATATACAGTTATATTGTGCCTCAACCATCTGCTGTAAACACAGTCTCACAGTATATCTGCCAGGCTTTTAAGACTGTACTCAGGGAAACAGATAGGATGTCCCGGATAAATGAAGGCTCATAATCTTTCATGCTGCAGTAGAGCAGACATCTACTGACCCTTTGCCCCCCTCCCGAGAGATTTTAGGTCATGTTTTCTTATGTAAGCCAGATAAAAACACTTGTAGTGAAACAGGAATAGTTTTATCAGGTCAAAGTTTCAATTGAAGGATTTAGAAAATACCGCCCGTGAAAAAAGACCTTCTTATTATTATTGGTTTTATGTCATCATGATTTATTCACAGCATATATTTTCTTTTAGTGCTTCTTTTAAATCTTTTCTTCCCTCTTCTTTTTTTAATGTTAGATTGTAAGCTCAACTGATGTTCCTTCACAGTTTCCCTTCCCCAGATCATTTTCCTCAAGTTACAGTTCGGGTAAGTCCCAGATTTCTTTAAACTCGCCGGCCGTCATTGCCTTTGTCAGCAGCAAGCGAGTAGCTCATTAGAGACCGTGTGTGGCTGGTGATGCTAGCAAAGCAATTTAAACTGAAATGTTGGCCTGGTTTCCAAGTATAAAGAAAGAAATAAAAAGAGGGAAAAAGGGGGAAATGAGAGAATGGACAGCGAGGAGTCACATTATGTCCCAATCATGCTTCATTTCAAAATTACATGTTCTGATGAGGATTTGTGAAAAATCAAAATGATTCAGCCTCCGTTGCAAATTAGATTAGGGCTCACTGATTATTATCCTTTTCTAAATTCAGAATTATTGGGATAAGAATTTCTCTGTCTCTTTGGATGAATGTAATTGTGTTAGTTTTATTTTTCTGTTTAAAACAGTTTTACTACTTTCTTCAGCTCTAATTGGTTTTCTCACCTCCAATTTAAAACTTAAACTGTGTTACGTGCAACAGTAGAAGTCATCTCTAAAACAACAGGCTATTTTTATACCACAGCTTTTTGGCCATGCACATGTAATCACAGCATCTTTTCTGGGAGTGTTTATAATCTTGCATGGCAGCTTGCTCCTATGTACGTTTTCCCCTGACTCTTTGTATGTATTTCCCTCCTAACCTAAATGCATTTGAATCTTCATAAACCACAGGCAGCAGTTTAGCATTCTTTTCACTGACAGTGCAAATGAGCTTTCCACCTACTCTCCAGAGGCCTTTGGCAGCGTCGTGCTCAATATGTAAACATCTGAAGGCTGTTTATTTGTGGGCTTCAACACTCATCTGAGGACCAGTGTGTAAATCCCTCGGAGCACAAATAGGGGAAAACTCTTTGCGTGCCAAAGGCTTTGTGTTCTTTGAGAGCAGTTCATAAAGTTTGTGAGCTGGAAAAGACGATGATTTGTTGATATTTTGGGGTTCTGGCCTCATTGAGTGTTGAAATGACACGGGACAGTTGGTTTGTTTATTTATTCTTTGAAATTGCGTCAGCAGGAGTTCTGTGAAAGGGCTTGGATAAGAAGTGAAGACCAGATAAGTAGATTTGAATTTGCACGGCAAATGACACCGTTGTTGATGTTGCAGAACATTTTGAAAGAAGGACTGGTTTTGGAGAACACAACTGCTTGTGTTCAGTTTCCTGACACTTCTTATAGCATCTTGAATCCCTCACTTTTGTCCTTATTGACACCTCATAAAATCCAACATATACAGTGCTCAGCATAAATGAGTACACCCCAACAGATTTGTCAGAAAACCTTTACTTTCCTATCAGAATCAAAATTCTCCATGCAACACTATACTACAAAATTTTCCTACAAATACGGGCCATTGATTGCAAACAAGATTTGTGAGTTTGCATGCACTGTGCTTTTCCTAACGAATGTATTCAAGACCATGTTGCAAAAATGAATACACCCCTATGAAAGTCTCAGGAGCAAAGCTAAATTTCAGGCTACAAAATCCCAATGAACAAGATTTCAACCACAGGTGAGTATTTATTTTCTGAACAGGTGTCCAGCAGACAGTTGATTATGAAACAGGTTACTTAATAGAGAAAACTCCTTTCCATTTCATGCTGTCAGCAATGACACCACATAGATGAGAAATGTCACAAAGCCTGATGAAGAAAATAATTTATTTACACAATAAAGGGTAAGGCTGTCAGTCAGAATACTGTAGCAAAAGTGATACAATTTTTTTTTAAAAGAGTTCAAAGAAAAGTCCATGGTGCCTACAGTCAAACATGGTGGTGGCAGCGTCTTCATGTGTGAACACCTATGGGGAATTCTGAAGAGACAAGTTGAGCATCACTCTTCATCCAGCACCCAGCCTCTAAAAGAGGTCGTTCTTGAAGAATGGAAGAAGATAGGCGTAGAAGTATGTTGCCAACTTGTTCCTTCCATGCCTAGAAGACTTGGTGCTGACCACAAACATCGTGGGGGTCATACAAAATACTAGATGTAGTAGTTTTTGTTGTGGGGTGTATTCATTTTTGCATCAGCTTTTTTGAGTAAAACTGATGATTTTGTAATCTTAGTTATGTCATCAATCTTACTTTCATGTTGTGAGTGAAGCAAATGTTCAGTGAAACTTAGTTTTGTCAAACTTGTTCTTGTATTCATTGAGATATTGATTAAAATCTTACTTTTCAAAGGGGGTGTTCTCATTTATGCTGAGCACTGTATGTCACATCATTATCAGTCTGTTTCCTAGGGGAAAAATATATGTATTTCAATGTGAAGATTTCCATTGTTCTCAGCACTGTGCAGTCGCTGCGCAGATGTGTAGCACCTTTTAGTACTTACAAGTACTAAGGAAGTACCATTGATTTTTCCTGTTGTGCTAGTTGAGCTCAGCCCTCTGTAGAATTGATTGTTGTGAGATACAAACACCAGGTAAGATTTGCTTATATCTCGCTTGCATAGAGAAAAGATATCTTTCCTCTAAGACAGCTTTCTGAAAAATAGTTATCCATTTGTGTTGAGCAGGAACATTTCCATATACATCCCATATTGATAACTGTCAACACAATAAAATACACCAAATATGGTTATTGTTACACATCGTTATCTGCCAACATACTTTGAATGCTTCCCCCATGAAAACCTGTGCATGTCAGGATTTATTGACTTAATTTTGTTCTCATGGTTTTACAATCAATGAATTATCAAGCAGCGCAACAGAAAATGGAATTCCAGCGGTTGCTAATCAAAAAAGCTTTGTAGACACGGTTTTGCTAGATCAATGTTTTCAATTATTCAAATAAACAGAAAATATTTAATAAATACTTGACAACAAAGGGAGGCAAAAAGCTTTCAGTGCCTTGATGATCCAGCTCCTGTATCAGTGCATGTGTTTTTTCCTGAATTCAGAGTATCACTGTACTTTACTTTAAGAAAAAGAACCAAAAGAACAAAGGAAAAAAAGAAAAGAAGAAGAAGCTATACAAGAAAAGCCTAAATAAATACTTTATCTTTATCTAAAGTGTTTTGAAGAGAGAAGGTGACACATTCCTTATTGCTTCAGGTAAAGATGGACACATCGATGATCTGTCTGGAGCCTCTCAGATAGACGGCCTCCATATTGTGTATGGGAGCAGAACTTTAATTGGCTCTCCATGGAGTGGTCCGCTCTGTCTCAGGTGTTTGTGAAGCACTACTTCCAAATGGGGGATGAACCATCACCTACAAATCTGAGTAAAAGGCTGCATTAGACCTTGAGTTTTGCAGAAAATACAGAACATTTGTGTACTCATTTAAAGCGATAATAACAAGTCTGCCTGTAACGAATAAAACTGTTTGTATAAAATGTGTTGGTGGTGGTAATGAACCTGCAGGAAGCTCTCTCCCTCGGTTTTTCACCAGCCTATCAAGTCATTATTTTCTTAAGCCTTACTGAGATACACAGCGAGACGATGATGTGTCGAACTCATGCTTGACAACCAAAAAGCAGGCACCAACTGCAAAACACAGCTGAGCAGTGAGGGCACAAAGGCAATTAAAAAGTGTCAGAGTAAAGAAGCTGTCATTTGGAAAAGGGAAGCTAACACCGCTCATGTGTTGTAGTCTTTTTTTGACCCCACAGCTTCTCCTTCTAAGTCTTTGTCACTGAATAATAAAATTGAGATTTCCACTGCGCTCCTGTCATACTTCTTGCAGCTTTTTGAGGGTTTTGTGACTTCAAAGTGTTGAAAGGTTTTCACTGAATCGACTGATGTTGCTGTCTTCTGAGGAGGACAATCTTGGCGTTAAATGTAGAGTGAATATTGAATTCCTATCGGCTGACAGGCAGAAACACAACTCCATGCTATTCCAACAGATTGTTTATGTCACTTTGCATCTCCTGTAAAGAAACTTTACTGAAAAATTAGGTTGGAAATTGCAGATAGTGAGATGCACACGGCTGTACTGAGAATTGTGCGACAGCCCAGAAATCCATTTTGTCACATATCTCAGCCAGTCAGCACCACATCTTGCCTTTCCTATCATTTCCTCTCAGTCATATACAACTCATCTGATGTGGCTTTGCTCCTCACAACTTTTCTCCAGCTTCTTTCCTCACACCCAGACTTATCCTTTATCCTCTGTAGCTCTCCCTTTGGCCCCGACCAATCCTCTCCGGTGGTCTTATGCACACAGGATTAGCCATTAGCTCCTCGTTGTCTCTTCCTCCTCCTCCCAAGAGATCAAACTCTGTCACTGCGCACGAGCCATCCTGCCATCCGAGGCTCCTCTCCAACTCTCAGTGCCGTGCGATCATCCCCACAGGCTGATGGCAGCATTAGATGTGGCATAGTGGGGCTCTGTGGACAGCCAACTTCCACCAGTGGAGTTGGTGCATAGTTGTTACAGACTGGAAGCTGACACATCCAGAAATTTTTTGTCTCCAAAGCAAAATTGAGCAAGCAGGTGATGGGGACAGACGGGCCATACTCATGCCAAAATCACTAAAGTGTACCTTTGCCCAAGGACACTTGGGTTACAAGAAGGGATTGTTGGCTTTGAGGAGGAGCATGAAGATCAAACATATTCAAAAACATTTTATTAGTTTTTATTGTATCATCATACCTTTGTACACTGCACTATTCGATAAAAAAGAAGACTTATCAAAGCAGAACACAGTTAATCACAATAGGCCTCTGATATTTCCCTACAGATGAGCAGTGACTTGTATAACAACAGCTGTAGCAAAGAAAAGAAAACGTAGACGTCGCTCTGATGTGCAGCTCAGTCCCCTGAAGAGACTCTGCAGATGTCTTTCCAAAAACTCTCATGAAACAAATATTTTGGTTTCCTGGCTACAAAAATTTGAAGAAAGAAAAAACTTTGTGCAAAACAAGTCATTGAAGTGAGTTTTAGTGGCTAAAAACAGCAAGAATCAAGAATCCGATGAAAGAAAAATGCTTTTGAAACAGCGGTGACAAACATTGGTGAGGCTGATTCTTCTCTGGCCAGTTATTTCTGATAAATGTGTCTTTTTGAAAATTATATTTCAAAAAATAAGCCTATCTGCTTTGGACACAAGATATTAGTCTGGATTGATGCCAGTATAAAACTTAATTTTTTTTGGATTGTGCCAGTAATATAAGCCTTTGAGGGAGAAAGGTCTGCTTTATTTGGCTAATGAGTGGAAGTTGGTGAAGACAGATCTGTTTACAGTTAGTTAGGGTCACTGAAGGCTTTCAGAAAACCTATTATTACTGCCGGGAAGAAGTAAAGTTGAAGGCAGTCTGCTTCTGGGGTAAGTCAAACCTTAGCTGACTTTCCCTTAAGTATTTTTATGTGGGAGGCAGGTGTGTGTTTTATCAATTGGTTCAAAGAGTGGACGGTTAAACAGGCTACTCTTGCTGATATTGCTGCCTTTGAATGTATTATGCAAGGCCACAAGTATCTGTGCTCTCTCTAGACTAATTTGTGCATTGATACTCAGTTTGCATAATAGAACGTGTAGGAGCAAATATTTACACATAGAGTTTTACTGATTTACCTTTGATGGGGCCTATACCAGCTGTATTCAGGCGAGAGGTGGGGGCTGGCTGACACACAGAGATGGACAACTTTTCACGCTCCCACTCACACCTACGGGCATTTTAGAATCAGCAATTAACCTTGCGAGCATATTTTTAAACTGCTGGGGGAAGCCAGAGTGCCACCAGGGAGTCCACACATGCACTGGGAGAGCATGCAAATTTCACACAGAAAAGCCCACCTTGCCCAAATCGGGATTAAATAACTGACTGGAAGTCTTGGCTGGGAAACATGTCACTGAAAATGTCTGACAGCTGTCACCTGTTCTGCAAGTCAATTCAGCTCAGAACCACTGGGCTGGAGCATCCCAGTCCTTAAGCATATGGACATTAGTTATATTCTGTTGTGATAATGAGATACTCACTGAAGGAACAATAGCTACCCAAACCGCACAGCAACATCATATGCATACCTAAACCAGCCTAGAGAGCGAGCTACTTAAAAGGCTGCAGGAACAGGAACTAACCAGAACTATACATGAGGAACTACAGCAATGATACTCTCAGTCTAACATGACATATGCTTTTAGAAACAATTGGTCTGTGGATTCAGGGGTTGGGGTCTGTTGTGCTGCGCGTTGAGTTGGACCTGATAAGAAGAGTCCAATTAAGCTTTTTTAGAGCACCTGTGTTGGTGTTTCCAAAATAACTTGACAGCTATTTTGCTTGACCTACTTTCTTTGAGTTCAGAGTAATTTCAAACATAACACTGAGGGGTGTCACAGTGCATACTGAAGCTCCACATTGTAGCGATGGTCAAAGTGGGCTCTTTGTGGACCTTATAACAACATGACGTGACATTTTCTGCAGGAGCACCGAACAAATATGTGTGTTTCACAATTTTCCACATGGATGAGTAGAAGAGATGGAGACGGAAAAAGAGCATGCTTGGGACTCCCTGCCTGCTCATTCCTGTATTTCCAGCACAATGTGCTGGGCCTTGGAAAGTAAATATGCCAAGGTTAGTGAGGTCTAGCTGCTAGTGCTGAGAGGAACTGTGTAGAAAACTAATTGAATATCTTGCAAGCATGCTGATGTGGGAAATGGATAGAAAATTGCAACTCCTTTTCAGCTGTGTTTATGCAGACAAATAATGGAGTAATGGAAGGCAGGATAGAAACAGAAATAGAAAAAGAAAAAATAATGAAACTCTGTTGCATTTTGTTGCCTTCGTGGTGCAATCCTGCACTTTAATATGAAATGAAACAGATCTGAAATTAAACAGAAACACAGCATGAATTATTTAGAGGGGTTGATTAAAAAATCTCTATTCCCGCTTAATAGACAGTGAATGCTGTGGGCCAGACACACAGCTTTGTCATATTGCATTAGCAGAATCAAACTTTAAATAGATGGGTGTCCTCTTCGGGGAGGAAAAGCCTAGATTTCTTTCTCCTTGTGTTATTTGAAGTCCAATGTGACTAGCTGTAGGCTAGTTTAGCGTGTTTCTGGATGAAAAAAGGAATCTTGTCAGGGACAAAACACAGAAAAAGACGGTTCAAAATAGGCTGTTGCAAATATAGAGGATGAAAGGCTGAAAAGCAGCTTCTTCTTGCAGCTGTTGGTGATGCAAAGCACCGTGAAATGCCTTCTTAGCATAATACAGGGCAGAATCACATGAGAGATGTTCATTTTTTGCTTCATAAATGTAGTTTTTTGGTCATTGAATCTCAAAAATAGCCTTAGATTTTATCTCCTCCAGCAAAGATACACAAGTGATTGAAAGAACCATACAAAAAGAAATCCCCTCATCCCAGAAAGATGAGAGCACAGAGGAAGAGGAAAGCATGGCAAATTTGAGTGAAGCTTGAATTTGATTAAAGCTTGCTCTGCTTTTAACTCTTTGTGCAGATTAGAAAATTTAAATCCTTCGTAATATATATGATATGCACAAGATCCAGACCTAAACTATTACTTGAGATAACTTTTTTTTCGGTTCTGCAGCCTTAGTTTGCTTTGGAAGGGTGGTACAAAGGAAAGAAAAACAAACTTTGTCTCTGTGAATCTTGTTCAAATAAAGAATGTAGGAGTTAAAGTCTGTACAAAGAAGTGAAGTGTTTTGGGCAACCTGACTGCACCTCTCTGGAGCTCTTGTTGGCTGCAGATAGGTGCCAGGAGTGAAAGACGGTCACTGAACCATTCAGGCAAAAGGAGAGAAGAACAGAATAAAGGGTCTAATCCCCTCAAAGCTTTGAAAAGATATTATAAAACTTTTAAAGCCATAATTCTCTTTTTAATCCATCCAAAGGCGCTTTGACCCAGTTGGGGACTTTGTTCGTGATTCCGTTAAAAGCTGAACGATCACCAGCAAAGGTAGCTGTACCTGGCTGCAGCTGTACCTGCGTACTGTGGGATTTGAGGTGAGATGGAGGTCGGTGCATATGTGTTGTGCTTAAGGCTTCAATATGAGTTGGTAGCTATTTTTGCCTTGGCTTGTTCAGGGAGCAGGTAGAGTTTTTAAGTAACATCCATGGACACGGTTAAACTTTTTAAAAGGCAAAGCTTGTCCAAAGTTTGATTGGCTACTGTTTGCAAAACACATTAGCTGTTTTGTTTCCCAGCCAGCTAGTCTCTAAATTTAATTCAACTTCCAGTGTTATGAGCTATGTTTAATACTCTGTAGGTCACACCAGGTGATAATGATGCCCAGTCCTAATGTGAAAAGGGAGAAGTTTGGTAAAGTTTTTGAGTGACAAGTGTCACCATAGCAACTAATGAACCCCCAGAATCTCAAGCTTAAGGGCTCATTTTTTTTCTGGTGATTGGCGTGCTGACAGGAGGCACATTGCTGAAACCTTAACAATGTGGTGTTGAGATAGGGTGAAATGAAAATTGCTAAATCTGGAGCAAAGATTTATTCATGAACACCTTTATTTCCAGGGCATGTTTTTGGTTGTGGTCCCCAGATGGCACACAACAAATATAGTTATAAAAATGTAACAATAATTCATTTTCTTTTTTGACATGACTCTGGCATAGCACCTCAAACAACATTGAAAATGGCAAATTACCAAGTATCTGATGTGGCAGAGAGAAGAAAAAATTGCTTGAATGTTTTCAGAGCACCACAGCGCTTCAATGGAAACAATTGCTCTTGTTTCCTATCTGATATAAAAATCAAAAAACAAAAAGAAATAAAACACCTGAAATGGTTGGATAAAAATCTCGTGCTTGTATATCAACTCCATCTTCTGATCACAAATACAAGTGAGCAAATCTCAAAGCCCTTTTTTTTGTAGTATTTTCCTCTCTGTTGTATATCTAACTCTGCATTACGCAGACAGATATTCTCTTTGTCCATGTCTAAGTGCTATATAGTCTCAAGTAACCAAGTTATTGACTGGCCAGACAAATCCTAACTGAGTGAAATTCAGTATTGGTATAACACACTCCTTGCCGCTGCTCTGCTCGTTAAAATAGCCTATTGATCCAAATACAATATGACCTCAGTTATGGGGAAAGCCTTGCTTCAGGATGATTTTGTTCTTCTTCTCAAAATTAAATTTTGGTTCTAGGAAGAGAAAATGATTTAATTTGAAAATTATCACATTTTATTTGTAGTGATAATTTGGGATACAGTCATAGCTTTATTAAGACTGTCAAACTGCAATATAACCCCATTTTGTCAAATGTACTGTGTGAAATGATCGAGCCTCATCTTAGGTCTTCATAATTTTCACCCTTAGAAGCAAGAACATTTATTGACTTTTTTTTTTCTCAAATTAGAGGTCAATCCCAACCCTTTAATCTTGCAGAAGATGAAACCCTTACTATTTTGTTGCTAGAACATAAAACTGTGCGTCGAAGCATTGAGCAGGGATGTATTCATGATCCACTGAAAAAGGTTTTGACTTTAAATGCATTATTAGAATTTCAACTGTAAGGATATTTCATTTATGTCAATCTCAAGTGGAGCCTCTTATCTCTCTGCTGTCTGAGTCCTGTACATAGTTTTGGAGCATTCTGTTCACTAAAAGCTTCTGCTTCATTTTTCTTTGTTGTTGTTCTTTTAATAAACTCATCAGGTAAGGCTTTTCTGTGACCTCGTGTCAAGTGTCTCTCACTAAGTTAAAATCATGGTATACTTAAATTCAAAACCTTCTCTGGTTGAAAGAAAAAATGGATTTGTGTCCTAGTTCAACCTCTCATAAAATGTCTTTATGGCCGCATGTTGGTCTATGACATGAGGAGTGTTTTGAGTTTCCCTGCCAATGCCCACCAAGCATGTTGATAGTATCATTATTCATATCGTAGTCATTATTGCCCGTGCTTGATTCATTTTGTCATTTGCGTCACTGCAACAACCGCCCTTGGCTTACTTTTTTTGGAGGGGCTTGGCTTCTCCTCATCAGCCTTATGGCTGATAAATGACTCTGTGAAAAGCGATACGGTGTCCTGCAGGGTAAAAAAAAGAATAGAAATTGAATCCTGGCCTCTGTACTGCAGTCTCATCTGTCATCTTTTCAATATTGATGTCCATTATGTTTATGGATTATTTGGCTGTCTTCTGTTCTCTGGCCTAGCTCACCCCATCAGATCGGCCACTTGGGGCAGCAGCCCGTTGATAATGTCATATTGATTGATGGGCTTCAAAGTTTAATTGTCAGCGTGGTCTTCTTTTAATGGAGCTCCCCCATACAGCGGAAAGACTGCATCTCAGATGACTCAGATGATTTCAGGCCTGTGCACCGCTCACAGTGTGATGCAGATACACCAAAGACCCAGTATCATAATCTGGGCCATTATCAGCTATCTGGCTCGTGTTTATTGCTTCCTGTATCACCTTTCATGGATCACATGTCTGTTTACAGGAAGACAACAGCACTTGTGAAGATTTATCACACCTACAAATAGACCCTAATTTTGTTTTGCTGGCTTGGTACAATTATTCTGCTGCTTTTAGATCTCTTCAGGATCACTTAGTGGAATTGAGTGAACATATAAGGAGTGATTTATCATGAACACGTAGATTAAACTAATGCAGTGTAATCTCACAGCCATGGATCCAATATTGAGAGTAATGACTGAACTAAAAAAAAATTAACTTAGAGGCTTTACTTTCTGCTTCATGTTTGTACTGTGTTAAACTGGGGCTGTGTTTTATTAGTTAGCGTTTTTCTTCTTATCAATTACAGCAGAGTGCAGTTGTGTACTGACCGTAGTGAGTTTAGCTGTCTTAATTTACTACAGTGAAGTTCTTGCATGATATGAATCTGCGCTGATGAATTCTCATTATTAATTAAGAGCTTTTGTTTGTTAGATTGTCCAGGACCAATTCTCTACATGCAATATCTATTTCAGTGCACAATAGGAATTACATGCATTTTTAATGCAGTCCTATGACATAACGCAGCAGTTCCACCGCCAACCAATTCAACCGCATAGATTGTTTTTCTCTAATACGACCCACAGGAGTGTTTGTGAAATGTCCCTCCACAGGTGGCATGAAGCATGTCCTATCACTTAAAGTTGGTCATGAGTACCAGTTTTGTCAAGTCCCGTTGATATTTCATTCAGATGATAATCCATGTCACATTGAAGGAAAAGATCTGTGTCTGTTAAATAAAATTCATTATTTTTCTTTGTTGTCAAGTGTGAAAATTAGTGGTCATCAATGAAATGAACAAAGATATCTAGTATTGATTGTTGTGGAGGCAGCCTGTGCAGCGGTAGTTTTCTGCCAGATGGTCTCACACTGCAACACACCAGAACAAATCTTCTACAAACCTTCTATTAAAAGCTCCAGAGAGTTCAGAGAAATGGCTCAAAACATGTTGTGTCTGCGCCCAGTCTAAACCCCTTTGAAACAGATTCTGTGTAAACCCCACATGGCTCACTATTGTTACCAAAGCACCCTACAAAAACCACACACACAGCCATACGTGGGATATATCAGCCTGTGGTTTTTTCTCCATTCTTCTCTTCTGTCTCTCCCTAGTGTGTTTGCAACCAAGGTCACAGTGGTCTTGCTCTGTTTTCTGGGGATATGTGGGCTTCATTCATCATCCCTATGATAGCTGCATGCTACGGTGCCCTAAATCTGCTGTCTGTGTTTGGGTGTGTATTTTTTTGTGCATGTGGGTAAATGTGAGTACATGTTTGCTCACAAAGAGAAATTGTTCTCTTGTTCTCTCCGTATGCTCATGCAGCTAAATGATCTCTCTTCCAGTCACTCCCACAGAAACAACTTTTTTGTTTCACTGATTGCCTACAAGCAGGAAGGCTCTAACACACCATGCCTGTGTTCTTGTGCAGTTTCCACTCATGTGAAGAGGTTTTTGAATCAATAAACTAGATAACAGCACCAGCCTAAATCTGCACATCTGTACTTGGGCTTTACGAATGCATTAATACTCTTATCACGATAAGGGTACTGAAACTTTGTGTCATCTTTTATCCCTCTTAAGCTCCAGGACAGATTGGGATTTCTCTTTTGTAATTAGGTTGTGTCTTTATAGAAATTAAAGAGTGATATTTCCCTCTCATACACACTAGCATGATGAGCAGCAGGCTTTTAACTTAATCCAATCTGCTGCATTTATACCAGCAGTTGTTATGCTCAGACCTTTCTAGCATTCAGGGGGTCAGGTGACATACTTTTTTTACATACTTGTAAGGGTGCTTAAGACCTTGTTGTGGCAGTATGGGTTCATTTCTTACCCCACACCATGATATCCTTCTTCAACTGGGATGTTTTTTTAGTCAGAAGTTAAGGAGCATTTTGGTGTCCCAACGTATTTTAATTCTCGGCGTCTCCCCCATTTCTTTCCCTGCACTTCCTGTCTTTCTGGAGCTGTGAGGTTAATGAAATTCTATTTTCAAGGATAAAAAAACATAAAGTGAGTGTATTTCATTGTACAGACAGTGCCGGCCCTTGGTTTTGATTCCTACTTACATTAACCAAACCAGTGGACCAGCGCTTACTCCTACAGAAGCATCTCAGCCTGCTCCGGTTAAATGAGCTCGGGCTGGTCCCGCTGGTTTCTTCCCTCACAGTAAACCTTTCTCATTTTCTACAGGGAAAGCTTTTTAAATGCATGACTCACAGCACAGGAGGTGTCTTGGGTTTTCATGCTGTTGATTTCTGTTGTGTTTATTTGACTTTGTGTGTGTATATACAGTAGAAACATATGGCATTTTCAGCATGGGCAAGCTCCAGACAGCAGTAATGGGTTAAAAGACACTGTTCAACCTCTGTGTAGAGGTTCACAGAACCTCCATAAACAAGCCACCTTGTTTACTTCATCTTTGCTCATCTTATTCATATTCTCCTTATTTCTTTCAATCCTTAATTCTTTCGGTCTTTGCTCTCGACACTGTTAAATGCAACATGTTGTTTCTACACCAACATAACTTATCTTGATGAGCCAAGATGTCTTGTGTCAACTCATGTATAAGTTTGGTTGACTTAACTTCTTCAGATAGTTGTTAGAACTGACTCATCTATTTTATCTCAATTGAACTTTTCAATTTTGTAGAGACCAACTCAGCCTGTGCCATCACGCAACTTTTTCAAGTTCAGCAGCGTCTCAAATCTACTGCATTCCCTTGCTACTCATGGTGTAACTGTTAGGTTACATTTCACAAAGGCATTCTGGTTATAACTTGAAAGCTGTAGCTTCACTAAACAGCAGGGAGGGGTTAAAGTGATTGTCAAGCTGACTTGCATTACTGATTTATTTGGACAGAATTTCAAGCTGAAATTTTGTATCCATAGTTGAGTGTTATCACAAAAAACTTCTGTAATCTTTTTTCATAATGGCATAGAATAATGTACTAGGAAAACAAAAGTGTAAAATCCCATTTTACAATGTACCCAACCCTTCCTGTTTCGCTTAAATCCCAAAAAGCTTTACTTCAGCAAAAAAACATGTTGTGTTTGTTGAAGTGAGCAGCTCAAAACCAAAAGAACAAATCAAATAAGGGATTTTAGATGTAGTTGTCACAGATGAGACCAGTCGACCGGTCTAGTCCAGGCATGGATCAATACGAGGTGATGTAGGAGATGGTGGGGGAGTGATTGTGGGGGCAGTAGAAGGGCTAATCATTTCAGTCATTACCCAGCCGTGTCTCTTGATTCCAAGGATTAGCAGACGCAGAAACAGGGGAGATGTTGTGTTAGTGCTACAGGAGACTCTATCAGGGATTTGGAGAGTGGAAAACACTGCCTGTCCCTTGCCGCCTTTGGTAATTGGGCCTGCAGTACTGTGTGTGTGCGTGCGTGTGCGTGTGCGTGTGTGTGTGTGTGTGTGTGTGTGTGTGTGGTGTGTGTGTGCGTGTGTGTGTGTGTGTGGATCAGGGGAAATAGTGTGTGTGACTGTGTGCATACAAGATGTGTCAGGACAGAAAGACAAAGGACAAGAGACTGTGTAGACATCAGTGTTGTGCATGTACACACACACCTGTAAGAAATACCCTGACCCTCCTCTCACTGGGGAGCTTACATGCTCGCTTGCCCACGAGCTGTTATGTGGAGCTGATCGTTTGACAGAGGACAGAGAGAAGCTAGAGAGACCAGCCAGTGAGAGCCTGGGAAAATTTCACACATCACTTCATACAGGAAGGATGGAAATAGGGGAAACCACACTTGTGTGATTGGTCAGAGACTTACAAGTGGCTAATTCAATCATCTGCAGTCAGGCATTAACGGTACCTTGTAGTCTGATATGCGAAAAGAACAAGCCCTACTATTGATCTGCATTTGGAAGCATTTTTAGGTTCGTGTCTTTTAAAGGGGACTCCACAGTAGATTTTAATTTTTTCACTCAACCTTGTGCAGTTAAGTCAATCCGCATATGGATTTCTCACTGGACTTCTCAGCCTCCTGAAATCTATCAGAAATGATCAATCTCACCCTGACAGTGTTATGATCTGTCACATTAAAGACTTGATAATTGGTTGATATCACAGACTAAATTTGGAGAAAGGCCTCTGAGTGTGAAGCGCACCAGAGAGGCACTACTCCAAAGTGTAAAACATGGAAATGTTTGACATAATTGGAAGGGTGACTGTTGCTTCAGTTTTGACCTGAATGGATGGCCATTTCTGAAGATCCTGTTTGACTCCGCATAAAAAAGAAAGAAAGCTGTTTGATGCTAAAAAAGAGGGGACATGACATCCGGACTGACAGCTGCACTGATGATTGCTGACTACTGGGCTGTGTGCACCAGATTAGCTAAGCTGGGGTGGAACAGGGAGAGAAAACAGGACAAACACACGAGTCATTGAAGTCTTCATAACCGTGAGTGTTCACTTTAGATTAAAACAAGAATCTGTTCTACTGTGGCCTGCACCGTCCTGAAGGATCTGTGTCATTCGATCAATTAATTTGAGGTGTGCTCTGGTAAGCAGAAGAGACAGGATGTCAATTCTGCAGGTCCACCAACCAGTTAGCTTTTACATGCGCCAATTTCTGTTTAATGTCTTGAACTTAACTCTTTTGTAAATATATTGATACAATAAGGAAGAGAAGAAATCCAAGGGGGGATGAAAATAAAACGCTGCAATATTTTATTTCAAGATGTTAGATGACAGATGAAGGCTAAATTGCTCGTAATGTGTAGAAAATAGGTCTGATAATAGAGTAAGAAAGAACTACATTTTGACTTTCTTAAATTGAGACAGTATCAAAATACAAGATATACAGGTTGTTTTTCTTATTTCATTGCCAGATTATTTTAGCCCATTACAAGCAACACATGTGACACATCTGTGGGTTGAATGTGACACAATGAAATTAAGTCACGTAAGCCTTGAAAGAAATGAGAGAGAAACAGTTTGTGTGTGTGTGTGTGTGTGTGTGTTTTTATTTTATTTTGGATTGTATTTACTTCTTTGCTCTACAAAAAGAGGTGTCTAAACTAGGGTTGTCATGATACTAAAACGGATGAATTCTAAAAAAGGCATAAAAAACATTTCATTAACATAGAAAACAGAAACCTAGATAGATAATCAATGAAATGAAATAATTAAATAACCAGAAAGACATGAGGCAGTCACGTTTTCACTAAGTGCAAGCAAATGCAAAATAATTTACCCAAATATATAAATATATATATATTATTCCTTTAACTTGCAAAGAATCAAAACATCTAAATTTAACAAAATTACCACAATTGCAACATTTTTTATTATTTGGGGTAAAAACTCTAAAGAAACAACGATGAGAACAATATTTTGAGGAATTAAACTGTAGAAGTTCATTTAAAATGAACATCACACAACTGAAAAGCTGAATTCACGTTAGCTACACTTTTTTGTATCATAGTATCAGTACCACGGCAAATTAGTATTGTACCCGGATACAGTTTTAAGTATTGATACTTTTCACAATCCTAGTCTATACATGAGGTAAAACATCAAATGTGATGATAATGTTTCTTAAAACTGGTATAATTATTTATCTATGCAGGTTATTATTTTAACTGACATAACATCTTGAAATAAGAAATTTAAATATAGAAATATTTCATTAAGAAGTGTTCCAGTGTGTTGAAAAAAGCAATAAAAACTAAATTTTTGTGTTGAATTACTTGAAAACAAACTTCTTGAATGTAAGTGAATGAAATACACTAGATACAAGTAAACACTCGCATCATAATTCATCTTACATTTTCAGTTTTCCTATTATTTCTTGTACTTAATAAAACTAGAGGTGAACATCTCTTGAAAAATGAAGGTCCAGTGAAACTTAAAAAATATTACAATCTGGTGTTAGGTATGAAAACATTTGCTGAAATGGGCACCACTGTTGGGCTACACGCCAACGCAGCTTCACACCTTATTCGCTATTTGTCAGCCATGTGACCCGAAGCTAAAGCAACCCACAGCTGGGAATACAAGATATACATCTTTCCACCTGACTGAAAATGCTCAACATTCAGGGGACACACTGTCTCACCAGCACCAGCCTTTCAACACCTGCAGCTTCAGAGCCAGTTCCAAAAAAAAAAAAAAGGAGAGAAATAAAACCTGTATGCCAAGGCAGAACGTTTGAAAGGAGCTTAACATCCCCAGCAAAGGAACTTTTCACTCTTGTAGGCTGCATTGTGATTTTTGGACACAGGGAAAAGAGGCAAAATGAAGCTGCTGGGATAATCTTAGCCTGCAGCCACAAAATCCAAGCTGAGAGTTTTGGAGGAGGCCAATCATTTTCTTACCATATTCACAGTGAAAGACAGAGAAGTGAAGTTAACCGACTTTGACCTTAAATAAGAGTCGAACCTGACTTAAGCTTGATGGCAGAAAATCAGGTTATACCTCTTCACCACACTTCTTTTCATTTCATCCAGCATGTCGCCAAGGATGACGAGAGGTAACGAAAGTTTCAGAGGGAGAAAATGAAATAGGGGACACAGGGGAGCAATGCAAGGTGGCAGCTGTATGGGTGTTTGTGTGTCTGTGTGTGTGTGTGAGTGTGTGTGAGAGAGAGGGTTTGGAAGATTAAAGATATGACATGGGGAAATGATGCCAAGTTCCTCCTCTTTCGTCTTCTTTTCCAAAGTTGTCCTCGTGGGGCCTAGTAAGTTTAAAAATAGAGCTTTTCTAATGGAGGAGAGGGCCGAGGGGAAAGCGAAGATGAGTGAAAGCGTGCAGAGACTGGAGGAGTCCTCTGTGGTACGGGAATGCAATTTGAGATCGGCCAGATTGCTTTTTTTTCTCCCTCTCTCTCTTCTCCCCCTCGGCCGATCATGAAGCGTGATATGCACCCGCGGGGTCCCTAAGCCGCCATAAGCCCGACGCCAGTACCCACATCACCGCCAAGGAGCCGTCGCACTCACAACGCAAGAAAAACCAGTGCAATGAAATAAAAGAGGGTCTCCAGAAAGATCAGCTGGGATATCGGGAATGATGAGAGTCTGGCAAGGGTGGAGAAAAAAGGAGGAGGAAGGAGTGAAAGGATGAGGGAATAGGCTTGTGTGGGATTACGGAGGGATATGGTAGAATGTGAATGTACTTGAGTTGTCCGATGAAAATTTCTCACGGTCACATTGATTCGTGAGCAGAGCATGGTTAAGGGCCCTCGTTGCAGATTTTTACCATCTCTGAATTAACTAGTTGGATTTAAGAAAAAAATGACTCCACAGGAAGTTGAAACAAATTTAAAATATTTTCTCTGTGTCTCTTTTTGTCTGTTTTAGGAGGAGAGGGCTCAGCAGAGGCCGGGCAGAAGGAAACGTCCACCTGTGATATTTGCCAGTTTGGGGCTGAGTGTGATGTGGACGCAGAAGACGTTTGGTGAGTTTGCACACACACACACACACACACACACACACACCTTTTTCTGATCTATCTTGCTGTTTTAGCCATTTTCTTGTCTTAAAAGTAGGGTTGCTCAATAATATCGACCCTCTGACTTTATCGGCTGATAGTTGGCGTAAAAATATACTATCAGGATTCAAGTTTTTAATAACTGATGTATCTTCTTTAGGCTTTAGCATTTTTGAGCCCGCATGAATGCAGAATTGGACGTTTACACGCAGGCGCATTATAACGTACAACTGTCATTGTCACTGCCAACACTGTTGTCCACGTCATTAATGTGAAGAGGAATCGCATGAATTGTGATGATGCTGACATACTTGTTTTCATATAGAAAAATTTAACACAGTTGGCATGAGTTCTCTCGGAGCTTCATATGTTACGCTTAAAAGGACAGCTATGTTGCATTTTTTGTAATATTTTTGTGCCTTTTCTGTCTTTGTTTGCTCTGTTTTTTACTCATTTTATATGACAGTGCCATATTGACACTTTTTTCTAGATCATAAGGTGAAATTGTTTTCATATTTTGCGGTGTGTACATTTGGGAAGCCATGTTTCAATAATGTATGCATCCAGTGTTGCAATTGCGTTAATTCTACAATAGGAGATGTGTTATGTTGTTGCCTAACAGTTTCAATGTAGAGCCTGCATATATTGGTATCCGGTGATAGGGGTGGTGTACATGGGTATCAGGAGGTAGGAGTTGAACAATATCGGAACATCGGGAGAAAAGTCGATATCAAGCACCTCCACTTAAAAGGTATAGCTCAACAATTTCTGTTGACATCTCTTGATCATCTCACAACAACCACACCTCAATGACACATCAGATCAGTGCAAATTTTTATGTTTGAGTCTCAGGCTACGTCTACATGTATAAATATATTATACATCAGGCGAGTTAGTAGTACATAGATATGGATTCTTTTCCCGTTTGTTTTTGATCAGTAATTGTATTATAGGGCTATGCAGTTTATGACATCCACCCATTGTAGGTGATAGTGATATCAGACTCGAGTATTCCTCTGCCTTTTCTACCCTGCCCTGTCTCAGCATAAAGAGCTAAAACAGCCTTTTCATCTGTCTTCTTGGTTTTACAAGTAGCTTTCACATCTCTGCATGTGTTTTCACCCCTTCTTTACCTCATCTTACTGCCTTCCTCCATCAGCTCCAGTTAATCCCTATTCATGTTATCCTCATTCATTTCATTAGTGCCTCTGTAAGGAGTGGTGAGGTAGTGAGGCAGTGAGGCTAATTGGCAGAGAAATCTATTCAGAGTGCTTTGTTTATTAAATTAAAACATCCATATTAAGTGTGAGCTTATCAATGATTGTATCACATGGAATGGGACAAAAAATACAATGCCAAACCAATATTTTGTTCCACCAGGAACAAACAGGGATGGGCATCAGATGATCTCTCCACAGACGGTGGCTCTGAATGCACAAGATGTCAGTGATGTTCACCAGACAGGAGGAGGCTTAAAGCTCCTCTTTCCTGATAGTTTTCTTAGTTTATAGTAGTCAGTATATCTTGAGAGTACTTTTATTGGCAGAAACTTTTTCTAAACTTCATTGAGCTCTTGTTGAGACTAGTTTCCAGAGCTTAAATGATTAGTCAGGTGCTTTTTGTATTTTGGTTTCCACTAGTTTCAGTATTTTCTATCAAAATCTTGACTCCTGTGTGAAACATGCCAAGTCCTATACTGGACTGAGGTGCCTGTTTTTTTAAAGTTACCAAACTGTGCACAAGTTTTTATATTTATCACAGGGGTGGATTAATGGGTGGGCTGGATGTGCACAGGCCCGACCACAGTGACAGCTGGCCCACCCAATTGAATGCATGAAAATTATCGTTTTAGATTTGCTGTCCTCACAGCTAGACAGCTTTCTAACAAATTTCCATACTCTCCAAAGAAAGCTTGCTTTTCCTACACATCACTCAGAGCTAGTGGATGTTCCAATGACTATAAAGAGACAAAAGGTCTCTAAGGTTATGAGAATGACTGCGTTAACAATGTGGTGAAGTCTGCTCTGTTTTTCTCACTGCAGTCTCTGAACTGAAGACAGCTAGAGAAAAGATATGTCAAAGATTGTCTATAACATGCAGAGCGGTGAGAGTTACATATACAGATCGATCTCTGTCGCTATTTCCAAAACCCAACTGTGGATTTATTTAAAGGTAGCACAGTGTATGTTATTAACCTAATAGACTACTGTGTTTACTGCTCCAACTCAAGCACAAGGCAAATTAAAATCCACTACCATCAGTTCTCTAATATCGATGTTAGTATGTCTGGGTCATACCTGTCAACATTTTACTTTGAAAACGTCCTTTAACCCTCTCAATCCCATATAGCTTTTAATCTTTTTAAAGTTTTTTTAATAATTAATGATAATATGGGAGATTCATGGGAGAATACGCATACAGGAGGACAGAGGGATGAAATAGGGTTTCCCAGCTGAAACAGGAGACTTGACAGCTATGGTCCGTGCATGGTTTTATGAAAATAATGCCCTCCCAGAAACTCCAGGGGCCACCCATGTATGACTGGATCTGCCACTGATCTATCTCAAATCAGAGTTTCAGGAAAGGATACAGGGAGACCTTATGCATCACAGATGCTTGCTGCCAGTATATGATTCCAGAAACTCATCCTTCCTGATACCAGGTTAATCACTAAGCTCCCGGATCTGGCAAATGACATCATCTTTTATTCAGGCACTTGCATACAGGAGCTGGAACACAGACATTTGATCACATCATTGTAACACTGTTTCTACAATCCCTTACGTAGAGAGGTTGTCACAAGTCTTAATGCAAAGTAAGGTAATGATCTGCTCATGTTGAATGATTTAGACTGTAATACCTTCTCAAAAGTGTTATTTAGTGTCTCATTAAATAGCAGTTAATAGCTGAAAAGATTGTTTTAATTTGCAGGGTATGAGATGTATATTTTAAATGTTGATAGTGGCATGTTTTCCTTATATCATGCAAATATCCTTCGTGTTAAATGTGTCATCACTTTCCACAGTACCTCATTTCTTTCTGTGCTTTAACTCCAGTGTTAAACACTTGGAAATTTAGATTCAAGCTCTTGTCTATACCCCTAACCCCTGCCGCTCAACACCCGCCGAGGTTTAGTGCATGGTTGACCATTTCATTTAACCTCAATTACTAGAGCAGGGCACTGAGAGAAAGGAGATTTTCGCTTATTCTGGAAATCCAATTACGGACCCTACAGGACTCAGCAATGTCAGGCCAAAAATGACTCTGACTCGCACGAGGAAAAACTAGTTCAGAGAAGAAAAAACGTTTGTCATAAATTTAACCATTTGTTGTGGGTGAGGCGGATGCAGGTAATGTGTTATCAGACCACTTGCTCGTGTGCATTAGTGAGGAAGCGGCAGTAAAAACATCCTCAGGGGTGCAAAGTAAACACAAGGGTGCAAAGACCAATTAGATGAAGGCTCAACTGGTGAGCTGTTCCCTGCATCAGTGTATTTGCCTTCTGCAGCATGATTGGAGCTTAAATGAACCAACATCACTGATGTGGTGTGGAACAAAGATCAGCTGCTATCAGCAAAAGGGAAAGCAGCGGTTATAAGAAATCCCTGACGTACTGCTAGAAATTAGAAGTGCCCTGAGAGTATGACTCTATCAAACTGCTCGATGTAATGGAAAGATAATGTACCCTGGTGTGCAATAACCGTAATGCAAAAGGAACGGCCTCATGATGCATTCCAAGCCTCGTTGCAAATACCAAACAGCTTGATACCGCTCCTCCTGATGCCACCCACTTTCACAAATGCACCTTAATATTCTACTAAAACACAGAAATGGATTTAGTGGCAGTTTCTTAATCCCCCAAGGCAGAATTTAGAAGGTCACAACAGCAAAATGCACCGCTGATGATGTGTGCACACTAAACCGGAAACATAAAAGGAAATGGAGCCTCAAGAACACGAATTCAGCCCAAACAACAAGAAATGAGACTTGTTCCTTCCCAGTGGGGAGACACTGGACAAAGTCAGTCATTTGTTTTGGTGAAATAGTAGTGTGCCCCTTATTGTTTAAAGGAAACTACAGGTACTTTTAATTCTTACAAAAGTCTGACTGTATTGGGTGAATAATCAGACGAGTAATTGCAAACCCATCAGCAGGTAATTTTCATCAAACAGCAGACAACCTCTGGCCCAGCAGAGGATCGTTTTGATTAAAATGACAGGTTCTTCCAATCAGACGCAGCTGATTTAATCAAGCAGACTGTCAGTTAATCAAAGACAGAGTGCAGAGAGATAATGGTAATCAAAGACCAGGTGACAAAAGCTGAAGTGTTATATTACCATGGCTCATATTTTCATACAAACAAAGAGGCATAAATAAATGTTGTCCTGGTATTGTGGGGTGTATAAAGAGCAGTAGCACTTCATAATGTGGGAGGTAGTGCACAATGATGGTCAACACCTGCTATTTTTTTGTTGTTGTTGAGTGTTGATTTTGTAGAAAGCATTTTTTCCAGTTTTTGATTTTTGTGTTCTGTAAAGTTTTGTTCGTGACTTCTTTCTTTTGTTCAAATGACTTTTCCAGGTGATCTTGAAAAAGCCTCATATCTAGATACATTCCTGATCATTATCCTCAAAATGAGACTTTCAGCGTCAAAATGGGTTATTTCTACATGCTATTTCTCCGCTCCTGGATCCTGACAGACTGGACCAGATCGTCAAAGTCTTTCAGACAAAACCACTCCGGTTGACAAAGTTCAGCTGTGAGAAGAGAGATCTGTTATTTTCTCTGCTGAAAACAATTTCCATGGTTTATTTAGGAATAAAAGTGCAAATACTTTTGCAACTGTGTTGAAAGTGCTCATGAGCAAACACATCGGACAACCCTGCTCCTTTTTAGAAAGCTCTGATGGACCAAATGAGCATAACAGAGGTCTACAGCTAGGCTGGATTCAAACTCTTTCAAAAGCTTTAATTCAATAAACTCTTTTCCATTAATGAAAATGTAACACAAGGAGTCAAAGTGCCAGTGGAATTACAAAATGACACCATTTGTTTTGGGTAAAGAAAACCTGTTTGAATATTTTTTATTTTTTTAATGGAGCAATGATAATACATTGTGGTGTTTTCATCTCCAACCAGATTATCCTTTCCCAAATCTGGCAGCATTAAAAGAACCCCTGCCTCTCACAGTGTGCACAAGGGCTATTTTCATCATCTTGTTAAAATTATTGTCTGACTTTTAACAGCGATCTGATGCAGCCAAAATCAGATCTCTCCTTACTCATCACATGTGAATCATTTTCTGGACAGATACAAGGAAAACAAAATGTGCTCAATAATGTGTTCTGCTGGTTGAACCTATTTTGGCTTAACAGTTGTGCATTTAACCCTGCTGTGGCAAATGGCGATGCTATCCCTACGGAGCCCCTTCAGATCTGTATTCTGAAGGCAGAAAAAGACCAATTTACCCCTCGAGGATCAATAAAGTGTCACAAAAACCCATTTAGATCCATTTGTGGTGTAAAACTATAATTACCCACAAAAAACCATTGCTTTCAAAGCCATCAATAGCACCATTTAGTGATGATAGAATTAAGATGGAGAAGGAACAGATAGCAGGCCAGTCATAGAGAGGGGCTGCAGGGATACTCAGCGTGTAAATGCTGGGTTTAGACCCTCTGAAAGAGAAGCGGGGAATTTTTTTTTTTATAGAGGCAGCACTTGTGTCATTTCTGAAGCTATTTCTATAAAGAGCAAGAAAGGGAATTTCAATGAAAAAGTCAGAAGCATGCAGGCTGCCTTTATTCTCCTTGTGCAGGGCGCCTCCATACACATACAGTACAGAAACCACTAAAGGAATCCTATGCATTATACTCACCGTGGCATATAGAGGCACTTTGCTGCTGTGAATTCACATTAAAAGCAATGCTCCTTTTGTGGACTTCCAACATCTCTTTGTAGCCATATTGTGATTTTATGTTTTTTTCAACCATCTTTGTAGTTGTGTAACACTTCTTTGTTGTAGTGTTTGATCTCTCTGACTCGCTGTTGTCATTTTACATGTCTTTGCTGTTTTATTCTTCTTCTTCTCCTTGCATGCTGTGGATGAAAATGGCCATTGATTTTTTTTAATGCAATGTTATTTTGTGATAACAACTTATCTTATTGCCTTGACATGACAAAGATTGTTTTCTGCTGGTAGAAAATTGATTAATTATGTGTTCATCTTGATTTCAACTTAAAAGAGCTGCCACAAACAGCTAGTCTTCTACGTAAATGATAGACTATGTTGTGACTGCCTGTATAATGTAAGAAAAAAAAAGATCTACCCAGTGATACAGGAGTTAAAAGCAACAGGCTAACTTCTTTATTGCTTCTGTTAATACACCAGAAAGTCACACATTTAACCTTGCGTCAAGCTGGATACACAAACATGCCATTACTTGCCACAAACTTATGCAAAAATCTAATACCCCAAAAAGATAACTCCGAGCTGCAAAGCTAACAGAGGGAGGAGGAGAATCTCCAAACTATAACCAGACCCCAGGTACAGAGACAGAAGTCATCAGCAGAATTCCTTCAACACTATCCAGGTAGCTGATTCATGGAAATGAAAAAAAGATTAAGCATAAGGTCATGTTATTTTCCAAAGTGTAATTGGTCTTTATAGTTGTAACTTTAGAAAACTGATAAAATATACGCTGTTGGGACTGAATTGTTTGTTTGTATAAACATAAAAGTGTTAAACATCTCCAATCTGAATTTCGAGTAATATAATTAAACTGCATCATACAATTTATACTAGAAGTGAATATTCATAAAGATTTTTGAAAATTTGATGTAAAATTTTCTGTTGAGTATGGGCACACAGCATTAAATATGTGTACATTTTGAGTAAATACAGTCCCCCGTTTGTTGCACTCAATGCAAGGAAAGAGGATCCATGTCCTGCTGATGACTACAATGAACAGAACAGAGCAAGCAAGCAAGAAAGAGATACAAAAAGATGCAACTGGGTTACGAAAGTAGTCAAGAAGGATAGAACAACATAATGTTTTCCTTTGTTGATATGAACCCACTGATAACTCCTTGCCCACCCTCCGGCTAACATCCAGCCTCACCAGTGGTCTACATTTATTTGTGAGTGTTTGACATGCCTTGCTCTGATTCTCTTTGTTGTCATTCTATGAGTGTTAAATTTTGAGGGCTGCTTTAAGACATTTTTTTTCTTTGTAGTTATTTGTCTCTTTGTTCTTTTGTTACTTTTTGATGTCATTTGGCATCTTTGTACTCCCAATGTCTCTTCCTTGTAGTATTTTGTTTCCCCATTTGTCTATTATTTGTCCCTATAAAGTCCACTTCATCAAATTTATGTTTACATCTTGGACGTGTATTTTTGCAGTTGTATTTTTCTGCCTCTTTGCTGTCATTTGGCCTAATTTGTACTATTGCAGTTTCTTTCTCATGTTTCATAACTTTCAGTTAGTTTTACATGTTCTGTAGTTCATAAATATTCCAACAATGCTGCTCCCCCACATGTACCCCAGAGGATTGCCCACTGATCTGTGTGGTGTGTCTTTTGAAGGCCCTTTATTACCTAATGATTTGTGCAAGAATAGCATTTTCACCTGTATCCTCTATCTGTCTACCTTGTTTTCTCTGTATCACAAGCCAATCATTTCCTCCCTGTCACTCTCCTTTCTCCAACCCCCCACCCCCGTCTCTCCTCCTGTGTGCCTGTTTGCCTCTCACTCATTTTTGCAAAAAAGATTACACTGAAATTTGAAGCTTAGGATTATGAAAATCATTCCAATGTTCCCTTGCAATAAGGTCTGCCAGGCAGCCACTGAATTCATTGGACTCAACTGCTGTGTGTGTTTTTGTGTGTCTCTGTGTGTGACAGTGTTAACACGAGCGTAAAGTGGCCTTTTCACTTGTGAGCCAGCAGACAGTCTGGGGGCGGGGAAGGGGTGGGAGGGTGAGGGGAAATAATCGCAGGGATCTAATCAATACGACACATCCTGCTAAGAGTGTATCCTCATACACGCACGCACGCATGTCACACGCTCAAATATGTACTGCAAATGTGCTCACATACACACACTAACGCACACACAATGCTGACTTCTATTTAACACTCCTCTACCTCTTCGTACCTTTCTGCAGAATGTGTGAAGCAGTGATTTGGTGTGTGAGAGAAGAAGGGGAAACAGGGTTTATCACAGTGTTGTTTCATGCATGTGTATGACTCTTCACGCACACTTGTCTGTGGGTGTTCAAGTGTGTGTGCGAGCAGCATTAGGATGTGTTGACGCACTGCAGTCTGGTGGTATAGTGCCTATTGTGGAGAAAGTGAGAGGCCTCATTAAAAATGTATAGAGCCCAGACATCAGCCAGCGACCAACAGCAGCCTCTCGGGATGGCTGAGACTCTGAGAGCTCCTCTATGATGGGAGGTTGTGTGTGTGCGTGTTTGTGTGTGTGTTTGTGTATGGGTTTTAGTAAAGCCCCCTCTTTTTTTATTTTTTAACAGAAGCCTGGCGGGGAAATTTTCCTTTGGCTGATAGGCTCTTAAGATTTTGATGAAGTTCCTCACAGTTCTTCTGGCTTCTTCCCTTCATGCTGAAACTATTCTCATTTAGATAGTTTTGACGATAACGTCGACACTTTAATTGTAAGCTTAATCTTGTCTTGAGGGCGGCTGTTGTAAAATTAGACTCTGTGTCTTATAATCTTTAAAGGTTAAACCACAGTACTTTTTTCCTCATTTGCCTCCAGTGGTATCTGGCTGTGCTCATAATTTGAGCTTTAACTGATGAGGTTTTCAGAAATCCTCTGAAGGGAGATATGTATCCACATGAGCACAACAATAGTAGAGGCGTGGGTATGCCTTTTACACAATTTAACACGTTTCCAAATACAGGCCATCTTGTATTAAACGATGATAATAGGTCTATTTTGTTGTTAGCTTTGTTAGAATAGGGCTTGTTATTTGTGTGGGTTATAATGCAGTTTCATCTTTTGTCAAGGAAATATGTTTTTTTTTTCCTTATAAGTTTTCAAATAGAAGTATGTGCTGCACAAGGTCTGGTGAAAGTCAACATCCTTTAAGATGAATTGTGCTAAACCTAAGTGATGCTAATAGAATATGATGTTTCCGGTCAGAATATATATTTCGAAAAATCTTGTTGATGACTCCCTTTTCAAGATTGCTGGTATATACGCTTAGAAGCAGTCTGATTTTTGGGTCCTCCAAAGCAGCATCCTACAATCAAAAACTATGAAACTACTGTATGAAACTTTACTTCCATATTGCTACAATCTGAGTGTCAATCTGCTGAGTGTCTGCTTGAGGCTGCCTACAGAAGTACCAGAAGTGAAATACACACCAAGTTAAAAAAGATATTTTCAAATTAGAAATAACATGTTTATGGCCTGGTACAAAAATGTCTCCTGTCTGATTCGCTAATTTTGCTAATGGCACACACCGTATCAGACTGAATTTTTTTCTCAATTGGCAGTTTAGAAGATATTAAGACCGCAAGCTTGCCCAATGAGAAGCATGGCTCAGCTCATGTGACTGATGGGTGCCCAGTTACTGTTAGTGTAGAGACTTGTCACCTATCCCATTTCCAACTCCATTTCAGAAACAAGCGGGTTTCGTCATAGAGACCACATCCATATTCCACAGCCTATGGGTCCTCCAGATGCTCCACCTGTTTTCCTTCATGAAGCATCGTGACTGCTGGGTTCAAGGATGTGGTGTTTCTATGGAGCTGTGAAGCCCCATCTGATGTGATTCATTTTTCTCTTTCATGCTAGGCGGGTGCTGTAGTTGAGCAGTGCTTACAGTAGCATTGTAAGTCGTGTAGAGGGTATGAATGAATGTGGTTGATTGCAAAGAACCGTGTGAGTCTCCTCCACTGTGTGAATAGAGCACTTATAGCACTGGTATTTACTGGCTTTAAAAATACAGTTAACTCATTGGCTGCCGTAGACTTTACTTTAGACATCAATTACAACTGGACTGCCAATGACTTCTATGTCAGTTATGTTTTTCTATAGGGTGGGCTGGGCATGGTCCGGGGGAGCTAAACGAGAAAAGGGAAGAAAGAAACTTTTTCTCTGACGAAAGAAGAAAGCCTACTCTCTTTTTTAGTAGTTCTGGTTGTTTACATAGTCAGAGAAATAGGCAAACATTTGATCAGTTCTTTAATAATACACTCACACACTCTTCAGCTAGACGTTTTGAAGTGGTTGCTTTGAGGTCTTGATAAGTTTATCCAACTGGTAGCATTTTCAGGATGGTCTGTTTGTGCTCCTTGTACTGTAGTTGAGAGTGACTGCTGCTCTCTGTCATACAGGGCACACTCACTTTACAGATAAGTGGAGTTGTGAACAAATATTGGTAATCAAAAGTCTGCACTTCAACTATAAGAGGCACATGCTTTTTTTCAAACATAAAGAATATAGGACAGAGTAGTGCTCAAGTCTATACAAATCAGTTGTCCACACTGAGCATTTTTTGTGTCAGTGCAGGAAAGTTAAGAACAATATGATGTTAAAGCATCAATATTCCTCATGGGTTCTTATGAGCAACAGGGCTCCACTTTGTATTTCACTGTGACTGCAATGAGGGCTTGACCACACAATGCATTTGTCAAGCAGCCGCCGGCACACAGTTGACCTTTCTGTGGTGCATGTGTGCAAAAGGGCAAATGCTGCTCAGTGCTCACACAGTGACAGTTCGATCATAGATAAGGATCCAGATTTCGAGCTTGAGATGATTCACATTTCCACACTAAAGTCACTGAAAAGAAATCATTGTTTGAATCAATGTAAAATGAGTAGAATTTCATGGTAACTATTCTACTTCTACTTCCAATTTTTTCAAATAAACACTCCTAATTTTTCTTTGTTTTTTCAAAACTGGCAAAGTAATTTAGTTCCCATTAACAAAGATATCACCTATTACACAGAAGCAAAATAAATTAATCTACACTCTAATAACTCTAGCAGTCTCAGTTTTTCAGAAACAGTTTTTCTTTTTTTTTGACAGTGATGTTTGACATTTTGGTTATCTTAAAGCAGGGTGTATCCAGGCAATCAGAAGGTGACTTGATATCTAATTCGCAACTTTAAAATGTTTCACTACGACTGTTTTTTTTCCTTTTCAGAGGCAGGGATTACGTTTACACTGGCTTTTTGGACTATATTGTAACAGGCTGTTGCGTTCATATAAATCCTCATACTGATACTTTCAATAATATATTATCCATTTTCTGAAACAGACATGTTGGAAAGGAATCAGTCTTGCAGTAAAATTCTTCACACTTAAGTTTCCCTTAAAAATATGCTTTAAACTTTAATTGAACTCAGTTTTTATTAACCTAGCCATTTTGATGTTACCTGACTTCCCTACAGGAACACAGCTCTTTGAAAGTAGACAGCAATTACACTAATGTGTTGGCCACAAACAACCTGACTCTAAGCACGGGCTCTTGTTAGCCACAATGGTACCATGAAGAGCCATTTGAGAGCCGAAACAGCTGGTGGTTCTTGCTGAGCCAAATTTGGACCACTGTAAAGAGTCTGAATTCTCTTCACTAATAGCATCGGTGCAGAGGTCATGTCAAGGTTGATTACTTAAAGAGTGTTATGCATTTTTAGTCTATAATGGTATTGAAAGAAGTAGGTTCAAGCTTGGTTAAAACCAGCATGGTTGACGGGGGCAGACTGATATGCACGTGAGTGGGGGTGTGGTGTTGGAATAATCAATTTGAACCCTTTGGCGTCTGGCTGGAGGGGAGACACGATACACAAAAGATGAGACGGATGTCAAAGGAGAAGAAAGCCAATTGATCACACACCTCCATGATGAAATACAATATATATTTATACACCTTTTTAAAATCTGAACCACTTACCACGAAGGTGAGCAGGCTGGCAGAGGGCAAGCTGGCCCACTGAGATTGAAGAGAAGTGGACGTGACCGCCTGGATGGATGAGTTACAGCACACAATAACTCTGTACAGAGCAGGGAAACTTTGAACTCACCTAAGGATGAGTAGTCACCACGTCTGATGAAATGTAACACGTAGGAAAAATGGTAGGCAAGTAATGTTAGTGTGACCAAGGTCCTGATTTGGGCAAAACTTTTGCTCAGCTTGTTCGACAGACCCTTAATATAGGAGCTGCACTAGGCTACTAGCATTGTGGAAAGCATGCACGCCACATGCGTCATAGTATGAACTCTGACTGCCTGCGCTACACTCTCAGACCAGCATAAAAAAAAGAGATAAAAGAAAAAATATTCTTCTCATCATTTCTTTTTGTTCAAAAATTAGTACAAATAAGCATGAATTGATGACCTCTTTTTTCTTCTATTTACAAAAGGAAAAAACCCCACAGAAGTACACCTTTCTTTTTCTTTTTGTTTAACTGAGATTTTAAGGCACTGTTTGAATTTTCACAAAAGAGAAATATACCTTTGGGCAATAGGTTACTTTTCTTTGCTTATATAAGCATGTTGTGAGGCATTATTTATGTTATCCTCATGGATCATTTTCACTTGCTGTTTGCTTTTTAAGCTGTTTTTTGGCTATTTGGGGTTATTTATGCAGCCTATTTAAAAGGCCGCATAGGGTAAGTTGTTTTCGGGTTTTCAGAATTTGGTCACTTGAGCTAATGTTACCCGCTAGGCTAGGTAGGTAAGTGGGGAGGTAAATAACGTAAACAGAGTAGCTAGCAGCAGTTATTTTCAGGGTCATCTTCATTTAAAAGTTTTAGTGGGGTTCAAAAATGACAACATAAAACTATCTTGAGCTGAGACAGAAGATATGTTTCTTTTATAGTCACAGTAAACTGTACTGTCATAGTGCTCGAGTGTTGTTACATAACCCCGTGCAGAGGCAGGTCACTGAAAGGTGTGTCAGCTCACCTTCGATGTCAGGTTGAATTTTGGAAATATGTGTACCTTGAGACAGCTGCGTCTTCTCTTATGCATAACGAATCCTCTCTTCACATCACTCTTACTTTGCTGATCCATCATCACAACAGTAGCTGAGCACCGCCACGCTTTGTTGCACAGCATTTCAATCAACATCAATGTCAGCAGGAGGAATCATCACGGCTGATTGGGAAGGTGTCTGCTGGCGTGTGTGTTTCTGAGTGCGCGTGTGTGTGTGTGTGCGTGGAAGAAGAAGTTAATGTGTTGGCGGGCACCCACGTGGGCCGTATGCAAATGCATCTGTAAGACAGCTGAATGCCTGTGCTTTACTGAGCGCCGGGCACCAGGGGAAAATGAAAAGAGCAGGAGAATAATGACAGATTTATAATTACAGAATCTAGCGTTCGGCACTACTCAGCAGCAACTGTCTGGGGAAGGCAATCTGGGTGTAATTTCTGCTGATCAGGCCTGCCTGACACTCAAGGGTCACACAGCACTTAAAACAAAATACACACCACACAACACAAGTACGTGCATGCGCAGGTGTCTGTGCTGGCTCCGTCTCTTCGTTCTGTCATTTGTGTGGATGTCACACACACGCGGAGGAGCCCACACACTGACACGCAAAATGCCTCACACTTTAATTATCATTGGAAAATAGTGGTGCACCATCAAATTGGCCGGTTAATTTGCAAGAGCTGGAAGTATCACGTAAAAGCGGGAGAAATTATTGTGTGTTTCTGCCACAGAACACAGCAGTAAAAAATCAGCTGGAAGGAAGCAAATTATTTAATAAACAGAGATGGCCAAAAAAGCAGTGCAAATTTAACAAGACGATTCAAACCTTGATTGCTGCAGCTGGGTTGAAAGGCAATTGGTTCAAATAAGGAACAACTTAGTGAGATTTGATGTAGTTTGGTTTTGATGAGGTCAGTGTCCAAACCCTGTAAGATCAAAGATGATGAGCACAGCTACAGAAATAACACAGTCACACCTCAATACAACAAAAATCAGAATATCCAAACTGGGCCATTAGCCTGTTAGCATGAAATTTTTACCAATCACTTCCCATTGGACATATTTTAATCATAGTAATGGCAACCACTTGGGATCATTGGATCTTTTCACCCTTAAACTGCACTCACGTAAAGCTGTATCAGTGTAAGCATTATTTTGTTATCCTCTCAGAGCTACAGAGAATCTTCTACAAACACGAACATCTGGTGCTGTCAGTCGTACGTGCGTTGGTTTAAAATGAATCAGACTACTAAGGATTTTAAATAACTTATCAAAATCAGTCAATTTCCACTACAGGAAAGAATGCCACATTCCAGGGCTCAGCTGTGACAACTTGTACCAGACATGCTTGAGGCCTTGAAGCCAACGTTCTCAGTCTGTTGTTAAATCAAAGAAAAAGAAAACCTTAGTGAATCTTTTCACCAAGCTGTTTGAGTCTGGACTATGATGGTGTTTATGCTTTGAATTTTCTATGCTAATTTTCTTTTGTAGCATTTAAATGTCCAATTTTGTCATGTTTTCATAATCATTTGTCCTTTTTACCCTCCACTCTTTATTATTAATAGCTTCCTGACATTGTAACAGTACATCCATTGTCAATCAATCCCTCTGTGTAGCCTGTCTCTCTCTGCAAAGTTCAATCCATTTGCTATTGTGTCATATTTAATGTGCCAAACTCCGTCAGAACAGGATTACTATGCACGGTCCGACGTCCTGCCTGAGTGCAAGCTGTACTGTTATTTTCTGTCTCATTTTTAATCCCTGAATGAGTTTCAGTCTGTGTCCTTTGCAGTCAGACACCGTCAAAACAGTCCCTGGAAAGAAGATGCTCTCAATTTTATTCACGTTTGAAATTTTATTCATTTTGCATCTTGAGGTTGATAACACTAAAAATGTTATCTTGTGTATTGTTCTAATGCACGTTATTCTTCTGCAGGTGCGTCTGCAACATTGACTGTTCCCACATCAGCTTCAACCCGGTGTGTGCCTCAGATGGTCGTTCCTATGACAACCCCTGCCAGGTGAAGGAGGAGTCCTGTCAGAAGCAGGAACGTATCGAGGTCAAGTACCTGGGCCACTGCCAAGGTCAGAGCCAAAAAAAAAAAAAAAAACTACTAACACCCACACACTCACACACTCTCACACTCACACACAGGAACGCATTCACACTTTCTAAGACAACAACACCTCTACTTACACACACACACACACACACACACACATTCACACACAGAGCAGTCAGTCTGGCAGGTGTTGACTCCCAGTTGAAGCGAGGTCACAGAGGCAAATGAGGCAGCCTGCAGAGCTAAATGCAGACAGCAGGACTCTGTATCTCTCCTCCAGCTGCAGCTCCAACAAAATTTTCATAATTATATATATTCTTACTCATCGTATTTTGGAATACGCGCACGGATAATCCTTAAAACCCTATATAACTGGTGCTGCTATGTATACTGATAATTTAACTGAATAGTAATCCTGTTTTTAGCGTCTTTCATTTGGATGCAGTATTTGTTTGTAGCTGTTCCAGGGAAAGGTGTTTTTTTGTTTTAAATCTCTGTGCTTAAATCCCTAAACTGACTCATATTGCTAATCCATGTGGGAGACGACAAAGGCCCATAAGAATTATTCCTCTTTAATATAGTTTATTTAATTTGAGAAGACGCTCCAAAGTCTTAATTTCGTCTGAAATTGATTTCTTAATTCTCACTATATCATAAAGATGTGACACCGTTATCAGATAAAGAGACGGGCTAACTCGGGCACAAAAATCTGAAAAGTGAATCGTTTATTTGTACAATTAGACTCACATTTAACACAGAACATTGGGACAATTGATTGTGATTTGAAAGCCAAGATCAAGACTTGGCTAACCAGCCTGTGCAACACATATTCTGAGCTGTTTTACCCTAACTTTACCCGTTTGGGTCAGGCCGCCCTGATTTATTAGTTTCCTCTGACTGTGGTTCAATAAGAAAAAGAAAGGAAAGAAGCAAATGTCATGAAAGACTTCAAATCTGTGAAATAAATTAGCCTCACATTAGCCAGGAGTCAAAGTGACACCTTGACATTATGACAGCTGCTTTGTAATATTTTATTTATTTTAGCTGTTATATTATTTGAAAAATGTTTTCCATTTCATGTTATTATTATTATGGAAACAGTTCTGCTGTTTTCTGTAGATGTAATTGCTTTTTTGATTCTTATATAAAGTCGGGGTTGCATGATTCAGACCTTTAATTGTTTAACTATGTTTGGCTTTGTATCTACATTTCAGAGAAAAAGGCAAACAAATGTATTTTTTAAACTTTTCTTTATTTTCATATTTAGTCTGAAGAAAATCAAGACTACTGTTTCTGAAACAAAATACTCCTCATTATCAGCCATAAAAAGAATAACATACAGAATGCATTATTATTATTATAAGAGCAACTACTTTCACTACATAAAAATAATCAGACTTTGTGATATTTTCTTAAAGTGTTCTGATTTCTCTCTGCAATACTTTATTTGTTGAAGAAAAAAAGAAAACAAACCATAAATATTTGGTCATTTTTTTGTACATTTATGCAATAAAAATAACCATATTCTATTTTGTGCCATTTCACTTTCAACCATTTTTCCTCTTATGTGACGAAACTATTCAAATTTACCACACTTGGTCTCCAGAAGGGAAAGTACTGTACTTGTTGTTTGCTTTCAGTACAGTAAAGCTTATCTCTGAAAGGATTTTCTTTGGTGCTGCAAAAATGTAAACTAAGTTGCTAGTAGCAACCATATTTTGTGTAAGCTAGTTGCTTTTGGTGTTTGGAAAAAAAGATCCAAGTCATTTGGATCTATTAAAATGTAAATTTTATGGTGATGAACAAGTCCATTGACTGTTACATAAAGGCAGCATCAGCGGGATTTTCAATCCTGTTTTAAGCATCAAGACAACTCTCCCAAGCAGTTTGTAAACTTCAGTCAGTCCCATGTTTTTCTTGTTTGACTTTTGTAGTTTTATGCCCTTACCAACATGTTTTTTTTCTTTTTTTTTTCTATTCTCTCTCTTGCAGGGTGAGCAGTGAATAAAAAAAAATTTAAAATCTGAAAATAAAAAGTGCCAGATCAATTTCCTAGCCCCATTTTTGCATCATAACCTGAAAAACTCTTACCCACCCTGAATGAGAGAACCATTTCACTGTCCGTAGGGAACAAGAAAAAATCAAATGCAATAAAAGGAAAAGGATTGGTGGGAAGAAAGAAAAATACCTTGCCATTGTTAATAAAACCTTAAGAACTCTTTGCATTTAATAAAGTGAGCAAAAATGCATTATTCCCTCTGATCTTTTCCAGCAATAATACCTTTTCTTCAGAGCATTGTAATAGGGAAGATGGCTTCAGACTTTTGAGGAGAATGGCACACCTTTATACACATTAGCCAGAAAGGTGCACAAATCAAATAAACTCCTTGGAGGGATTATAATTCTCGTTTAACTCACCCCACTTGCAAAACCATCAGTTCGACTATGTTTCTAATAATAGAGAATGTTGAGGGCAGGGTGGACTTATGATAGAGCTTTATGTGTTCTTTGGCCTTTTCAGGAGCAGGGAATAAAGGCGAAGATGGACACTTCGCACGGACTGACATCACTGGTAAGTGCATGTGTAGGTTCCCAAATGGCATGTGCTGCCACTCATCCCTGACAGCATTCTCTTAAGATGTCTTTTTTCACCTTTCTATCCTTTCATTGAATGCATCTCTTCTGTTATACTTATGGTCACTCACATTCTTGTTGGAATCCATCCTTGTAATCGAGGACATCAATGTATGTTTGTAATGGGCAACAAACCTGTATATTTAGTATTTGTGGATTTTCCATTTGTGTTTGTGACAGAGGAAAAAGGGGATCCAACAAATGGCCAGGCCAGAGGACTGTACATCCCCTGTCCAGATCACTATAAAAACTACTGTGTCCATGGAGACTGTCAGTTCCCCAGCATCCAAGCCCAGCCCTCCTGCAGGTACTCACACTCACATAAAACATATTTGTTAACAGAAAATGTGTCCAGCCAAAACCTGAACATCATTTTTCAAAGAGCCATTTTTATTGTTAGTGTCCACAACATGTTATGGTCATCTTTTAAGCAAGGTTTTGAATTCAGGAATACAAAATAACGTCCCAATTCTGGCCTCTGTGGTAGGCAGGGATGCGACAACAATGTTATATTGCATTGGCTGCTAGGGGAAGCATGCAGCCTAGTATAGAAAGATGCAGAGGTGGAAAAACACCAATCATTCATAGCAAGAGCTGCCTTTGTACTTTATATAAGTTCCAGGATATGATCCTCTGCTGTCGAAGCACTCAAAGGTTAACAAACAAATTTACAATTGCTGTTTTCCTTTGGTCCATCAGTGCTGGAAAAAGAAATAGGCATTTGTTTTGGTTTTTAGCATGGGCAAATGGAACAGCTGGTACCTCTGGCTCCAATTTTTGACACCTTGACTCTGAACCACTGAGGTAAAATTACCATTGCATAGGTGTAAGTAGAGCCAGTGGTGGAAGTGGTTCTGCATGCAAGCCTACACAAATCATCTTGTATTCAGTTTTCACGGGAGCACCTTCAAATTGTTCTGTAGGGGCTTTGTTTTTCCCAGCATGAGGTCTATAGAAACATTATTGAAGCTTTTTCCTCCTCCATGTTACAAAGGTTGATAGACTGGAGGATGACTAAGTATACTGTATACACAGAAGCAAATAAAAACATCTTTGTTTGTCTTGTTATAGTGGATCTGTAATCAAATTGAAGATTTGAAAGAATTTAGGGATGTTACATACAACAAAGGTATGTAGTTGTTTAGGAAATTAGAAAATTCCAGTATTGCTTCATCAGTTTTTTTAAGACTCTAACTATAATGTAAGAAAACACATATTATACGGTGTGTTTGTAGCTTAAGAGTCAAGAAGATTTATCATCTACTCATTATGATGTGAATGAATGTTTAATAGCCTGCAATCAATGAGGCTATACTTGCAGTTTCTAATTATGAGCGAGAGTGCATGGTTATTTATGGAGCGATCAGTTAAGCCAAACTATTTCTGACCATAGTATTTTTACAGTGACTCACTCGAGTTTTGCTAAAAATAAATCTGAATGAAGTGAGGTATTTTAGATCAGCTCTGTCTTTTCACTACAAATACGAGGATGCTCTCATTTTACTCCTTAATCTCCTGCCATAGAAAGGAAGAGTGTAATGTGTGATGGCTTTTGGCAGATAAGTTTTATAACCCAGCTTGTCCCCCATGTGTGTAAAAGTCAGTATTATCAGAGATTGGAATCAGTAGTCGACCAGTCAGATACATCACATGCTGGATTCCTCTCTGCTGTGTGAGGGTGTTGGTGTATCCTTTCCCACGCATTATGATCTTGGATAACATGTCTAATTTTGCTTCAGTGGTGTTTTGAGATGTTGAAAGCCCACACTTTAATTGCACAATCATCTGTCTGCCAATGATGCTGGGCTGTAAACACACCACCGTGCTGTCACCGTCATTAATGACTGACACATCTGATGTGTCACCCACCCACACGTTATGAAATATTCTAGTATTGGTTACAGCTGCAACAGAAATAATTTAAAACACTAACATTGGCAAGCAGTTGACAACATTGCTGCTAACAATGTTTCAGTATTGAGTGCCAATCACTGTTACGGACTAGATTCTTTCCTTTTTCCATTTTTTTAAAAATAGATGAAGTATTAGTGGTTAGCAAAACAACTATTTTTGCTTAATGTTCCAATTACCCTAGTGATAAAAATAGATCTATAAAATACATATATATATTTGCCATTGACTTACGAGCCACATGTTCAGATGACATCCAGATGACATCAGAACTGAACATCTGCATGATGACACAACTGAACCCAATGTGAGTAGTTGTCCAGATGACGATGGAAAATGATATTCAGATGTGGTTCAGATGGCATCAGGGGTGTCATCAGAATGATGTTGTAACCAGACATCTGGATGACGTTGAAACCAGAAGTCCAGATGATTTCTAGATGACGTCTGAACCAGATGTCTGGCGTAGTCCAGATGACATCAGAACCAGACATTTTCAGAAAAAAATTACTCAAATGAAGTAGAGTACTCAAGTAGATGTATTCCACCAAACTCCACCATTGCAAATGTGTTTGGTAATGCATGAGCTTTCTAGTCACCAGTCAACTGAGATTTTAGACCCAAAAACAGATTCAGAGCTAGGCCTTGACATACAAAAGGGTTTGTGGGATTTTAGTGGCCAAATGCCCCTCCGGCTGCGAGCGTGCTAAATCTCACAGAAAAAAAGTCCCTGAAATTCTAAAATTGGAGATGTTTTTATGGCAAAACATTTTACTAGCCCCCTCGTGACACAGTTCAACCTCTTAGCAAGGTCAACATTGGTCTTTCTTTGTATTTTAGCCCATTCAAACAGATTTCGTTCATCAAACATCTTAAGGGCTACCTCAGTAGTTTTATTAAACCAATACAAACAATGAAACAAAACAACAACACAAAAAAGACGGCAGAAAAGAGCGAATAAAGTTTCTGTGAAAGGGCTACACCCTGTAAAAGGGCAAGGGAAAGCAAAAATATCACCACTTAGATTATTTGGTCTTAAATAAAAAAAATATATAAAAAAATAAAAACTACAACAGAAGGTTAAACAAATGAAGACTCAAAGACAGAAAAACTCGCCCACATAAGAGCAGCCACACAGCTGCATATTACAGTGCACATACAGTGCATGGAGATTTTCACGTAAGCATACAAAATCCACTTAAACACAGGCAGCAGAGACTTGCATTTACCCAGAGGCACAATGACGAATGATATTAAAACCCACCACCCACCCGCCCACACACACACACACAAACACACGCTCAGTGAATGTACATGTGTGCTGCTCAGGTCTGCCATCTTTTACAGCCTGATAGTGTAGCAGCCAGGGGGTCTCGCTATCTCTCTACCTCTATTTCTGTTCTTTCTCACTAACCTCCCTTATCCCAGCTGCTCCAACCACACAATCTCCTTGCATACAGAGCAGAGGGAATGTGGAAGATCTCTGCTGCCCCCTTGTGATTGCTGGGATTTGGGAGGTCAACTAATGAGAAGAACAGCAGTGGTCTCAGTGGGAGGTGCATTTGTGTGTGTGTATGTGTGTGTGTGTGTGGAAACAGAGCATTAAACCATAATAGAACAGGGTTGCAATGTTCATTTTATACACTGTTAGGTTGAAAGGATAGGGAACTTAAGAGAGAGAAAGTGTGAAAGAGAGGGAGAGAGAATCAAACAAGGATACGCAGGTGTTGGCAGTAACTACCTCCCCTGGGACAGAGGGAGCAGGCAAAGGAAAGAGAGAGGGGGAAAGAGAAAGAGGCAGAGGTAAAGTCAGGTGGATTCTAAAATGGTGACTCAACTGAGGCCAGAAACATAATTTATGTTTCATTTAGACTATTATAGGACAGACAATTGGTCATTGCATAGTTCCGTCCGAAGGTCAAGAAACTTTGGATGCCAATTTTGATATCTGAACAGGTATCACTATTTTTTTATACCATCCACAATATGGGAGTGCTGTAAGTATTCGAACTGTAATCTTCTAATCAGACAGTCAACAATCCTGGACATAATAAGAGCATCTACCCACATCTCTAAACTTCTTACTAAAGAGGCTGTTTTTGAACCCAAGCCCAACCAATCTTTCATTTTTAATTTGTATCACTTTTAAAGGCAAAGATAAATAATGCCGCCCTGCAGAACGTGATGCAAAGTCTGGAAAGCCTTTGAAATATTTTGCAGAGGGAATCAACAAACAACATATTTTCGTGTGGTATCTCAGAAGCTTCTGCACCCTGTGTTACATTTCTGAGGAGGCACACACCAACACTCCGCTGTAATTCCAGCCCGAGTGTGGACAGAAGCAAAACAAAGAGAAAATGATGAAAATGTAGCCACGGAGTGTGAACACACTTTCTCCCTCTCTCCCTCTTTCGCTTGCAGCGTTATCAGACATGTCCATCTGAGCAGTCAACAAAGAAGAGCACAGTCTCTCTGCTGTCACACAATGCTTTGTTTCACCACAATGTCTTCACAAAACAGGTGCTGATATCTCAATTGGACATGGAAAAATAATTAACCTGTCTCATAAATGACTCTTTTCCTCTCCCTGTTTTCTTCTCACTTGTCTGTCTGTGTGTGTGTGTCTGTGTTTGTGTGTGGGATTGCAGCTGTCATTCGGGATTCAGAGGCCCCCAGTGCGACATCAAAGAGTACAACGTGCTCTATGTGGTGCCAGGCTCTGGCAAACTGCACTACGTCCTCATCGCCTCAATCATCGGAGCCCTCCAGGTGGTCATCATCTGTGTGGTGGTGCTCTGCATTACCAGGTGAGTCATGCTCGCTCTCCCTGTCTCTCTCTCACACACACAAAGGCACAAATTCAAACACAGCTTTACTAATGAGTCTTGGGGCAGAATTTTCCATGATGTTTGTGCGTGTGTGTGTGTGTGTGTGTGTGTGTTTCGGAGTCACAGGGGGGCTATACTGAAAGGTCACCTTGCTTGCACTAGAGAAAGAGTCACTGTCTTTACACACATTCACACAACCACATACACATACACACTTTTTAAAACCATTTGCCTCCAAGCATAGACAGTTATCATACACACTTTTCTTTTAGCTGGCGTTTTGTATTCACAGTAGAAGCCCCCACACACACACACACACACACACTCACACACTCATAGCCTGCAGCTCTCCTGCCTCTGGCTGACCTAAGCAATTTATGACATTTAATAAAAGATTTTAAAAGAGTTGGGGCCGAGACAAAAGTGCTCCTCTGAGCAAAGGAGGGTCGGGAGAGGAGGAGGAGGAGGGATCAAATGAGAGCAGGAGCGGCTGTAAAGGGACATGGCGTGAGGGTTAGGAGAGAAGATAAAGAAAGAAGGGGAGAATAACAACAGTGAATACAGCTACAAGAGCATTAAAGTTTCCTGCTGATCAGTGATATTTATGTAAAGCAAAGCATATAAAGATACCGAGGAAGAAGACAGTATATCACATGCCTCTTAATTGCCGCTGTGGGGCTGTATATTGAACCAACAAACGCACAAACTCATGAATGGCTTTTTAAAGTTTTGAAGCAGTCAGCGTTGCTGGAAAGCCATGGAGTTTTTTTGTTTTGTTTTGTTTTTGTTTTTTTGCCTTGTAGGCTGCGTAAAAGACTGCAAAAAGACTGAAATCAAAGCGAGTGTTTATGTCTTATATTTAGCAGAAAATGTCTTATTAGACTTTATGTGAGTCACATTCAACTGACAAGTCAAGAAACGTGTCTTATTTCAAGATATTTAGAGAGAAATCATGACTGAATTGCTTATTAATGAGTAACAAAAAGACAAGAAAAATTGGCTTGTCTAGTTTCTTAGAATTAGAAAAATGTCTTGATAAAATAAAGTTTTTTCAAACCCCATTGGCAGATTTTTTCCCCTTGTTGTCAGCAATTCACACATCATTTAGAACTTTATACAATAATTGTGGACAGAGCTGGTCTGGTAAATGTGGCTCATATTTGGTCTAAAACTACAGTTTTTCCCGAAAAGACGACGTAAAGACTTGCTTTGATTTCAGTTTTCTGCAGAGAAGCACAATTCAGAGCCAAAAATGAGCATTGGCAATAAGTAAAGATTAAACAAACATTAAGTGAGTTAAAACAGTAAAAAAGCGATGGTGCATTAATTATTTAGAGGTAGATTCAATAGCGTATGTGTGTTAGCTGAAGTTTTAATGTGCTCTTTAAAACATCTTCACAGCAGTAAAAGTAAACTGATCAATTTGACTTGTACATCCCGCTGACTTTCCCCTCTCCTCTCAACAGGAAGTGCCCGCGGACCAACAGGATCAACCGGCAGAAGCAGAACAATGTCCACTTCAGTTCAGAAAACACGATGCGAGCCTCAACTCGACTAATCTGAGCCCAAGACACCTGGACAGTTCTCCTCCGTGTTAAGGAGTGCTGTGGTGTTACACGTTTCCCTCTGTAGGCCAACCCTGAAAACTTAGGATCTGCTTACCCTCACCTCCTGCCCCCTCTCTCCCAAAACAAACTGCAATGCCAAGGGAGGACGGTGGCACAGCAAAGACACAAACTGGTGTACCATGTCAGCGATGAACTCACACGTGGGGGAAATATCGTCATCAGTAACCCACGCTGCCAAAAGCCCCTCGATTGCTGATATGTCTTCAAGCACCCTGTCACCTCTGCCAGGGATTTTCCTTAAAAACTGAACCATGAGGTGTTAGGAGGCACTGAGGATACAGAATGTGAGTGTGCGAGAGTGAGAATGTGTGTGCGTGCGAGAGTGTGTGTGTGTTAGAGTGTGTCTTAGATGTGTGAGCTTTGGTAGAGGCAGGCTAGCCGGTGTCTGTTTGTAGATGAAGGGGTTACAGCAAAAATCGGGGTAGTGCAAAGCAGGGTAACGGCTTTAAAATGAGGTGTTATGTTGTTGGGTCTGGGAGGGGGGGGTGGGCGGGTTCGGGGCTACACGTGATGCCTTGCACTTTGTGTTATAGGAGACCTTTGACAGGGGCACAATGTTACTATAGAGCGCTCTCTGTTTGGTTGTGACGATAACGTCAGCTTCTGTATCTTGGGTTCTGTTTCCAATAGTTATTACTACATTGTCTTGATGGGGTCATTTTTCTGTAAATGTAAATAAATAATTTATATCACGAAATGTAATATGATGTGTTGACTTTGTTCATGAAGAGAAAACTTATTCAGAATGAAATGTCCTTCACAAATGAATGAACTTATTTTTCTCTCTTTATGCTGTTCACTGACACACAGGGTACTGTTTTTTTATTTTTTTTGTTATTTTTCCAAGTAAAATCAAACACATTAAAGGCCTAGAGTTGTCACACTTTCTAAACTTTTAAGTGAAACCTTCGAAATAACAATAATTTTTCAGCACACTGGGACTTCTTACCAGGTGTCAGTACCCCTCATCTTCTACATGTTACAGTGTATGAGTGTGTATGTCCATTTTGTTCGTTAATGTATGATATACATTTTTAGACCTTTAGTTGTTGTAATAAAAAAAATCTTACTTTAAAAAACAGATTTTTGGGACAAAAACAACATTAAACCATTGCTACGTGCCTCTCTTCATCTAGGGACAGCAAAATGGATGGTGCTTGAAATTTATGGTCATACAACAAATAATGTGTACTACCATTGACTAGATTCTGGTTCGGTCATCTGACCCCACTCTCCCCTATTATTTTCTTGTGCTTTTACTGTAGAAATTTAACTATACAGTATATTTCTTTGAGTCCTGGATGGGGCCATATATCTGCACCATGAGTCCAATGCAAAATCTGATGTGATTTCCATCCTTTTTATATACTTTAATGGCAATTTCACATCTTTCTCAAATCGTTTTCTTACCATGTCTAACTGTTTAGTTTCTTCCACAAAAAACAAATGGCATCGATTCAATTCTACTGTAACCTGTTACAGGTGTCTACCACCACGAGAGGGCGCTGTGCACAACATGACACCTCTCCACTACCGGTGTCAGAAATGCATGTGGTGGATGGAAACCTGCAGCTGAATTTACACGCATGGATAATTAGAAACAGAAGAAAAACAATATGTTTTCGTTGATAATTTCCAGGGAAACTCCAGAGAACTTTTAGGGAAGTACCAGTTCCCGCGTCATATCTTATTCTTTTGCCCCGCGAGGACTCGGTAAGGACTTGGTCGGGTAAGTGTTCGGAATTGTTAGGACTTTGTTAGGAATTGTTAGGACTTGGTTAGGAATTGTTAGGACTTTGTTAGGAATTGTTAGGACTTGGTTAGGAATTGTTAGGACTTTGTTAGAAATTGTTAGGACTTGGTTAGGAATTGTTAGGACTTTGTTAGAAATTGTTAGGACTTGGTTAGGAATTGTTAGGACTTTGTTAGAAATTGTTAGGACTTGGTTAGGAATTGTTAGGACTTTGTTAGGAATTGTTAGGACTTGGTTAGGAATTGTTAGGACTTTGTTAGAAATTGTTAGGACTTGGTTAGGAATTGTTAGGACTCTGACTTTGTTAGGAATTGTTGAGACACGGGTAGCTTAAAATGATGCACTCAGAATATTTCTGAAATTGCCAAGATGGACGAGTGCTAGTCAAATGTTTGTGAACAATAATGTGTCCACATTTCACGCTGTGCTTCGAAATTTTAATGTACAAATTCATGGGTCGATTAATTGATTCAGAAAATGAAATAATAATGTCACTTTCTCAGCTCGCAAAGAGTGAAACAAGATTTTCATCCTGTTACTGGAAACATTGGCACAAATGTCTCTTTGTATTTTAATAATGTCAGTGTGAGCTGCTATCTTATTCATTTGTTTTTTGTATGTTTATATGTGTATATATATATGGACATATGGGTCTGGAATAAGTATATAAAGTAATTTGTTAGGAATTGTAAGGACTTTGTTAGGAATTTTTAGGAATTGTTAGGAATTTGTGAGAATTGTTAGGACTTTGTTAGGAATTGTTAGGAATTTGTTAGGATCTGCCAAAGCAGGTCAAACGCTGTTTATAGTCCCAATTTTCCACAGAGTGGCGCACCGGTTGTCGTGGCCGAGTGGTTAAGGCGATGGACTAGAAATCCATTGGGGTCTCCCCGCGCAGGTTCGAATCCTGCCGACAACGTGATACATTTTCTCTTTTCTGCTGAAAGAGAAAGGTAACGTTGGCAACGTAGAACTACTTCCTGCACTTGATGACACTTAATTTGAAACACAAGTGGCATTACCGAACGTCTGTTACATTAAATGAAATAAGGTCAGTGTAAATGTTAACTATAACTTTTCATTTCGCAGTATATAATATTTGAGATCATATCATGCAAGAATTAAGAATCTGTTATGGATTAAAATCATATTTGTTATTGACCTATATAGTATATTCTTAGCAGCCCAGTGTTCATGGTCTACAGAGGTGCATACAAACAAATTACTTTGATAGTTTCCCATCTGTAACTTTTGGTACATTCAAAATAATGTCAAACAGTTCCATGATGCGACTTTTACTGCTGCACAAGTCTGATGTTATGCCAATTAGCTAATTTTACAAGCACAAGTAACAACAATACGTTTGTTTGTTACATGTCTGTTTGCATCAAGAATGACATGAGGATGGTCGATGCTTGAACACTATCAAGGTTTGTTTTAGATAAATAAAACAGAAACTCTGAATACATTATTCATTTCAAAGTCGTGTGTTTTCAAAGTTTTAAATATTCATCTTAAAACTTATTCCATAACTTTTGCATGAGGTTAATCCCCCCTTTTTTTACCCACTCTTTTTAACAGATTAGTTCACCCAAACACAAGCAGAGAGTATGTCAAGGTCAGGAACACAGCCAATGGAGCAGGCTCAGAGCAGCTTAAAAAGCAGGGGTGCTGCACACAGATCACACCACAGAGAAGCTCAAGAAGTCAGAATCCAGTGCAGACCTGTGCCTTGCAGTCTTGTCTGATAGCTTGGTTTCACGTGATGTCACATTGCTGCATCCCAAGAGTGGGGAATTCAGAAGGAGGGCAGAAAGTGAAGAAGCTTGAAAAATCTGTTGTCAAGAATACCAAAAAGCCCATGTTTTGCAGTTTATGGCTTCAGAAGTTCTTACTGAGAAGAGAAGAAAAGAGAAGAGGGAGTTTTACAAAGTACAGAGGGCTGTTGTTCACAAAGACTAAAAATCTAATAAGCTCACAGAGGTAAAATCTGGATTTTAAACTTATGTTTGCGGTTGGGAGGAGTAGAGTCGGCTCATGTCTGTGTCTACTGCAACTACTTTGTCAGAGGAATGTTAGACTGTGTAATTGTTTTGGGGTTTTCTTGCATTTATTAGTAAATCCTTGTTTACTTAGTATTGATTATCAAGTTACTGGTAGTCTAATGTGGACTGCATTGGGACTTGCCCTTGGGCTTTTGGGTGACATTGAGCTGGTAGACTGTGAGACTTTAACAGCCACACAGTGAAGGCTGAACACCCAGATGCTATTTTTCCTACATGTCATACAGTAATATTTCAGTGTATATGACAAATTATGCTCTGTTTATCCTTGACTGTCAGGCTGAAGTCACCATTAAGATGTGTTGCATGCTTGTTAACAGTATAGCTGCTACTGCTAGCCGCTAGCATCTTAGCAGACAAAATAATGAACACTCACCCTGACAAAGACCAAACAGTTATCATTGTGGAGATGTTTGGTACTGAGGTTGTAAACTTACCAGCTGACAAAAAAGTTATATACCTCTTTATTTTTTTAGGCTGGTCTGAAGGAGTAGATAGTTTGCGATATCAAAATTTGTGATTGTCAGAAAATCCTAAGGCTCCTTCGAAAACTCACTCTTCTTCATGGGATATGGGTCATGTCATTCATTGCTTGTATTATCTCTTGAAACTGGATCTAAATCAGTACAATATGGATTCTCACTAACAGTTTCCTGTATAGATCTCTAATTTTACTTCCTGCCCTCTCCGCGTGTCATTATAATCAACTGGCTGAAACCCAACTGTAATCATATATGCATTTATTTGAACAAATTAAAACTAAAAGTCAATATTTCAAAATCACCGTTTTCCCTTCTGCTGGTTATCCATTAATGAATCCACCTGAGAGCTCCTCACTCACAGAGTGAGCTGATTTATTATCTGTGGGCTTGAGCAGGAACAAAGCATGCATAACATTCCTCCAGATTTAATGTTTTGGAAACATCAAAGTCACACTGCAAAACCACAAGACTATTCTAATGAGGGGCGGTCATAGTTCATGTATGAAGTTCTCATGTGGAACTGGGCTCGGGGTCAACAGTGGGTCATTCTGGCTGACTTAAGAATGTAGTCATTCTGTTTTTGATAGATTTGCAGACATGGAGGTGGAGGAGGCTCATCATTTCTTTTTAACTTTAAACTCTTCAAAAGGTTTTCTGATCTTAGCAAAGGAAATTCTGAAAGTCCCAAAGGTGCTCTATTGGACTGAGATCTGCAGAAAAGATGAACATATATCAAAGGGAAATTATTTTATCATGAACATGGATTAATCTTTTCCACCACAACATCTGGTGACTCCGCACCTTACACTTTGACCCCTAGCACACTATTATTTGTATAGACATCTGTGTGTCTGCGCAGCACCCAGCAGTCCCAGTCAGTGTAATCCTGTCAGCTTCCTGTTGGTTTGGGCAAGGGTCCAGTGGGCCTGAGGCCAGGGAGGTGTAGGAAGGAAATCTCTGAGAGTGTCTGACTATCTGCCCTCATCTGAGGTCCAGGAATGCAGTGAATGCCACCATTAATGGAGGGATAGATCATCCCTCAGTGGATTTCCCTTTTACTTAATGAAGAAAATACAGTCAGAGATCATTGCTGAAATCAGTAATCCAAAAAAATAAAGGAAGAATCCAGGCCTGTGTGTAGAGACCGTGATGCGACATTGCTTTTCAGCCTTGTGTGGGTTTACCATTTGCAGCTGTTTCCAGGATTTGCATAATTAAGAGTAAACAGATTATTTTTGGAGGCTGCTTGCAAGAGGCAATAGCTGAAGGAGAACCATACTGAGGCAGTAGGATACAAGTTTAGAAAGTTTCTCTTGCAGTTTTGCTTTATTTACATTCATAAGTCGTTACCTTTAAGAAGTAATGGAGTTGGGGTTTCTTAAGGAATTTAAATAAAATCTTTACCGTGACCTCTAGTTCGTACAACTTGCCAACACCTCTGCCACCAAGTATTTTTTTTGTGTGTGTGTGCATTTGGTGGGAATATCTCACCCTGGGTAAGTCTTTCCCTATCTCCTTTTATTTTATGATTGGGTGGTTTCTGTAGTCTCAATACTTTCAATAGCATTGTGAAAAACAAAACAGAGGTGCCTTTTATGGGACTACATATGTTGAAAGCATATTTGTGTCTCCAAAAAAAAAAAAAAAAAAAAAAGTAAATCAATAAATAGATGTGTATATATATTGTAAATTGAACAGGAAGGGTATGTTGGATAATCCTGTAGTAACGCTGATAATATTAAGTTAAATAAGGTTAAAAAGACCGTCTAGGAAACACAGTCTTGTTCTGTTTTCGATACAGAAATTATTCCACATATGCAGGCTCCCAACCAACAACCACTTAAGCGAACCGACACGAAAAGACACTTTGCTTTGGAATCTGACACTTATCCAAGAAATACAGAACTCCTCATCTGCCTCTGTACTACTATGGATGGCATGTTTCAACATGCAGACTTGCTTTTCGAGGCATGTGGATCATACACAGGTTGTTGAATTATACGCTTATTTTGTGTGAACAGGTAGAGATTAATAATTATGATGATTTATAAATGTGATAAATGAAAAAAAAACAAACAAATAGAATCACTCAGCTAGAAGGCAAACACGGTTTCCCAGGAATCCACAAATTGGGAACCTTTGGACTGAATGACTGCCCAGGAGAGCCCGTACATTGATTTTACAATCTACAAAGTGCACCTCCATTGTTGGCAGGAAATGATTGGCCCATTGGTTTGAAAATTGATGGTGTCAGACACATGAACTCACATAAACAAACAAGTACACACAAACACACTTCCTCACAATTTGACCGTTAGTGTGTAAAGCTCGACAACACCTCCGAAATTGGTCCATTAGCTTCAGAATTGATAGCATCACAGAAATAAGACACCACTTAACACACATACACACAAACACCAGGATAGGGTAGGATAGCAGCATCCAAGGCCACCTTTAAGTAAGCGTGTGTCTAACACACGCTGGTCTGTGAAAAAGGGTCATTTAGAGATCCATCGCCATCTGTTGTGGACCCAGCATGCCATTTTCCCCTCTGTGGGGGCCTTTGATTTAGTGACAAAAGGGTACCATTGCTTCCTTCCTTCCCACTGTGTGGCCAGACATCCAGTCTGAGCTGGTTAAACAAATCAAACACTGCCGGGCATCCGTCATATCATCACAGGTATGACCACCTGTGAAGGTCCATTGATGTTAATCACAAACATTAGGGGCTCCATTTAAACACTGATCAGGGAGCCTGTTTGTTGTGTCTAATGTAGGTGTTATATAACCAGAGTAAACAACACTATGAAAAAAAAGAAAAATGCTAGCTCCTGTTGTCTGAATGTGAGAGCCAAGGTAAGGTGCTCAGATCATATTATTTTTAGTTTATCACCAACTTTGAGAAGTACCAACATACTATGCACATTAGCTTAAGTTTCTTTTTGAGATGAGTTCCCTTGAATCCACTGTGACATATTAGCAGTGAGAAAATTAAAAGGTGGTGCCACTCCGCAGAACTTCTTGCAAGGCCTCAGCCTGTTGACTTGGTGAGATACCATGTGTGCTTTTGTCCTAATGAGGAGTATTTTTTTTGCTGGGTTGAAATATGTTCATGTAAGGGATAGTGTTAAGTGTGTGGGTCATCATGCCAAACAGAGTTCATGCAGGATTTTCCACCCTGAAGGGGTCATGGTTACCTCATGTCTGTTCTGTCCCTCAGTTTGATGCAGATTCATTTCTCTTAACCTCTGTCACTGCTACCAATGATTCAAGTTACTTGTCTGTTCCCATCATGACTCGCCCAGGACCCATTCACCACGTACTATGCCCCAGCTGCGCTTTGCTCCCATTGTTCAAGGCCATTGTTTAAAGGAACGGTTGCATTGATTACACTGATGCATAATCCATGTTTTTATGCTTGTGCTTGTATATTGGTGTCTGTACCATGTAAGGCTCAGCCCTACCAGTTGTTCCTGGGGTCAGAAGGTGAAGCTTGCTTGAGCGGGGCACTCATTGCAGTCAAACAAACTGGACTTTGGTGTTTAAACCAAGAGCCATAATCTGGTTTAGAAATATGAAGCCTGTGTGGAAGTGCTAAAAGTTGCTGTTCATTGAGAATATGCTTCAAACTGGCTGCAGAAAGACTTTGAAACACATAGAAGCCACTGCACTACCTTAGCTGTGTACTGCTGTTTCCTTGTTCTTTGTATACTGGCCTAATATTGCCTAGATATTGAGTCGTAGCTCTCACACACCTGCTCTCCTGCTGTTGCCTGGATTGTAGGACATAACCGTGCTCCACTTTAGCCATCAGCTACAATATTGGCTCAGCAGCTTCTCACTTGTCTATAAATTTGTTGCCACAGTGTCAACAGGCAGACCTAACCTCCAAACTACAATGCATTTTATACCCAACCAGCTGGACTAACCAACTATAAACCAAACTGGACCATTTGGCCTTGTGGTTGATTAGGTAAAAGTAAAACAAGGATCTAGCAGGCATAATACTTAAGCCTTGACCTTTAGTTTTAGGAGCAAAAAGGTTTGAGTAATGTGGAAATTACATTTCTAATTGAGATATTTTCTGTACAGGAGACTCATAGAAATATTTGTCAATGCTGTGATTTTACCCTTGTTAGAATACCTGTTGTAGAGTTGTCGCCTTAAAAATAGTTGATTTTTAAAAAAGTAGCATTTTTAAACCTCTTGCCCCCCAACACTGTTCAATCATACCTGGGACTCAAACAAATCCCCCCCTTGGATTTGCTCAATCGCTGTAGTAAAATTGACATCCACTCACTGCCTTTCCTTAAAGTTTGTCCAACGTTAGACGAACTTTACAAAAGAGCAACGGCACGCTACTTCTGTATTGACCTAGAAGTTATATTTAACTTTAATTAGGCCTTGCTGAAGATGAAGGAGTGTCATGGCCAAAATAGCAGCACCACATAGTACAACAAACAGAAATGATGCAATACATGTAACACAAACTCATAACTTATCACACAGTTTTACAGGAAATACTCGTGCTTACATCCCCTTGCTTGCCTCGCTGATTTCTTTTTCTAAGTTTACAAAATAAAGTTCATCATGAAACACAAAGCTGTACATTTAAAAACCCTGAAGCATGTTGCAGCGAAAGAAAATGCAGACATTGCACACTCCATGTGAGTGTTTCCCTCTGGACCGCACAGCACAGTGTCTCCGTCTGTGTGAGAAACCATCATTAAAGTCCCCATGAAGTCTGCCTCAAGGTGTTCCACATGCATTCTTGTACCCTCATCAAGCAGGCACTTAGACAAACATGTGGCTTCAACAACACAGAGGAGGAAGGGGACTCATGCCACCATTGTGTTACTCTACTGGATGCAGTTCACAAGGCTTTTGAAATAAAACAGAATGAATGAAAAGTTGAGGTTACGCAGGTGGCTTTTTTTTTTAAGTGTGTGGAGTTGTGCCTATACCAACTTGACAGGTTAGCCACAAAATTACCCTTTTTGTATTTTTAAATCCACTGTTTGGTGAGGCTTTCTCTAAGCTGGGATCTAAATCAGTCGGCTGTTGCCTGAGAATATGAATCACGTGTAAATAAAACTTGTTCATCAACCAATAGTAGAAAACAAGTCATCCATGCAGTGTGCCAAAGCAAACGGTTACCACACCTCCTGTTTAAGGTTTTGAAGCAACTCCAGGAAAGTTACCAGGATACAGAGCTCAGTTGTTAAGTGAGGTGACTTGCAGTAACATGTTTGATGATCTGATTGAATATGACTATTGCTGATTCTTCTGCAGAGCCAATTTGACCTGTTTTAAAGAAGTTTACAGTCAAGAAATGTTTGAAAAAAGTTGGTGAATGTCTGAAAAGTCAAGGGTGTTAAACTTGGGTTAAGACTGAAGTTGTAAATAAGAGAAGAAAGTAAAATGATTCAAGGCGGTGCATTATAATCTTGATAATGGAATAAGTGTTTTGTTATTTAGAACTTGCCAAAACAAAAAAGTAAATGAATATATTCCATGGTTAATTTTCTGATAATGTTTCAACTCAAATTTAACTGTGATAATACAGTTGTGTGCTTGCACTTCTTGGCCTCCAGGGGGCATATACACCAAGCTCCATCCACCAGCTCTTTTTGATTTGTTTCCATAAGATCTTGGTTTTACTGTACCACATGTAACTGTAGGAAGAAAAACAGCAGAAAGGGACCCTTCGATAAATACTGGATGTTTTCATAAATACGATAGGGACAGACAACGTTCCTATACTCAACACTGGAAATATGTGGCGTACCCGATCAATTCATTGAGAATTCAGGAAAGCAGAAGATAAGTCACAGAAAGAGGAAGAAAAAGGGAGGAAAGGGGAAGCAAGGAGAAGAGGTGAAGCAGGGGAAAGGAAAGGAGGGGGACAGCTGGAAGAATGGCAGGATGGGAGCGTCATTCCCTCCACTCTATCCCACGGGTGAAAGTGGGAAAAGTCAGAGTTCAAGAGCCTGGAACAGGGGTCACACTCTTATGTTGACAAACTTACTCTCATCTCCAGGGAGAAGCAGTGGCGGAGGGGGCTAGAGACACTACAGTTTTCAGTCACAGAGGGAAGGAAATTTGTTTTGGAGCATGTGTGTCTCACACTTCCACTCTACTCTAACAGCTTTGAAGCTTGTTGAATGGGTAACCTCAAGAAGAGGTGTCACTGTTGGATGTTGACACGAGAGAATCTGTCAAGTGCTCTTTGAATATATGCAGAGCTGGTGAAAATATTTTTGCTTATTTCACCATATTTTCATGGAGTAGACTTCTTATATGGAATAAAGTCAGACTTGGATTAAAATTCTTCTATTCTTTGCGCTGCATAATTGTATAGCCTCTGCAAGTCTGCCTGTAGTTAACTGCCTTAAAATCTCTTCTTGTATTGATTTGGTTTAAACCTGAGAAGGACTCTGAACTCTACCATAGATTTCACTGTTTTTCTTAGGTGTGTCTTTTCTGTGTACACAGGTAGGAGCAGGAAGTCGAATCTCAGTTTAAAAGAGTGAGTACTCCATATTGATTTTAAAATGAATGCTTGCCGATCAGACTGTTCACATATCAGGGAAAATTCAATAAAACTCTGTGAGCTCCAATGTTTTCCACAGTCTGCAGTGATGGAATAAATTCTTCTCATTTCTCTGCAGTAGTTTTTCTGCACTGGAATTCATATCACCGATGAACAGAGGCACTTCTCTATCTTTCTGAATCTGAACCGACATCCGGACACTATTTTTCCAAAGCAGTGACACACAACATAGTTTGGGACTATTTTTGTGCTAGATTGAAAGAGAGATTGTGTTACAGTGTATTAAATATTTACAGCAATGGTGACAAAGAGAAAGATTGAGAGAGAGAGGGGTGGGGGCATCATGCCAGGGTGCAGATGAGCTCATTGTTGAAACAGGGATTTCCACATTTCCATGTCAGTGTGCCCCATGCCACGGCACAGAGCAGGAAAACAAGAGGGGAGAGGGAAAGGGGAGCTCACACTCAGGGACACTCTCACAAATAAGCACGGGGTCAAATACATACATCCCACATGAGGAAAATGTGGGTTGTAACTTATTTCAGCAGCAGTGGAAACAATTCAGCAGAGACCTGGATAGATACAAAACACTGATGCACTTATTTTGATTTAGTTGAGGCATATATTGTTGTTCTGTCAGACACGAACAAGAAAACTCTCACACATGGGTTACAACAATGCTTAAACACAGCAGCAAGTGCAGTAAACAAAAGTAGCCTTCACACATATTTTACAAATGCAGCCAGGCATGCACAGAGTGGAATTGTTGGCAGTCACATGAAAACACACACAAGGAAGAACACACACACGCACACACAACAACTCTACCTCTATTCTGTCAGTAGGGCTAGGCCTGCCCGGTTACCACAGCAACCTGGCCCCTCCCTTTGGCTTGCAGGGGAGGTGTTTTGAAAGTTCACAGCGTGTATGTGCCTGTGTGTATGAGAGAGAGTGTGTGTGTGCGCACAGAGCAAGACAGAAAGGGGCGTGGATGCTGAAGCAAGTAAAAGAAGTTCAACACCCTGGCTTTAGTTCTGAGCAGGAGCAAGTGACAGCAGCATCAAAGGGAGAGTAGAAGTTCTACTTTTTCTTTGTGTTTTAGGTGATTTAGCCCTTTAAAGCGGGACATTTGACCACCTGTGAACCATGGAAGAAGACGCGTCCCGCGCCGACCAGAGCAGCGTCTGTGGCAGCACCCACACCATCACGCAGCAGCAGCAGCCTGAAAATGCAGAGCTGCTCATCCCGAGCTTCACCCCGTCCTCCGCCCCGTCCTCTCCAACCCCAACCAGCACCCTCTCCCGCTTGGGCTTCAAAAGTCCCACCAGCCCGAGCTCTGCCGTGCCGGGCAGCCCCGTAGACCGCGGCCAGGTGAGCGCCATCACCGTGGTGGCGCTGCTGGACAAACTGGTGAACATGCTGGAGTGCGTGCAGGAGAACCAGCACCGCATGGAGCAGCGGCAAGCCGACCTGGAGGGCGCAGTAAAAGTGGTTCAGGGTGATGTTACCCGCCTGTCCAAGACTCACATCACCACCTCCAACAGCGTCAGCAAGCTGCTCGAGCGCTCCCGCAAAGTGAGCGGACACCTGAAGGAAGTGAGGGAGCGCATGGACAAACAGGCGGTCCAGGTGAAGAAGCTGGAGGCGAACCACAACCACCTGCTAAAGAGGAACCACTTCAAAGTGCTCATCTTCCAGGTGAGTGACAAGGGGACGAAGAAAACGTAATTCTATAATATTTTTAACTCCTGGATTAAAGATGCCAAAGTAGTGAGTTTCAAATGTGAGAGGCATGTTGGTTCCATTTGAAGAGCTTGGAAATCTTAAAACTCTTATTTGCTTATATCATTTTTACCTTAAACATGCCATTTGTTCAAGTCTTTAAACTCAGTAAGCTGTGACATTATCTCTCCAATGATTTGGACTTGCCTTTTAGTGAAGTGGAAACTAACTTTCCTGATTGTTCACTCCCATGAAAACAAAGCAAAATCTTGTGGCAATTTGTAGAGGCTGAATACTGTGCTGATGTCATAGTGATGTCACCAGGGTTAACTGAGCTTGGGCTTGACATATAGGCTAAATTTGTCACCTGAGTTACAAACTGGAGGTGTGGAGTTTCAAGTATGTTGGCATTTAAGAGGCAACTTGATATCTGCCATTGAAACATCCCAACAGGTTGCATTCTGGGTAAATGTACCACACACAGTTTCCGGAGCTTCAATTTTAGCATTTTGTCCAAAGGCTTCTTATACTACTACAAGTTTATTTTTTTTTATGTGTGTTGTGTGTGTTCCCAATCTGACAAAGCTCACTGCAAAATGAGCAGATTTCACCTGTAATGATTCAGCAGTAAATATATTTTGCATACAATATATTTGGTTGTACTTTTTCTCATGGGTGATTGTACGTCATATTTGCATCAAAATTTGACTGCCGTCGTGGGTGTGTTTGGATGTGTTCCTGGTTGGCACTGAAAGGTGATATAGCTGTAGGCGAAGCAGCACTTAGAGATTTTCAACACTTCAAACTTGTTGAGCAGGACTTACACAACCTGGAGAGCTCAATTCACTCACTATAAATGAGATGTTTGCAGTTGGTTTTTCCAAATGCATCTGTAAATGCAACCATTTATGCAAAAGCTCTTTGCTAATGTGTCCACTGTGTGAGTGTGTGAAAGAGAGAGACAGAGAGAGAGTAGATGGGTGTGTCTGGGAATGGAGCTATAGAGGATAATAGAGGAGGGCTCAGACACTGACTCTAACTGGATCTGTTTACACCCCACGGTCATGATTCAGACAGACAGATGGCTTTTGGATGGGTCGACCACGTCAGCTGTGGTATCATACCTGTGAGGGAAAACTTTATACGGGCATTAAAAAAGCAATAAATGTACCAATTTTCCCAGGAAATCACAAGTGGAAGGTATTAGAGATATCCTCTCTTGCTCCATTTCTCCCCTATCCAAAGACATAAATGCAGGTTCAACTTCCTTCATATATATATTGCATGTAAAAGATATACTAGAGATTCAACCTGGATTCTTCATACACAGAAAAACACGTCATAGAATATCTGCAAGATCCAGTTTTGTATAAGTACATGCTACTCAGCTCAGCAATTAAAGCATGATCCATGCATGCTACCTCTGCATGAGGGAGTGCAGGTTTTTTCATGCCTATACGTGTGTGTGTGGGTGCGTCTAAGCGTGTACGCACAAGTGTATGCCCAAGCAGCAAAAGGAGGGGCGGGGGGCATTGTTGACACAGCCTGTGCCGCTGAGAGCTCTTAACCGCCGTTGTTATCTGGTTTCCCAGGTACTGAAGCTCTGTTGTTCAAATGCAACAGGTGCCAAGACCTCACTGTGTACAAGGTGGCTCTGTGTAGGTGAGGCACTAGGGATCGATTCTGTCAAATCATTTTTTTTCTTAACCTAGAGAGTTTATCATGTTAGAAAGAGAAAAAAGGGGAGTGTAGGGTTTTCCTGGACATTTTCCTTGCTGCAGCAAATTTGAGTTTTATTTACCATTGTTGTGCATCATCAATGCATTTGGGTGTGTGTATCCTTAGTTGCTATTCACTGATCACTGCTCAAACTCATAAACTCTGGCTTCCTCGATTGATTCCCTCTTATTTTAAGTAAAATAAGCATTGAGGATTTGTAGATGGGTGTAGCAAGGCCAAGCCAGGGCGTGTGTGCTGCATGTGTGTGCGTGCAACCTACCTATTGGATGATAAGTTGGTGTGATGGGTCAGGTGTCTGCAGTTACTTCGCAGCTAAATGAGACTCTGCGTGCCTGTGGGGAGCAGGAAATAAAAGAACTAAGTGCAGGCCTTGTTCCTTCTCCTCCATTCGTTTGCATTGACTTTTTGTGTCTACCACTACCTGCCTCATCTTGTCTCTTCTTTTACCTTCAAGGCAGAATTTTTTTCTCCTGGTATTTACTATGTTCTGGTTGATGAATTCACTTTCTTGATTTTCTGTGCTCATTAGTAGTTCTGCCGTAAATGCAACTTCCATGTGACCCTTTTTGTATTTGGGCAGGCCACCTGTGCTGATTCCCTGAAACCAGATAAAAGCACGTGGCACCGCTAGCTTCACGCTACTCTTTGATAACGTGCATTGCTGCACACTCAGGAGCCTCAGATGCACTTCACAAGCCCAGTAGCTTTTGGCAGAGGGGCCCCGCTTCACCCTCCCCGCTCATCAAAACTGATCCAGAACACTCATCGCCTTGTATGTGCCAGTTGAGGTGGAAAACCTGGGAGTTTGTGGGCAAATGCCCACTATCGTACAGAGCAGGGGTATATCAGGTCCAGGCTTAAGCTTCTGTCTGAAATGACAGCACTGGCTGCCGCTCCATTGCGTTCCTGTACATAACAAGGACTAATGAGGACTTAATTACCAGAGCTTAGGCCTTGTTTGTTTGTTTTTGTGCACCAGTGCTTTCCTGTCTCCGCATGGTCCTGCCCACTCTTGGCCTTTTCTTGTTCGCACACACACACAGAGTCAGAACACACACACTTCCCTGCCATGTGAGAGTCCACCATGTACTGGGCAGACTGTTTTATTTTACGTTTTGTAAATACACTTCATATTGCATGACTTTTTATGTATTTAAATGTTTTCAAAGGCCTGAGTTTTCTGATATCAACTGTCACCCTGGAGATCTTAGGACTTATCATATTTGCATCACCGTGGCATGAAAAAATGCCATATGTGGATTGCATATCTGTGTTTATTCCTCTATGGAATGTCTCAACCACAATGACGAATTGAATTTCAGCAGAGTAAGAATTTCATTTGTTCTGTAGCTTCACACACAAAGGCTCAGATCTAAGTTTGTTTGATAAAGAGCAGCTAGAGGGGAGTTCTCTGTATTCTGGGTGGAATGGGAAAAGGATGTTTGGCGGTTATCTGTGTGTTTGGGAGCTCTAATCGCAAAGTGACAACTGTCAGAGCTCTTGTGCACTATCAAAGGACATTCATATCACATGGAAGAGACAGAGAAACATGCTCACAGTCCAAACCAAGCAATGACTACAAGTTTTGGCTTATAGAATGAAATGAAGATTGTCCTTGCAAGCTTGGCTTTTATCCACAATACATATGAATAAAGGTTTTAAAAGTAATTGAATCAGTCAAACTAGTAACTTGTGGCGTTCCCTGAGTGTGCAGCTTTGCAGACTCTTACCACACCCTGACCTGTCACTCAGTGCAGGAGTTACTTGCAGGGGTTTTAAGGTTGTGAGTCTGACTGGTATGGGTTGCCTTCAGTCATTGTCATTTTGTTTACTTTCCGAACAGTCATCATTGTGCTTCTGTGATTCAACACTTGACCAAAGGTTGTGACTTAATCTTAGCTTTCAGCAGCAGGAAGTATAGGCTGTTTTTTACGCTGTGCAGCAAGATGGAGGACTTAAAGGTCTGTTCCCAGCCTCACCCTCAGCTTTTTAGTTTGGTTTATGAAACTAAGCTCAAAACTCTGGAGTGGAAAAGAAGTAATGGCTTGAAACTAGATAAATTCAGTTATATCAGATTCATTGGTTTCAGTCATCTGAATATAAATCACATATGACAAGGTACAAACTACCCCCTGGAAAGTTACAACAAGAGAAAAAGCATGCTTAGTTGTCGAACAATTAACTCATAAAACTCTTTTTCCATTTAGTACCTCTCTGCTTTAAAGTTACTAGATACATAAGAGTAATTTTAGTGCTCAATCTGCTCGAGTTCAGTGCAGAATATTCTGATCTATATTCTCAACAGGTCGGAGCAGGTCGTTTGCTGTAGGCAACAGCTCAGATTTGTTGTGTGTCCCGACCTGGTGATATATTGCATTGGTTTAGCCCAAAGCAGTGCTAGCTGTTGAATTGCATTTGAAACTACCTGGTTGCAAGCTTTTCTCAGGGTAATGTTTGAAGCAAGAGGGCTTCATTAAACGAAATGGACCATTTAATGTTACTGCTCCAGCTGTTACCACAAAGGTCAAGAGGACAATTGGAAATCCAGGAAAAGTGTACGTAGAAACAGATAAATGATTATTATACATAAAACTTAGACACCTCCAGACAAACAAACCAACAAATAGCATCTTCACATTTCAGATAGGTACCAAGCAACATTTTTGTTGGTTAACGTCTGAGCATTTGAGATATTACAAAGAAGATGATGGGTTGCAATGTTTGATTATATATATTATGTCCATTAGCTTTTGCTAACAGTATGTTTTTCTACATCTGAATCCATGAATTGAGGCAATCAAAACAATTTGTACAAGAAGTTAAGCAGTTATATATTTAAGCGATTATTGTGTCCTTTAAGTCCTTATTTGCTTAACAAATGTGACATTAGATGTTTGACATGCGACATTTAGAGGCTTTTAAAAGCAAAAGTTAAAGAATTTCTACTTACTACCTGCTGAATAAGGCTCTCAAGAGTAAAGCTGGCGTCAGTAACAATAGTAGAACCATACCACGGAGCCTTTGAGACATCCTTTACTTCATGAACAATGCTTTTTGTTTACAGTGTGGCTTCTTGCTTTGTTATCATTCTTTTTCTCCCTTTGGGATTCATTCCTCAGATATTCCCTGTGGGTTTTCAGACAACAGACATTACAGAAGGAAGAAGGGCAAAGAGAGATAAATACAGGGAGCAAAGATGACAGAGGTTGAAAAATGGTCTATTTTTGTCAACAAGTAATAACAGGCTGTGTGACCACCAACGTGAGTTTGGATAAGAGATTAAAGTTACTTTTGCAAACTCAGTGTGTGTGAGCTTCATGTGGATTAAGACGAATTAACTGAACTGCTCTCTCTTCTGCCTGATGTCACATTCAGGTTTGACAGGTCTGCTCAATCCTTTCACTGAGACAAGTTTGAAACTGCAGCTTCCTTGTCTGAAAGGCCAGTTTTAACATATCTAGCTAAGAAGTCATGGGAATTCTCCCAGAGACTTAGCTTCCTTTATCATTTCGTTCGTAATGATTATGATCGCTCTCGTCACCGTAAAAACACATTCAGTAATATTTTGACAAGATAGTTCGAACTCTTCAGACAGTTTAGACTACAAGTAAATCCCTTGAAACATCGCATTTGTTTTCCCTGGAATTGCCAAGAGCACATTTTGAGAGTGGTTTTCATTGTGACGCAGGTATTAATGCGATAATAACTTTAAGCTCTTTTGCAGACTTGTACTCACATGTTCCTTTTCATTCCAACTTTCACTTTTTTCCAATGAAATTTCTCTTCTGCCCCTTTTTCTCTCAGAACCCAGTGAATTGTTGTTGCAGGAGGCAGCTTATCAAAGGGGTCCTGGAAAACAGTATCAGAGTTGAGTTTCTGATTGCTTGCCAAAAGTCCTCAAGGCCCCATTATACAGTATTGTCAACCAAACAGAAACCAACCCTCCTCTTTTGACTTTCCATCATCAAACTTTAGCAAACAGACTACATGTCTGCTCTTTTTGGAACTTGGAAATGCTACTGTCCTTCACATGTAACTGCCAAGGACACAACATCGACTGCGGGAAATGAGACAATAGTAATGATGTATTTTTGTTGCTTCTCTGCTTTTAGACAGAACATGAAAGTGATAACATGCTGAAAGATAACATGATGAACTTCACTGCAAAAACACATACCCTTTGACTTTTATGTGGTGTAAACAATGTGACAATTGGTGGTAACTTTATAAAACTTGCCAAGTTCACAGGCTCTATCAAACAATAGCTTACAAAACGTGCCGATTGGATTGTAATGAAGCATTGTACAAAGGGTGAATTTTTTGGAGATTTGAACAAAATCCCTAAATGAGATTAGTTTCATCATGGAGCAGGGTAAAACCAGCTGTGAAAACAACGTGCAAGATTAGCAATTTGATTTGTTTAATGCACAGTAAGTGACAAGAAATGCAACGATCCAGTCAGCTGTGGGGTTATAATAATGAACACCATGTCATGTAAGAATTAATTACGATGGAGCACATGTGCGTGGCTACTTAACGTGTCATCGACCGAAGTGCACAGCCTGCCATCATGTGAATTATGGGTTGGCTGACCATGTTCCTCCAGACGAGTGTCATCATTTATGTCATCAGAAATGAGCCTCTCTGGATTGCTGTGTTCTTCTTTCCACCTTCTTGTCAGCACTGTAATGTGCCTGTATTGGTTATTGTGCTTTGTGGTTATGCAAAATAGAAGGCCGGCAAACAAGTTGTTTTCTTCTAGCCGGGCAGATAGGGGAGGGGTGAGAATGAGAATGAATGCCCAAACTTGTTGTGCAAAGCTTCATGCGTATTAGGCTGAGAGACATAATTCATGATCGGCAAGAAATGCTGATAAGGTATTTAAGTATTCATATTAGATTATAACAGGTAAAATTCTAATTAGTTCCACTCATTATTTCAGATATTAATAAGTTCGTTTAAGAATACAAAACATTTATACACTCCCATACTCTGTGTGTACATTACAGTGAGTTTATCATGTTATCCAGTCCCATGACAAATAGCAGCATTCCATTTCCTTTCCTCTTTCCTTCCTCTATCCACAGATGGCTCCTCATGCACATTAGGTGAAGGGTGGAAGATTTGGGATGTTATGTAACAAGCTGGGTCGGGGGGATCTTTGAAACTGCACTGTGAAAGGAAGGAAGCAATCAAAACATATGCAGATGAGGGCAAATTTGCACATCATGTTTAACCACCAAGTAGACAAGGTGGAGCGGAGGATATCAAGTGAAGAAAAAGGTAGAATAGGTGGTGAGGAGATTTGTCGTAAGCCCTTTGTTTGAAATGTGTATAAATGAGTATTCTGGAAACTCTCCCTGAGCCTTTTGTTTCACTCATTATGTAATCAAATGCATCTCAGAGGCTTAACAATAGGAAACAATTGATTCATGAAAGTATCTGTGAGCTTTGATAATGTTGTACCCTTTCTGCAGTCGGCTCCTGACTCACTGTGCCAAAACACCTGCTCTAACTTTACCTGTATGAATTAAGAAACTGTATTAATCCTCTTAGGGGTTAAGAAAACAGACCTGTTTGTAATACTTAAAAACATCTTACATCTGCTTGTACTCAAATCTCCTAAACACACAGTGTCAGGTCCACACTCAGTGTGCGGCTTTCTCACATTTTTTTCTTTTTTTTTTTAGTGTACTTTAATGTAGTTTTCATGGGTCAAACTCATATAAAATGAAGGGAATGTCTAACATGATCAAGCTGGCTTGAAGAAGTGTCGAGATAATGCAAGGCAAGCTGCTGACTGATAGTGGGAGGAGATGTACCAGGAGTTTTATGGTACAAGATAATGAAGATTTTTGTATGTAATACCCCCATTCAGTACATATGAGATAATAAATGTAGCATGAGAAAGGCTGGGCAATAAAAAGAGACAGTATATCCTCCCTGTGAAATGCTATGGGGTCATTTTGAAAGTGAGTTTAACAAATGGGCACATTTTATTAAAATATAGTGATGAGTTATGAATTTTGCTTATTAAATGTCTAATGATTTGAAATGAGTTATATTCTATGCTGTAAAATGTTTTTTCAATATTGATTTGTACTATATCCCAATGGGTTGAAATATTAACCTTAAATAATTGTTAGGTTACCATGCCGGTAAAGAAAATAGTAGCTGGAGTAACCTGTGAATTTGCAGTCAAAAATTTCAGTCTGTACGATGATTTTTTTTTTCTCCTTTGTCTGACTTCACATTATCAGTACACAGAAATAGGGTTTAAGACAGTGAGTACATGCAGTTCTTCAAAGCTGGAAAAAAAATGTTTTGATGCAACTATTAGCATGCTAATGGTCACATGTTGATATTGTAGCATGCGATAAAGTGTTATCATCATTTAAGTTTTGTCAACATTAATAGATGTGCCATGAGGATAGCAGGAGTTCAGGCACAATCTAAAGAACTATTTTGACATGATGATCGCAGCAGATCAAAAGTCAGGGTTTTAACCATGTCACTATTGTCAGGCACATAAACAAAGACGAGCAAACACACGCACAAGCAAGAGTATAGAGTATCCATACCTGTATTGTCTAAACAGAGACACACACTCAAAGTAACGTGAGCTGTTTAAGCTCGTTCAGTCTGGAAGGGTTCTGTTCTGCCTCGCCCTTATCTTCCTCTGTATGAAAAGCTCCAAAAAACTACCTCATGAACAACTACCAGGAGTTGCAATGAGATACAACTGTTAATTGAGGTCTTCAACTCTTTACATAAGCCAGAATATCTTTGAAGCATGCAGTTTTTAAGATAAAATAAGCAAGCTGTCTCACTCCATTAACTTTGTCTGTTTTTGTTCCAAATGTGTTTTAATTTGCTTTCAATTTTCACTTTTAAGTAGTTTTATTTTTTAACAATGGCGGCTGTTCTACACGGCTTTGTACAGAGACACACTGATCCTGGAACACTCACATATATTAAATTGTTAGGGTCTAATGAGTACTTGCTTAGAGGATACATTAATTAACACGGTTCCCAAGAGAAAAGTGCCAGACTATGTCCAGAGGGAGAGAGAGGGAGAGAGAGGGAGAGAGAGAGACACACGCAGGACAGTCCTAGGTTAGATGGTATTCAGGAAGATTGCTGTTTGTTGTTGCATTCTTGCTAAGATGGTCAGGGGTTAAACTGGGGACACTCTCATTATGCATTATTGTTCTGATGGGGCAGCCAAACACATGACCTTGTAAAAACCAGGCAAAAAACATGGAGACAGAGCCAGATGAAGTCAAATCCATAGAAAAGAGAGAAGTGTTGAGGTATTCACTTTTATGGTTCTTTATTCCTTTGGGAAAATACACTTTTTTAAGTTGTTTGACTGCATCTGGTGTGATACAGCATGCTAGCTCTGTACGCTGGAAGGTGTTTGAGTTTCCTTTGCTGCCTCCCACAAACTCCAGGACACACACTGATTATATCAAACATGTTTGGGCTCAATCACGATGTCTATGGCATGCCCAAACAGGAGCAGAGGTATCTAAGATTGATTCTTTCGAAACTCAAACAGCACAGATCAATCAGGAACGATTAGTGTCTATTCTCTGGGACTCCTCCTGGGGGTCAGACGAGGCCATATAAGCCCTGATTATCCATTCATGACTGATCAAATTTAATCCTCACAAGCTATCTCATACTTCATGCTGATCCAAATTATCTCACTGAAAAAGGACACTCAGTAGACTTATTTAAGCACGAAGTTCGGTGTAAAATCATCAGCCAATAAGAAAGTTTCCCGGTTTTTCTGCATGACATCTGAGATATTCATTACAAAACCTAATTCATACAGTTCCCGCCTTTTTGATTTGATTCTGTACGGACACGTTGAAGTGTGCTGTGGGTGTGGTGCATAGTGAGACCTACAGGAAACTGACTGAAGGGATCAAACGAGAACAAAAATGAGAGGGAGGAATTAGAATCCAGCTGAACCAGAGGTAGCACAAAACCAGAGCTGTCTCTCAAAAGGGTTCTTTTGTCTTGTCAGGTTTTCAGTGACAAACTGACCCTGCGCTAAAACCTAAAGCTTTTGTTTCAAAGGTTTAAGTCTTGTTGGTTGACAGGGCTGAGCTATCAACCTTCACAAAAATAAGCTCTTTTATAAGCTGTTGTATATGTGGTGCAGTGCATTCGAAAGTGCTTAAACATTTATTGTTTTTCTCATGACAGCCTGTTCTCAAGCTTGATGTTTGCCTTTAAAAAACATACTGACAGGTTTATTACCTCAAATCAACAATACCACTTGTGCTTGGCACACAACTGAAATGTGAATCATACCTTCTTGTTTTGAATCGAGGTAAGAGGTATCAGGTGTCTGCAGGTTGGTAAAAAAGCAGGGCATGTTTGGTTTCTCTTGCTCGGTGGAATTGTGTTACCATTGAAAAAGAGAGCACTGTGGATTCGAGTTAGATAGTTTGGGTAGCTAAAGAACACTTATTTTACCTTTGGCTAGATGTTGTGTGGGCAACATTATATCACAAATATTATAAACACACCTGCATCAATGCTCAAGTATTCCCATACACCTCGTAGGTATGTGCATTCTACATACTGCGAATGGTTTTATATTGTGATGATTGATCACAGGTGAAATGCAGAAACACACCACTGGTCATGAAAGTAACACAGGCACATTGAGGAATCTTCTAGACCATCTGGTTAGCCCAGTCCTTTAGCACTTGTGTAATAATGACACCTTTGGAGAGATGTGTTGCACACTCCCTCAACTACCCAAGGCATCCTCTCACCTTAAGAAATGCCTCACAACTAGCTTACATTCTTTGCAATGTGTTCATGCTTTTTTGGAGACTCATTCTTACAACCATGAACACAAAAACAACCATTGTCTAGTATCATTCCAACGTGTACCGGAGATGACTGAGCCCTTCATGAGTACTTACATATAACAAATCATGAGGTAAAACATCCTAAATATGATGAGCCCACACACTGATATGTGAAGTTCAAATTCCAAATCCTCGCCACTGTGCAGTCTCTTCTCAAACATGCACTGAAACAGTGAAGTTATGCAGACATCACTTGAAGGACTTGTGAAATGCAATATGCTGTATCAGTAAATCAAGATGTTGAACAGACTCTGCATTAAAATACAAAACGGATTATGTCGGCACTTGTGCGGCACATTGCTTTGGACAAAAAACATCTGCTTAATGAATTTGTAGGAATATATAATTGTCGAACTGGTAAATGTTAAAGTGGCAACGAGAGAAGGGATGTGTTTTTCTTTGGTTCTTCTAGCCCTGAGTTTAGAGTTTTAGTTAGGGCAGTGCAACTAATCTCAAATTAGAACATGGCCTGCTGCAATATTCTAATGGCAACATGGGGGTGTTGTCATGCTGTAATAAATGTGTTTATTGCCAAAAATGTGTGTGTACAACAAAACATGAAAAAAGGCAACCAAAAAATAATGGCAAAAAATTGCACACTAGGGGAAGATATTTACAATGAGATTATTTTTTTGCAAATCATCCAGTCCTGGTTCTGATGAGTGAAAAATTTGCTCTGTATTTGACTTGCTGTCGGCAAACAGAATTGTTTGTGTTAAGTGTTTGAATAAAGGCTTTATTGTACCTAACAGTAAGTTGCTTATACACTGTGCTGCATCAGGTGAACTCAAAGACCAAGTATCTACTGTTTATACTTTGAGCTGATGTCAGTAGGGGGGCTCTCTTTACAAGAATTTCAAAAGTGTAGTCAAGTATGTCAACCACTGAGGCTGCACCTTCACTCCACTCCTGGGTGTGAAAGGATGGGGGCTACAAAGGGTGGGTACCGTAGGTCATAAATCCTCAGTGGGGTGGAACATTGTAGGTGTGTTCCTGCATGTGTGTGATTTCTCGGCCTGATTGTGCACATCTAGACAGGCAGCAAGAAAGAGGGAGGGGGAAAGTGAGGCGTAGCAAACTGAAACTCCTGATATGAAACCTAGTGTTCTCCACTCCCTGGGTTTTTGGTCATTTCTGAGTTCATGGAGGGTGAGTTAAAAGCAGAGAGGGGGGTAAAGAAGCAAGAAAATTGAGAGGAGTGCGTGACTCCTGCAGAGAAAAAGATGGAATTCCTCAGATGTCTTGAGGAGAGATGTTTTAAGGCATGCGGGGACTGGTCCTTAACAAGCAGACCAGACCAAAATATAAAGCATGGGGGAGTGTATTAAATTGCCTTTGAATGACTAGTAAGGTGACCTTAGCTATCTAATAAAAAGGATGTTATCATTAATCTACTGCATTGTTATTCATTCAGGTGACTACTCCACTCTAAACCCATTTGTTTCTCTCCTTTTTCCTCAACAGGAAGACAATGAGATCCCTGCCAGTGTGTTGGTCAAAGATTCCCTCAAAACCCCACAACCAAGCCAGTATGATGCAGAATCCACAAGGCCTACTCCATCTATCGCAGGCTCTGTTGATGGAAGCCGCACACAAGAGGAGGGTCTTCACACCATTAGTTTATCCTCCGATGAAGACGAATACCCAGCAGTTCCCAAAGAGGACGAAGAACTGCTTGAGTATGAGGAAGGAGTTGGTTTGGGTACCTCTCGTCCATATGAGAGAAGAGTTGACAAATTCAAGCGCTCCAGCTTGAAGAAGGTTGATAGCCTCAAGAAGGCCCTCACACGCCAGAGCATTGAGAAGAAAATGAACCAGATCACCACCAAGATTGTTCCACCAGAGAAGCGTGAGAAACTCAAGAAGAGCCTCAGCCCGGGCCACCCCAAGAGCCCAACTGCCAAGAGCTCCTCCTTCAAAGTGACCCCAATGACCTTCCATGTGAAGAAGGTCAGGGATGGGGAAGTTCCCACACAAGAAGTGACCTCACCTGAAGGAGAAGCCCATGTGGAGATTCCTGCTATGGATAGCTTTGATGGAGAGATTCCTTTGGCAGAGGTGCACACCCAAGAAGGTATGGTAGAAGAAATCCAGGAGATGCTCAGTCCCTCCACCCCAGAAAGTATAAAGGCAGAGCTCGCTGTCAACGGAGAAGCTCCGAGCATTGAGTGTGAGATAAATGGTGATCGCGCAGCAGGTTTGGCAGTGCCAGAGAGTGATGAAATTGTTGGGGAGGATGAAGAAGAAGAAGAGGATGAAGAAGGAAAACAAAAAAGCCCAGTAGAGGTAGCTGCAGATGCCCAGGTGCCGGCAGCAACAACTGCTGTAGAGCAAGTATCTTAACTTGTTTGATTGTAGAAAGCATCAGTTCTAGTTTCCAGATTTTTCCTTTTTCTCCTAAGAGTTCTACATTATGGAGACGCAGCAGGCTCAGATTGCTCTTAAACATCTTGGTTTCTCTCTGAACAACTATCTTGTTCCCCACTCTTAATACTGCATTCACCATCTGAGGATCAACATACTTAAGACACATCCAAGGGCCATTCTGTAACTTTTCCTGTGATCATCACCAGCATTATATAAAACCCTTGGTAGAGTCTACTCAAGCAAAGTTTGCTCCTAGGCCTCAAAGAGTATCAGAATCCAGTGCAAAGGCTTCCTAAACATTGCGCCAGAACACCGTAACTCATTCCAACCAACGGGTGCCCACCTCTTCAATAGCAGCACATCTCCAGGGCACTGGGCCAACCATCTCACTCCTGCTCCGTTTGTCTGTCTCCAGAGCCCTCTTCCTCACTGACAAATAGCCTCTTTGTTCTTTGTGTTTTTTGTTAAAAATAGTAAATCTTTGGCAACGGCGGCCCTGCCCACAGCCTGTTTTGGGCAGTGTGTTGCCTGGTTGCGCAAGAGTTGGAATGGGGAGTTTCTGGGGCTTAAAGTAAGACGATCCTGGGGTGTTTTGAGGTGGACTGGAAGTTGTTTACTGAACTCTTTGGACCTGTGCTGAAAAATCCACATCTTGACTAACAGCTGACTGTACTTCAGTTGTTCCAGTGGCTCTTTATTGTTAAATTACTTCTGTTGGGATGTGTCATTCATGATTTTACAGCTGATCTTGAACAGCATGATTTGTGTGGGAAATCAAAGTATTTTACTTTGTGATTGCCAACTAAGTTACAAGGAAACTTCTTGGGACTGGAAATTAGAATAAGTATGATATAATATAAATTATATATAATAAAGAAGCATAATTAAAGTAGATAGAAATTGATTTACAATAGCAAGTTCATGTTTGACAGATGCAGTTAAATGACACTAGAGGAAGACACCTTCAATGTTCAGACATCAGTGAAATCATTAAACCTACTGACTTAACTATTCATACTCTAAATATAACCTTTACTGCCCTCTGCCTTATGGCCAAGGAAACTGTGTGTTAGTGTACAGGAGATAACTGGTCTCTTTCCATGTAAGTCCGCACTACTCTCCAGGTATTCAGAGCACACACACCTTAGGTTTGTAACCTTATGATAACTGCCTTAAGTGTGTTCTTTACAAAGAATAATTTACAGCTGTAACAATTTTCTTTTTTTTTGTTTCATCATGATACTTTTGTGTTTTTAACTTGTCTTTTTTTCTCTCAGACATCTGCAGCTAAGATGTGAAATGTTTCCTCGTTTTTCATGTTTTAGACGAGAAACTGTGTAGAAACAGGGCTCCATCATAAAATTACCTCCTTCTCAATGCAAATGCTTATTTCTACAGTGCCTTTATCAAGTGTATCAAGCACAAGTTGGCATGAGTGGTTGCACTCCTAAGAGGAAGGATTGTTATCTTCTGATGGATCTGCGTAATAGTAAAGCACGCCTGCTTGTTTTTTTAACCCCCATCTAAGGAATTCATGCATCCATTCTGGGGCATATTTCATACCAACTATATATAAACAGATAAAGTGTGAGCTTGAATAATGTACATATTTGTTCAAAAACATTTGGAAGTCATTGTTGCAAGCTTCTATGAATTGTACCAAGTGTTTTTGCACATCAGTAGTGCAATTTTAGGCTTATCAGAGATGCCTCATGCCATGATTTCCTAGAAAATTCAGGAAGAGATATTTGGTGCCAGGTGTACAGATACAAGAGAGGTCAAGGAGATGGATTAAAGCAAAGGACATCATTTCTAGCTTTGAGTGATGACTCCTGCTTGGCCCATTTTTTATGATCTTGGCGCTTCTTCTTGAGACAGCAGAGAAACAGGTGTTGTGCCCCTGTTAAGGCTCCTGGGCATGAGTTTATGGTTTGAAGGAGAAAGAAGTGTAAGTGTTGGAGGAGTGGGTGAGATCTGCAGTTATTAGAGAGAACTATTTAGAGAAATCACTTTATCAAAGTTGCCTCAGGGTAGGCAAATTGTCAATGCCTGAAAATATATTGTAAGGAGATTTACAGACCAAAATCCAGCTCTGCAGGATTCAATTACATGTACTTCATTACATCCACTATATCTACTTTGAGCAGTGCATTATAAGTGAGAGGACCTGAATGTTTTTTTAGCTATGCAAAATCACATACGTCATAGGTCTAGTAAATGGGAGAAAACCCCTGCACATGAATTGCAACAATATTTCCAACAGAAGCTCAGCCTTATAGTACTTGTGTTATACAAAAACCTTAACAGCCAGTTTACTTGAGATCTGTAGGGAGAATATGAATAATTATGCATAAATGATTGCTAAAATTGTTAACTTTGCTGAATTTTTTGATCACCCAGGCTTTCTTCTTTTGATTCTCCTTTGTACAAATCGTCTCACTGAAAAGGGATGGAACACTAGGCTTATTGTGTATGTTCTGTGTACTTTAGAGGTTATACTGTGACTGGCTTGACTTATTTCTTCCTAATCAAACGTGTATTACTTTTGTAATACTTCTGTGTGCTAATGTTGCTAACAAAATGTTATGAGCAGATTTGTTTTAAAAATTAAAATTATCCTGTTTGATGTTAAGTCTTTTATGTTGTTAGAAACACCTCAGTCTGCAGGATAACTAATTAGAGGTGTATTGTTTAACACTATCTTTGTTTTAAAGAATCCCTCTTCATGGCTGTCCCCTTAGTTAACCCCTAAACCAAAGATGTTTCCATCACAGCAAAAGATTCCCTGCCACTTAAGTGTTAATGTACTCTTCCTGACACTTGTTTTGAACATCTTTTAAATTCGCAGGTATTTCCTTTCAAAATTGTAGTATTGTCATTCTAAATAAAGATTTTATAACATTCACGTGTTGTTTGTGGTTTTTTATTTTTAGGGAGGCAATATAATTGGATGAATAATGTCATGCATTGTGCATATTAGACCATGGTGAATAATGTTGTATGTGTGATGCATGTTTGATCAATAGCGCCCAATGAAACTTGCTGTTCAGTTTACCAATTTTTGGGTTAATACAAGTTTTACTATATTTGAACTTTGAATATGTATTTTAACCAATCTAACACATTTTCAATCATTAAAGAAATAACAGCGGTTTGATCTTCCATATGAAACCTTAACTGGAAAGCGGTCTCAAGTATGGAGTAAAGTTAAACCATTTCCCCTTTTCCAGTCTGCATAGAAGTCAGATAGGTACCATCGCTTACATACTTCTTTTATAGGCACTTTGACCTACATACCTGTCTACAAGGACCACAGCCTTTTTGGCTCTCTCCTTGGGGACCATGACCTGTTTCCCCGTTGGTTGAGACCCATGGTCTGTATAGAAGTCTCAATGCTATCAAGGCCTAAATACCTCTCTCATGGGTTGTATAGCTGTCATATGGGAGCTATGGTCAGTTTGGTAGTTTTATGGGTACTTCCTAAATAGGCACCATGATCGTCAGTCCTGTCTACAGGGATCATAATCTGTTTGCCTCTCACGCTAGGGATCATGGCAGGTAAGTCTAATGACCACACAGAGACTGATTTTTGGACTTTGGGAGGTAGAACTCAAAATGATCAAAACCTACACTCACCATGTGGCCATGGCTGAATTGGAAGGCTATGTCTCTTTTTGGTAAAATTTTTGGAGGTGTTGCTAAAACTAAGCCTTGCCTACAGACTAAAACGCTTTATGTTTTGGTACTGCCATGAAAACCTGGGACCTTTTACATAAAGACTTTTAATTGTAAGAGTATCCACGAAATCAATCCAAACAATCATACTTCTCTGTAGAGGAAATCAAAAAGATCAAGGCTATTGCGTTTAGTAAAATGGCAAAAAAAAAAAAAAAAAAAAACATTTACATTTTATATAGATGATTTGAAATTCAGGAGCTGGAAGTTGGGACAGCCACCTCCCATTAGTCAGTGACATATAGGAAAAGGATTAATTCATTCAATTTATTTCAATTTGTATGCATGCAAGGTCTGAACACTTTATTTCAAGAAGTGGGGCAGAAATTCAAACAGATTGTATAGGTTCATATGAAGAATGGGTCCCCATTAGATGGTCTTCACCTCGACATTTCCATCCCAACCAGATCCTCACCCGGGTCCAAAATGTTCTCTGTGAGATTTCTGCCTCCACTCCACATCAATTCATGGAAAGAAGAAGGAATTAAATCTAAAAAATAAGCTCTTGAAATAGTCAATAACCCAAATCTGCTTCTCCGAATACCTGTTTAAGCCTGTTCAGGTAAATCCTATTTTTGTTAATTTTGTGTTTTAACAACTCTGAGAATATGATTTGCATTAGAGCCTGAATTAGTGGTTTCTCTGAACAGTGCGGTCGAGCAAGTGTTTTGTTGGTGTTTGTCTCCCTCCAATGTCCAAATTTAAAGTAACACCCTGTTGTCCCAACCCGACATCCTTATTGCTATTATTGTTAATGGGTACTTGGAATGAGCTTGAAGAAAATAGATAAAGTTGTATCACAGAAATCTCCTCAGCGCAATATCCAAAGATAGTGATTGTTTATTGAAATTGTCTTAAAGGGAGGGTGTACAGTGAGCCGTCACGGTGGCCGAGAGGTTAAGGCGTTGGACTCGAAATCCAATGGGGTTTCCCCGCACAGGTTCGAATCCTGTTCGTGACGATACGCTTTTGCATTTGACAGTAGCAATATCCACTACATAGAACTCTGTAGCATGTGATAAAAGAAAATACTATTCGTGTGACGCTTCAAAATCTATGATATTTCGTGTATTGTGGTGAAATACCCCTTCATGAGTTTGGGTCGTCCTTTTTGTTGGTATAAGAAGCAGCAAAACGTTAGTGCTACAAAGCTAGTGTGTGATAGTGCTGAAATGAATCAATGTTTCAATAATCACTTTCACACAACAGCGAAGCAATCTAACTTCCTTGTGGTTTGTAATCTCGCGTTGTTTGTGAATGGAATTCACTTTGGGCAAACCAACTGCTCTTTGTTACATGAGGAGACAATTTGTGAATGTGATTTCGATTCTACAGAATTTTGATGGTAGATGAAGAGTCAAAAAGTGTAAGACCTGATTAATGTCGATAGGAACTTGTTTCGGTTTTAAAAAGTAAAATTAATTACTAGAGAAATGTATCCTCTTCGTTTGAACCCCCTTTGCCAGAGCAGATAATGGAACTACCCAAGAAAAATAAAACAGACCGGCACTGCTCTCTTACGTAGATTTTGGGGCATTGTCTAAGCAGAGGGAAGCGTGCTGTCCAACAGCCTGTACATATTTTTAAAAAGCGTTTTCAGGCTTTAGTCAGATTCTGGCTCTACTAAATAGGTCACTATACACACGGTTGTTCGGACAATTTAAACGGGGAAGGGGCCACGGGTAGTTTTAGACACACTAGTCTTGTAACAAAGCAAACTGCGCGGCAGCCAAGCCTATAGTTCCTCATACCCCACAGAAGCTCACAAAGGAAATGCGATCGATTTCATAGTATTAACGACGGATACATTTATTCTACCGAAATCTCCAGATTGTTAGCGTCAGTGATTTAAAACCATAGGAGTGGTCTTTGTGAAACAGGGGGTTAGAGGCTCGACTCGCAACTACTGATCCAATTTCATCTCATCAACCGCTTTTGTTCAGTCTTTAGATACCAAGCAACCACCTTAGTGCGTTTTTTAATAAGTATAATTATGTGAAGAATGAAGCTGCCATCATGGCAAAAATCGTGAAAAAAGACGTTCAGAGAATCGTTTCCTGAAATGATTAAGAGCCAACTAGCATCAAGTACAAGTTAGCTCATGGTTAGCTTAGCGGTTGCTATCTGGCCATCCAGTTTAGTCACCATAATACTGTCCTAGCTCTATGATAGGATACAGTTCAAGGTAACCGCTCGTATGATAGAGCTTTGAACTACATTAGAGACAGCTCTCGGGGTTATTGAGGGTGTACTCGGACGTATAAATCACTGAAGTTGCGATTTGCTTCCACTCGGTTAGCAGGCTAATTAGCTTGAAGCTAAAGCTAGCATCGCAGCTGCTCATTACACAGGAGCGACTTGCTGTAAAGTAACAGCGGGGGCACATTTATCATTCCCCAAGGATAACAATGGCAGCCCCGACAAGCGAGGCTGTGTTTTTGATAAAGGACGTGAAGCCGGGGTCGAAAAATTTGAATATCGTTTTCATCGTTTTGGAAATAGGTAAGTTGTTGGACCATGACTCCAGAGCCACTCCACACATACCATCTACTCATGTGTTTTTTTTCTTAAAGGGGCCGGCTGCAGCGTTGCTTATGACTTACGTTGGTTTTTCGATGTTAAAAATTAACTTTTCGAACAAAAACTGCAACATTTATGGTCAACATCTCGGTCATTTGAGTTGTTGAGCTGTACAGCATGGCATCCACCATCAACACTTTTAAGACAGTGCTGCACCCAGAGTCAGTTCACTGACAGTGTAGTATAGAGCAATAATGGACAAGAAACATTGAGAATGGTCAAAAAAAATATGACAGTTTTCATCAGAATTCCCGAAAAAAAACAAGTATTTGAGGGTAAAGTACTGTTTAAAAAGGATTATAGCTGCATAATAACAACATATCTCTTTGTTAAATACAACACTCAATTGTGCCCATGATAAAAGGGGTTACTTATGTCAGAAGCACTACAAATATATGTTTTTGGGCTGGCCACTGGAGACTAGGTAGAGATGTTTGTTGTCTTGCCAGTGTAATAGTCTTATAACTGTAATAATGTGATTGTATAACTGATATTAAATTCCTTCATACTTGTCTCTTGCAGGGCGAGTAACCAAAACGAAAGACGGCCATGAGGTGCGCTCATGCAAGGTAGCAGACAAGAGCGGGAGCATTGCCATCTCTGTCTGGGATGAACTTGGAAGCCTTATCCAACCAGGAGACATCATCAAGCTGACCAGAGGGTAGGTTGGGTTTGTGTCTAGATGAACACAGCCAACTACTAAGGAGAAAGGTATCAGTTTACCCAAACAATGTCCCCAAGTTTACTATTACTGCAGAAACATGTCTACAGGAATCTTAATTGGTCAAATATATGGAGTAAGTGACCGATTATTGCAGAAGGACATTAAGTTCCTAGGCAACTTGCTTGTAAAACAGAGACCATTACTTGTTTTCCTCATTTTACCATTTGTCTTTATCAGCTATGCATCCATTTGGAAAGGCTGCTTGACTCTATACACTGGAAGAGGAGGAGATTTGCAGAAGATCGGAGAGTGAGTAGCCGGTCACTTTGTGGTTGTTTTGCCCCCATTAAGATTGGGTCAATTTTTTATTAAAATTTCACTTGCATGCAATCAGTGCAACAACTTTTTTTAACTGCAGTTATTTCATGTCAGTCTCAAGTTCATCAAACACAATTTCTGGCATTTTAATGTTTCAAAACGTTTTTTTATTCTCTGCAGATTCTGCATGGTGTATTCAGAAGTACCAAACTTCAGTGAACCAAACCCAGAGCTGCTAGCTCAATCAAACCAGCAAAACAAGTCTGTGAGTACCCATGTATCCACGCCTGACCTTGCACAGGCGCAGGTTTCCAGTGGAATTACTCCTCAGTGCCAGTAATAGAAAACTAGCAGAGAGAAAAATTCAGAACATTTTTTGTATATTTGATTAATTTGAACTGAAGTGAATCAGAGGTTAAGGTTCTATTTCTTTTTGCTTCTGCACCAAGCCTCCATCCAGCATATAACCTCTGACACTAAGAAAAGCCATTTTACACAAAGTAGCTGTAAGCATGCATCCAGTCACATCATTCTTGTGCAATGAGCACATTGTATTGGTAAAGTCAAACTTAATTCTCTTATATATAAATATTTCATACATAAGGTGACACACTGCTTCACAATTACATAAGTAAAATGAACATGTTCCTCACTTCAGTCTCCAATACTCAATAAGGGGCTAAAAAACTATATATGAATGAATGCTCACAGCTTCTCATTACCTGCTAAATTCAAAGATAAATTACCTGTTTTGATCTGAAGAAGCAAGGAGACACAGATGTGACACATTTTTCACCCCATTGCAAATAAAAGGATGCCTGGTTTGGCATTCCTTGTCTCTCTTACGCAAATGGTTTGAAAACTCTGTTTATGTGTCTCAGTGTCGGTAACTTCTTAATGGTGGAAACCTCTTTGTCTTTTAGGGTAAACCAGATGGTAATCAAAGAGGAAACTCTCCACCCAATCAGAATTCAGGTACACCTACCCCACCAGGTCAGTACATTTTCTTTGTTTTTCAGATGACTGCTCACAGAAAGCCACTGTTTCCTGTTGAAAATCACAGGATGTTATACCCCACCTTAAGATTGCCCTTTAAGATGAACAACAATCCAAAATTTACCCAGATAGAATACAAGCAAAAATGTTACATCTTCAAAGTTTACCTTGGTTTGAATTCAATGTTTATTAATATTACAAGAATACTCAATTCTGAAAATAGAATAGTAAAATCAAACCTTGATAACATCAGTGTTATTTTCAGCAGCTGTGACTTGAAGAACAGAAAAGCCTTTGTAAACTCACTGTGACCCCTTATAACTTGTCTCTGTTTGGACCTGCATTTGTATTTCTCCCCCCTCAGGTAATGGTGCCATGCCCCCATTTGCCAACAACAACAACAATCCACCACCTGGTGCCCCCCGTGACCCTTCATTTGGAGGCATGGGGCGACCAAACGGCCGCTCACCTGGAAATGGAGCACCCCCTGTAACTGCTGCAGGCCCCCCAACATCAGCAAAGTCTTCAGTTACCATTAGCAATGGCAGGGATCCACGGCGTGCCAAAAGATGAAAAACAGGTCATGGGGGATTATGTGGGAAAATAATGGATGTCACAGTGTCCCCCTTTCCTTTTTTCTTTTTTACTCGTGCCCTCCCCGCACAGCCAATCTCTGCTTTTAGAAGAATGAATCAAATTCGGGACGTTTTGCTTCGTTTTTTTCTCAAACTTTGTACTGGCTACCATAATTAACTGTGGTGTTTCATCATGTGCAGTGCAAGCGGTGCACTCAGTGAGTAGCACAATGGGATCATGATCTACCATTTGATGCACTATTGGGACTCCTATCATAGTCAAGCATTGTGCTTGAGTCGTCGTCTGCCTTCTCAGTCTTGTCCTCTTGATCTCACTGCAAATTGCGAGTCTGTGCCAGTGTGACCCACCCCGATACACTTTCCTAGGCCCCACCCTCTTCTGTTCTTTTCGAACTATACACCCTACTTGAACACTTGATGCACTTTCTTCTCTTAATTTATGTCGGCAAGATTGCCTGTCAGTTAAATCAGGAAAAACATTTCTACTTTTTAGTGGAAAAGGCCTTAAGTTGGGGAAAGTGAGTTCTTTGACTGATTGCACAAGCGACATTTCTCCCTTAACCAAACTCTGTCTGATGTGACTCTGTGACAAGAAAGGTGTTTTAGTTTTTAACAAAGGATAGGTAGACTGATATTAGACTTTTTATTTTTCGTAGGACGTTTTCTCATTGCCATCAATTGTACCATAATCAAGGTGGGACCACTTCAGTGCTCGCGGAACGGTTCACCGAATAAATTTTACAGTAATTCTGCCGCAACTGGTTTTCTGTAGTGTATTTTGCAGTTGAACACAAGTTACTGGGAATTTCAATAAAATATATTTACATTTAGTTAAACTGAACTTTGAAGTTATTCAGATCTCTGTGAAGTAGCTTACAACAGATACACCTTGAATGTTTTTGTTTTGTGGTTTTTTCCCCCGCCCCATTTCCTGACACATCACATACATAGTGTAAACAGTATCATTATCACCCCCTACAAAAGAACACCACAAGATACACCTTTCACAAATAAACTTCCTATGCCTCTGAACGAACAACAGCAGATATGTTATTAACTCCAAAACAATTCACATTTAGTCTACTACAAGTTTTGTCTGTAACACCATCTAGTGCCAAAAGAAATGAACTACATGCTAACAATACAACAGATTTTGAAACATCATTTTACTTTGAAATTTAATGTTGCATTTTCACACAAATAAGGGACAGTGTAGAATAATCCCAAAGATGTCCATGTCAATGTGTAATAGGTACAAGCGATATGAGAAAAGTTCAGAATTTCCCACTTTGAGTAATACATTGAAATACACAGAACAAAACTGTTTCTTCATTTCCTTTGTCGCACCAAGCACCTGAGCTCTTGACCCTCAGTGATCATGTTACCCATTTCAACGAATGATGCTCTTAACTGACATCAATCCCATGAAGAGTTTCTCAATTGGTAGTTACAGAGACAATTTTATGCCTAGATTGGATTATTAGATTTGAGTTTTATTTCAGCCAATCAAGTCCAGATAACATCCATAAACAAACAAAAGTCATTTAAAAAAATTAAATTGGCCAAGCACAATAGATAGATGAATACAAAAAAAGAAGTAACAAAACATGAGAAGTCTTGAAACATCCATATGATTTTAAACAGATTAGAGGTAGCTCCCTCAGATTTCCCACAGTGCTCATCCTGAAATGATCAAAACAAAATTAGGTTCCCCCCCGATTGAAATGTTTACTTGTGACATGAAGGAAGTTGAAACACATGAGAAGTACAGGAAGTGTGATGCGAGTCGCTCATGTGTCAACATGGACTTATATCATGAGCTGGGAACTTCCTCAGCAATGGTCAGTTTGAAGCATATTCACACAACATAAATTGTGATTATTTCAGTAGGTAGATTAAATATGGCAATCAGCAAATGTCCTAGAAGTAAAAGCCTGACCTAATATTGACCTGACCTGACCTATCATTATAATACTGGTTAACAGTGTATATTTTGAATGTGTAAATTTCACAGTGGCTTTCAGTTTCTATTTGGTTTAAAATGCAATGTGACAGCACATCCCATGACAATGACTTGAGTAAAGCATGTGTTTGCTACTGGGGGAAGTTTTGTGGGTAAGACAAAAACAGTGACAAATCAAAATAAACAGAATATTTTTTGAGTGTGATCTGAGAAATATTTGAAGATTTTTTTAAGTCAGCCAAAGAGAAGACAAAACTAAATTAAGACAGTATAGTCAGCATTCATGAAAGAAAAAAAAGCGATACATAAGTAAAGCATTGTAAAATTACAGATAAAATTGAAATAATGTATGAAGTAAAATATAAAATGAGAAAAAAAATGACTGGATGTACACAATTTGTTTTTTTTTTTGTTTTTTTGGAAGTGAATTCCATCTGCACAAAACACAGCTGAAAACACACTTTTGATTTCTGAGAAAAGCCATAACCTACATATGCCGAGGTGTGTGAAAATGTTTCTTCCTTTTTATGATGTTGGGCAAAACAGTATTTGCTGCCTTGAGGTAAACAGAGAAAAAAAGGGCTGATGGTTCAAGAAAAGGGAGGAGTGTAAAGGCATATAGTGTTTGTTCATCACCTCCTTGTGACAGATTGCGTCCTGTGTACAAAGAAGGCATCAATATGACTGGTGAGTAGTTTCAACCTTAAATAAGCATCTTGATTTGATGATTTTTCTTTTTAATAGGCTAGAAGTCTTAAGGGTGCTATGTAATTAGAAGAGGCACATGTGGAATTAGGTATCTAACAGAATGTGAAAAAGTTGTTTTTCTGATTCTTTGCTAAGATTAAAAATTCTGTTTTACTGGAACTATTACAGGATAAACTCATTTATTTAAAATTTGATGTGATATAAATATGGAGATCTGTTAGAAATCAAGCTTTTAAATCTAGTAAGTTCATGTTGACATGTTTGTAAAAGTATCACAGGTACAGTTCACTAAAGTTCTATTTGTATTGCTGTCTACAGATCCAAACACATCTCTCCTTTTCATAGACTTTGGCCTCATCTATGATGAACTCAACTTTACATACAATTACACAGAGTTCATCTTGAATCCTGACACACAGCCATGCAACCCTTTCACCATCCTTGACCCACTGACGTATGTTGTCAGTGCATTTTATGTCCTCATCTTTGTGTTGGCCATCCCTGGAAACCTCTTGGTGGGGCTGGTGATTGGTCTCAGCAAGCAAGCCCTGCCTCCCTCTGACCTCTACCTCCTTCACCTGGCAGTGGCTGACCTCCTGTTGGCTGTTACACTCCCATTTTGGGCCACATCTGTCACACAGGGATGGGTGTTTGGAGATGCCATGTGCAAAATTGTCACCATCCTCCAAGAGCTGAGCTTCTACTCTAGTATTCTTTTCCTGACGTGTATCAGCATGGATCGCTACATGGTGATTGTTCGAGCAATGGAGGCCCGCAGAACTAACCGACAGCAGCTCAGTTGGGGAGTTTGTGCGTTCGTTTGGGGCGTCGGAGCACTTTTGTCCTTGCCAGGGATTTTAAATTCATCTTACAAATCTACAAACTCCAGTGTCATGATGTGTGCTGAACAATACGATCCAGGCAGTGCTGATGTGTGGAGGCTGACCACCAGACTCCTTCGTCACACTTTGGGGTTTCTTTTCCCGTTGGTCACCATGCTGTCCTGCTATGGAGTAACCATTCAACGGCTCCTTCGCATCCGAGGAGGTTTTCAGCGCCAACGGGCCATGAGGGTGATAGTGTTTGTCGTTGTTGCCTTCCTGCTTTGTTGGACCCCTTACCACGTTGTAGTGATGGTGGACACATTCTTCAGGTCAAAAGTGGTGCCTTACGACTGCCAAGCGAGGATGGCTGTTGACAAAAGTATGTTCGCCACTCAGAGTCTGGGTCTGCTGCACAGCTGCGTTAACCCAGTGCTGTATGCGTTTGTTGGGGAGAAGTTCAGGAGTAGGTTACTGCATGTATTGAAGAAGATTGGTGTCGTACAGAGAACGTCTGTGTCGAGATCCAACAGGTCTTCACTGTCTTCAGAAATCACTTCCACGTTCATGTGAGAGCATGAAGGGAAACTTTCTATACACAGTTGTGTGGTGCACCAAATCAATATTTTTGATACATGCATTTTTTGATTGTTGCTCATTTGTTAAAGTAATAATTTCAGAATCTACCTGAGGTAGTCTTGTATATTGTGGCAAACCAAAGAACTGCTCTTGTTTTATTTCCAGATTCTTTGTTTTCATTTTAAATTGACTTTGAGTTGCTGTTGTTGGCCTTGACCATTTCACCATTTTGTAAATAAAATCTTGTTAAGCTATTTTTTTGCTACGACAGGCTTTGAAGATGTAAAATTTATTTTTTCATTCTGTAGGTTGCCTAGCCTGATTGTAATATAAATGTATTTTTTTCTTTAGTTTTAGGCCATTTCAGAATCTCTTTATACTTCTCAAATGAGGAAGCAGCAAAAGCATAGCCGTCAAGTGTGACGTCATGAAGGCAGTCTTGTGCTTGTGCTTCAAAAGAAATGGAGAGCTCTGAGATTGCCCAAATTGGACAATGAGTGCTCATAATAAAGCTTTTTTATTTTTATTTTATGAATGTATTTATATTTTTCAACTGCCATTGGCAAGCTACAGTTATTGCCTTTATCAACAGTGAAATGAAACGGCCCCTAAAGTTTTGTGTAATGTTGGACATTTTTCTATTTTCTTCTTCATTTTATTTGATGTATTGGATTGTCTTGCATTTATGTATGAGAGGGCCGGTTTCCCCTGCATTGAGTGTATTCATCATTTAATAAAATGATACTGGTGTAAAATTAAGTTCCATGCTCCTTTTTGTCCATACTTCACCACTGACACACCCAAAAGCCAACTTTCAGATACAACTGATAAACTTACTGATGACTGATAAGAGTCCAGGAAGTAGTTCAACCCACAAAAACAAATTAGAGGAAACTGTTAAGACGAAACACATCAGTAAACCCAATGTTAAGTTTCTGTTCATTTCACAGCAATGAAAGCAATTTAAAAAAGAACTGAATATTCTCAAATATTCTTTGTTTTATTTTTCACAGGAGAACTTAACTAATTAATTTATATAGCGTATGAAGGGTTGCAACGCGCACCTGTATCTTTCTAGAGTTTGCTGTTACACTGCAATGGATAATTTTTTCCACAGGTATGTGGAAAAAACAAGTCAGTTTAAAGGTAGCTTGTAGTTTAAATCTTTAGAGTCGCAAGCAGTTATTTGAGGATATCTGAGTCTGATTCTTAGTCTTCATTATTCATGACATTCCCATCTTGAAAAAGTAAGAAACTTGGATATTACTCATTTTTTCCACTGTTTATTTTTATTTGTTTATTTAACTCTGCAACAAATTTTGGTATCGGAAACTACCAAAAGTATTTTAAATCAGTCTGTTGGTTCCTCCATGCAGTCAAGGATACAACCACAGCATTGTCAGTAATTATAGAAGATACTTAAAATATCTGACGTAAGACCACAGTTGCCAAACTGCAATGTTAATACAGTGACAACATTTTCGTTTGTATGATATTTGACCACCCCAAAACCACTGGGAAGCTCACATCAGCCTCAACATTTGACCTACAAATTGAATATCTGTCCCATTCTGACCACCGCCAGCTGGGTGCCAAGTGTTGCACCACCTCACATGTTCTACTGACCTCAGGTTGGCTAAAAATGACAAGGGGGCGGGAGCCTGGCTGTGAGTGGGCAGACAGATCACCACGCAGCTGTCATTGTAAGGCTTGAGACCGTCATTTCCCCCATTGGACTGACTGGCAGAGCTAGGGGGTGATCATGAGTGGGGTGGTCTAGCTCATGGGAGGAGAAGGGGGGGCTGGTGCTGCTTGCTGGACAGAACTTGTATTCAAACAGGAAAAGCTAAAAAGGAACAGATATCAAAACCATCAGGAATAAAAAGGAATCTCAAGGAGGATTTGCACACTTGCTCTGCAGGAAAGTTTCCAGAAGTTACTCTCTTTGGGGAATGGTTACTAAAGGCTAAAAAGGAAGGAAACAGAAAAGGAAAAGCCAGGCCGTCACTTCCAAGAGACAAGTCAAGGGAGCTGTTAATGCAACTTGATCCAGTGGGTCTTGCCCTAAAAATACCTCTGGGCAGGAGAGTGGCAACTATCTCTATCTACTGAATTACCTGGTAATCAACAACTACTTTTCTTCATTGGAAAACAACTGAGGTCAGGAAACAGCAGCTTTAGGTGACTTTAAATGTGTGAATGAATGTGTGTCTTAATTTTCTAATTAGGAATTTGAAATTGAATGGAGCGATAGGTCTCAAATCAAAAATGTAAGTTTTGCTGTAATCTATAGTTTATCCTGTTCAAGGTATCTAATGGCCTTCCATAATAGTTGTGTAGACAAGTAGGTGAAGGCCTGGGCATTGTTAGAGCCTTATAAACCACACACAGATAAAGGAGCTACCAAATCAGTTTGACCATGAGAAAAGCTGAGGTACAAATGACCCTGAAAAAAGGGGCAGATGAGGCAGTAGCGCCCCCAAGTCCCATCATCCCCCCAAAAAGGTCCAAAGCAAGCTTGGAGCAAGTTGTCCCAGAATCCCAAGGAACTGGTCTCCCCACTCCAACTCCTCCTGTTTTTATCCGGAAGATGAGGAATGCTGCTGTGGGGACTGGATGTGATATCCGCCTCAAAGTGACTGTGGCTGGAGACCCCCAGCCTTCCCTGTACTGGTACCACAATGATGATCTTCTCAACATGGAGAACCAGGAGTATGGCGGACTCTGGATTAGGGATTGCAAACCTAGTGATGCTGGTCTCTACACCTGCATTGCTAATAACCACCTGGGAGAGGCCCGGAGCAGCGCTGTACTTGCCGTCTTGGATCTGGGTGAAGGTAATACCAATTTATACATTCAAACCTTATTCTCTTTTGTTTATGTATAGATGATTCTGGGGCAAGTTTTTCCAATATTTTGGCAATACATTCCCTAGTTCCTCTTTTGTGGTTCTTAACAATATTGTAGGAAATCATCTGCTATGACAAAATATCACTATTTTCTGGTACACTATTGGAAAAAATGTATTGAGAAGTATGAGTATAATCATTTCCAGCTCCACTATGACTATGCAGTTTTTAACAGCACTGTTTGCCATCCTAACTTTCATGAAAAAAAAAACCACCCAGGATGCTGCAGTTATTCTTTTGGTCCATCGTCCCAACTAGCAGCTACTTAAAAAAAAAAATAAAGTCTAAATATTTCCTCATTTTCCATTCGCTGGACTGGAGATGCTGACAGATATCTTGGCTGTCTTGCATATGTGTTCTGATATTTGCTTAATGCCTGCCATATTTTAGCATTTATTGAGACAGCCTCAAAGAATGTCTCTCATTGTGCTGTTGTCTCACTTTTTAATTTTTAAAACTCTGCTAGAAATACAGAAAAAGATAGTGTTAGGCTTCTCACTGCTCAAAGAACGGACGAAAAAAGAGGAGACAGATCAGATAAATAAACAATTGCATTAAGAAACAATAGATTATTATTGCAACCACTGTCCACTCTCCACACAGTTCTGTGTGTTGTGGATATTTCTTTATGACACACCACTCTGAGGCCCATGCAGGAGTATTCAGCCTGGTTATCACTGACTGAAACCGGTGTAAATTCTTAACCTGCACATCATCTGTAGTGAGTTAATCTCCCCACCCAATTCCGTACTCGATATGCCCCTTCAATTCTCCTTTTAGGAACCATATGGTCTTGATACTTGAATGAGGCATCTCTGAATCAATGTGGAAATAAAAGGATCTGAGTGCACTTTGCCATTAATACTCAAGTAATGATTTAATTGTAGTGTGCCTTGAATAAATTTTCAGGACAGCTGTCCATTCTGTCAGTCACCATACATATAGTATATGTACATGGGTGTTGTGATGGTCTTGATATGAGAGAGAATAGAATCTGATGTGGTAGCCTATTGTAACTCAGCTCTTCTTGAATACACTGCATTTTACTACTAAAGAAAACACAATCTCAGATGCATTTGTAATGAATAAAAACCATGCAGTAACTGTGAGGTTAAATAATGTAAAGTTCTAAAAAATTACTCACAAGTAAGGTCTTATACTCATAGAGAAAGGCTGTTATTTGCTCATTTTATTGGATTTACTTCCACAAAGCTTTACCCTTAGGCTCATTGTCAGTAACTATCCTTTTCAACTTTAAACAGAATATGTGAAAGGCAAGTTCAGAATGCAAATTATGTTTTTTTATTGTAAAGTTATTTTTTTGCAGCATTTTACTCATACTATCTGGAGCAGCTGTTGTTGTTTTACCATAAATATAATGAGGCAACGTTTAGAGATCACTTATACTTATACTCTGCAGTCAAATTTTCATTCAAATCTTCATACATTCTTGTGTCGTGCTCTTCATGACCCATTTTTTGTCTTTCTTTTTTACCCCTTTTGTTTATTTCCAATTAATTGGGAAATTTGAAAAGGGCATGAAAGAGAAACTAGTTCATTAAATTTCTGCAATGCTTGCAGATATGCCAGAAATTAAAATTTCATTAAACAACTTGTGCTTTGACAAATCAGCCAAAGGAGGCATTTGAAGTTTATTTCAGTCAGTCAGACTTCTCACTGTCTATGCAGGGTTGCTCTGAAGACTAATGTGGCTCCTGTCTGATAACAGACCTGCTTTCTGATCACCTCTCTTTATGCATTGTGTGCTTTCCAGCCCTGATCTAAATTCAGCTCACCTGAGTGCTTCGGCCACCTCAGCTGCTGTGAAAAATGACATTACCATCTACACAAATAGGCCCATCATATATCAGCTCGAGCAGTCTGTCATTGTTTGGCAGAGCTCTGCATGAGTGTGTAGCGAAAACTCACTCCTCAATTTGGATCTGCCTTTTCCTGCTGAGCGAGCATATCAGGCATGCATTTGCATGAACAAAAATGTCAAGTCTCATCACTGCTGAACACAGTTCAATCAGCAAAGCAATCATTTTTGAGGTTTTGGCAAACGATAGGTTTCTCTAATGATGGAGCATAAAGCAGAGTGCTTACATAACATTCCCTGCTGATTTACAAAAGACAAGATGCTCTGTGCAAGCTTAAGACAAAAAGTGGGTACTGAGGGAGTAGTGATATCTGCCGATTAGGCAACGTGATGATGAGGATTCAGTTTTGTGTGGGCTGCAAGATACCATTATACACTATATTGAGAGTAGATATGAACATTTAGATGAGTCCAGGTTCAAAAGAATAATATTTTAGGACTTAGAAATTCACATAGTGACCACAGTGGCTTTAGCAAAAAGACTGGAAGTTGCAAAACATGGTTTAGTTTTGTCCTCAGCTCTTCCTAGTAAAACATACTTAATTGCCTCTGATAATATTTTTTTTGGCATTATATGGGTCAGCAGAACTAGTTCAGTTGTGAATGTGTTGCGGTTTCATACAATAGAAAATAAACATAAGAGGCTTGTGCTATGAATACAGTAATTACTCTGGTATCTTTTCCATGAATGCATTTTTTGGTCAGCTCGGATATGAGCTTCAGTGAACTTCAACTGATCATTTTATCTTCAGTTTTACGGTTGTACAGTGAATTTTATATGGTCTTTTTAGTGTTCACAGTGTTCGCAGAGGGGCCACACTGTTCTGAAATAAAGTACCACAAGGGAGAAATATGGAAGGGCTGTTTTATTGCACCCTTGTGATACAGTATAAAAGCAGCGGTTGTGATAGCCTGGATCACAGGGGACATTAAAAAGTGTTTTTACGTGACAATCGTGTAGATTTTCATGGTTAAGTTTTGTCACTTTGCTGTTATAGTGCTGTGCTGTCATGAGTAGGCAGGGAAAGATTTTAAATTCAGCCTTTATTTTGTTTTGTGGTAGACTCAGAATGTTCAGACTGGAAAAGCTGTCTGATTTTAGGCAACATAAGAGATGCAGATACTGAACCTACTCAGGATCCTCTGTTTTATCCTGGAAAACTCAACGAGTTTCGAAAGTGAGATCTTGATTCAGCAGTGTTCCCTTGATTCTCCATTTTAACCTTCAGTTTGATTCAGCTCTGTATAGCTTTGCCATGTGCGTAGTCTACAGCTGTCCCATCACTCAATGGTTCTGCCTGAACCTTTTCTCTCTCTCTCTCTCTCTCAGCCTCTTTGAAAATGTCTCTCTGTACCGCCCCCCTCATCCACCAACTCTCCCTGGTTATTTATACAATGGAATGTGCCAGGCCTTAGATTTTTGTGATGTTAGCAGGCCAACGTCTCTCCTGTTACATGGGAAGACATCAGTGCTAATTTTAGCCCGGCCCTGTGTGACTTTTTTTTCTCTCCTCTGACTAGGGAAAAGGCTTATTATGAATCTGCAACACCCACTAAATATGCGGGGGGCATAAAGATGTCTGCCATGTGTTATGGTGTTATGCATCTACCATGATCTATAACGTTCTTTGGGACATAAAAGTCTCAGTCTTGCTTCAAATTCTGACCACTGATAGTGCAGTCAGTTGATAATTCATTATCTGACATTGCTATTCATAGAAAAAGCAAAAGATGAAACATTCATTTAAAATATTCATGCAATATGTTTCTATCAAAGGCGCAAAAGAGTACATTTAAATAACAAAGGAGGTAGCACTTGATGAATACAGGGGATGGGAGGCTGTAGAGATCCAACATAATTAGAACAGTGGTCCAAAACCTATCTGATGGCATCAAAGTTGTGGTGTTCACTTCCTGCCTCCAGATTTCAAGGTGCATGTGCAATACCTAAATGACGTGCTAAAAGATGCTATAGAGCTGATGAGAATTATAGGACCTGGTGATTCTATGGGTGAGACAGTGCAGTGACTAATTGATAGTGTTTTCTAATGTACAGACTGTACCGGTTGCTCAAGGCTTGACGATGAAAGACACTGTTTGCAGACACATAGCAGCTCTTGATGTGGCCCCAGAGTGTGACCATGGCTGCTTTCCAGGGTGTTTGGATAGTTTCCTCACCATGTTGTGTTCTTCTAAGAGCATGAATGTGAGTGAACAGGTGGAGCTGCAGTTATACTGTGGAAATCCCCTACACTGTAATGTCGCTCTCATTAGCTGAAAAACACATCAACAAATCAGTGCTACTGGACAACAAAGCCTGATAGATAATATGTAGTTTGTTACAGCTGTTAGATGACGAGGAGTGAAATTCAAGGTACTCAAAACACGTCTGCACAACATGTTACCTCACACTAATATCCATGTACAGACTGCAGAGGACACTATGTAAAGAGTTCATCAGTGTTACCTAATCCTATTCATATGCAATCACACACCTCGAGCTGTTTCATTGTGGACTGTTGAGGTTCAGCACAAGGAAACAATAAGTAGACTGCGTGAGCAAGGATCATATCTCAACTTTACCACCGAGCCACAACTACTGCCATCTTATGCATATGAGATAAGCCAAAGTGATGACATTTTTCAGAAAAGGTTTAGTTGATACTGACTAAACAGCTGAACTACCTTGCAGAAAAGTGCACAATACAATCAAGTTTGTAGAATGTTCCTGAAAATTATTGAATGGAAAAGTAATTGCATGCACCTTCAACCCTCATTTTAGCTTAAAAATTGTTGAAGTTTTCCTTATTTATAATGGTGCCAAGATACAGACTTCCAAGTTTTCCAACCTGTGGTACTTGGAGCATCAGATAGTTAGCAGAGTGGTTTTGATCAAAGTCATTGTGTTATATATGCATATATACATGCAAATAAAACGATACAAGTTCATATCATACTTCCATGCCAGTGAGAACCATTCAACTTTTTTTTTACAGAATACAAAAATGAGAGTTCCTTTTTCAACAAGTAAGAGGAAAATTGGATCTGTTTTAATACAGAAACTGTAAATGATGTCAAGTACCAGGTGAATATTTACTGTGCCTATTTCAGTATTACTCCCATCCAGGTTTGATAGTTTTAGACTGTGAAAATTTGTTTATCTTTCTTTGTAAAATGCAAGACTTCAGTTTTGCTTGTATTAAGTAATATTTTCAGACTGAGAAACAACAACAAGAAAGCTAATTTCTCCAAAACAAGTTGAAGTGAGTCGACCAAGCAATATATGACAATGTCATCTGCATAAAGATGGATAGTACAATCAGAAATATGGGAAATACTGCTATTAACAAAGACTGTAAATAAAAAAGGACCAAGCTCAGATCCCTGTGGTACACCTTTGGCAAATAGTAAAAGCTCAGATAGAACATTTCCTGCTTTGACACATTGAAAACTATCAGAAAGATAATTGTTGGGCCACATTATAGCTGTGTAATCAAAGGTGTGACAAAGCTTCCATCCACTAATAAATGAAAAAAATAAAACAAAAAATAGCTGCACAATGCTTCTTCTTGCATATGTTGGGAACTATACTATTAACAACAAGTGTTGTATGAGATGTTGCTGTGCAAAACTGGCAATTTACCAAATGGGACTTTTGTTGTACAGGGTAGTTTGGGTATTGATTACTACATATGAGCGTTGTATGCCAGTGATTATGAGTGATATATTGGACGTAATGGTAGCTTTGATATTTAATGTGTACCAACAGTAGTGGTGGGGTATAATACCTTACTCTGAAAAATAGTATTTTTAAAGCTGCAGTGGAAAGCACTTCATTAGTTACAGGCTATCACTGCAGAGCATAGCCTGTGTTTCAGGGTGCTGCAGTCAAATATGTTGTTATTTTGATACAGAACAAAAAGTCGCGTAGGAATTCCCCTCTGTGTAGAATTTATTAAATTCATATATTTTAAAAACACATTAAGTGCAGCTGCAAAGGAAACCAAAAGGCACTCTCTATGACATGAGATTACATAATACACAGACGACGTAATAAAGCCTGTAGGTATGTGAAGTTTATCCAGTCATGTTTCTCTCTTCAGCATAATACTAATGATTGTTTAAATGCAGATTTCCTGAGCACAGAACAGCAACATGCAAATCTCAATAAGCACATTTATTTCGATGCACTGGTTTATTCTTAGTGATGAAATGTGTGAGCGGTGTTGCCTTTTTCTTTTCCTCAGGGCAAAGAATTCACATCTACTGAGTCATTCAAAATAAAGCACATGCAGAATTCAGAATGTACAACAATTATCCCATCTGTTTCATTAGCAGCAAGTGAAATTGTGCTGCACAGTGGCACAGTAGCTCTTTTTTGTTCAAGGAGCGTAGCTGTGAGTACATCACCTCCATCCATCACATGCTTTGGAAATAGCTTTGCTTTGTGTGATCAGCCCAGCAACACATTTTTCTGTGAAAGCTAACAGTGTTCTAGCAATGCAGAGGAGTGAGGAGCTCCCTGTAGCTGATGCAGTGATTCTCCCTTTCTCTGCCGACAACACACTATCGGCTCATTACACCAGTTGAAGAATAAGACACAGACACATGGGAAAGAAGGAGAAAATGAAAAATGTCAACCAATGCTGTAGAACACTGATCTCAAGAGGGCTGGATCACTCCCACTGGTTTTTCTGCCTATCGGTGTGCACTGCCTGTGGGGTGGAACACAGCGGGGGAAGATGCTTACACTGTCGCTGGCTATTGTGTGGACAGGGGGGCTCCCTCAGAGTGGATGATATGCATTCAACAGACATTTCCACCTGCGAACGGAGGTCTTTTCTCTCTGCTTTTCAGAAACAGCTCCTCTTTGAAGAAGTGCTGAGACTCTGAGGAGCAACTTGTTATGAAACGGACCAAAGTGCCTTTTTTTCCTCCTTCTTCCTTTGATTTTGATTGAGGATCGTTATATGGCATCATAGGAGACTTACAGTAGATGGCAAATTAAATGTTTTTCACCCACTTGCTGATGAAAATTGCCTAATTTAGGTGTGTTGTAATGGCTCGGATCCCCCCTGTGTTTTGGGGAATACCCTGCTGCTGAATGTAAGCCAAGACAAAAAATATCTTTCGAGGATATACCAACAGTGGCCATGAACAAAATCCATACCAAAGAAAATATCAGGCAAGTGCAATTTTATGCAACCTTTATCAGTCATTTATGTTTTAATTTCCCTTCTCAACTGCTTCGACCATTTGCTTTGAGTAGGTACAACGCTGTAAAAAATTGCATGTGTAATCTTGATGCTATTATTTTTGGATTTCTCTTCTTCAGCTGGAACATGCTGTTTCATGTTTGAACGTGACAGTTATTCGATAAGATCAAGCTTTTCTCTAACCACTTAATGTAACAAGAACAAACATTTGACTAGTGTTATACAGAAATAGGATTTCATTAAAGGAAAGAAAAACAGAAACCATCATTAAAGCTTTGATAAGACACACCAAGCTCATGGCACAATCACCGCTTTGAACTAACTTCAAAGCAGACTCTTAGAGTTTGGCTCCTAAGCTGATATATTGTAAAGTTTTCAGAAAAAATGAAAGAAAAATGCCTGCTTATGCAAGAAGAGGATTTGGAGTTCCTGACAGTGGTTATCTACTTCTTTTGACTGTTGTCTACAGTCAAAAGAAGAGTCTATGTGAGGCTTTTTTGTTGTTTGTTTTTGGGTGTTGTGTAGTGACAGGTTTATGATCCAGGACTGTAGTGCAATGTTTACAGTTACACCCATGCACTCGCTTTGCCGACATCCCCCTGTAAAGCAAAAAGAATTTAGAAATGTGACAGGCATTTTCATCTTTGGAAACCTGCTTACCTCTGAATTGGGTGTCATACCAGCTTTTCCTTAATTGCTGCGTAAATTTCTTTCACCATCAGCTTATAGATTTAGAAAGCCTTCATAAACATACACACACACACACACACACACACACACACACACACACACACACACACAGAGTTGCATCCCAAGAACTCAGAAGAAAAACTTGAGTTGTTTTGTTATTTTTCCTCCCGAGCTCTCAACAGTTCTGTAACTGAGAGGAGTTATTCCTCTACATCATCAACAAGATATCATCAGCTATAGCAGAAGGTTGTTAAATAGTCGTGTTGATTGTAGCGCAACAATTTTTATTTATTTACTGGAATATGCATTCATGTAATTTTTGTTCCAGAAAACTTCTCAGTATGTAGGATTGTATTTTTTAGATGCAGTGATACCAATTATGCTCCGCTTTGGTACAACACAACAGGACTTGACATAACATGACACCACATACCACGGTAAGGTATGGTGTAATGTACGCGGGATACACCTCTTTTTGTTTTCTTGCATAATTTTATTTTAGACTAAGAGCAGCAGCAGCACTTGAGCATGGATGCAGGCAGCTTACTCTGTAGTTCTTGCACATTATTCCTTAGTATTATTACTTTAATAACTTAACTGTGCCACATGTAGGACACCCATACTCCAGATATCTTAATTATGTGATGGTCTGAGAAAAGTTTGAATTGCAGATTTCAAAAGGGAATTTTAATTGAGAATCCGTAAAACCTTGCTTGACGAGGTAGATTTTTATTGGTATTTGGTTTGTTGTTGCCCTCTGTTGATTTTCTGGACCATTTCTCGTAGTTCTCAGTACAACAAACATCCTATTGTGATCTTTCACTGCATCAGAACAACACATAGCCTCTGTTTATTATAAGCAATAACACCTACTGTGAAGCAAACGCCTCATGAGAGCTGCTAGGATGGCCATGACTCAATAGTGCTTTCTATTTTGAGTCCTAGCGATGACTGAGTTCGATCTCAGTCAAGGGGAAAAAAAGTCATCTCTCAGATGGTTGAACTAGAACAACAAATACCTTTCTTTAAAATATTAGACATTGGATCGTTCCTTCCTTAATTTTGTAAATCCCTTTTCTAAAAACAACATGCAGATGTTTACAAAAATAATTATGAATGGTGTGTACTCAGCGGTTATACAGCTGCAGCAGATTTTATTACATCTACCTTGGCTCTACTAATTATTCCTTGTGGGTGACATATTCTAAGGTAATGGACTGTGAGAGTCAGAAATAAAAAGGTCCATTATGTCAGAAACCTCAACAGTTACTTTTTTTGGATGGTGTTACTCTTGGGTAATGTTTTTCTCTTTTAAAGTCTTTTAATAGTTTGTTTTGGACTAGCTCAAATGTTTATATTCCAACCTGCATCATTCCAACTATGATGTGCTCTTCTAACATCATTTTGACTTTGCACATTTTAGTTGTAATCTACCATCAATATAGTAAACTGAAAAGGAAAAATGAGGTCTGTTGTCTTTTTTTAAAAGTAATAATCTCTCTTGAGCTGCTGCCACCATGGTAACAGTTTTTTCTAACGAGATGCCAAAAGATAAAACAAAGAACAGTTCAGTTATGCAAAGTCTTTTCACTGAAATTCTTTGACTGTTATTCATTAACACAATGAACTCCACAAAAGTTGTTTTACCTATGATCTGCCTACATACGAAAATGACTCCATTTCTTTAACATCTCTTTCAGAGTCTGACACAACAGAAGATGAAGGTGGAGACCAACTTGAGACCAAAGAGGAGGGTGAGGATGTTGAGAACCAGGCTTTTTATGCAGGTATCAGACGTTTTTTTGTTTTTTACCAGGTGCAAATATTGATCTAGACAATTTGGGATATTTCTCTCTTTTGGTGGGAACATAGAAACTGTTAAAAGAGCCCTTTTGGTGAAGGTGACTGCCTTCAAACCAATTATCCAAAATGTTTAAGTAAAAGTCCTGAAAGTGGCTGAATATTCTCTATTTTACAGTGAAGGACAGTGGTTCTCAAACTTTTTTTTGTCGTGCCCCTCTTTATGTAGTTCTGTTAATCCAATTGTCATTCCTCCTGCCCATCACTATCCAAAATAAAATCTTTTGGAGCTTATTTCAATTTAGTTCAGGAACAGTATTATGAATAAAATTGGAGTTAAACCTGTGATGATGTTCAGAGCCTTCCTCTTCTGATGCCAGTATATTAGCCTGTCACTCTGCAGAGGAGGGGGCTGTGTCTCACTCACTCAGTGAATAAGAGACTTATAGATTTGAACCATATTGTTGTTATTTGATCCACTTGTGACAGTCAGCTGTTAGCTGTGGAGCTAGCTGCTGTTCTCTGACAGAGGGAGTAGAATAAATACCTCATTTACACATTCACATCTGTGCAGGATCTAAAGTGGAGATTTGTAGCTGTTACCTATGGAAACTACCGGCACAGGTCATGTCACCTTTGATTGATGTTTACGTGTCCATGACTCATTGCTTTGCTGTGAGGATCAGTGGTGACACACGGCGCACGCTGCTCATTGAACCAAGAGTCACAGACCACAATGATGGACAAACATCCAAGACATTTTTTTAATGACACATGATCTATTTGAACTATGGATAAGGCATCCCATGCACCCCTGCCATGACATTCAGCTCTCCCTAGGAGGCGCAACCTCTAGTTTGAGAACCACTGCTGCAAGAAATTCCTTTATAATTAAACACAACTTCTCATAATATTAAAAGACTTAATGCAGCTTCACGTGTCAGTGATGCAAAAATGAGTGCAAGTCATGAGATTATAAGCTTATACAATGAGATATCTCCTCTTTACATTGATGCAGTGACGGATAAAAGTCCAGAGGATGAAAACAAAGCATATGGACATGAAGATCACTCAAACACAACCAGGTAAGAAAAAACTATCCAACACTTCCCCCATTTTTTGTATTGGACTTGAGTTAACTTGTTGTGTTTTTGTGCTCAAATACTTAGCAGATTGAAAATTTGTAACAACCAAGTGATTCCAACATCTTCTGCATCAAACCTTTAATTTCAGGAGCCAGTCAGAGAATTTTTCAAGAGAATCTCCCCCAGAAGTCCTCCCACCCCCATCCCCTAGACTCATCAAACGTACCTCCACCTCTCCAATGCCAAGTCGCTCTGGTTCAACTACACCCCTCAGCTTACGGAAGAAAACTGTTTTGCCTACTGAGTATCAAGATACAGTGCCTGGAGAGTTTGAAGATAAGGTTAAGCAGCCAAAATCTGTAACACAAAGTAGCACCCAGGACTCCCGTCCTCAGACTCCAGTGAGCGAGTACTCCCGTAAAGAATTCACTCACAGACCATCTCCGAAGCTGACCAGGGCAAGCTCAAAGGTCTTTGAGAAGGTTCGTGGCCTCGAAGAGCGAAGGCGGAGCCTTGATATCCCAGAGGGTTCTACTTCAGGAAGATCTTGGGCTGGATTCAACCGTGCTGGATCTGTAGATTCAGATGATGGAGGAAGCCGATTGGGCATCTCGAGAGAAAGTTCACGGGAGGACCTAAGGGAAGCATTAAAAGAAGATGCTGCTGAACGTAGATCTATGTTTAGACAGAGAGCTGCTTCGCTGGAGGAGAAACCTCGCTACTCCCAAAAAGTTCAGGACATTGAGAACAAGTTCACAGAGGAACTCCAGCGCATCAAGAAACTTGTGGGTAAACCTCATCTGAAAAAGTCCTTTTCAACTGAACAGCTCACTCTAAGGGGCAAGCAGCGCCAGCCTCTGAGGAAAATAGAACCTATTCCTCCACAAGTCCTACAGAAACTCCAAGAAAGGGAACGAGCCCAGTGGGCGAAGGAACAGAGAGAAAATCAACTAAGTCAGCAGCCAATGCAGCAACAACAGTCGCCAACCCAGAGTACAGCGAGCAGCGGTTCAACAAGTGTGACAGTCAGTAGATTTGGAGAAGTTGCTGGCACTCCAGAGTCCATGCAGTTGTCTGACTTACCTGGACAACGATCAGTGAGAGAATTTAGTCGAGTCAGTCCAGTTACAGAGCTCGTTCAGAGATCATCGTCACCAGCTTTATACCATCAGCAAAGGGAAGGCTCACCAAGTAGAAATGTTGCTGAGATGACATTACGCAAGGTTGAACGGAGGCCCCCAAGTCCACTCGTACAAAGAGTATCCCGAATGCAAGAACCCCAGTACATCCCTGAATCTCACAAAGACGAGCCTTCAGGGAGGAAAACTCCGATAGAAGTTGTATTAAGAAAAATTGAGAACAGACCTGAAAGCCCACTTGTACAAAAAAGAGGCATCATCGCACAAGATTTTCCCTCTCAGCCTCCTCCGAAACCTTCAAGGATGTCACCGCTCAGCCCAACAGAAGAGAAAATGGAAGTGGAGCAATCCAAACCAGCCTTAAAAGTAAGGATCCCAGCAATTATTGTTGAAGATGAAAGGATGGAAGAAGATGCCCCCGCAAAGACGGTGATGCCTCAGACGACTACAACCAGCGCCACAGACGGAACACAGCCAAAGACCAAAGCAAAGAAGCGGCGGCCTCGACCCATGTCTCCAGAGTTGGGTATGTCTTTTTGCTTCTTTATTCAATTCAATAGTACTTTCAAGTGTTTAGAGTTTACTTTCCTTTTGATCTCTGAAAAAAAATAACTACAGGCTTTCCTTTTGATAAACTGTGCAGACTCTTCAGATGATTCTTATGTGTCAGCTGGAGAAGATCCAATGGAGGCCCCTGTATTTGAGTTTTCCCTGCAGGACACTGAAGTGTCTGCTGGGGCAGATGTGCAACTGAAATGCATTATCGCTGGAACACCCATTCCTGAAGGTGATGTGATATGAGATATGGATTACAGATGATTTCTGTTTTTTACCAACAACTACCTAGATGGTGGATTAAATATGTAATTAAACCAACCAAATTTTTCCTTTTTTTTCTGCTCAAGTTACCTGGACAAAAGACAACACAATGATCACTGGGATTACAAATTACACGATCAAAGTGGAAGGTGAACGACACAGTCTTTTCATTCGATCAGCAAGAGTAGCAGATGGGGGAAAGTACTGTGTGACTGCTATCAATCAGATGGGCAGAGCGTCAAGCAGTGCAATGCTCATAGTTAAACCAGGTAGGCTTGACTTTTGGGAGTTAAAATTCAATTTATCTTATGATTAATCTGCCCTTGGTCGGACTCATGCTCTCCTGTTTTGTGGTTATTCACTTGCAAACTTCATGTTAAACCCTAAATAAGTATTATGAAACAGAAACTATGTTGAGTGAATTGACATGAAATCTGATGATATGGTTGTTGAGAGTGGAGCAGAGTATTTATTCTCTAGCTCCATCAAAAAGCCTCACATATTCAGAAAGCTGGCTAATGTACCTGACAGTATTTTGTATTTTCAACTCATCACATTCTCTGTCCTATAACAACATACTACGGCCTCCTTGCACTCTGTTATTGTGCTTCTGCTGATTTCTCTCCTGCTCCCTTGTCATTATCTCTTTGAGGAAATGTCTCTGCCATATATTCCAGCTGAACAACCTCACTTATAGTTTCCATAGCAACTCAGAGGCGAAACTGAACCTATAAATTGCCCACTGAGGCTCAGTGGCTCCACCCACTGTGAATCCACTATTGTTTGGATATCACATTTGACATCTCAGATTCTAATTGTATTTTATGGGGGCTTTGTCTTTGCTTTTAGAATAAACAACCTCCTTGAACTTGTGTGCTGTCACAGCTGTACTCACTGTAACAATAAACTAAGTGGGCAGAGGAAAGATAAAAGGTGTTTTAAGGACCTCTTTTTTTAAGGAGAATAAAATGAAAACACAATATAAAGCATCATATCACCCTGCTGCTTTCACAGAGACTCTACATGAGCCGAGGGGGAACCTGGGTGTGCCCATGGATATCAGCAGTCCTATCACATCAGATGAGGAATACCTCAGTCCCCTGGAGGAGGGCATGGATTTTGGAGGACCTGAGCCTATGCGTAACATTGACACCAGATTCAGATGCCCACCTTCATTTCTGGTGAGATATACGTTTTCTTAACCCCTGACAATTTTATGATCGAAAGGGTACATGTATTCAGTAGGGGGTGGGTAAAACTCAAAAGTATTACTTGTGGAAATCAACAACAGTTTTGATACAAAGTCCTTTACAGTATGTCTTTGTAATTTGTCATGTCTGATTTGCAAATGAGCTATGAGATTTGAGAAGTTGTTGCTACTTCAAAGGGCTCTTGAGATGTTGCTGGAACACATCTTACAAACCGCACTTCTCTGATCTATCCCAGAGTCCATGTAATACTCCTACACTGCTGTTACTGTCATTCTTTTCTGTACATAAAAAAATAGAAGCAGTTTAAAACTCTTGATTTCTTCTTCCTGATCAGAAAATTCTCTGAAACCGATTATTTGCTGATTTACCAATGAAAATGAAGACTCATCTTTTATTTTTCTTTACAGTTGTGTTTGTGTGTACCTGAGACCACTGAAGAAATAACTTTCAGATGAATTCATTACATTTTTAACCACTTGTCTGCATTTTCAGGTAACAGCGAGTGATCAAGCTGTCATCGAAGGACAGGAAGTCACCATGTCTGTCCGAATAAGTGGACAACCTAAACCTATGCTGTACTGGTATGTCCTCTCTTTTCAAAAGCATATCAAGCAGATTGAAGAGACTCTCACAAGAGAGATTGAAGAGACTCTCACTGCGTAACAAACCTTGAGTGAAACTTGTACGCTTCACAACATAGTTTGTCTTTGAGTATGCTGCTTGATTTCACCCATTAAAGGAAGTGGAAGCTCAGTGTTTACTGCCTAACAATCTCCTGGCTGACAAAAAGAGTCTTAATAGGGAAAAGTGAATAATAACATGCTCTCCCTGTTTACCAGGGAGCTGCTCAATGCCCAGAAACACAAATGTCTGCTGAGACTAATGAGCTCTTAGATAACATTCTGCAGGGTTGAGGCCATCCAACACAGAGCCTGCTATTTTTGGTGCTTCTTCACAACAGGCAGGTCCTTAAGTTGTTCTCTATGGGATCTTTTATTACCAAGTTGTTCTCTACTTCTGCTAGTGTGAAAATGGTGTTGCTCATTATTTCATGTATTTCTCACAGTCATCAAAAAACATGAATAGACAAAGTTTGATGTCTCTTACTCTTCTCTTTTGAGAAGTTGTAATCAAGTTGTCGACAGGTTGGTGTTCTTCAGATGTTTGTAGAATAGCTAAGCTTTGGTCTCCATCTCTTTACCAGTTTCTATATGTATTCCTTCTTTGTAGTCATCATTTCTAATATGTGGGCTTTAATTATGCCTCTTCTTCACCCAACTGTTAAAGTCAGCGAGACTAAGTCCACGTTTTACTCTGTATGTAGTCTTTGCAAGTCAGGAATACGAGCAATATCTTGTTAGATTTTCAAAGTAAGGCTCTCAAGCTGGCTCAAGCATTTTGAGCAACTTTTAAATCAAAGTTGTCTTGGACACTTTTTAATCCAGCCACATTTGAAACTTAAAGCACATCGTTGATTACATTTTTTGGCTAAACTGCCATAATGACCGAGCAAATTTTGGGAAGAAGAACTATCAAGGTTAAGGAAAATATTGTATTACTGCTTATCAGGACTGTAAATGTATTGTTAAGGTCAATCCAGGAAACAGAGAGTGATCCCAAATGTATTAACTCTGCTTGGTAGTCCAGGTCCCATGTCTACTGGATCAAAGCTCAGTATTTATATGGCCCACTGGTCACAGAACCAGCTGATTGTCATGATCTTTGTTCGGAATTCTTTGACTTCGAAGCCGATCCAGAATATGAACCAGAGACCAACTAACAAGCTGTTGGTATTGATTTTAGATAATTAATTAAAATTCTAACACGGTCAGGGATCAACCCTGATAAACCATGCAGAGCTGCTGAGAATTCTGCATCTCACAAGGGCACAGGAAGTAGAAGCTACATTGAAACACATGACCACAAATCAATTTGATGTCCTTTCCACATTCTGGCAGCCGTTTGATTTGAATAAAGAGTGACGGCCTTAGCAGAGAAGATGAGCTGTATTGACTAACACTTCGTAGGTGTTGGTCTTTTTATGGGATTTGTTGACATTAAGAGAAACACAGAATATTGCCAGCCTTATCTTTTAATATAGGAGACCAGAATAGGCTGAACAACCCATGCAGGTTCTGTCACTGGAGTTAGTCATGCCCCTCGAGATAATAACAGAGAAGAAAGTGCTAAACATAATATCGACAGCCCTGGATAATGTATCCCACCCCCATCTCCTACCTACTAGCCAGAGGAGAGCTTGCGGCTGAAAAAGTGTGTGCTTGGTCATCTTTTATTGCATAAATATAATAAACCCTGAGTGGTGTATGAGTGATTCATCACTTGTTTTAAAGCATTGCAACAATTCTGCTCTTTTGTAGGCTGAGGGACAGAGTTACTGTGAAATCAGGCCCACGCCACATCGTCCGGGAGACAGAGGAAGGCACTTTTGAAATGACCATCAAGTCAGCGGTAAAATCAGACTCTGGGATTTACACCTGTAAAATTATCAATGAGTATGGGACAAAGCAGTGTGAAGGCAAGCTTGAAGTAAAAGGTAAGCTTCACTTAAAATATGTTGTTGTTTTTCTGTGGGAGCGTGAAATCTTAATTGGACTCTTCTTTAAAAAAGACTGATGGATTCATTTGTTTGAGATAACTACTAACCACACTACAGGTAGATTACCATTGCATCATTTGTTAATTAGCATAAACATTCATACCATAACTCCAAGTCCATAAGAACATTCATAATGACCTGATACTAGTTCGCAACACATGCCCAGGTGTCACTTAACAGCACTCTTTAGGAAATGTCCTTTATTTAAACTCAGCTCCACCAGTTGAGCCCGGTCTGGCTGTGATCCGACCGGTCAGGGACATAACAGCCAAGGCCGGAGAGACCGTTCTGTTTGAGTGTCATGTCATCGGACCAAAGGACACTGATGTGGACTGGCTGGCTGATGGGAAACTGATCCAGCCGGCTTTGCTCAACTGTAAGATGCACTTTGATGGAAGAAAGTGCCGTCTGCTGCTCAACTCGGTGCATGAAGATGACAGCGGGACGTACATGTGTAAGCTTAGCACTGCTAAAGGTATGTCTGGAAATTCAGTTAAAATGTATTATCAATGATAATGATAATGTGCTGTAACGAGAATATTCCTTTTCCCTGGCTTATGTCTGTTTTTGTATTTTGACTTTTCAGAGGAGGTTACATCATGCGGCAAACTTAAAGTCCTTCCATCACTTGAGCCTCTATTCACTCGAAAGCTGGATGTTCTGGAAGTAATCGAGGGACGAAACGCTCGATTTGACTGTAAAGTCAGCGGGACCCCTGCTCCTAAAGTCATCTGGAGTCACTTTGGTAGGATCAGTGTATTATTTGTATATAAATCTTGTCTTTTGTGTTTTTTGCATCTGTGTGCTGTTCTATCCCATGGTCTTTCCTGCTGCTGGAATCTAAACATCCTGAGAGGAATCTATCTATTTATCCATCTATTAATCTAACAATCTGTCTTGATATGTATAATGTGCAATTAAAGAGAAAAAACTTGATTTTAACTGTTTAAAGGAGGTGTTCACATATCCATGGAAGCCCTGAAAGGCCATGATTTTCCACAATCAATCTGCTTTGTTTTCTCAAGAAAACTAAGCTGCAATCTGCTATCCGCTATTTTAGTGTTTGAAATTTATAAGCCTGGTTTTCGAGTTCTCTAAATCACCGGTGCCACAGTTGAATTGTCTGAAATTCATTTGAACATCACATTTCTGATGCAGTTTGACATACTTGAAAATTAACAGGGACTGTCAAGATAGAAAAGATTTGATTTCCATTCACGGATCCGTAGCATTAGTATTTGACAAGAGAACTGGCAAAGAAAGTGGCAAAAGAAATGATCCCCTTTTTAAAATGTGTCCTGTTTCAAATTGTTAATTAAAAGTTTGCAGAAGCTGCGTCTGACTGGAAAACTTTGACAACTACAGCTTTAAACCTGTACATCAATTTGCTTTTATAAAAAATGATGTGTTAAAGCTGAATCTTGTTTTCCCCTGTAGACCATCCGCTCTCAGAAAGCGAGGAAATTCGTATTCTTCAGGAAGGTGGCCGTCATTCTCTCATCATTTCCCATGTGACCAATGATGATGAGGGTTTCTACACAGTCATAGCCCGTAACCCACATGGGGAGGCAGAGAGCTCTGCAGAACTTTACATACAAGAACCTCGGCCAGCTATCTCCTCGCAGATGTAAGAGCACGGTTTTTGTCAGATTGTTAAGTAAAGGCGCAGTGTGTTCATAGACTAGAGATTCTATTCACTTTGGTTCTCTGTCTTTCTTTATCATCCAGGGCCAAACTGGAGAAGATGCCATCAATCCCAGAGGAGCCAGAAGTCCCAGAGAATGAGGTGGAGCGGTTCACGATGCCAGACTTCATAAAACCTCTTTACGACCTTGACGTAATAGAGGGGAAGGAGGCTGTGCTCAAATGTAAAGTAGCTGGTTTGCCATATCCCACCATTGTTTGGTTCCACAACGGCAAAAGGATTGAGAGCACAGAGGATAGAAAGATGACTCAATGTGAGTGTTTGGGATGGACTTAACTTTCACCCGAATTTCAGACCTGTCAAAAAAAAAAATGCTTACTACTACAAACCAAACTTTGAGTTAACCTTTTACGCCTTTTATCACTCTTTCATCTTGCAGTCCGTGATGTGCACAGCCTGGTGATCCGCTCCGTGTGCCATGCCCACGGTGGAGTCTACAAGAGTGTCATCTCAAACAAAATTGGCAAAGCTACCTGCTATGCTCATCTCTACGTCACAGGTGACTCATGAAGCATAGTAACTTTTGCATTTCAGTAGAGCTGCTGTAGAAGGAGGATCAGATCACCTAATGCAAAATCTCTGTGACTGTTATGAAGAGATAAACACGTCTGAAACCTATCGACCTCTCATTTTATTGTAATTATTTTCAGATATTCTCCCTGATCCTCCTGATGGCACTCCGGTGATTGAGGCCATTACTGGTAAAACCATCATCTTGAGCTGGAAGAAACCAAGAAGACTGGACCCCTCAATTGGTATGGTTGAACCCATTAGAAATAAATTAAAATTCTTTTTTGACATCAAAGTTTTTATTGCGATATTACCTTTTAAGGAAAACAAATTGATGTGTCACGCTTCTGTAGTGTAACCTGATATATTTATTCCATTTCAGAGAAGAAAATAAATCATTTAGATATCAGTGTTTTCTGTATCAAACCATTTTCCTTTCAGATCCCAGCTCCCTGATGTACGCCATCCAACAACAAGCCCTGGGATCCATTCAATGGACCATAATAGCCTCTGGCCTCAAGGAGACCACCTACACCATCACCACTCTCTCCAAAAATGTGCGCTATGCCTTCAGGGTCCTGACCATCACCTCTAAAGCCTTCAGCAAGCCCTCGCCTGCCACTGACCCAGTGCAGCTCCTGGACAGAGGTTAATTCTCTGCTCTTTCATTTCAAACCCTCATCATCAGTGTTTAGTCACAGTATAATGAAATGATCTGTTTCCTGTAGGTGTCTATCTTCAGGAGGCTCCTGTGATTGTTGATAAACCAGAAATTGTGTATGTGATTGAAAACCAGTCAGTCACCATCACCATAACTCTCAACCATGTCAATGCTGCTGTTATCTGGAAGAGGTAACCGTGTCTTGTTTGTCAAGCTCTTAGTAATTTATCAATAAAGTCATTTTTCTCAACTCATATAGAGGCCATTTGTCTAACAAGCTAGCTATTCCTTCAACAAATGTACACAGAGGTTATGAGCCTATTGTAATACAGGGTAACCAAGCTGCATGACAGACTGGTACAAATATGTATGGCAGTGCAGACAAGCAGCTGTTTCAATCCAAGGGATCAACACAGATTCAAAACCAATGAAGTCTGTTGTAGTGGCCTAATTTACACTCCAGCAGCGGTCAAAAGGGCAGAGTCATCTTCTGTCTGCTGCACTGCTATCTCTTACAAATTTACCACGGTTTAAAATCAAAATTCTCAACAGACAAGGAGCGGTACTGTCCAGTAAACCAGGTGTGTATGAGATGACGATGCCAGACGATGACCAGCACACGCTGAAGTTGCTTAAAGTAAAGAGTTCTGATATTGGAGAGATGTCGTTTGTGGCATCCAACAAACATGGCAGTGACAGCTGTACCTTCAATGTGGAGATAGCAGGTAGGCATTCGAAACGTTAAGCCATCGATTAAGCTGTCATGAGGTTAATTGGCTTTGATTTACACACTCGTAAATGTGTCCACAGCTCCACCCACATTTGAGACAATCATGGAGGACTTGGACGTTAGTTCTGGAGAGACACCACGCTTCGCTGTGGTTGTTGAGGGAAAACCCATTCCTGACATCCTCTGGTTCAAGGTGTTTTAACTATTTTAAATTTAGCTTTGATTTTATTTCTATTTCTGTTGAAAGTCTTTGAAGTTTCTTTGTTTACACACTCAGAGTTTTTGCTTTCAGAATGATATCCTGCTATCGGAGAGCAGTCATTACACATTTGTATATGACGATAATGAATGTTCCCTGGTGGTCCTAAATGCTCGTCCAGAAGACTCTGGGGTTTATACCTGCACTGCCAGGAACTTAGCAGGATCTGTTTCCTGTAAAGCTGAACTCACCATTCATGAAGGTAAGAAGTCTGTCAATCAGTTGCATAAAACAGGAAATAAAGGAAACATTTCCCCATGTTTTTATGTGTTATAATTTGGAGTGAGATAGATTTTAATCCAAATAATTAATACTGGTTCTTATAGCGAAAGCTAAAGAAGACACAATAGACGATGAGGAGACTATTCTGAGAAAAATGCGCAGACTGACTGACTACTATGACATCCACAAGGAAATTGGAAGGTAAGTTCCAGAGAACTCTTTTGTGTGAAGAAAAGTTCAACTACCTCTTTTTCCCTAAAAGTTATATAACTGTCCAAACAACGCTAAAATTTTTAATTCCCTCTCTGATTCTTTCTTCAGAGGTGCGTTTTCCTATGTAAAACGTGTAACTCAAAAGGTGGGCAAAATGGAGTATGCTGCTAAGTTTATCTCCACCCGAGCTAAGAAGAAGGTGTCTGCACTGAGAGAAATGAAACTGCTTTCCAAGCTCGACCACGAGAGAGTCCTTTATTTCCATGATGCCTTTGAGAAAAAGAACGCAGCCATCATTATCACTGAGCTGTATCCTTTTTAAAATACACAGAACTCTGATACATGGAGGAGAGACGGTGAAAGTGTTATCATGTGCAAGCAAGGTGTGATGGTTCATTTTTTTACTGTAACTACTGTTTTGTTAAGTGCACACTGCTGCTGTTTACAAGCAAGACACAATTATTATACAATTCCCATAGAGGACAACCTTAATTAATCTTTAAAGATGCCACGAGGAGCTGCTTGACAGATTTACGAGGAAATCTTCTATAACAGAGTCAGATGTAAGTCGTGTGTGTTATGACGACACAGCACATCTTCTACTTAAAGCTGGGGTAGACAACTTTGTAGGAAGTAACCAGAGTAAGCTGAAATTTAAAACTATCTTCCCTGTGGACAGCCCAGGCCAGGGTTCAAACTGCCCGGATGCTGTGAGAGGAAATGTAATAATTACTCTGGTTAATGACAGACTTGCAGCCATTGCTGGGTCTTTGTAATCATAAACCCAGAAGTTAATTTAGTTTCCAGATTAAAAGAGAAATTTAGCAGATACATAATCAAATTGATTCTGAAATTTTTTGCTTACCCTTGCTTTATGTATCATCAAACACATACCTACAATGTTCTCATACATTTTTGATAAAAGCAACACCAATATGTTTGTGTTTTGCGTACACCAGGTGCGTTCATGTATAAGACAACTGCTTGAGGGACTGGACTACCTTCATCATCTTAACATCATCCACCTCGATATTAAGGTAGATTACATCAAACAAAATTCCTTGTTTTTGTTTTGTTTTGTTTTTCTCTTGTAGATGTATTCTCATTGTTAAACATGATTCTTAATTTTCTTTTTCCCTCTTTAGCCTGATAATATCCTCATGTCCGACCCCCACGGTGATCAGATCAGGATCTGTGATTTTGGCAATGCACTGGAAATAACACCCGATGAGGCTCAGTATTGTAAATACGGGACTCCAGAATTTGTTTCACCAGAAATTGTAAATCAAACCCCAGTGTCAAAAGCTTCAGACATCTGGTAAAGTATCTCTTGAATTCAAAGCTCTTTGTTTCATTGACTGATACACTACCTATTCTAATCCATTCTCTATATTTCCAGGTCAGTTGGAGTTATTGCATATTTGTGGTGAGAAACATTTCTCTATTTGGACTTTATTCAATTTTTTGTTGTTATTTGCTGTATTTAAAGATTCTGAAAATTAATTTCTTTTTTTTTTTTTACATATTTTTCTTTTAGAAGCTATTTGTATTAGTGTCTATAAAAGTAAGTGTTGTCTGTTTCCAGTCTGACAGGAGTGTCTCCCTTTGCTGGAGAGAATGACCGCAGCTCTGTAATGAACATCAGGAACTATAATGTGGCCTTCGAGGAAAACATGTTTGCTGATCTTTGCAGAGAGGCCAAGGGGTTCATTATAAAGCTGCTTGTGGCAGACAGGCTGTAAGTAACAAAGCTAGATCCTTTTTTTACACTATGTGGTATATACTAAATTTCTGCAATTAAGATCATGTTAACTTAAATAAATTTATGGTTTTTGACCAAAAGGAGGAACTAGTTTTTCAATGTCCAGTTTATATTTATTTATTTATTTATTTATTGATTATTAGATGTTTTAGTCACAGATTTAGATAGACATTTGCCTCAATATCTAACTACTTCTCAAACTCGCATTCCACCTCTCCTCCACCTGTGACATTTAAGATAACTACATGTGTAGACTTTATCAAACTGGATAGTTTAATAAAATGCTAAAAGCCCGAAAAAAACTAAAAATGCTGTTTGTTATCCTCCTTTAGGAGACCTGACACTCAGGAATGTCTCAGACACCCCTGGTTCAAAGTAAGACAACAATCCTCTGCAGCAGATACTACTTGACAATTTTACAAGGTCTCATCCTTGAATTAATCTGTTTTATGTAATTTTTCATTCATTATTCAGACACTCAATAAGGGGAAGGCTATAAGCACAGAGGCCCTTAAAAAGTTTGTGTCTCGCAGAAAATGGCAGGTGAGGGATATTTCATGTCATATTCTTCCTTGTTTTGTGCATATAAATAGTTTGACATGCCTGTATCTGTAAATGCGTCATATGTTCTTTATTACAGCGCTCACTAATCAGCTACAAATCGAAAATGGTCATGAGGTCAATACCAGAGCTACTGAATGATTCGTCAAGTCATATCTCTGTCGCAGTTCCCAGGCACCTGAAAGAAGGCTCACCTCTACCATCATCATCTTCAGACTCTGACGAAGACCTCGATGAACTGCCTTTCATTCCAATGCCACTCAACATGGAGTTCTCTGGGTCCAGGATGTCACTGAACGACATCCAGACTAATGAGCAGGAAACAGGAAAACAAGACGGCACAAGTAAACGGGCTGGGTTTATTCAAACTCAGGAGGCGATGGAGTGTGAAACAACACAAATGGATAAAGACGGGGCTGATTCAACAAGTAAAGGACGCCACCGGAAAAGGTCATCACCAGACAACGACAGGGGCTCGTCAGATGAAGAGGCACCCGCTGAATTACCGCAGAAGTCAGAGCTGAGGAAGCCCTTGAGAAGAGGTTCAAGCATGGAGTCGGATAAACCAGAGAGTGGACGAAGAAGAGGGGAGCTGAGGCGAGGGGGCTCAGCTGACAGTGCATTGCTGCTCCGAATTACACCTGAAGATGGCGCTACAGAGGGAACCCAAGAGGAAGGCAGGAGAGTTTTGAAGAAAGCTGTCTCCATGGAGCTACCAAGAAGGAGCACCAGCCCTGGAACTGTGAAGATGAGTCAAGAGGACTATGCTCTTAAACTGGAGCTGATGAGACAGCGTCTTCTTCGTGGTGGATCTGCCGACAACAAGATGAGTGGACTGAGAGGGCCTCTGTTGGAAACATTAGGAATGGGGGATGAAAAACGGGCAATATCCTCAGATCGTTATCCCCGCACTGCCCGATTGGGCCCACCTCCATTGACTAGAGCTGCGTCCAGTGATTCTGCAAGGGATGACATTTCCAAACCCAAAATCTTGCGAAAAACTGCGTCTTTCAGTCAGGGGGATTCAGAACCGATAGCTTTACACCGTAGGTCAGGGGCTCCCTTGGAGATTCCTTTGGCACAGGTTGAAGAGAGAAGACTGAAGGAGGCCATATCTATGTCAGCACTCACTGATCAAAGCAAGTTTGATTCCCGTCCTGTGACCCCCAGGGAGCCTTCGCCAAAACCACCGACACCAGAGTCTGTTTTTCAAGATAGCCCAACCAAAACAGAGAGTGAAGAATCGTTCATGGACAAAGAGATGAAGCCTGATGAAAGTATGAATGAAAAGATGGATGGGCTGACTACAGATAGTAATTTTGATGAACGATCAAGCACAAGTGGCTTTTCAGAGAAGGACATGAGCATATCAGAAGAACCAATGATTGATTCAGAGTATATGGGCCAGAGGATTCCCACGCCTCCTCTTGTGCCTGAAAGCTCTAAACTAGAAGAAAAAATGGAAGAAGAGGAGAAAGGAAAAGAGCAAGAAGAAAAGGAAGAAATGATGGAAGAGGAAGAAGAAAGGCCTGTCACCACCGCTGAAATGCATGCGAAGGAAAATGATGAAGTTTCTGAAATGAAGGTAGAAGATGTAAACATGCCACCACAGTCCTCTGATATGGTCATTAGCACAAGCTCAGTTATGGTGAGACCAACCCAAGAACCACTTTACCCCCCAGCAAATGTTGTATCTACTTATGTTCCACCCTCGCTTCCTGCTCGAGTGGTTCTCCCAGATGGAAGGATGTCAGCGTATGCCAGTATCATGCAGACCATCATGGTCCCAGCACTTCAACCTCAGAATGAACAACCTTTAGGCCCGTCCACACCTGTGGCTGTACAAGAAGCCTCATCATCACCAGTACCAATTGAACCATCTGCACCCACTTCTTCTTTGCCTGGTTCACTAAAGCCAGTCATCATCTCAACCACAGAGCACCCTGCTGTATACTCACGTGTGGCCTCACCAGAAATGATCACAAAAGAACCCAGCCCACCAAAAGCTATCACACATTCCTCATCACAACAAGAGCTCTCAGCAGGAATGGACTTTGAAGACATTACGTCCGAGGAGGTCTTTGAGGCCCGCTTCAAAAAGCGTGAATCTTCCCTTTCAAGGAGCTTGAAATTCCTGTCACGATCAAAAAATGATGAGAAATCACAAGCCACTTCTCCAGACTCCACAGAGTCAGGGGAAGAGATATACAGACCTGGACCAATCGGTGCACCATTGGAATTCGCACCAAGGAGACTTGAGGAAAAGTCAAAGTCAGTCCAGGACCTTCGTGAAGCTCAAAAAGACCAAGGCTTTATGAGAAGACTATCTCTGCGGCTGAAGAGAACTCCGTCTACTGAGCGCAAGGAGGAACAGACCAAAGAAGATGATTCAATGGCGAGGCGGAGGCTTTCGTGGACTCTTGGTCGCAGGGGATCACAGGAAAAGAAGGAAGTAGAAATGACGCGCATGGATGGTGGAGGTGAGTCGATAGAAGAACAAGATGAGAAGGATCTTAAAAAGCCGAATCAATCACCAGTCTTGGCAATGCGAAGGAAAATTGAATCCACGGTGGCAGGGATCTCTACTAGAATCCGCAGCTACTCTGAGGAAAGACGAGCGTCAGAGGACAAGGACACTAAGAGGACACCCATTCTGTCCATGCTTCGCCGTGCCACATCAGAGAGCCGTGCTCCCAAAGTGGCAAGTGTTCCTCAGAACCAATTGGCAGCTCAGACCAGTAATGGTGCCTCAACAGAGTCTCTAGACTCAATGTCCAGCCTTAAGTCAGACACATTAAAAGGTATAAAGCAATTACTTAAATGATACTTATAAATTTTTCTGTTAAAAGGGTCTTTCACGTGTGTGGTGTGAAATGGAAGATGACTGATTGAGTTCATCTTGTTTCTCTCATAAGGTATGGAGGCTGAACGTAGATCACGCTGGGACCGGTGGGGCCTGACCAGGGGAAGACGAGACAAGACAGTGTCACAGCCTGACATACCATCAGCAATCTCCAGGGAAAATAGTGCCATACGTTCACGCCAGTATTCCAAACTGGCTTCTGGTAAGTGACCAAGAGTACTCATGAGTAAAAGTTGAAAATTTGAAAAGGGGTTTTTCTTCTCAGTTGAGACCAAGACCGGTCTTGAGTATTACAGCAATGATTTAAGGACTCTCCTCCTGAAACAGATCATAACCATCCATCGCAACAGATTACCTTGCAAAAAAGAGATTCACACTACAGGCAATTTTTAGATTATTCAGATTTGCATGACTGGCCTGCAGCTGGCTGCTCCTTCATATTTATTAATATGAGGGTTCAATTCTTCATTATCTGTTATTGGCTGAAATACGAAGTAAAAGACAGAAGGAGGATTTTTGTTTCAGGAAATTCTTCTCCACGGCTCATTGTTTAACTTCAAAATGGCATTTGATTGCTTCATGAGTATCTATGTAAGCCTGAGTATATATTTATACCTCTACACAGCAACAGCAAAAAATAGCAGGTACAGTGTGTGGGTAGACATAAAAACCTGGATGCTGTCCACAAAATGTTCCAGGAGCCCAATGGTGGTAATAAGCATCACTGGCTGAAAGGATTTATGGTTTTTACTGTAAGATGTCATCATGCTCTGGGTTTTGGTTGCAGATTTCCCTCCTGTATTCCACATCAAGCTGAGAGATCATGTCCTGTTGGAGGGAGACCCGGTCACACTCAGCTGTCTGCCAGCGGGGAGCCCTCACCCACACATCACCTGGATGAAAGGTAAGGATCTCTAATATAAACAAGTAAACACTCCTCACAGAGGGCTGCTAAGTATCACTCCTCTTAATAGTTACAGTCATGTACATAATAACACCTGGGTGCATGAGTGCAGAGACGTGCTGATGCTTTACAGTGCGTCTCTCTCCATCCTAATAAGCGTTACCATGGCAACAGGAGCTTCATAGTGTGATTGAAAAGCACAGGAAATAAGATGAACAATTAAGATTTGTGAATGCTATATAACTACCTCAACAAATATTTAGGTGTCTGACTCCTTTCTTATCAGTTATGGGTCTAAAAAATGGCACAATCTCCCTCTTTAAAGGATTTTACCCTTTTCATACTTCATTCAGCATCATTGAGCCACCATTAAATACACATGAATGACTGTTTTTTGTGCTCTGATGTGCTTCCTCAGATAAAAAGCCTTTGCAAATTGATGCCAGGATGAACATGATCGCCTGTCCTGATGGTCGGCAGCTGCTGATGATCATGCAGACGACGAAGAAAGATGCAGGGGTTTACGAATGTGTTGCTACGAACCCCCTGGCTGCTGTGTCTAGCTCTTGCACAATATCTCTTGCTCGTAAGAACTATGGCATACTTTACCTCCGTATCAGTATGTAATGAGCATTAAAGCCCTGCAGCCCTGTGCAGAAAGTACACAGTACGAATATGATAATAAATGCCATCAAAATGTAATAAAGAAGAAATTGGAGGAGGAGAGGAAATATAATAGATATATTTGTTTCTGCAGGTCTGCCCAATCGTCCTGGGACCCCTGAAATACCTCAGAAGTACAATAATACAGCCTTGGTACTGTGGAGGCCCTCGGACACCTTGGCACCCTGCACATACTCTCTGGAAAGGAAAACAGAGGGTCAGTGTACAGCATGTTTAACTGAAAAAACATGAGAAATCACACAACAAATTAACAAAATAAATATCAATGAAATTTAGTCACGAGATAGCGCCAGTGATCAGAAAAGCACTCAATAGGTTGCCGAAGTCACATTTTGACTGACACTCAAACAGACAGAAGGACAAATTAGATATGCCCACCCTTTAATAGAACCCTGCTATGCCCTCAGGACTCTGGAGCTTGCAGGTTAAATTGTGGTTGAACCTTCTCACCCCAGTCTCAGGCAAAAGGCTGCAGTTAATGAAGACCAAAACCTCTCACCACAAGAAACAGCTCCTTCCTCCGTGCTAGAGCCTCATGAGCCGGGCTCTAGCTTCACCCCCAGTCATTTTTAGAGCACTGTGAACATTCAGAATCAGACTTATTATGTTGCTTTAACAAATATGGTATTGAGAGTGGTCTGTTAAATGGTATGGTATCTTATGTGTGCTTTAATTACTGGATTTTGCATCATCTCACACCTTCCTGCACATGCTGTATACACAGCTCTTCATTGCATTGTTTGTACCTATTTCTTAAATAATGTTTTATAGAAGTCAATATTATTTCATTTCTTTTAGCATTTTGTTTGACTTCATTTAAAATTGCTAAACAGCAGAATCACTGCTGTGACATATCAGCATTAATCATTTAAACTGATTTTGCCTGACTCTGATCTTTCTTTACTTTTTTCAGGTGAAACCAACTGGTTGATTGTGGCCACTGGAGTGGCAGACTGTTATTACAATGTGGTTGACTTACCAGCAGGGGGCGCCTTCAGGTTCAGAGTGGCTTGTGTGAACAAAGCGGGCCAAGGCCCCTACAGCAACCTTTCAGAGGTAGTCAGCCTAGATGCTTCAGGTAAGAGATAACTAAACTCAAAAAAAGATTTTAAATGTGTGTTTTGATTTATTCACTATTTTTAGCACTGTGCAGTTTTGGCTCAATTTTTTGCAGAGCATAGCAATGTTTTAGGATAGCCATGTTTAGGTTGAACTCATAGTTCAGGTTCATGTCTGCTGTGTTTTGCTCATTTTAGGTATTAAATGGTTAATTTTCCTCTTGTGTTTTTTTTTGTTCAGTAGAGCCAGCTAAATCTAGTGCTACTGTAGTGGTCAAGACCGTGCCAACAACTACTCCCCCTGTGGTAATGATGTCATCCATGAAAGTGCCTCCCATCAAACCAGCTCCCAGTAAACCCACTACAGCTACGGCAACCACCCCCTTAACTTCAGCCCCAGCTCCTCCTGTGGTTAAATCTCCTTCTCCAGTGACCATTAAACCCACCGTGCAACCTGTCGTCAAACCCCCCGTTAGCACAGTTTCTCCTGTACAAGTTCCCCCAGTGCAAGCTCCTGCACAGACCACCCCAGTTCCACCAGCCAAAGCTAAAACCACCCTGAGCATCAGTGTGAGCAAACCCCAAACCAAACTGGCAGCTCCCCCTGTGGTCCCACCCAAACCCCGCAGTCCTTCGAGTGCAAACCCCACCATGACCATCAAGCCCCCATCACCTGTACCCGTCATCGGGAAACCTATTTCATCTGTTCCCATGTACGTGCCATCTGCAACCTCACGTGTCACTCCACCTTCTCAAACTACATCTGCGCCTGCAACAACAACAACAACAACCACCCCTCCAGTCGTTCCTGTGCCCATCTCACCTCCTGTGGTGGTGGTACAGAGTTTGACACCGGTGCAGGGAGGAGAGAGCAGGGGTACCCCGTCAGGGAGAATCACACCATCGGGTCGGCTCACACCTTCAGGACGAAGGACGCCGCTGGGCAAGCAAGGAGAGGGGTCTCTGCGCCAGGGAGTTCCACAGAAACCTTATACCTTCATGGATGAGAAAGCAAGGTACTGACAAGTGATGGAACTGGACTTAAATATGCAATAAGAACCAATTAAACCAAATTGAAGCAAACACCACAGGAGTGAATATTGTCCAAAAAAAAAAGTAGGATACTTTGTACCTTTTTATTGACTCAAGGCAAGCACCTCACTGCAGGACATAATGGATCAATTAAAAGCCCTTTCAGAGAAAAACTGGCTTTGTCTTCTTATCTAAAAATTTTACTTTCTGTCCAAAATTGTTACTTTTTATCTGAAATTGTGACTTTTAATCTCAGAATTTTTGACTTCCCTAATGAAAATGTTTGCTTAAAATGGGGCAAAAGTTTCTCACCTCACTCAATTATTAATTCATGTTACACAGGGGTCGTTTTGGTGTGATACGAGAGTGCCGGGAGAACGCCACAGGAAACCTCTTCATGGCCAAGATTGTTCCTTATGAAGCAGACAGCAAGCAGGAGGTGCTGCAGGAGTACGATATCCTTAAATCCCTTCATCACGACAGGATCATGGCTCTGCATGAGGCCTATGTTACACCCCGCTACCTGGTGCTCATCTCTGAGTACTGCAGTGGGAAGGAGCTGCTCTTCAGTCTCATTGACAGGTGAAGACAAACAGCAGCTCTTGATGATTATTTGTTATTCAAATGTGGATTGCTGACCGCTCTGAGCTGTTTCCTGTTTTTCTCCAGGTTCCGTTACTCAGAGGATGATGTAGTGACCTATATTGTGCAGATCCTCCAGGGTCTGGATTATCTCCACACAAGACGAATCCTCCACTTGGACATCAAGCCAGAGAATATCATTGTTACTTACATGAATGTTATCAAGATCATCGACTTTGGCAGCGCTCAGACATACAACCCTCTCTTCCTCAAACAGTTCAGCCCTCCTATTGGAACACTGGAGTACATGTGTAAGAGCCTTTATATAAAATTAACTCAATATTTTCTACATTAACTTATCAGAAATAAAATGATACCAAAACTGTAAGAAAGTAAAAAATCAGAGTTAAAAAGAATCCACATACAATAGCTTGCTCGTGACAGCTTGTTGATGTGTAGTACAGACCTTCAGCAAAACAGATTCTGTTCATGTCGACAGTTTATGTAACTCTTTGGTCAGTAGGCGTGCACTGCCTGTGAAAACACAGAAGAATCCTGAACTAACTAAAACTATGTTTTCACACATTTTCCAAGGCTAACCTCACCATCCAGTCTGTAACAGTAACTCAGGCAGAAAATCCTAAGCTTTGTTTTCAACGCTTCAAAGACTTTTGCAGATGTATTTGAAGTTCTAAAAGAAGGCTGATGAAGGCTGTGTGTTCCCCCTCTCTTCCTCTTGCAGCTCCTGAGATGTTGAAAGGGGATGTTGTGGGCCCTCCAGCTGACATCTGGAGTGTGGGTGTACTGACTTTCATCATGTGAGTGCAGCATTCAGTGCTTCCAGGGGGCCCTCTTTAAAAAGAACTATTCTGTGTGAAATTCAGATTGTGGTCTAATATTTGTCCATTGCATGTTTCTAAGGTAAAAGCAGTGGTGGTGACATCTTGATGCTCATGGGATCCTTTTTTATTTTATTGATCTTTTGGGATCTGTATTACTTTTCAAGGATCTGAACTTTCTTTGATTTTCCAGGTTGAGTGGTAGGTCGCCTTTTATTGAAGTAGATCCTCAGGAGACAGAGGCGAGGATCCAGGCGGCAAAGTTTGACCTCTCTAAACTCTACCAGAATGTGTCCCAAAGTGCCTCTCTGTTTCTTAAAAAGATCCTTTGTAGCTACCCTTGGTAAGTTGCTGATTCAGACCTTATTTTATCCCAAATTAAACTGTTGAATGAATAAAAGTCTTTTAAGATTTGGATCCCTCCTGTCTGATGTCAACAGGGCCCGTCCCTCTATCAAGGACTGCTATAATAACTCCTGGCTTCAGGATGCCTACCTGATGCGCCTGCGTAGGCAGACTCTCACATTTACAACCACACGTCTCAAGGAATTCTTGGCCGACCAGCAGCGCAGGCGAGAGCTGGTGGCCACTAAGCACAAAGTTCTCCTGCGGTCCTACCAGAGCTCGCCACAAACCCCTACCAGCCCTGCCATACCAAATGTGCCAACCACTCCAACCACTCCCACCACACCTGTCACCCAGTGAAACAAAGGCTTCCACAAACCGGTTGGCAGAACTTTAGGACCAGACTCTGGGCCACGAGGCAGGTTGTTCCTTCAGGTTTGAGTTGTTGAGCCTGGTCAGAGGAAACAAGAGAAAGCACCAGTGGCTGTGATCTACATCAGATGTTTCTTTTTTTTTTTCGTTCCTGGCTCTTAAGGAGAAGCTAGATGGACTATTTTACAATGAAAGGAAACTCTCACAAAGTTACCAGAGCCTGATGGCATTTATATGGTGGACCTCGTTCATACAAGGCAGAATGTTGTGTTCAAGTTTGTACCTCAAGGTTTGTAACTTTGCATATTTTTGGATAAAATATTCTATTTCTTACCGTCACCTCTATTGTGATTAGAGTTGACACGTATAAACAAAGAGCAGAACCCCCTAATGAAAGGCCCCAAATAGTGGTCAAAGATGTTAAAAAAGGCGTTATTTTAATACAATAAGGGGTTTTCACAGGATTCCAAATTTTAAAAAATGGTTGTATTTTAATGAAAAGACACGATGGCTACATCCTGATGTTTGAAAGGTATACTGACCAGAGGTTTATTCTTTTTGTCAAATTCTAAACATCAAACAAGCAACAGGCTAGAAGGCAAAGTATTACCTTTTGAAAGCTCACCATATTTTGATGAAAGCAGTTTTATCTTTGCTACAGTACCAGAGTTTTTATACTGCTGTAGCATCTCAGTGAACGTCAAGATTAGAAGTATGTAGCTGTTCCAGTTTTGAGTTTTTAACAAGTGTTGCAAGTCAGGTGGATTCTCTGCAAGGGCTATAAAAAAGCACTATAATCAGCAAAAAAAAAAATCTTACCTTGTGGTCAAAACTAGGATAATATGTATTTTCTTATTCTTAAAAGTGGAATTTATACTTTCTATTAGATAATCTTTGCCCGAGGGATGGTGTGAATAGAAGAACTATCACTGCAATAGTAGGCGCGATATTCCCAACTGCACAAATAAGTTCAGAACCATTCTCAACTCTTCCACTGCTGTGAAAGATTGTGATTGATGAGCTGCAGAGGAATATTTACACCAAATGAGGTTAACAACTCCTCCAAGCTAAAAGCGTTAGCATGAGTCAGTTTAAAGAATCTTTGTTATTAATCACCATAAGGATGTTCATAAAGATCAATTTAAATGTATAAGTCCTTAATCTAGCTCATCGTTAACTGTTACTGTTCTTAAATATTGTTTGCTTGATTGATCTCATAAGTCTGAGTTTTTACTGCCATTAAATTTTGAAACAAAGTAAAACTTTGTATTTATAACTACCATTGCATTTTACCTAAACTTGTTCTCTTACTTAACTGTCAAAACACCACAACATACAAGCTAATGATATACTTGCAGGTGCCTCATGCTGCATAGGCAAAACTAGTAATATTAAATCAGTACAATCCATAGAGAAATATGTGCCCTAAGAAGTTTTTAAAAAATAGCCCTTTATTCACCATCATGTAAATGTAAAATGCTTTGATATGTGAATGATAAACTCTCATTTTTGACTTCATGTTTAGATTCACAAAACCTCAGATGTTTTTTATGTCACTTTGTCAGTTTTAGTCATAAAGTCAACAGAAGTGGTCAAGATTAAGTGCACTTGTATTTTGATCCTTCCTTCCACATTTACAGTTACTTGTCTCAGTAAGTTGTGTTGTCTTCGGTTTGCTCTTCATCGTCAGTTTAGATTTAGTTTAACCCAGAAATGTTAAACATTTGCACAAATACATAGATACCAAGTACAAATTTGCACACTTACCACACAAGTGAAATTTTGATTGCATAACAGTTTAACCTAAAGAGTCACAATCAGACACCCATGAGTGATTTCCAATGGAAGCGTAGAAACAGGTGAGGGGAAATCTCCAGTTGTTGTATTCTGTTTATTGACTGACAGAGATTGTTAGCAATTCTATAAAACTATTTTACAAGTTCTTTATGTTCTGATGCTACTCACAGGTAAATACTGCCCTTTTCTGCAGCTCTTTGTCCTTTCCTATGCAGAGTTGAAGCTATTCACAGGAGTTATTTAAACTGAAATAAAACATGCAAGATCAGCATGAGAGTGCAATGTTGCATTAACTCTACACGTCTGTGCAATATATATAACACTATGTTCTTTAATCATATAAAATGAAACTACAACTCTTTGTAAGCAGACAACAGGGTTTGAAAGATGTTGAATGCTCCACATTTTGTAATGAAATCCTATGCCGTATTTGTGGAATGTGTTGCAGTGCCTCGTGATGGATGTTAGACCCACAGAGAAAATAGTTTGTTAAATGAATGACAAGTTCTTTATTTTGATTATGGATGTGACTGCTTTGTGTGTGGTTCGGCAGTTTGTTTATTTATTGAGTGACTGTATTTGTTACAGCTTCTGCTTTTTATTTTGTGAAATTTATGAATCTGGCATGGAAAAGGCATGACAGCTGTTTAAAAAAAGAGCTATGGAAATAAACAATGACAAATGTGAATATATGTGGCAGTTTGTTTCATCTGAAAATATATCTTTAAATAACTATGAAGCTGGTTGAGTATTCGCATCACTAGACAAGTGGAAAGCATAGCAACTGGTGTACCATAAATTGATACAGGACACTTTCTGTCTGATAACTGAAGATTACACAACATTTATCTGGTGCTACAAAGCACGCGTAAACTAAGCTGTGCTCAAGGCGTTGCATAACTCTGATAGTTTTTAATAGGTGAAATATGGTGAGTATGTGAAATACTCAGTCTTTCAATGAGAATGTAAAATCAGACATTTATAACAACTAACACCACCTGGTGGTTACTGGGGCACTGGAGCTATAGGTTCAGCCACTCAGGCCTCACAATGCAGCTGTGTGTTTGTATTCCTACAGGTGTAATGCAGTGAAAACTACAAAAAAGTCAAAGGTTGCAGACTTGGCTATGCTAACAAAAGAGTGAGTGATGGCTGGTTCACCTCCCTTTAACATACACACAAGTGCAAATCATAAATAAAAAAGGTGGTCAGACCTTTTAAGGACTCATAAAAAAACAAAATGGTTATGGGATAGGGTGATCAAAGAACCTTTTATTCCCCAATACACATCCTCCTTTTTGGTCACAAGATAATGTCCTGGGGGATTTTGTAAAACTCCCAAAAATGTGCAGGTTTTTCTCAGCTTGGTCTACAAACCATTGATATTTATAGAAAAGGTCTGCACTGGGATAATGGCCTCATTCTGAAGCACTAATCTGTCAACGTGGTGAGTATGGCAGAGGCATGGCCCATATTGAGTCAAAATTCTGAGATAAAATATCAAAATTTTGAGATAATAAGTCAAAAGTTTGAAAAAAGTCAAGATTACAAGATATGAATGAAAAATTGTAGGATGAATCAAAAACTTGAGATTAAGTCAAGATTTGGGGGGAAAAATGTGATAAGCTGAAATCCTAAGTCAGTGGTCATTTTTTTTTTTTTGGGGGGGGGGGGGGGGGGGGGGTGTCAACATTATGAAATATTAATCCAAAATTGTAAGATAAGAAATCAAACGACTTGAGTTCAAGTCAAAATTACAAAAGAAAAAAAAAGTTGTGGCAAAGTCAATTTCTCATTTTCATATTTTTTACTGGCACAAATGGGCTTCTATACATGATTCATGTTTACATTACAGAATTTTTTTATTTCAGACATAAAATAAGTGTTTTAAATAAATGCATGGGCTTTCTTTGGGTGTTTTACAGTATCTCCAAGAGGCTAGGAAGGGGGTTTTCTTTCTCGGTCTTTAGGATATTGTCACCCTAAACGAGATCTCTTTTATTTTTACTGTTTTGTTTGATTTGAAGACCTAGGATATGAAATAGTTCGTCGTTTTTATTTGTTAAAAATTAACTCTTTCCTTGTCAAAAGTTCGTTTTGCTGTCGCGAGAAAACAGCCGCTGTCTATGGTTTAATGAAAAGGTGCCTAAATACAAATTTATTTCATTGCACTTATCAATTTAGTTGTTTTTCTGGAGGTTATTGAAATCAGAGTCACTTTGATCTTAGGTGTGTGGGCACTTTAAAGCCCGCCCCTTACTTCCTCTTTCTGTTGGACGGTTTCAAGGCCCCCCTAAAAAACGTCAAAGTTTGTGCATCCCAAAAAAATAAATAAATAAAATCACACCATGCACATGAAACTACTCA